>CAMZMU010000056.1:29030994-29237688 GCA_947311845.1 Poa pratensis | reverse complement strand
TGATGACGTGAAACACACTTCGTTGGGAGACCCCAAGAGGAAGGTATGATGTAGTCAGCAGCAAGTTTTCCCTCAGAAAGAAACCAAGGTTATCGAACCAGTAGGAGCAGCAACTCTTCAGAAGGTTGTCAACGGCGCCAGAAAAAACTGTCGCAGGAGTCTGGACTGTTGACGTGGAATCTGCACACAACACAATCAAACTACTTTGCCCCAACGAAACAGTGAGGTTGTCAATCTCACTGGCTTGCTGAAAACAAAGGATTAAACGTATGGTGTGGAAAATGAGTATTAAATTGCAGAGAATGAAAAAGGAACAGTTTGCAGTTTGTGGTTGTTTAATCAGTGTAAAAGAATGGACCGGGGTCCACAGTTCACTAGTGGTGTCTCTCCATAAAAGATAACTAACATGTTGGGTGAACAAATTACAGCTGGGCAATTGACGAATAGTGAGCGCATGACAATGCATATACATGACATGTTGACTACTATGATATTTAATTGGGCATTACGACATAATACATAGATCGTTATCCAACAGCATCTATGACTAATAATCCACCGCCGGGTTGTCATCCGAGTCCCCCGTTGGTATTAAGTTGCAAGCAACGGATAATTGCATTAAGTAAAGTGCGTAATGTAAACAAACACATATGCCGTGGACATAGCATCGTTAGGTTATCCCTAGTGGCAACAGCACATCCACAACCTTAGAACTTTCTGTCACTGTCCCAGGTTAAACGGAGACATGAACCCACTATCTAGCATAAATACTCTCTCTTGGAGTTACAAGCATCTACTTGGCCAAAGCATCTACGAGTAACGGAAAGCATGCAAGATCTTAAATAACATATAAGATAGATTGATAATCAACTTGACATAATATTCAATATTCATCGGATCCCAGCAAACACAACATGTAGCATTACAATAATATGATCTTGATCATGTAGGGCAGCTCACAAGATCTAAACATGATGGCACAAAGTGGAGAGACAACCATCTAGCTACTGCTATGGACCCGTAGTCCAAGGATGAACTACTCACGCATCACTCCGGAGGCAGGCATGGCGATGTAGAAGCCTCCGGTGACGATTCCCCTCTCCGGCAGGGTGCCGGGAAGAGGTTCTGAACCCTCCCGAGCTAGGGTTGACGACGGCGGCGTCTCTGGAACTTTTCGTGGATATTTGCTCAGGTACTTAGGGTTTTCGCGTCGGGGGGAATAAGTAGGCGAAAGGGCGGCGGCTGCGGACCCCCGAGGGGCCCACACCACCCCAGGGCGCGGCAGAGGGGGGCCCGCGCCCTGGTGCGTGTGGCCTCCTGGTGGCCCTCCTCTGCTGCTCCTTCGCTCCGTCAGGCGTGTTCTGGAAAAATAGGCACCCCGTGTAGTTTCGTCCAATTCCGAGAATATTTCCAGACTAGCTTTTCTGGAATACAAAAACAGCAGAAAACAGGAACTGGCACTTCGGCATCTTGTTAATAGGTTAGTCCCAAAAAATGTATAAAAGTGATATAAAGTAGATGCAAAACATGTAGCAATTGGTATAAAACAAGCATGGAACATCAAAAATTATAGATACGTTTGAGACGTATCAGCATCCCCAAGCTTAGTTCCTACTCGTCCTCGAGTAGGTAAACGATAAAAACAATAATTTTTGAGGTGACATGCTACTATCATAATCTTGATCATATAATATTGCAAGGCACATGTAAATGAATGAAGTGATCCAAGTCAATGGTCTATAATTTGCTACCAAATAGATAATGAGTAAACAATGAATCACACAAGCTAAACGTTTTCATGAATAGTACTTTCGAGACAAGCATCAAACAGTTTTGCATAAGTGTTAACTCATAAAGCAATAGTTTCTAATAAAAGGTATTTAATCAACACAAAGGAAGAATTTAGTTTCAGCATTTGCTTCAACTTTCAACATATTTATCTCATGGATATTGTCAACACAAAGTAGTATAACAAGTCCAATACATTGCATATAACGCATGTTGTAACAAAGTTGACACTAGTGTTTGCTTGTGGAAGACAGAAAGAATAGGAAAACTGACTCAACATAAAAGTAAAAGAAAGGCCCTTCGCAGAGGGAAGCAGGGATTAAATCATGTGCTAGAGCTTTTAGGTTTTTGAAAGCATATAGAGATTGCATAAAATATTTGATACTCCTCCCAACCTTGCTAACACAAGCCATGGCTAACCGAATCCTCGGGTGCCTTCCATCAATCACATACCATGGAGGAGTATCTATTTTTGAGAGGTGTTTGTTAATTGTCAACGAATGGTAGCGGGTGAGAACAGTATTCTACCTGTCGAACGGACTTTTAAGAGCGGCTCCCATGAAGGACGTTATTTCTACCAGCAAGGCAGATCATCCCTCTTTCTCTTTGGTTTACACACATTCAGGTATTTCACTGTTTGTCATTGCTTACTGATGAATCAGGGCAAAAGTGTGAAGAGAATTAATTGGTTAAAGTTGTAATTAATTGGGACTGGGCACCCCGTTGCCAGCTCTTTTTGCAAGTTATTGGATAAGCGGATGTATATGCCACTAGTCCAGGTGTAAAAGTCCACTCGACAAATAGAATAAAGAATAACCACACTAATTCCTCATGAGCTAGTAAACATTGACACAAAAAGGGAATAATAACATTTTGAATAATTTAAAGGTAGCACATGAAAAATTTACTTGGAGTGGCAAGGAAATACCACATATAGGTAGTTATGGTGGACACAAATGGCATGGATTTTGGCTCAAGGATTTGGATGCACGAGAAGCATTCCCTCTCAGTACAGAGTTTAGGCTAGCAAGGTTATGTAAGCAAACAAGAATATCAACCCTACACCAAGTTTTATATGACAAACATATTGCAAACGTTATAAGACTTCATACCGTCTTCCTTGTTAACCAAACCCTGTTATTAGAAAATATCTAGACCTTAGAGGTACCACCGATGCAAACCAAATTTTCAACAAGCTTTACGGTAGTTCTTCACTAATAGGCTTAACTCATGTGATGCACAATTTAATCATGATCTACTTGTTAACTCAAAACAATTGACAAGCATCAAGTTATCCATTTTAGTGATCTACAAGATTAAGCAAGTTTTTCCTTATACCAATTACCACATGCAACATTTTCTGAACCAACCAAACACCAATCAATTTATTTCATCAACTCTCCAAACAAATATAAGTGAAGCAAGAGAGTACTTTAACAAAAGAAAGCTAATAGCTCTGACAAGAGATACATGAAAACAAGAGCTAAAAGCTGAACAGCGCTAGATATGAATACTCAACAAATATAAGTGAAGAATAGGAGTATTCTCATGAAAAAGCGGAGCGTGTCTCTCTCCCAATCAAGAATGCTAGGGTCCAGTCAAGCTTTATTGAAAATAAAATGCAATACTGAAAAAAAGCACACAGACGCTCCAAGAAAAGCACATAATGTGAAAGAATTAAAATATAGTTTCACTAGAGATGACCTGATAATTTTGACGATGAAGAAGGGGATGCCTTGGGCATCCCCAAGCTTAGACGCTTGAGTCTTCTTGAAATATGCTGGGGAGATCCATGGGAGCCTCCCCAAGCTTAAGCTCTTCACTCTTCTTGATCCTATTATATCATCCTTCTCTCTTGACCCTTGAAAACTTCCGTCACACCAAACTCAAAGTAGATCTCATTAGAGGGTTAGTGCATAATCAAAAATTCACATGTTCATAAAGACGCAATATGATTTGTTACTTTAAACATTAGCTACAGCCACTGATGTTATGTGAAGCTCTTCCACCCAAAAAAGAATTTCACTCAACACTAGTAAAAGAGAGAATGCAAAAATAAAAAGGCATAATCTGTCTAAAACAGAACAGTCCGCAAAGACGAATTTTTTCGAGGCACTTACGACGCTCAGATCGAGAAACTCTGAACTAATGAAAGTTTCAGACATTCATAAAGATTACGCACAAAAATTTCAGATTTTTTAACAATCTGGTGATTTTAGGAATTTCGTACAGTGAACAGCAAAAATCTGTTTCTGCGCAGCAATCAAAATTAAGCATCATCTTATCATTAGAGGCTACTCTTGGCACAACAATGCGAGAAAATAAAGATACAAAGGAGTTGCTACAGAAGTAAACAAACTCCTTGACTCAATAAAAAAAAATTGCAGAAAAATAAAATGGGTTGCCTCCCATAAGCGCTTTTCTTTAACGCCTTTTAGCTAGGCACAAAGCATGCATCAAGTATTACCAAGTGAAGAAGCATCAACATTGTAATTTGTTCGAACAATAGAATCATAAGGTGGCTTAATCTTCTTCCTAGGAAAGTGTTCCATACCTTTCTTGAGAGGAAATTGATATTTTATATTCCCTTCTTTCATATCAATAATAGCACCTACAGTCCTAAGAAAAGGTCTTCCCAACACAATAGGGCATGATGGATTGCACTCAATATCCAAGACAATAAAATCAACGGGGACATAATTGTTGTTAACCATGATAAGAACATCATCAATTCTTCCCAAAGGTTTTTTAATAGTAGAATCAACAAGGTGAACATCCAAGTAACAATTTTCCAAAGGTGCTAAATCAAGCATATCATATAATCTTTTAGGCATAACAGAAATACTAGCACCAAGGTCACACAAAGCATTGCAATCAAAGTCATTCAATTTCAATTTAATGATGGGCTCCCAACCATCTTCTAACTTCCTAGGGATAGAAGCTTCATGTTTAATTTCTCTTCCCTAACTTGTATGAGAGCATTAGTAATATGTTTAGTAAAAGCCATGTTTATAGCACTAGCATTAGGACTTCTAGCTAGCTTTTGCAAGAACTTAATTACTTCAGAAATATTGCAACCATCAAAATCAAAGTCATTATCATCAAAAGTAATGGAATTATTCTCTTCCTTATTGCTAGAAATTTCAGCATCTTTATCAAGGACAGTTTCAGAGTTATCAGGCAATTTAGGACATTTTGCAATAGAAGTGGAAACATTACCAACACCAACTATCTTGCCATTAATGGTAGGAGGTTTGTTAACACTTGAGTTTGAAGCATTTTCAGAAGTAGTAATAGTATAAACTCTAGCAATATTGTTCTTTCTAGCAATTTCATCCTCTCTTTCCCATCTAGCATGCAATTCAGCTAACATCCTCACATTGTTATCAATTTTAACTTGTATAGCATTGAGAGTTTTGCTCTCTTTAACATCATGAGGCATGTTCTTTAGTTTCAATAAGTCAACATCAAGAGCAAGACTATCAACTTTAGAGGAAAGCACATCAATTTTCCCAAATTTCTCCTCAACAGTTTTATTGAAAGCAGTTTGTGTACTAATAAAATCCTTAAGCATAACTTCAAGATCAGAGGGTACACTCTTATTATTATTGTAGGAGTTACTATAGGAATTTCCATAACCATTGCCACTATTAGAAGGATAGGGCCTATAATTGCTATTACCAAAATTATTCCTATAAGCATTGTTGTTGAAATTATTATTTTTAATGAAGTTCACATCAACATGCTCTTCTTGAGCAACCAAAGAAGCTAAAGGAACATTATTTGGATCAACATGTGTTTGACCATTTGCAAGCATAGACATAATAGTATCAATTTTGGCACTCAAGGAGGAGGTTTCCTCAACAGAATTTACCTTCTTACCTGTTGGAGCTCTCTCGGTGTGCCACTCAGAATAATTAATCATCATATCATCAAGAAGCTTTGTTGCAGCACCCAAAGTGATGGACATAAAGGTACCTCCAGCGGCCGAATCCAATAAATTCCTCGAAGAAAAATTTAATCCTGCATAGAAGGTTTGGATGATCATCCAAGTAGTCAGTCCATGAGTGGGACAATTTTTAACCAATGATTTCATTCTCTCCCATGCTTGAGCAACATGTTCATTATCAAATTGCTTAAAATTCATTATGCTACTTCTCAAAGAAATAATCTTAGCAGGAGGATAATATTTTCCAATAAAAGCATCTTTGCATTTAGTCCATGAATCAATACTATTTCTAGGCAAAGATAGCAACCATTCTTTAGCACGTCCTCTCAAGGAGAAAGGAAAAAGTTTCAGTTTAATAATATCACCATCTACTTCCTTGAGCTTTTGCATTTCACAAAGTTCAACAAAGTTATTAAGGTGAACAGCAGCATCATCAGTACTAACACCAGAAAATTGCTCTTTCATAACAAGATTTAAAAGTGCAGGTTTAATTTCATAAAATTCTGCTGAAGCAGCAGGTGGAGCAATAGGTGTGCATATGAAATCATTGTTGTTCGTGCTAGTGAAATCACACAACTTAGTGTTCTCAGGAGTACTCATTTTAGCAGAAATAAAAACAGTACAGAATAACTTGAAAGTAAACTAGATGCAAGTAACTAATTTTTTTGTGTTTTTGATAATTGAAAGCAAACAAGATAAAATAAAATAAACTAAGCAAGACAAAAACAAAGTAAAGAGATTGGAAGCGTGAAACTCCCCTTGCAGAAGACTGCTGTCTCCCCGGCAACGGCGCCAGAAAAATAGCTGTTGACGGGAGACAAACAGTGGCAGTCTGCTGAAGCTTCTACTCCCCGGCAACGGCGCCAGAAAAATAGCTTGATGACGTGAAACACACGTTCGTTGGGAGACCCCAAGAGGAAGGTATGATGTAGTCAGCAGCAAGTTTTCCCTCAGAAAGAAACCAAGGTTATCGAACCAGTAGGAGCAGCAACTCTTCAGAAGGTTGTCAACGGCGCCAGAAAAATAGCTGTCGCAGGGAGTCTGGACTGTTGACGTGGAATCTGCACACAACACAATCAAACTACTTTGCCCCAACGAAACAGTGAGGTTGTCAATCTCACTGGCTTGCTGAAAACAAAGGATTAAACGTATGGTGTGGAAAATGAGTATTAAATTGCAGAGAATGAAAAAGGAACAGTTTGCAGTTTGTGGTTGTTTAATCAGTGTAAAAGAATGGACCGGGGTCCACAGTTCACTAGTGGTGTCTCTCCATAAAAGATAACTAACATGTTGGGTGAACAAATTACAGCTGGGCAATTGACGAATAGTGAGCGCATGACAATGCATATACATGACATGTTGACTACTATGATATTTAATTGGGCATTACGACATAATACATAGATCGTTATCCAACAGCATCTATGACTAATAATCCACCGCCGGGTTGTCATCCGAGTCCCCCGTTGGTATTAAGTTGCAAGCAACGGATAATTGCATTAAGTAAAGTGCGTAATGTAAACAAACACATATGTCCGTGGACATAGCATCGTTAGGTTATCCCTAGTGGCAACAGCACATCCACAACCTTAGAACTTTCTGTCACTGTCCCAGGTTAAACGGAGACATGAACCCACTATCTAGCATAAATACTCTCTCTTGGAGTTACAAGCATCTACTTGGCCAAAGCATCTACGAGTAACGGAAAGCATGCAAGATCTTAAATAACATATAAGATAGATTGATAATCAACTTGACATAATATTCAATATTCATCGGATCCCAGCAAACACAACATGTAGCATTACAATAATATGATCTTGATCATGTAGGGCAGCTCACAAGATCTAAACATGATGGCACAAAGTGGAGAGACAACCATCTAGCTACTGCTATGGACCCGTAGTCCAAGGATGAACTACTCACGCATCACTCCGGAGGCAGGCATGGCGATGTAGAAGCCTCCGGTGACGATTCCCCTCTCCGGCAGGGTGCCGGGAAGAGGTTCTGAACCCTCCCGAGCTAGGGTTGACGACGGCGGCGTCTCTGGAACTTTTCGTGGATATTTGCTCAGCGTCGGGGGAATAAGTAGGCGAAAGGGCGGCGGCTGCGGACCCCCGAGGGGCCCACACCACCCCAGGCGCGGCAGAAGGGGGCCCGCGCCCTGGTGGCGTGTGGCCTCCTGGTGGCCCTCCTCTGCTGCTCCTTCGCTCCGTCAGGCGTGTTCTGGAAAAATAGGCACCCCCGTGTAGTTTCGTCCAATTCCGAGAATATTTCCAGACTAGCTTTTCTGGAATACAAAAACAGCAGAAAACAGGAACTGGCACTTCGGCATCTTGTTAATAGGTTAGTCCCAAAAAATGTATAAAAGTGATATAAAGTAGATGCAAAACATGTAGCAATTGGTATAAATAAGCATGGAACATCAAAAATTATGGTACGTTGAGACGTATCAAGACATCATGGCTTTTCCAGTTCAAGTATATCTGAATTAAAGTGGCTGTGGTCTATGAGTAGTGCATGTCCTATGGACACTTTGCCTCTCTTCTTGCCTCTGGACATTCTTTAGTTCATTTATTTATAGTTTTACTTACTGTGTTACTGGTTTTTCTGGAGAATGTTTGTTCCACGTTTGATGTTTTAGTGTTACAAGGACATGCCTTACTGCCTCATTGTGGGAGAAACATGAGAAATTATGGCCATGTGTATTGTCCTTGATGAGATGAACCTTAGAACCCGAGGAGGCTCCTTCAAGCTTAGGGCATTATGACTCTCCAGTCGAGAAGTCAAAGTAGGCATCTTGATCGTTTATTACTGGATTTTTTTGTGTTGTAGCCTCTTTGCTTCTCTCCTGGATTTTGGACATCTTTGTAGGTCACCTGTTCGTTGTACAGGCTTCCTCTGTTCTTTCTATTTTTACCAGGTTTGTTTTTACTATTTCTTCTTTGGGAGTCATTGCTTGATCCAGGGTGTCTTTGTTATTTCCTACTATTGATCATTGGCTCCTTTTGATGTCTATGTCAGAATGATGTGTGGTTTGGTTTGTTTCTGTTAGTGCTGCTTCTTATGGCGCCTCGGCGCCGTGTAACTCCGCAAGTAATCCCTCATTGGGTTCCTAGCCCTCCAGCTGGTTTGCCAGCTCACAAGAGAAAGAGTATGTTGTTTTTCATAAAGTTTCTTTGCTTTGCTTGAATTTTTTTTTCCTGTCTCACTTTAACATTGTTCCGACATCTAGGGGATGGTTGGCTTCCATTTCTAAGTGCTAATATCACTGCGATAAATCGTGAAAGGCGAAGGCTTAAGCTTTACTTAAAACGGTCTAACTATGCACGTGTGGATTCTGTTGTCTGATTTCTCTTTTGTTTCTTCGTTTTTTTTCTTTTACCTTCCTCTTATTAGCTTTGCTATACTCTACCCGTAGAACATATTATCCAAGGACCGTTGAGTGATGATTGGATTGGTTTTGAGGTTGCCTTTGCTGAAAGTTTAAAAGGTAGTTTGTTTGCTCCTTTTACGGTTAGGTATTCCTTTTTCCTATATCGTTTATTGCCTGTGCTGATTTAGAGTTTGTTTGTGTGTTTTGTGTGTTTAGTGTCTTACGCAGGACGTTCGTATCTTGGTCCCCCTGAGTTTCAGTGTCAGCTCTGTGGTTCAATCTTTTGGTATGCGGAGCGTGTCAAGGCTACTGCTTCTGTTCCGCTGCGGCATGTCCTTTATACCCTTGTTGTAAGGGTGGAAAAGTCTACATTCCACCCTTTAAAAAACCACCTCCTTACCTTGCAAAGTTGCTACGTTTCGATGGTAACCGCCGTGCCAAACGTTTTGTCTCCAAATTCGACAGTATAACTGTTTGTTTGCTTTCACTTCCATGGGCGCGAACATTGATCGGTCAATCAACAACTCACGTGGTCCTAACATTTTCAAAATCTGTGGTCAGGTCACCCATAGGATGGGTTCTCTTGTGCCAAAGAAAAAAGATTTGCCTACGTTTGATGGGGAAAGAGAAAGCCCCAAGTATGTTGAGCTTTATATATATGACACCAGTAATGAGGTTAACAACAGAATCAATGCTATTAATCCAGACAATGATTCCAACGGGAATTTAGATGAGTCCATAGTTGCTGGTTTACTTGCCATGCTTAATGCATGTAACCCTTTGGTACAGACCTTACGGATAGCTAGCGAACGGATAAAAGGCAATGAGAATGAACATGTCTCTATACGTTTGGTTGCTCCTTCTGATACTGATGGACCACAGTATAATTTGCCAACATCTACTCAATTGGCAGTTTGGTTGTTGGTGATTTTACTCTTGAGGCATCCACCCGTGATATTATCATTGACAACAAAGCAGAAGGCTTGCAACAAATTCGTTCTTTACATCCTGCTTTTATGTCCTTGCAATATCCTTTGTTGTTCCCTTTTGCTGAAAGAGGTTTCCACCTGAATATTCCGTATATTGGCGATATAGCTACTAGAAGCGGTGCACGTAACACTTTGACAATGCAAGACTATTACTGTTTTGTGCCATTATCGACTGGACCAGTCCAATCCTTACTTGTGTTATGCCCTTCTGTCTTCACAAGCTGTTGTTGATGCACGTGCAAGCATAGATGAGGCACGTTTGTGGTTCATCCTTAGAAACCAGGACAAGCTTAGAAGTGACCATTTTCAAGGCATTGCAGATGTTGTTGGTCAAGGTTTTGTTGATGGTGAAGCTGTTGGTAAAAGAACCATCTTGCCTTCTAGCCATATCGGAGGCCGGCGTTACTTTCAGGAAAATTTCCAGGATGCTTTAGCTGTTTCCCGTGTTCATGGCTGTCCTGATATCTTTTCTACCTTCACCTGTAATCCCAAATGGCCTGAAATAACTGAAGCCCTTTTGCTTGAGCCTGGGCAAAAGCCTTCTGATAGGGCCGATATTGTTGTTAGGGTTTATAACATGAAACTTGAGGAGTATCTTCATGATATTAAGTCTGGTTGTGCATATGGTCCTATAAAAGCTGGTACTATTTGTTTTTCCTGATTTTGTATTTACTCTCTACACTTTGGCTGGTCATCGAGTTTGTGCTCTGCTAACTACCTTTTGTTTCTTACAGCTCTCTATACCGTCGAGTTCCAAAAGCGAGGACTTCCACATGCTCATATCCTCACCTGGCTAGACAAGCCGCAGGACGCCGAAGTGACTGCAGAGGTGATTGATTCCTACATTTCTGCTGAGATTCCAGATCCTGTAGAGGATCCACTTGGTTATGTTTTAGTTTCTGAGTTCATGATGCATGGTCCTTGTGGGGAACTTAATGATAAATGTGTTTGCATGCAAAAAGGGCTCTGTTCTAAACATTTTCCAAAAGCATTTCAATAGAAACTGTTATTGATGAAAATGGTTTTGCGCTTTATAAACGTCGTGACAATGGCATGCGTGTATTTAAAAATGGTCATTCGCTTGATAATCGATGGGTAGTACCATATAACATGACCCTGCTAAAAAAGTACCAGGCTCACATGAATGTTGAATGGTGTAACAAGACTCAGGTCATGAAATATTTATTTAAGTATGTCACCAAAGGACCTGATTTTTCTAATGTGTATCTAGAGAGGGTTAAAGGCAAGGTGTCCCTGAGGACAGTACTAAGCCTGTCAACATCGATGAGGTTCGAGAGTATGTGCGATGTAGGTTTATTTGTGAGTACGACGCTTTATGGAGGATATATGGCTATACTATACATGGGAAAACTCCATCTGTTGAAAGATTACCGGTGCACACACTTGACATGAATGTCATCAAGTTCAGAGCTGATACAGACCTCACTAAGATTGTTGACAATGAATTCTTAAGAAAGACCATGCTTACAGAATGGTTTGTTGCCAATGCCTTACAGACCTCATCATGCTATTTTTTTTATTTCCTGATGCTAGGTTGTTAACCTACTTTGATTTCCCAACACAATGGACATGGGATTTAGAAACTAGATCTTGGCATGTAAGAGGGGGCGGTGATAGAATAGGCCGTATCTACTATGTGCATCCAACTGCTGGCGAGCTGTATTACTTGCGTACACTTCTTATGATTGTTAGAGGAGCGACATCTTATGCAGATCTTAGAACCTTTGAGAGTAAAACTTTTCCTACTTTCAAGGAGGCATGTGCTGCTCGGGGTCTTCTTGGAGATGACGCTGAGTGGTATCGTGCCTTCGATGAAGCTGTCATCTGGGGTTTTGGGGCACGTTTGCGGCAGCTGTTTGTGACCATGCTTATTCATTGTGAGGTGAGTGACGAAAGGGCTTTCTTTGAGCGTTACTGGGTTGCTTTGGCCGATGATATGCAATATGGCATTAGGCATGCTCTGTCCAAGCAAGATTATGTTGTTCCCGATGAACAGCTAAGAGACCTTTTACTTGCTGAGCTTGGTGATCTTTTTGTGAAGAATGGATCTAGAATAGGAGACTTTAATTTGCCGCCAAGGACAACTTGCAGTGGTCCTTTTCATGAGAATAGAATGATTCAGGAGGAACTGCTTATGATTCAGCTGCTCTTGCAAAAGAGGCAGTTTACCTATTTGGTAGACTTAATGCTGATCAGCGTTCTGCTTTTCAAACGATTGTTCGCTGTGTGTTGGAGCAAGACTCTGGTTTTTACGTCGTTTCTGGCTTTGGAGGGACCGGGAAAACTTTTTTATGGAATGCCATTGTCTCCTTTCTTAGAGGGCAAGAGAAGATTGTTCTAACTGTTGCTTCTTCTGGTGTTGCCTCTCTTTTATTACCCGGTGGTCGAACTGCACACTCGCGCTTTAAAATTCCTATCGACATCGATGAGTCTTCTTTCTGTGATATCAAGAGGGGTTCTCACTTGGCTGATCTCATGAAAAAAACATGTTTGATGATCTGGGACGAAGCGCTGATGACAGACCGCATGTGTTTCGAGGCGTTAGATAGGAGTTTGCGTGACATCTTATCAATTGGCAATCCTAAGCTCGCTCTTATTCCTTTTGGTGGTATTGTTGTTGTTTTGGGAGGGGATGTTCGCCAGATACTTCCTGTTGTTATAGGTGGTTCTCGGCCACAGATTGTTGCCGCTGCAATTACAATTCGCCTTTGTGGTATTCTGTCACAGTTTTGCCCTGAACGAAAACATGAGGCTCTCGGTGCCAAATGCAGATGTTGCTCTGTTACAAGAAATTGACTTATTTAGCAAATGGGTGCTTGCTCTTGGGGAGGGAAGGTTACCAGCAGTAGCCCGGGGTACTGAGGTTTCTCCAACTTGGATAGATATTCCGGATGACATGCTTATTCACACGGACGGTAATCCTATAGCGGCCATAGTAGATGTTGTGTATGTAGACTTTGTCTCTAACTACCAAGACTCCATGTATTTGCGCCAGCGAGCTATATTAGCACCCACGAATGATATAGCTGAAGAGATCAACACACATGTAATTGAAATGGTTCCTTCTGATGGTAGAGAGTACCTTAGCTACGATTCTAAAGTTAGCCCTGCTGGTGCTGTCCAAGAAGATGATCTCTTTTACCCTCCTGAAGTTCTGAATGCAATTGTTGTGCCTAATTTCCCTAGACACGGGTTGTTCCTAAAGAAAGGTGCTCCAATTATGCTTCTTAGGAATATAAGTCAGTCTGCTGGTCTATGCAATGGCACACGCCTGATTATCTTGGATCTTGCTGATCGTGTCATTAAAGCTGTTATAATTACAGGGTCACATATAGGAGATGTGGTGTACATCCCTAGGATCGAGCTAACGGCAAAAAAACTAAGTGGCCTTTTATACTCCAACGACGCCAATTTCCTATCCGACTTTGCTATGCAATGACAATTAATAAAGTCAAGGCCAGACTCTTACTTCTGTTGGCCTGTACCTAAAAACACCGGTGTTTTCACACGGTCAGTTATATGTGGCTGTGTCTCGCGTGACTTCAAGAAAGTTTCTAAAAATATTAATCCTAGATGAAGCCAAGACCTGTGGATCACAAACAAAAAATGTTGTGTATCATGAGGTCTTTAAGGCTGCTAGCTTGACTCAACTGTGAAATCTATAATATGTTTGTACATATTTTTACTCTTCGCATGCCTAACTACATGCTGTGTATGGTTGTTTTGTCTTCTGGTATTTACACTTGGTTATCTGATAATGTGTCAATTGCGCCGTAGGATGTGTAGCTTCCCTGTTTGTATGGTGTAGTTTGATATCACATATTTTGGTGACAACACAGTTTGTCTAGCTTTTGTCCACTCGATGTTTGATTGGATCATTGCGTTTGTAATGGTTTTGCCTATTTTATGTTCTCTGCGAGCCAAACTTTTTGGGAAACAGTTAGTGCATGTATGTAAATGTATTCTCTTTTTTATTTGTCGGATTGTCTCAGTTATCAGTTACTTACTGAGTTAACCGTTTGCTATCTCTATTATTTATAGATGCCGATTAATCCATTGAGTGACCTCAATACTGGCAGCCGCCATTGGACCATTCAGGTCTATGTCTCTAGGCTGTGGCAGCATCGTGGAGCCACCGATGATGGGCCGATAAAGCACACAGATATGGTGCTCCTGGACACTCAGGTCTATATTTGTATTGTGTTTGCTTTTGTTGGATTGTCTTCCAATTGTCTGCTAAATTGTTTTTTATCATTTGTTTTAGGGAAACCACATGTATGCTGAAATAGCAGAGGGCTTTGTTGAGCAGTTCATCGACAGGATTTTCGAGGGAAAGGTTTATGAGATCAAAAGGTTCTTGGTGGCTGCAAAAAATGCAGCTACCGACCGGTGGAGGGTCAGTTTATGATTAGGCTCGGCAAATACGCATCTGTGGTAGAAATAAATGATTCCATCATGGATTATCCAGTCTACACATATGCTCTGACTCCACTTGATGAGCTCCCAAGGCCTGCAGACACGCCAGAGTGCTTTACAGGTACCCTGAGTCTTATGTGTTTGTTCCTCCCTACAGTCAGTGGGTTTTCTTCTTTCTTTTCATGGAACCAAGATCTTAGATAGCTTATTATCATTGTTCTATCATTTGTAGATGTAATTGGCATCATCACCGGTGTCTCTCCTGCTACCCAGTTCCACAGCGCCTATCGTGCTACGCCATCTACCAAGAGGGTTGTTTATCTGAGTGATATCAAGTATGATTATTTAGTATAAGTTGCATGGTCTTGCTCCGTGTTCTCTATTCTCTCTACTGGATATCTATCTTTTTTACCTATGTTCGTTCTGCTTACAGTGGTTACAAAATTAATCTTATCCTATGGGGAGAACGAGCCGTTGCTTTTGAAGGAGAAAGTTGGCTTCATGCTGCTGAGAAGGAACCAATTGTAGCCATTTTTGTTGGCACCTTGGTGAAACCATATGAAGGTATTTCGATCAAAGCACATCAAATGTCAATGCAACCTTTCCTTCATCTTCTTTTAATTTTGTTTCCATTTTCTTGCTCACAGGTCAGCGGGGACTTAGCGGCAACGCTCCATGTCGTTGGTACATTAATGAAGACATACCTGAGATCAACGAGCTGCGTACAAGGTAACTATAATACCTGTAACAGGGGACTACATTTATTTTACTTCCACACCACTGATTTTTATGCCTAACAGTGGACATTTTTTTCCAACTTCCATAGGTTAAAGGATAGCATTCCAGCTGTTGAAAACATCTCACTTCCAGGACAATCTGCCTCTGAGATCAGTGCCCAAGTTGACCTTGAAACAAAGACAGTTTCTGAACTTCTTGAACTAAACATTTGGGATCATGATGTATGTACCTGTGTTACTATTGTCTTGATTTGACGATGCTATTTTTCATTTATAGTGACCAGTGTCCTATTTCCTTGCAGAAAACTAAGTTCTTTTGCACTGTCATTATTACAAAACTTAGTCCTGCTCAGCGGTGGTGGTTTTCCTCATGTACAACTTGCCACAAGACAACGCTTCCATTTGGTTCTGAATTTAGGTGTTCTGATACAGCTTGTGTTGGTAAAGGTGCAATGCCTAGGTAAGCCTCTTCTATTGCAAGCTCCTTCTCAAGATCTTCTGTTGCTTACCTTCTCTCTGATGAATGTTTCTGTTTTCTAGGTATCGCATTTGTTATGTTGGTTCTGACGGAACTGGTGAGGTGGAGCTAGTGTTCTTTGACAGGGTGGGTAAGGAGATAGTTGGCAAGCCATTGATGAGTTTGTTACGCACTGGACATTCCCAGAGTACAACTCTGGAAGAGGTTATAGGATCTGCACGGATGGATCAGTCTACTCCCAGAGAGCTTGCTGCTGTTGTCTCAAAGAAGTATCGTTTTGTTGTCTCTGTGACAACGAAAAGCTTTGAAGCAAGTTCAGACAAACCGTCTTATCAGGTTCATAGGATTGATGAGAGTTATGGAAAATAGCCTCATTCTGGTACTCTCCGTCGTACCACTGGGTTGGCACTAGCATCAACCAGTAACTCTGGGGACAGTGGGTTAAATCCCTCTGGTCTTGCTTTAGCAAATTTAGCTGCACTAAGCCAGTTCACTGACTCAGAAACTGCATCCGCTGAAGCTCCAACCACCAGTGAAGCTGGCACTGATCTGGTGAGGACAGTTCTTCCTTTTAAAATGTTAGATTCCTTATGCCGCTGGTTTGGACTTTCTGTACTGTGATTTTTCCAGATAGAGCCTATGTTTGATTATTGGTCCTGTAATTTCATATTAGGTTTCTCAGTATATTACAATGGTATGATCTGTACTACTTCGCTTCCTGACCTTTCTTAATATCTCACTTTCTTATGAACAGACTCCTCATAAAATGCCTCTTCTAAGGTCACCACCATCTGTTGTAAAGCCACCTGGACTCAAGTATGTTTATGCATCGCAGGAGCAAATAAAGTTAACCTTTTTAATAATGTCTCTTCTTACTATTCGCATGACCTGATACACATGCTATATTGTTCTGTATAATAAAAGGATGAAAGATGCTAAGGATTCAGCTGCAAAGAGTCCTCTGTTCCAGGAGATGCCTCCTCAGGTCGTGGCTGACGAGATACCTCAGGCTGTGGATGCAAAGGTCGGTACCTACATGCTACATCTGTTTCGTCCCGATGGTTTGGACTTTGTTTGGTTTACTTATCTTTAATACCAGGCCAATGCTGCCCTTCTTGATGAATCAGTAGAGTCACCAGAACAGCTGCCACCATCTCCAACAGCTACAACAGAGGTTGGTGGTTTCATCATGCATGCACCTGTCTGTAATAGCATGAGATTGATTTGGCTCCTTCATGCTGTATCGTTGTCATCAAACTACCTTCATTCACTTGTGTTTCAGAATCCAGAGGAAGCACTGTCAACAACTAGCACAGATAAGAGGTAATTTCCTGCTTCACCTCTATGAGAGCCGCACATATGTATGTGGCTATAGCAACCATGTGTCTTTGCCTCTGCTTTACCAACTTGTGTCGACCACGTTTGTAGGCGCAGGAACCAGAGTGCAAAGGCCCAGGCGAGCAGTGACAACAAGAAGAAGAAGTCCTCCTAAATTCAGTTTGGGTATGTGACCGACATGACATTATGAAATGTTCAACCCTGTTAATGCTCTTTAGTTTAGTACATTATGCTTACGGATCGACAGTAAATGTTAGTGATGTGGGTGATGGGCTTGCCATGCCCTGTGTGATTGCACTGTTCTTATCACGGAGGTTCTTAGGGTCTACCTAACTATTGTTGTGTTCTCTTTTCAGGTGCCAACGCTTCGGGTGATACAAGTTAGAAGCAGGTGTCCCATATCTATTAGTCTGCATATCTTAGACTTTAAAGACTCTTGGATGCTTTTGTAATCATCATGCAAATATAGACTTAGTGCCAGTTGAGGCAATGCTCATGTGCACCTTACGTGGATGCTCATTTTGTGTTCCATTCACATCGATGTTCCTTGATGTGTTATGGTTCAGCATGGTACCAGATGTTTAGCTAAACTTATGGATCTATCTAGCCTATGATAGGCACTTAAGTTAGTCAGGAGACAAACGTTTGTAGACTCTTGATTCAGTACTACTAGCCTCTTATGTATGAAGCTGGTTTATTTGTATTCAGTTAGTTTTATTCTGTGTGAGCAAGAGGGCTGTTGGTTCTAGGATTATTTACCATCGTTAGTTGGTATAATTCCAAAACATGTTGATGTTTTTCACATTATGAATGTTTGGTATAGTGTTTTGTAAAACTGAAAACCAGTGTCCCCCGGCGGGTGGCGCGCGGCAAGCCGCGCCCGGGGATCTAGTGGATATTGCAGGCCTAGCAGGTTAGCATGCACATCCCTTTATGTTGGTTTATTTTGAATTGCTATCCAACTTAATGGTTAGATAAACATGAAAGAACAACCTTTTGTGATAATTCATAACTCGCCGAACAAGTTCATGTAGTGCATGGATTGCTGTCTGTCGTCTCTTGTTGTGAAAAGAGTACGCATACATTTCTGATTAGTTTACTAAATCATAAACAACAGCTATTGTTTGTACCAACTCTTGCTGATGACAAAAAAAAAAACAGTTTAAACACTACTTCTGTAACCACATTTGCAGGATAATCTGATCAATAGGTAAATGTTCCAGAGCAATTGTCGGTTTGATTCCTTAATACTTTTGGTACGGAGTATATGTTGTATCGGGTCCACGCACTCATGAGATACCGCCTGGCACGTCCTCGCCGGCCTACATTCTCACGGTAAGTCAGTCCATTTTTCGAGGGAGAAAACCACATCCGGGAGATTATACCTCCGTATTTAGTTAGAATAATGTAAACCAATCAGGGCCTAAGCCTGAATATCTATAATTTGTTTCCTCAAAATATTGTTAACATTATATGGAATATTTTTATTATTAAACATGTGCCTTATAGAGACGTGCGTTGCACGTACATGTCAACTAGTACAAAAAAAAGTACTAATATGCTCCGAGAGATAAATTTAATATGTTCTAAAAAAATAGGCATTGGTCTGTCTTACAACCTCCTATGTTTTTGTTTTGTTAAACATCGAATACTGACTGCATCTACATGACTATAATTGTTGTCTGGGTGAAAGAGTTTTCACAATGTTTTGTAGAATGGGCTTTAACAAGCTCGGTCCGAGGTTTGCCCAGATCTAGTGAAGTATGGTCAAACTGGGTATTGTTTGGTTCTTCAAGGTACTCCTCTTATTATACTTTTTGGACGAAATATTCGTTCACAACCTCGTTTTCGAAACTGTCTAAGCATTAAAAAATAAACCAACATAAGCCAACAATGCACGAAATGTTATCTACTTGTCTAACCATCATTATACCGGTGTCATTTGAAAGATAATTTAATTGTTGACCCATAGAAAAAAAGAATCATATCATTTGGATTTAGATTTCTAAATCAAAAGATTTAAGAGTTCAAAATTCTATATTTCATAGCTTCCCGGCATGGGCGCTACCCTCAAGAGTATAACGCTCTAGCCCACAGCGCTACCCTCTTTGACTTTGGATTTTCACGGGCTGACTGATCTCCGAAGGTTCTTTGTAGTGGGCTCGGTGTTGTCACATTGGTAGGGGTATAACGCCACAGTACATGGTTCTACCATGTGGAGGGTAGCGTCCCGAGCATGCGCTACGGAATTAGGTTAGAGCATCTCCACCGGCACGCCCAACTCCACTCCCAATAGGCCTATTGGGCGCGGCGGCTCTCCCCCGGCGGCGCGCTCAATGGGAAAAATGTTGCCGGCACGTCCCAATAGAACGTCCGGCAACCCCGCTTCGCGCCCAGGTTCTAGGGACGCAAGCGGACGCGCCGGCAACCGCGGCAACGTGAGCCATGTCGGATCTTGACGCACGGGACCGTCTCGTCAGTGAGATACGGACGGTCAGCGCAATTAACTGCGCCGCTGAGCGGTTTTCTGACGCGTCGCACGCGTCTCCTCGTCTTCCCGATGCGCGTCGCCGGAGTTACGACGCCTCGGGAACCGACACCGGAGTAATGGAGAGCGTTCCCGCGCTTCGTGCCCCTATAAAGAACGCGCGACGCGGCCCCGCGGCACAGATCCTCTTCTCTCCTTTCCCTTCTCCACAGTCAACCGGTGGCGGCGACGATCGATGGCGCACAACGAGCATGCGGGAGGTAGCGCGGCCAAGAGCTGCCTCTGGAAGGACGAGGCGGCCTTCTTCTACCGCAAGCGCATTCTCGTGCCGCCGGGGATGCGCCTCCCTAGCGGCGGCGGCTGGACCGTCTCGGCGATGGGGTACGTCGTCCCTCCCTTGCCAGAGGGGGACCGACTCAGACCCGGAGTACGTCGCGAACAGCCCCAACTGGGCGGTGAAGTTCGTGGCGCAGCGGCAGAACGCCGTTGACGACCACGGCGGCGGGGTGCGGCCGGCTAAAACAATGCCGAGGCGCGCCGCAAGTGGTGGGCGGGTCGGAACTTCCACCAGGTGATGCGCGAGCTCGGCTACGTCGGGCCGACAGACGCCTCCTGCGACCTGTGGCCGATGCCGACGGCGAGCTCCACCTCCCGCAGCTCCTCCTCGAAGGCGCGGTCGGCGACGCCGTGCTTCGGAAAGGTGAAGTCCGAGCCGGCGCCGATCAAGGCTTACGAGCGGCGCTTCGTCAAGGTCAAGTCGGAGTCGGCGCCGCGCAGGGGCGGCGTCACCATCCGCGACTTCGGGCCGCCACCGCCGCCCGCGAAGGTGAAGACCGAGCCAGGGACGTCCTCGTCCCGCGGCAAGAAGCGCGCCGCGCCACCGGCGCCGAGGACGCTGACGGAGGAGGAGGCCGAGGCGCAGTTCCTTAGGGACCTCGCCCTCGCGCCAGAAGATGTCCTTTGACACCGTCCAGCCGGCGTCGAAGGAGTTCGCCGAGAAGTGGTCCTACATGGACAACAACACGATCGACATCCCCGACGACGACGTGGCCGCGCCACCGCCGCCCCCCGGCAGCCGTCAAGGAGGAGGACCAGGCCGTCAAGGAGGAGGAGGACCTAGGCGCCGCCATCGACTAGGACATGTACTACACCGTCGTGTAGGTTTAGGTTTAGTTAAATATCGTCGTATTTTGTAAGAAATTGTCGAATTCAAATGAAATATATTAAATTTGCCGAATTTCGTCGTTTTAATTTTTTTTTGGAAAAAACCTAGTGGGAGCGACCGGTGGGCAACGCGTGCCGGCATGCCCAATTTTGCCGATGCTCCATTGGACGCGCTGTGGGGACCCCAGACTAGCTGTCCGAAATACCCGATTATGCTTAACACAACGATCCCGTGATCAGTCTGTCGTTGCACATAATCCGAATTGAATACCAAAGTTTACATCCATTACAATACCGAATTAAAAGTCTTACATAAATGGTCATTTAGACCAAGTCTTACATAGGTGCCTTCATGGGCCAAACCAAAATATCAGCGGAAGCTACGGCGTAGTAGACATCGAATCCTAACGAAGATGACCCGACAGGCAGCTGACTTATGGAGATCCTTAGTTCGCGTAGAAGTCGCCATACTCCTGCTCGGCGTAGTGCTCCTCCTCGTAGTCTGGCTAGGTCAATAGCCAGGGACGAAACCAATATGAGTACATTTGAATGTACTCGCAAACTACCCCAACATGAGCATGCACTAGTTTTATTTTAACTTCCAACTTTTATTTGTTTAAAACATCTCTATATCTTTATTGAAAAAGGTAAGAAGAGTTTTATAACTATCTTTTAAAGAAATCACCATTTTATCTGTTTCTCCAAAACTCCTCCTTTTTCCGACCATAGCCCGTCATGGTCCACTTCTTCCAACAACCTCATACCGATCCGTTGGTATAGGTGTAAGGACCATTCTCCATTTCATTTTCTTTTTAAAACTCAAAGTCTTTCAAAAACTTGCACATGGTCTTAGGACAGCCTCCCAACTGTCCATATCCGAGGACTCGGCTATTCGAATAGTTTTAACCCTCTGCAGAGGTAGCACGCTTTTAGCCCACATTCATCCGGTAACTCATCGTGTCAGCCACGTCCCGCCATACCAGGTGTATGCGAAGTTGAGCCACCGACCATAGCCTCTTATTTGCTCATGCTAGTATAGGATCCTTCCCATATGACACTTTCCATCGACACTCAGTCCAGTTTCCCGTCAGAAACCCTAAGTGTGAGGACTCATAGTTTTGTCCGGCGGTTTATGGTGGAACCTTCTATCCTCCCCACCAACTTGTGTGAGGACCCGGGTCAGGGGTAGGTCCTCGGACCATCCCTCATGCATAACGGAGTGATCTCCGTCGATGAGGTATCCCATACTAATAAGAGCAAACTACATGACTAAACCCTATTCCCATATGGGGGTGAATGTGGTCGCACGGGTAAGATTGGTCGTCATAGTACTAGGACACTGTGCATTTTTCATAAACATCACCATTCTCCATTTCTCCACTTCAACACCGACATCTCGGCATTCCATAACCACACAAGTATTTTCAAAGGAGTTTTGAATAAACAACATTGTGTTTCCCATCCTATAGTTTTATATAAACTACCTTATATTTCTACATAGGGTGGCAAAATAATATCCACATACTTTATGAAAAGGTTTGGTAAACCAATGCCTTAAGAGTAAATCATTTGATCAAAGTAGATGCATATGTATTTAGGTGCAAGCTCAGGGAATAGCTTGCCTTGCTCGGCAAAGTGGCCTTGGTCTTGATCTTCAGATTCAACAAACTCTCCTTCCTCGATAAATCCGACAGCGTTCTCGTCTAATTAAATAACAAACAAATACAAACAATCACGAAACTACTCAAGCAATCATCTCAACATAACAATCATAAACATCACAAATAGCTACTGCACACATCAAACAATACAATTTGGTTTCAAATTAATTGAATTAAACATTATTTCATTATGTCTAAATTATGGCAGAAACTTGTTGAACATGTTTAATTGCATAACTTGAGTTATGTTGGTCACAAAAATACAAACTAAATTTCTATATAAATCTACTGATGTTTAGAATACAACCCAATTTGATTTGGATTAATTGGAGTTACCAAACTCCCTACACAAATGTTTTAATTCAGTCACTTAATAATCAAGTTTTAGCTACCAATTAAGTTCTGTTGATCCTAAAATTAAATCCTTTTAGGGTAACTAAACATGACTAAATTTGATCTAACAAAATTGGTCCTAATTCATTTGGGTTAACCATTAAACATCTATAAATATTTTAGTTCAGAAGGGTGTTCAAACTTCAACTTTATACTAAACAATTACTACTACACAAATAATTCTACCAAAATTAGAGAAGCTAATACATGGTAGTTCTAAGCTAACACGATTGGTTTGGAATTATTTGGACTAACAGAGTATCAGAAACAAACAAGTTTATAATTTAAACCTTCTGTAGTATTTTTAATAATACATTTTTATTATTTATCTAAATGAATTTAACCCACTTGGGTTGGTTAAACATTTTCATAAGCTTTCCAGAGCAATTGGATTTGATTTATTTGGATGTCTAGATCTTGAGATATTGAATTTTGAAGTTGGGTCCAGTACTGAAATTCTCTGGAAATTTAAATTAGGAAATTCCTCTATTTGGATAATGTTGAGAAATCTGACGGGTGGGGTCCACCCGTCAGTGACTCAGCGCACGCGGGGAAATGATTAAAATGCTGACGGGTGGGGTCAGCCCGTCAGCGGCTAGCTACGGCGAAGCGTTACGCTGCCGTTGGATTTAGATCCAACGGCTCGTGTTCAAAGACAACGGCGACGACCATTTCTGGGAGGCGCCGAGGCTCCGGCGACGGCGAGGTACACGAAAACCTCACCTAGAGGGCACGGCAGACGGCGGCGATGACGCGAATCGACGGCGGAGGTTCGGGGAAGGTCGTGGCGCGAGTTGCACTTGCTGGGACGGCGTGTAGCGGTGATGGCGACGCGTCGAACTTCCACGACCACGGCAACGGACTCCGGCGAGCTCCTGGCGTCTCCCCTGTGCACGAAACAGAGGGAAAACGAGGCGTGTGAGTGCGGTGTGGGTGCAGAAGAGAGTGCAGGCCAGAAAGAAGAGAAAGAGAGGGTGTGGCGTCGCGGCCATGATCGACCTCGACGGCGGCAGTGGCTGCGGCAGTGCACGCCCTCCTGGTGGTGCACGGTGAGATTGGAGAGGGGAGAGGGAGTGAGGATGGTGTGGAGTGTCCAGAGGGGCTCGGGGTGGTTGAATAGGGCAGGGGCCGGCGTATCGTGGACGAAGCGCACGGACGGCGTCCATGGCGCCTCCGGCGAGATATTTCTCGATTCCTCCGCGACGCGTGCAAGAAGCTCAAGGCAGAGGGGTCGGGGGGGTCCGGACGTGTTCTAGAAGGTTGTGGCCCGAGCCTTGCGTGTCGAGGAGCAGTGAGGGGCTCTAATTTGGCCGGCAACGGCGAGCTTGCCACGGCGATTGCAGAGGGGACAGGGGCGGCGTTGGGGCAAGGGAGAGGCTCGAGTGTTCTCCTCTGCGTGCAGAGGACGCAGAGGCACGGCTGCGTGGGCGGACGCGAGCAGGGGGGGCCTGGGCGGCCAGGAAACGGCGAGGAGCGCCATGGCGACACGGCGCTCTGCGTCGGGGCGAGGGAGAGAGGTAGGGGATGACCTTTTTGCAGAAAACCCCCTGCCTCCTCTTTTCTCTGTTTTTTTCTTTATTTCTTTTTAGTCCAGTAGCTTTCCTAGGATTTAATTGGAGCACTTAAACAATTTGGAAAAATTTGCAAATATTTGTGGGGCTTCCCCATAACATGTAGAAGCTCCACAAAATTTGGCTTTGCAAAATAAAATGTTTTGAATCATTTTCTTTCATAGGGTTTTAATTATGGCATTTTGTTTTATTTCAATTGTTTTACTTTTGAATTTTAAAATAGGTGTAAAATATTATTTGGAGAGATAAGTAGTAAGAATACAAATGAGGGGTTTCATATACCATTCCTCTGAATTTTGTTTGAACAAAATTTGCTTCTTACTTGAGAATTGTGTGTCACTTGTCATTTTTATTTCTTTCTTGTTTCCACTTTTGTTTTTGTATTTCAAATTGTTAATTCAAACAAACAAGCAACACAAGCAACAAGAAATAATTACCACAAGCAACAATTTGCAAACAACACATAATAATCAACAAAAGTTTTTGTTGGCTCTCATTTTTGGAATAATAATACTGATAATATTTTGGGATGTTACAGATCCTTCCCCCCTTAAAATAAATCTCGTCCCGAGATTTGCTAGGCCTGGGTACTAAAGAGGTTGGGAATTCTTCCTAAGATAATCTTCGCGTTCCCAAGTTGCTTCTTCTTCAGAGTGGTTAGTCCACTGGACTTTGTAGAACTTGATCGCGCGTCTTCGGGTAACACGAACATCTTCTTCGAGAATCTTGAGGGGTCTCTCACGATAAGTCAGGTCTTGGTTCAGGTCGATGGAGAGGTGGTCGATGTTTTTGAAAACATCAGGCTGGTCAGGAACTTCAAGACACTTCCGGAGCAAGGAAATGTGGAAGACATCATGATAATCTCCTAACTCCGGGGCAATTCCAGCTGATAGGATACTTCTCCTCGACGAGCAATGATCTTGAAGGGTCCAATATACCTTGGCGCTAATTTTCCTTTGACATGGAAACGCTGCATTCCTTTAAGGGGTGTCACTCGGAGATAAACATAATCTCCGACGTTGAAGGTGAGGTCACGGCGCTTGGTGTCAGCGTAACTCTTCTGACGGGATTGGGCAGTTTTGAGGCGTTCACGAATAAGCTGAACTTGCTCTTCAGCTTCACGGAGGGTATCTGGTCCGAACAATTTGCTTTCTCCGGTATCGGACCAATTCAGGGGTGTACGACACTTCTTGCCGTAAAGGGCTTCAAAAGGGGCCATTTGCAGACTGACTGATAACTGTTGTTGTACGAGAACTCTGCAAACGGAAGACAATCTTCCCACTTGGAACCATAGGATAGAACACATGCGCGAAGCATGTCCTCCAATATCTGGTTCACTCGTCAGTTTGGCCATCGGTCTGGGGATGATAAGCTGTGCTAAATGCTAACTTGGTTCCGAGGGCTTCATGAAGGGATTTCCAGAATCTTGAGGTGAATTGCGTGCCTCTATCAGATACAATCTTCTTAGGCACACCATGCAGGCTCACTATTCTGGAAATATACAGGTCTGCTAACTGAGCTCCGTATGGTGGTCTTGACAGGAATAAATGGGCAACCTTGGTCAGTCGATCAACGATGACCCAGATTGAATCATGGCCTCGGTTGATCTTGGAAGTCCGGTAATAAAATCCATTCCAATCTCATCCCACTTCCACTCGGGAATTTTCAAAGGTTGAAGCAATCCAGCGGGTCGCTGATGTTCAGCCTTGACTCGCTGACAGATGTCACACTTGGCTACGAAAAACCAATCTCTCGCTTCATTCCATGCCACCAAAATCTTTCTCGAAGGTCTTGGTACATTTTGGTTCCGCCGGGGTGGATTGAATAAGGGGTCTCATGGGCCTCCTTCAGGATTAACTCCTTAAGTTCCGTGACATTGGGCACACAGATACGGTCATTGAATTTCAGCACTCCTTCAGCATCTTCGGTAAAACCGGGTGCTTTGCCGAGGAAATCTTCTTCTAATTCCTTCAATGCTTTCATGACCTTTTTGGGCTTCTTTGATTTGATCCATCAGGGTTGGGGTTAACTCTAAATTGGCGAGATAACCATGGCTAACAAGTTCTAGTCCAAAATCTTGAACTCTTTGAACAAGGCTGGCTGTTCGGCTTGGATCAGGCATTCAGGGTGCAAGGTTTGCGACTAAGGGCATCGGCAACTACATTAGCCTTTCCGGGTGATAATGGATTCCAATATCATAATCCTTGATTAATTCCATCCATCTCCTCTGTCGCAGGTTCAATCTTCTCTGGGTGAAAATATACTTCAAGCTTTTGTGATCTATAGACTCGCAGCGATGTCCCGCAAGATAGGGACGCCACGTTTTAAGAGCAAGAACAACAGCAGCTAACTCCAGGTCATGGGTTGGGTAATTCTCTTCATGCGGTCGCAACTGCCGGGACAGATACGACACAACTTTGCCTTCTTGCATCAGAACGCAACCAAGTCCGAGGCGTGATGCATCGCAATACACGTCGAAACTCTGGTGACGTCTGGCATAATCAATTGGGGCTGAGGTTAGTCTCTTCTTCAGTTCTTGGAAACTATCCTCACACTTCTGAGTCCATTCAAATTTCTTGTCCTTCTTCAACAGTTGGGTCATGGGTTTGGCTATACTGGAAAATCCTTCAACGAACTTGCGGTAATAACCGGCGAGTCCGAGAAAGCTTCGGATTTCAGTCACACTGGTTGGGGTAACCAGTCAACAATGGCTTGGATCTTCTCGGGTCAACAGAAATTCCTCCGGCAGATACAACATGTCCGAGAAATGCCACTTCACTGAGCCAAAACTCACACTTGCTAAGCTTGGCATACAGCTGGTGCTCTCGGAGGTCTCCAAAACTAGACGCAGGTGTTCAGCATGCTCTTCTTCGGTCTTGGAATAAATAAGGATGTCATCAAGGAAAACTACCACGAACTTGTCGAGGTACTCCATGAAAATCTTGTTCATGAGATTCATGAAATAGGCTGGGGCATTGGTCAGACCAAAAGACATCACGGTGTATTCAAACAAACCGTAACGAGTGGTGAAGGCGGTCTTGGGAATGTCTGTCTCTCGGATCTTCAACTGATGGTATCCTGTCCGAAGATCGATCTTGGAAAAGACTCGGGCTCCGTTCATTTGATCGAACAGATCCTCGATCTTGGGAAGAGGGTACTTGTTTTTAATGGTCACGTCATTCAGCTTGCGATAATCCACACACAGGCGTGTGGTACCGTCTCTCTTGTCCACAAAAATAATGGGTGATCCCCAAGGTGAAGCGCTTGGGCGAACAAGTCCTTTGCTGAGCATATCTGCCAACTGCTTCTTCAACTCAACCAGTTCTTCCGGATTCATCCGATAAGGTTTTGGGATATAGGGGTTCCTGGGATAAGCTCAATTATGAACTCAATTCCCGGTCTGGCGGCATACCAGGCAATTCTTCAGGGAAAACATCTCGAATAGGTGAACAACACGGATCTCATCTAGGGGGGTCGAGCTATGCTCTCATGGCAGCCTGGGTGAGATTGACTAGTTTCAGACACATACTCCACTTCTACTTCTTTGTCGGTGGTGATGGATACAGCTCTTCTGGCACAGTCAATTCGACCATGGTACTTGGCTAACCAATTCATACCGAGTATAACATCGATGCCTTGGGTTCCCAGAACAATTAAGTTAACTGGAAACTTTTCTCCTTTGATCTCAAGGGGTACATCGGAGCAAAACATCTTGGTCTCTACGGTGGATTCTGGGATTTGGATGACCATGGGTTTGGGTAAGAGGCTCTCGACTAAACCTCCCTTAGCAACAAATTCTTGGGTAACAAATGAATGGGTAGCACCAGAATCAAACAGAACAGTTGCAGGTACTGAGTTGACAAGGAACGTACCCAGCACAACATCTGGCGCATCCTGAGCTTCTTCAGCATTGATGTGGTGCAGACGACCCTTGGCAACAGCAGCATTTCCGCGGGTGCGGCATTCTTGCCATTTCCATTGCGGCCTTGACCATTGTTCGGCCGGCGCATTGGGGCGCTGAACATTCCTCTTGGGATTGGGCATTCTCTGGAGTAGTGACCCTTGTTGCCGCATTCAAAGCAGACAACATTGGCATTGCGGGTGAAGTTGTTGAAGTTTCCTCCGGGACGGTTATTGTCATTGGGGCGGTTGAAGTTGTTTGGGCGGTTAGGGAAATTGGGGCGTGGAGCTTGGGGTGGACGATAAGCAGGCCTGGGGTTTTGCTGAAAGATACGAGGCTTCTGGCTGCTCGAACCTTCCTGAGCATTCATCCTCCTCTTGCGACCTTCATACATAGACTTGCGCTTGGTCTCCAGCTGGATGGCTTTGTCCACAAGTTTTGAATAAACAACATTGTGTTTCCCATCCTATAGTTTTATATAAACTACCTTATATTTCTACATAGGGTGGCAAAATAATATCCACATACTTTTTGAAAAGGTTTTGTAAACCAATGCCTTAAGAGTAAATCATTTGATCAAAGTAGATGCATATGTATTTAGGTGCAAGCTCAGGGAATAGCTTGCCTTGCTCGGCAAAGTGGCCTTGGTCTTGATCTTCAGATTCAACAAACTCTCCTTCCTCGATAAATCCGACAGCGTTCTCGTCTAATTAAATAACAAACAAATACAAACAATCACTAAACTACTCAAGCAATCATCTCAACATAACAATCATAAACATCACAAATAGCTACTGCACACATCAAACAATACAATTTGGTTTCAAATTAATTGAATTAAACATTATTTCATTATGTCTAAATTATGGCAGAAACTTGTTGAACATGTTTAATTGCATAACCTGAGTTCTGTTGGTCACAAAAATACAAACTAAATTTCTATAGAAAGCTACTGATGTGTAGAAGACAACCCAATTTGATTTGGATTAATTGGAGTTACCAAACTCCCTACACAAATGTTTTAATCCAGTCACTTAATAATCAAGTTTTAGCTACCAATTAAGTTTTGTTGATCCTAAAATTAAATCCTTTTAGGAGTAACTAAACATGAACTAATGTGATCTAAAAAAATTGGTCCTAATTCATTTGGGTTAACCATTAAACATCTATAAATATTTTAGTTCCGAAGGGTGTTCAAATTTCAACTTTATACTAAACAATTACTACTACACAAATAATTCTACCAAAATTAGGGAAGCTAATACATGGTAGTACTAAGCTAACACAATTGGTTTGGAATTATTTGGACTAACAGAGTATCAGAAACAAACAAGTTTAGAATTTAAACCTTCTGTAGTATTTTTAATAATACATTTTTATTATTTATCTAAATGAATTGAATCCACTTGGGTTGGTTAAACATTTTCATAAGCTTTCCAGAGCAATTGGATTTGATTTATTTGGATGTCTAGATCTTGAGATATTGAATTTTGAAGTTGGGTCCAGTACTGAAATTCTCTGGAAATTTAAATTAGGAAATTCCTCTATTTGGATAATGTTGAGAAATCTGACGGGTGGGGTCCACCCGTCAGTGACTCAGCGCACGCGGGGAAATGATTAAAATGCTGACGGGTGGGGTCAGCCCGTCAGCGGCTAGCTACGGCGAAGCGTTACGCTGCCGTTGGATTTGGATCCAACGGCTCGTGTTCAAAGACAACGGCGACGACCATTTCTGGGCGGCGCCGAGGCTCCGGCGACGGCGAGGTGCACGGAAACCTCACCTAGAGGGCACGGCAGACGGCGGCGATGACGCGAATCGACGGCGGAGGCTCGGGGAAGGTCGTGGCGCGAGTTGCACTTGCTGGGACGGCGTGTAGCGGTGATGGCGACGCGTCGAACTTCCACGACCACGACAACGGACTCCGGCGAGCTCCTAGCGTCTCCCCTGTGCACGAAACAGAGGGAAAACGAGGCGTGTGAGTGCGGTGTGGGTGCAGAAGAGAGTGCAGGCCAGAAAGAAGAGAAAGAGAGGGTGTGGCGTCGCGGCCATGATCGACCTCGACGGCGGCAGTGGCTGCGGCAGTGCACGCCCTCCTGGCGGTGCACGGTGAGATTGGAGAGGGGGAGAGGGAGTGAGGATGGTGTGGAGTGTCCAGAGGGGCTCGGGGTGGTTAAATAGGGCAGGGGCCGGCGTATCGTGGACGAAGCGCACGGACGGCGTCCATGGTGCCTCCGGCGAGATATTTCTCGATTCCTCCGCGACGCGTGCAAGAAGCTCAAGGCAGAGGGGTCGGGGGGGGGGGGGGGGGGGGGACGTGTTCTAGAAGGTCGTGGCCCGAGCCTTGCGTGTCGAGGAGCAGCGAGGGGCTCTAATTTGGCCGGCAACGGCGAGCTTGCCACGGCGATTGCAGAGGGGACAGGGGCGGCGTTGGGGCAAGGGAGAGGCTCGAGTGTTCTCCTCTGCGTGCAGAGGACGCAGAGGCACGGCTGCGTGGGCGGACGCGAGCAGGGGGGGCCTGGGCGGCCAGGAAACGGCGAGGAGCGCCATGGCGACACGGCGCTCTGCTTTGGGGCGAGGGAGAGAGGTAGGGGATGACCTTTTTGCAGAAAACCCCCTACCTCCTCTTTTCTCTGTTTTTTTCTTTATTTCTTTTTAGTCCAGTAGCTTTCCTAGGATTTAATTGGAGCACTTAAACAATTTGGAAAAATTTGCAAATATTTGTGGGGTTTTCCCATAACATGTAGAAGCTCCACAAAATTTGGCTTTGCAAAATAAAATGTTTTGAATCATTTTCTTTCATAGGGTTTTAATTATGGCATTTTGTTTTATTTCAATTGTGTTTACTTTTGAATTTTAAAATAGGTGTAAAATATTATTTGGGAGGGATAAGTAGTAAGAATACAAATGAGGGGTTTCATATACCATTCCTCTGAATTTTTGTTTGAACAAAATTTGCTTCTTACTTGGAGAATTGTGTGTCACTTGTCATTTTTATTTCTTTCTTGTTTCCACTTTTGTTTTTGTATTTCAAATTGTTAATTCAAACAAACAAGCAACAAGAAATAATTATCACAAGCAACAATTTGCAAACAACACATAATAATCAACAAAAGTTTTTTTTGGCTCTCATTTTTGGAATAATAATACTGATAATATTTTTGGGATGTTACACGCGCCAGTGGAGATGCTCTTAGATTCGAAATTATTTAAGAAATTTTGTACTCTCCATTCATAAAAGAATATCTCAAGCTAGTTCAAATTTGCATGTATCTATGACCTTTTGTGAAGAGAGGGAGTAGTAAAAAATCGTCACACACTCCGTTTTGTCGTTTTACGGCCGTGCGTGTAGAGACAGCAACGTACGCAAACATCTGCACCGTCAATCGGACATGACGGGAGGATTCGTCTCTTGCCTGCTCTGCGGCTGGCATGGAGGCGCTAAATGCGAGGAGCCCATGCCATCATCGTGCTTTCCACGCTGCCGCCATGGCCGAGCTAGGCATGCCATCAATCTTTTCTTCAGCTGTAAAGAAGTAAAAAAAAACAGTGTTTCTTTCCGAGTCTCGATGAGATGAGGAGAAACACCTGGACTGTGCAGCAGTTCGGATTGATCCTGATGACCCTTCAGTAGGCAGCAGTTCGTCACAGATGCAGATAAACTCGAGAGAGCACTACCGGCTGTCGATGCTGTCATTGTGGTGCAATGGCGTAGTAGCACATCAACAGATACACGAACTATTGCAGCAATGAGCGTTTGGTGCATTACCTGCCGGAGGGTCAAATCGAAAGATTTTGGGTCACTCAATTTCGTGATCGCGACATCGTCCATGAAATCCTAACCACTCTACACATAATTAAGTACTCCTAGTATGCAAAAGGAATCCCTTTCTTCTCTAATAAAAGTTGTTGACGGAGGCACGTCCTATCTACTACTACTAGCAGTCTATAGCTACATTTCGATTTTACTATAAGGCAATGCTAAATCTATGACTAGAGGTTGGCAGCAGAATAACATAATCTAGTCTGTCTGCATATGGATAAGTTGTGGGCTACCATAATCAAGATTACTTTAGCAGTAGCAGTGGGCAGAATCCTGCCTAATCCGAGCTGTGCCTAAACTAGCAGTTTCAGCCGCGACTTGGGAACCAAGGCTCCAATCAGACGACGCTCGATTCCCCGTCTCTGCTTTCCGGCCGCACCCCCATGCACATGCACCTCGGCTGGGCTAAAAGTACCTTTCTGCGGATAGGCGCGCTTCACTTCACACAAGTGACCAGGCCCCCCTGCCCCTACCCATTTGCCATCCTAGCTGACTCGGCTCTGTACGTAATCTCTGCAGCTCGCCATAAGGGGGCAGTCGCAATGTAAAAATCCTCACCTTAAATTCTACATGACATTGCTTAAAGTGCACTATACATTGTGAAGAAAATAAGATTGTCCATAAGACCATACACTATGTGTATGCTGTTCAAGAAAAAGAACGATTCGGTGGTGTTTCGCTGCTATGTGTAACTTCGGTTCAAGAGTAGAGATGGGACCCATCCGGTAAATATTTATGGCTTATTTGATTTATTGGATAGGAATAGGAAACCTACATGATTGGAATGTCATATCCACGTGAATCCTATGGAAAGAGAGATCCTCTTTGATTGTGGTAAAGGATTTTTCCAAGAGGTTGAACTTCATCCTTTTTCTTATAAGAATTATGCTATAAAACTCCTATGAGACTAATTTCTATATGATATGATCCTACAAATCAAACAACTTTTGTAGGAAAATTTCCTATAGCTAGGATCCAATCCTACAACAACCCTATCATTTTTCTTTGCATTAAAGGAGCCTAAAACACTTTCCTCCCCTGCTAGTTACAGGTGTTGTGCTGGTTAGCTTTGCATGTGACATGTCAGATTATAAACAATATTTTACTATAGGGAATGGAACTCGAACCGAACCATGTCAGTGGTTCGCTTATTTGCGCTACATCTTTGAATCCATGTCATCATGCTATGTATATTTCATAGAGCCTTTGTTCACTTTTCCACCACATAGTGGATGGTCTAAGGTTAAGGTTCTAGCTAGCTTGTGGTCTACCATAAGAAAAGAAAATATTCCTCTCTCCTCTCTCTCTCCTACATATATGTGGGTCCTAGCTTATGACTAAAATATATCTCATATATTGTGGAGAATTCCATAAAACAAGTGGGACCTAGCTTATGCCAAATTTCACCTTATACATTTCGGGATGCACTAAGCTGGAAGCCTGGAACAAGTGTACATGCAGTGTGCTGGAAATTGAAATGTTCCGTGTGCTTCTTTTTCCCCGCAGGCCCCAGGCCGTCTAGGCGTTGTCGCGTTGAGTGCATAACTTGGAACAATCGTCTAAAAAAAAAAGACACTCCGTGGATACATCATACACGGGCCCAAGAGTTTGAGATCATCATGTGATCCATGGCGAGAAACGCGGAGCCCTGCTCAGCTCAGATCTCGGATCCAGCCTACGTACACATGGAATCCTAGACGAGTCACTCGAGCCGTGGTCCTACCTACGTGCTACTCTGGCGGATCACACTTCCAAATTAGGAGTAGTAGTTTTTCTTGGCCTTTTCCAGCTATATAATCATCTAAACCAGTTCTTCGTTTCCCCAACTGTAAAGACAAAAGGAAAATCGCGGCCCGTGAAACACTGACATCACCGCCCGAAAGAAGCATCTGCCCTAGTCGTGCAGTTAGTAAATGTCAAGCTGTCGGTACAGCCGTACATGTCATTATGATGAGAGAGATCCAATGATTCAAGTTCAGTATCCATGCACGGCCATCAGTTAAACAGACACGCAAGGACAACACTGCAGTAGGGGTCAAACGAGAGACCTGATTGGGGTTTTCTTGCCAACAATGGCAGGCAACCAAAACCTTCACCAGAAATTTGGCTAGCCAAGTTTTTGATCGGGTTGGCTCACCATGCAGACATCTGGACCTCTCGAGCAGTGTCAGGAACACCAATTTTCGAGGAATCTAACAAGTTAAGACCTCCTTTGGTTTGTAGGATAGGAACACCAAAGGAATAGGAAACATAAAGGAATGGAGTGCCTGCCTAATCTCTAACATATCTAAGCTCCCTGGGATTGCAGCCCTGTGGTTCATCCACGTTTTGGTCCCACAAATCAGTGACTCATGTCGTTGGCTCGTTTCCTTTTGCTGCGTGCGCTCGTTCACTGCAAGTGGGCCAGCGTTTTCTGGGCCCGCTTGTCGGCGCGACTGCGTGCGCGTGTGTACGTGTGTTTTCTATGTCGTTTGTTTTTGCCTACCTGGTTGTGTCGGTTCGGCTCGGCCTTGGGTGGAGACGCGTGTGGGACGCGTGGTCCTCTCCCCTCCATTCTCTGGACTTCTAGGCTGGCCTCGCTTCTGTCCTCGTTGCTCTCTGTTCGGTTGCTGCGCCGCCGCTTCTGGTTCTCTGACTCCGGCGACCTCTCTGCTTCTTTTCCGGTGTGTTCTTCCTGGTCTTCTCTCCTGATATCGCGGCTTTTGTTTTTCAGGTCTACATCTCCCGATTGGTTGACTTGGAGGTTGGTGGGCGCTTTGGATCTGTGCCGGTGGTGGCGGGCTCGCCGGCCGCGCTCCTGGTGGATGCTTCCGCATCTGCTTTTTCTTTTCTTCAATCCACGTTTTAGCTTAGATTTCTCCCATTGCTTGGTCGTGCTACGGAGGTGGTTGTCTGTGTGTGCTGGCTCATTAGATTGGGGATTTTTTTTGATTGGGGCTACGCATTTTATATTTGATGTGTTCGGATTCTAGCGTTCCTTGTTTCCGATTGCTTAGCCTGATTGATGTGCTGAATGTGTCGATGGATCTCTTTCGCCTTGGGACCCTCTGTGTGCATGTGTGTTCTATTATTTGTTCTTGTGAATCTGTGTTTCTGGTTGCCATTTTGTTATTTTCTCGATTTTCTGGTTATGTCTGCTGACGCGTGGGGGAGGTCGCCGGTTGGCTCGATTTTTATCTCTTGGATCCGATCTAGAGTTTGCTTCCTGTCGCTTGTGGTGTCTCTTTGTCCAGTGCGTTGGTTGTTTGTCTTTTGTCTTCCTATTCATTTGCTGGTTCGCCATGCTTTTGGGATTTGTTTTCGCTTTGAACTGCGTATGCATGATTTTGGGTCCATCTGTGGACTTGTGCCGGCGCAGAGGCAGGCTGGAAGTCCGCGAAGCGCCTGAGCGTGGGGGTCGTCATCGGTGCCTCCGCCAGCGCCGCCGGCTGGCCAGTGCAGGCGTCGCCGGGGAAGCCGCTGATGTGGCGGACCGTTCTCCTTGCAACCTTTCTTCTATGAATGTTCGCGTCTCGATCCCCATTTTTTGCTCTTTTTTGGTTGCTAATTCCGTTGCTGCGAATTGCTGGAGCGATAGTAGGACCATGTTGACGGAAAGCATCTCTCATTTTGGTCGCATGGTGAGCTAACACTCTCGGATCTTCAAATCCATGCAACAAATTCGTCCGGGTTTTCCTTTTTTCATTTTTGCTGAAACTTTTCAACACGTGATTCACCTGGTACCAATGAGATTTATAGATGGACTCCCTTCCAACTTGTTAAACATATATATTTTGTTTGTTCCTTTGTGCTTGTTTAGGTTCAGAATTTTCAGAAAGTTCAGAATCTGATGATGAGGCAGGGATTCTTTCTCTGTTATACGGTTGTGGCTGAATTTTGTTTCGTAAGATTTGTAGTAAGTGTTCTTATAATCCTCTAGGAATGTGTCTGAAAAAAGTACCGAGTTAACAACTCATTATGTTTAGTTTATCCTTTCTGTTTCTTGATGTATTCATATGATTTCTTCAACTTGTCGTAACCAACTGAGCGTAGTGAAGGTAGATAAATTGTCTGAGGGCTGCACTGGTAGTACCATAGCTGATCAGCTCCAGGGCCTTCAGCTTCTGCATAGCTGCGATGAATGGTGGGAGGTAGTACAACTGAAGGAGAAAGTGAGGATAAGAACTTCTGCCGTGGGGAAGCTCATCTGGGACCGGTCAGATTCTTTCATCTCACCTGAAGTTTGATATATCTGATCACTCCCTTTTTGTCAACTTGATTGGTTCGTGCATGTTATTATGTAGTATCATCTATACTTTCATTCTAAAAGTCGCTCTTACTAAATTACAGTACAAAATAGTGGTGCTTTCTTGAATGGCATGCGTGGTTTACAATTGATCTTCTGGTCTTTACCACCTGTAAATCACTTGCTATTGTACCCCGTAACAAATTAAACCCAATTAGTATAGTACCATTTTACTTAGGTATTATTTCTTCACATCTGTTTTCAGCATTACAGTAACACGGGTTTTCTTGTCATGTTTTCGCCTCATCGAGTTCTAGAAGTACAAAATGATCTGGAGAAACACGGTGGATTGAGAGAAGGTGGCAGACGGGAACAAGAGGACGATGAAACCAGCGGCGGTGGCAGAGAGGCTGGAGAGCTTGGTTACTAGGAGAAGAATATCAGTTGCTCCATCCTCACGATGGTCTCAGGGCCACCGCAAGGTAGTTGATTTTTTTTTGTAGATTTGATGTGCCCAAGATTCAGATTTCTACGATTATAGCTTTATTCTTCAAATAAAGGGCCTTCGATTCCATCTCTCAAATAAAGGGAGTATGTTTGCTTCAATTGTTGCCTGTGTGCTTTCTCATTTAGTCAGTTTCAGATAGCTGGGTTCTTCAGGTCTCATTCCGAGAGAAATTGTTGTTCTTGGGGTCATGTACAGCCGCAATACCATAGATATATCATATACTCAGAGTTCTCCCAGTGGACTTGGCAAACACATCTGATCCATAAGTAAATCAGCTTTCTGTGTTTTTTCATCAGACCTGACCTAATCTGCACAACGATCTTAACTTGTGTGGAATAAATAAATGACACCTGGAAAACTCTCGATGTAACCATGGTGGCTTTTCTGAACCTGAAGCATGCCATTTAATTTCTCATTATCTCCTAGCAGAAAGAATATGGGGTTGGATAATCAGATGGTCTTTTCTGTTACCATTCCTCAACATCTCACATTGGAGGGCTAATGTCTTCAGAATTATATTCCAGTCTCAAATAAGCCTCAACTATGTCTCCCCATATTCAGTCTAGCTATTAGAATCATACCTTTAGGTAATCATCATGCTATTTATTTCCCTGACCTTGTTGGCATCCTCTATTTTTGTCTTCTGGGACATTGGTACTGCTCTAGGAGTAGAGATTCGTGAGTGCTATTACTTCTTTTTTTCATGTTCTTCTTAAGAGTCATCACATTATTGATTTTTCCAGGGTACACCAGTTACATATTTTAAAGACTTAATTCATAGTATTATTCTAAAGCGTCCATTTTATATGTTCACAGCGTTCGTAAGTGCATCTTTCTACAGCGTCAGCTTTCTCTTTCCATGCTTGTATCATTAGTACTAATTAAGAAGGTTGGATATGCTCGCTGTATCATACTCTGTTGTGTGCATTGTCAAAAATGAAGATTGGCCCTTTTCAAGTGTGTTTTAGCTGTTTAACTTTTCGTAGGTTTTCATTTATTGACAGCTAATCGGTTTCAATACTCAGCACTAAAGCAAGCATTGATGTATGCAGTAGTATAGTTTCGTGCCCGCAACATTGTTATACCGCCGAATTTTTGACTTATAGAACACTTCAATCAACTAAAATGAGTGAATAATGTGGTATTGTACTTTATTTATGCTTCATCCTCGCATCCATGTGTACTATAATGCCTACTGTACTATCTTTTGCTCAACAAAGTGGACCTGCACCAGGGGCAGCTAGGGATAAAGCCTGGTGTTACCCTCCTATCGCTTTACTCTTCACAGATTTGCTCCTGCCGATCCCACTCCTCTATTTAGTAGTGTAGATTGCTTTGTATGAATGGATTTCTTTTTGACAGAGAATTTATGAACCATATTTGAGCCAAACTAAACCTGGTGTTGCTGACTGAGCATTAAATCAAGTTATTCTCCAAGCAAATATTTGAAAGCACTGGCCCTTCTCGCAAACAATTATATATTTATAAGGAAGTTAATCTTTCCCTGTGCTATTTGTAGGGAGTATCAGTTCAGCACGAGAGTTTCTGACACATTATATCTTGCATAGATTGTCATAAAATGTTATGTATTGTACTAACCACGCCACTTCAGTACTTGGATTATTTAATCAGTCATTGTATTTGATAATAGCCAGATGGTTGTTCAACAAATAATGATATTGCCTGAAATCGAGTCTTTGTAATCTACCTTGCAACACATTTCTGCATACTACCAATGGATGCATATATGTTTGAATGTTTTAATGCCATTGCAACGCCCAGAAACATGTGTACTAAACCTGGTATAAATCCAATCAGAGGTTATACTACTGACCTATACACATTCGATAGATGTTCGTGTTTACAGTGGGCGTTTGTGGTCTACTGGCGTTCATCCCTTAGGGAAGGTCGTCGACATCCTGTAGGCTGTAGCTATCGTGTGGCCTCTAGCTCATAGGGAGATTTAGTTCCTTGCTGTCGTTAAGGGCCTCCAGCCTTAGCTCAGGTGTGATTGTCCACTACCATGTTTACATCTGAGATATAAATCCTGTTAAACTCCCACATGCACCCAAAGGAAAAACGACGCGGCAAAAGCGCTAGGTTCCGCCACACGGTCATGTTGCCTCCTGCCCTAGCTAACACTTCCAAAGATAAGCCCAAGCCAGATACCCCACAGAAACAAAACATTATATTTCCTTCCACACCACAAGAACAGCCCGCCCATCTCGGAAAGAAAGCAACCCGCCAACAGACAGAACATGCAACAATCTAACGCAAACAGCAGCAACGGGCGCGGCAAAGCGCGCCCAATCCTTCTAGTCAGATCCTATGGTTCAGGAATTGTTGTTTGATTGCAGCGAAGGAACATCACAGGAACTTTAAAATGAGGTCGGAGCTCATTTTTCTTTTCCTGTGAAAACCAACTAGTTCCTACAGGAATTGTTCCTACGGGAATTGTTCCTACAGGGTACAATCCCATGAATCAAACGTAGTTGAAAGGGAAAAATCCATAGGAACTGAATCCTATAGAATTCCTGAGCAAACCCTACAAATCAAAGGAGGCCTAAGCATGCCAAAGCTTCAGGTTTTTTAGTCGAACGGGAGGAGCTCTGCATTTGCTTTATAGATAGGGGAGAAAAACAATAACTCATCGGCCAACAAAACTGGCAAGAGCATCTCCAGCAGACCCTGTATTTTTTTTGTCAAACCCTAAATATCTAAGTTTTGGTTGCAAAATACGCACCTAACATATCTAGAAAACGGCCCGAACTGAAAAATATTTTCTAACTCATCGGATATTATCACCGCCGTACCATAGAATCAGTTTGGGAGTCGATTTACATGTCCCAAACCGGACACACCGAAACGAGTCTGTCGGCACCGACACCGCCGACTCCCGAGCTCAATTTCATGACGAGGAGACTCGATTCCGACGCCAATTTTCGATTCCCGGCGAGAAGTTTTGATTCTGACTGATTTTGTGCAAAATCGTGGCCTGTCCTCGCAGCCCCATGAAAGTACCTCCATGGGAGCACCTCCATGGCCAAGCCCACGGGAGCACCTCCATGGGAGGAGGCGGAAGAGACCAGCGCTAAGAGAGCCAGGTGAGGGTCCGAACCAGGCGGGGGTGGCCGTGCTCGCATGCCCTTGGAAGCACCTCCATGGCCAAGCTCACCCATGGGAGCACGTCCATGGGAGGAGTTGAGGGCCAAGTGCCAGGCGAAGTGTGGTACAACACTAGAGTATCCTGGGGCGTGTTTGGTTAGCTGCATTGCCTCTAAACAGGTCCCGGGATGCAAAAATGCGTTGTTTGGTTGACCCGAGCTCATATGAACCTTAAAACACTCCTCAGCCAGACCCGCGGGGAACAATCGATTCAACAGTTTTTTCAGAGCCAGGTAGAGGTTGTGAACATGCTGCGAATGGTAGAGACCCTTTTTCCAAGCTTGTGGAGACGTTCAGGATCAGTGGCTTGTTACAAGATAGCATCCACACCTCTGTGGAAGAGCAAGTAACAATGTTCCTGCATGTGGTAAGTCATAACGAGAGTTTTGGAATGATTCACATCACATTCAGGAGATCAAGTGAGGCAATATCCCAATATTTCAAGCATGTCTTGTATGCGGTTGGAGAGCTCAGAGTAGAAACGATCAAGGCACCATCTGTTAAAACTCTATAGAAGATATGAGTCAGCAAGAAGTGGTATCCATATTTCAATGAGCAACTCAGATATGTTAGTTCATGCCATGCCATCATTGTATTGTTGTGTAACATAAGATTTTGTTCATGTCAACATGATTGTATCGGTGCAACTAATGATACTCATGTGACAGAGTGTCGAGGTCACATTCTGCCACATACAGGGGTATAAAGCACGACACAAGGCAGAATGTGCATGCGGTTGTTGATTTCGATCTCAAATTCACATATGTGCTAGCTGGTTGGGAAGGATATACCCATGATGTAAGCATCCTTGCCGATAGCATGAATCGAGCAGATGGGATAAATATTCCAGATGACGGCTCTACGTAAGAGATGCAGGATATGCATGTCGCACTGGTGTTCTTTCCACCCTTCAGATGTATCAGGTACCATCTCAATGAGTTCTATTCTAAGAATGCCCATGAATTGTTCAATATGAGACACTCTAGATTTAGTTATGATGGAGAGGGCTTTTGCTGATTTGAAGAACAAATTTAATATCCTTCATCAGAAGCCATTCCACTATTTCCACCCTTTCCGCACCCAAGTCAACCTTGTTCATGCATGTTGCATTCTTCATAACTAGATTTTAGGGTGAGGTATAGATGAGTTTTTCGCTGATGAGAAAGATGTAACACTAGATGGCCAGGACTTGGGCCATGGTGTCGAAATTCGTGATCAAGACGCTTGGAAAAACTTGAGAGATCAGTGGGCTAACGCTATGTGGGCAAATAGAGGCGCCACCAAGATCTGATGAAGAAGAAGAAGAAGAAGAAGAAGAGGTGAAAGCCAGGATCTGTTCTCCTTGTCGCTAGTTTATAACTTTTCCCCTTAAACAATATGCGTGATAAAAACTTACATTTGCTAGTAGCTTGAACAACTTTGATGTCGTGATGAACTGTCATTTGTTATTACCTAGGGCTAAAACATTGTTACCTTTCCCCCTAAACTATATGCCTATTTAGTGTACTTGCTGGTAAGGTCACCACTGCTGAAAATAGGTGACCGCAACCACCATCCTTTAGCAACCAAACACCAGGAATTTGGTTCGTGAAACACACACATGCAACCAAACACGCGGTGTCTTTTAACTTGGTGCCAGGCAAACTGGTCTGGCTAGCGTTTTATTGACAAGCAAAAGAGTTTCACAACGTGGCTAGACCTTTTCAAGGGCCAGTACCTAGAGACAGGGAGAAGCCACGCTATAGCTGTGGGGTCGGGACCCCACAGCTATTCGACAAATCCTTCGTATACTTGTGTTATATATATATAAATACCAAAAATTAGATAAAATCAATGAAAATTATAGCTTTAACCCCGCATGATTATCGTCATGGCTTCGCCGCTGCCTAGAGAGTCACGGATACAAAAGGCTAAAAAACGATTCAGGTGACCAAACACCGCCTGAGTTCACAAAACCTGACGAGATGTCGCTGATTCAGTTAGCCAGGAGGGGCAGGTCAGAGAGAGGATCGGAGGAGTAGCGTTGATATTTTTCCCCCTTTTTCTTCGGCGGGCCTGAATTTGGCTTTGTAGCACCTACTCTGTAGGTATAACCTCTCTTCCAATCTTAACAAAAATGACAACACAAGTCTTTTGAGTGTTCTGAAAAAGAACATCCCCGAAGCAGCCAAAACACTCAATTATGTAAAAACCACTCAACCTAACGATCAATTTGAACGAAGCACCAGTTAAGATACTACGCTATAGTACGCTGGCAGCGGGGTCAAAACCTCAGGCCTCAGTGCACTGTGCTCAGCTATCCAACCAAGAAGAGACGGGAGTACTAGCTAGAAGTACAGAGCAACTTTCTTTTGGAAATGGAGGTCCAGAGCAAGCAACTTTCCTTGTGGAAATGGAGGTCCAGAGCAACTTAGACCAGAACTAAACTAAGGCTGCCTTTGACACTCGGTGTGAGATGGATAAAGATAATCCCATACTGCCAACAACCTTTTGCCTATTTCACGTTTGTATATCATTGGGCTAATTTTGTATGTAAAGCAGATTATGAAATAAGCACATCACGGTTCAGCAGACGCAAACCTGAACCTAATTGCGGTGTCTCCACTGAAGCTTCGAGCAAGTAACGACTAATGCCCACTGAACAAATGAGATTTACATAATTTACACTAATACTTCACGGTCCACGCCTTCATTCCTCCCGGATCAAATTACTCGGCTCACTCAGAACATACTTCGGTAGTTCGTACTTGGCACCTGCAGCAGATTTTTAAGGCATTGGCTTGGTTCTGAAAGCATGGACCGTGGAGAAGATAAACGAGATACAAGGGAGATGTTTTTACCTCTCTCGTCGTAGCAAAGTGTCATGTCAGAATTTGAGACGATGATGCCAGCACTGTCCACTATGGTCTGTGCAAGAGATAACTCAGCTTCTGCAGCGGCTCGAAGTGCATCCCAAATCTCTGATGGAAACAAATGGTTGTTTTTAGTGCAAATCTAGTGTTTCTTCAACTATTTTGTTGTGAACAATTATGTCAAGGACTAGAAGTGGTCGCGTAATATGTAACAGCAAACAGTGACTAGACTTCCAAAACAGCAAAATAAACACCATAAATGTACGTGTACTTCAAAATTTTAAAGTAACAAACTGCATACAAATTTAGTGAAGTTAAGTCAAAACTAATATGTGCTTCTTCTAAGGAGGAAAAGGTACTGGATAGCAAGCAGTATAAATCCATTGCTGATAAACGTTCACAGTAGACAATGCGAGATGTGCGGTACCTTTCTGTCCACCGTAGTGAGGAGTAGTGTCCCAGAATTCCTCGCGCATCTGTTTGAGTTGTGCTGGTGTTATTGCTTGAGTGTGCTTCCAAGGCTTTGGCTTTTTCAGCTTCTTACTGTTATCTGAGATCAACAGAATGTGTCAACCGTCAGTAACTGAATGTATCCAAATGCAGTAGCAAGATATCACTGTAAATAAGCAGGTATTGATCTTGGAACTGAATCAGGCTGCATATTGTATTAAGCACCGCAGAAGTGCCCAAAGTAACAGAAGCACAGAATTCAGCTTCAAAACCTGCTAACAGTTCTTTTCAACAAATCTGCTGCTCTACAAGCCTGCTTTATTCATGAGTTAAGCCTCTTCATTTACTGAATCAGGCAAGACAAATGTCATCTTTACCCCTTGACACATAACAAGTTTATAGCTCGCTGAATATTTTAAAGTCGTGTAACTAATACAAAAGATTTGACCAGGATCAGGCAAAAGATTAAATCATGCCATTCTTCACATCGACTATTTAAGCAAGCTCAGTATTAGGGAAGAGAAATAAAGTGCTCAGGGAAGAGCATATCCTTTTCCTATGGTGGTTTCATTCCCATTTAACCAAGCTAATGGACCGACACTGATGTTAAATCCGTTCTTCTGAATCAAAAGCTCAGAACTGATATTTCCTACTACTGAACCCCAACGAGGAACTTTTTTCCTCCTACAATAAGAATATACCATCATTTCGATAGGTGTTTTGTCATGTCACATCTTTGTCCTCGGAAAGAATAAGCCGTCAGTTCAATCCCCTTCCCTGGGATAGCTTATATCATACAGTGCACATGGAGCATACATAACCCCTCATTGCCTTTTCATAAAACCTATATCTTCACCAAAATTTGTATCACTGATATGTTGATTGGTGATACTAACAACACATTTTGTTCCAAGAATTGTTCGATTTGTGCAAACTGCCAATATAAGTAGAATGATCACATATGACCAAACATAACATGGAACATGGTACAGTATTCCATAAGCAGCTCTAACCCCCTTCTCTGCTACCCCCAGAGCTGAATTATCGCAGCATGACCCATCATCAACACCATTCTAGATCACGGTTCAAGGAACCAAGCTGCCCGAGATCTCAATCCTTAACTTACTACTAAGAAAAAATAACACAATCGAGAAAGGCAGGGCAAGAAGAAGAGACCATCAGATGTAGGGGTGGATCCGGCGCAGCCCATGGCGACGGCCGATCAGACGATCATCCGCGGCCTCACTTCGAGAAGCTTCTGCAAGCGGAGGTGGTGGTCCTCGCGTCTGGACTGCAGGGGCGATGCGAGAGAGGGCGGTGGACTGAAAACCGAAAGCGGAGGTTGAGGTGGAGCTGGAGTGGGGGATGAACGTGTCGGGAACTCAGGATGTGGCTATGCTAGGCTGCTAGCCAACAAAAACCGGTGCGGCCCTCAAAAAAAAAAAAAAAAACCGGTGCGGGTATAGCTGGCATCGATGCGGTGGTGTTTTTTTTCTTCTTTTTCAAATTAAACTCTTACGTGGGGATGCACTCGCGGGGTGCTAACGACAACCTCCACAGACGCGAGGTGATCTCCTATAAACTCGTATTCATTTTAGAGGATCATCTATTCATCTAGTACCACTATATATGCAGGTGTTTTCCCACATCAGATCCTGAAAATTCTATCTCTAAATCTTCTAACATGAGAGACCCACTTGTCAGTGAGAGCGTTCATTACTTCCTTTCTCAACCGTACCGTTGTGCCCTAGGACTCCGACCGGTTGCGCGCCGTCGACATAGGCATGTTTGCCGAGCTCCGTGACCGTACCGGGCGGCCGCACCCTGTGAGCAATAAGGATCTGAGGCGAGCTCGACAACGTCATCTCATGAGAGTGTCTCTATGTTATTGAGGGGATCATCCGATCGATTCTCATTCACAACTGAGATGGTACTAACAACTCTTTCTCGACCATCAAACCCAGCTCGACCATCAAATCCATCTCGACCTCTACCACGACCCCCTCTAGCACTACCTCGGTTATCTCTAAATGCAACTCTGCCATGCCAAGTTTCCCGTCCAACTTTTAGAAAGTCAACCCTTTTGAGTACATTTTCATCATGCTCTCTTGTACCACACTCAACATGGGTTGTGCACAAACATACCATAGGTGCCACAAAACTTGGGAATCTTTTCATATTGGATTCTAAAATTCTATCTTTTCCCTTGGGATATAGTAAAAAAAATGTGTGAGAGTTTACAGACATCTAGTTTTACTCTAACTCTAATGAAACTCCAACTCCATGCCATTAAATTTGTACCTCAAGAATTGGCCAAGTCTACTTCCCCTAGATTTTTAATCAACAATTTTGATCTATATCCATCTGGTAGCATATGAATCTATGCCCAAACTACAACGAATTCCAAATAAGCCGATTTAGGTGCCGAAATACCAACAACCACCACGGGCCTACCAAAGACGCTCCACTAAGTTCGCAATGCCGGAGGCGATGTTACTGCCTCCCAGGACGCAAAACGTAGGACCACTATGGTGGAACTTCTCCACCCCACGTCCACCACCTCCCCCTCGTCGAAGATTCCGCACCTATCCTTGCTACTGAGGAACACAAATGGTCTGCCACCGGAGAGGAGAAAATGCATGCATCTTTTAAAATATTAGGTTAATTTGAATGGATACTTGATAATTTTTATGTTAAAGTGAAAGCAAAACTTTCAATTCATTGTATTTGTTGATAGTGCAATGTGAACTTGCGGATAATCTGACGAAACAATAATTTTATATGTGAATTTTTAATATGATATGACATTTTGTGTCAAATGAAATTTGTTGTATGTGAATTTTGCAATCTCATCGTGTGTGTTAATTTTTTCATCTTGTATGGCAATTGTAGAATGTCATCTTGCATGTTTGCGATGATACTGTTCATTTGTTTACCGTAGTGAGGTGCTTTCTAATGGAGGTGATCGTATGTGCACATGATGTATGAGATATATTTCAATACAATCGCATTGTATCTCGCCTTGACATTTTTTCGTACTTCAAGCAATGGTGCAAACAAGTTAGAAAAGAGTAGGCAAGTACAATCATCAAGGGATCGGACATCCAATTGTGCAAGTCATGGCATAACATTACTACCGGTCCTAGTGTTGGCAATGAGCAAGCTGGGAAGGCGTATGGGGAAAGGGATTGTTGAGAACTTCCATGCCAACTGCAACTATAATTGTGATAGCAATTCAAAATCTATTGAGCATTGTTATAATTGCATTCAGAATGAGCCACTTATGATCAAGTTGAGTGTCTTCATCAGAGCTGCACACCGTCAAAGAGCACGCAATTTCAAAAACCTATTGATCATCAATATACAACCTTATATGCATGTGATTTAACAATTAACCTTAGACAACTTTGTTTCTTGATATTTATTGAAACTTCAAGAAGCACATGAGACTTGTATGTTTTCGATGAGTGATACGTTTCAAACGTATCTATAATTTTTTATTGTTTCATGCTTATTATATAACATTGCCACATGTTTTTATATCATTTTGGCATGTTTTATGGAACTAACCTATTAACAAGATGCTCAGTGCCAGTTCTTGTTTTCTGCTGTCTTTTTGTTTCAGAAAAGCTAGTCGGGGAATTTTCTCGGAATTGGCTGAAAATTTACATGAATTATTTTTACGAAGAAACGAAGATGGAGCCAGGAGGGGAGCTGCTGGGGGGCCCATAGCCCCCAGGCGCGGCCAAGGGGTTGACCGCGCCTGGCCCCACCTGGCGCCCTCGGGCGTCTCCCCGAGTTGTCCTTTCGCCTATAAATTCTATTCCCCCCGAAAACCCTCGGTACCCGATCATATTTTTCAGAAAAGCTCTGAGGCCGCCGCCGTCGCCAACCCTAGATCGGGAGGGTTCTGAAGCTCTTCCCGGCACCCTGCCGGAGGGGGAGACCGTCACCGGAGGCATCTACACCACCATGCCTGCCTCCAGAGTGATGCGTGAGTAGTCCACCACGGGACTACGGGTCCATGGCAGTAGCTAGATGGTTGTCTCTTCTCCTTTGTGCTCCGTTGTTTAGATCTTATGAGCTACCTACATGATTAAGATCTTCTTTATGTAATGCTACATGTTGTGTTTGCGGGGATCCGATGAATTATGGAGTCATGACATTATTGTTCAGATTGCTTATTCATATGTTTTATTTATGATCTTGCATGCTCTCCGATGCTTGTGGATGCTTTGGCCGAAGTAATTACTAGTATCTTAGAGAGGGTATTTATGCTAGATAGTGGGTTCATGCCTCTCTTGTCTGAGCTCGAGTTGACAGAAACGATTAAGACTTGAGATGTGTTGTTGCTACTAGGGATAAAACAGCGGTGTTTATTGTTTTATGTTGTTTACATTGCTTACATTACGCACCATGCTTATTGCAATTATCTATTGCTTGCAACTTAATACTTTCGGGTGACAGGCTGGATAGCGATCTCGGGGTGGATTATTAGTCATAGATGCAGTTGGATAACGGTCTATGTATTTTGTCGTAATGCCCATATTAAATGAAACGGTGAACTTAGTGTCATGATAGTATTGTGTTACGCCCATGTTTGTCAATTGTCTCGCTGTAATTTGTTTACCCAACATGTTTATCTTTTGAAAAGACACCACTAGTGAACTGTGGACCCCGGTCCTATTTTCCTATATTGTTTACAACCGTTCTAATAGCCTTTTTAAGTCATTTTGCTCGCTGGTCATTTTTGCTCTCATATTATTTTACACTCATACGTTTAATCCTTTGTGTTCAGCAAGCCGGAGAGATTGACAAACCTCTCTGTTTCGTTGGGACAAAGTAGTTTGTTCGTGTGCGCGCAGGTCCACGTCAATTATTGTAAACGGTGCCATTGACACCTTTCTAAAGCCTTCTCCAAATCATAATGGATTGAATACCTTGGTTTTGTAATCAAGGGAAAACTTGCCGCTAATTACATCAAACCTTACACTTGTGGTCTCCCAAAGAACGTGCTATTCCACGCCATCAATGAGCTAAAGAATGGAGCATTTCAGTTTATTCATTGCTGACTCCAAGTTAGGAATTTTCATACAGTTACAACAATTGCACCCATCAAGAAGCCATGGTCCAGCAAGTCCTCGACTCCATCCAAGGGAGCTGATGGAGAAGAACAACAATAAGAAAAGATGGTAGCAACAGCCCAATTCTTGGCTCAACACATCACAAGAAGTTGGACCTTACAAGGAGGTGCCGAAGAGTTACTAAAGGTGAATGGAAAGAACAAAAGATAACATAATGTGATATTAACACATTGTATATTGTATCAGTTTGCATTGTTTTTGCACAAAGCCTGAAGTTTCTCATATCATTTGGCATAACAGATTGGATATTGTATCATTTATATGTTTTTGCACGAGCCTAAAGATTGCATTTTTTTGCTGAACAATATTTGTGCACTGTCTGTTCTTTGAGTGCATCGTGGCTATGCAACCTTGGCATGTGACTAGATCTTCTAGTTGAAAGTAGGATCTATGAATTCGTTGATAAGCTAGGTAGCTAACCAAAACATACAATCTTTGAGTAAATCCGGAAATTTATAAAAAAAAATAAAAAAAAATGAAAAGGGAAAACAAGAAGTTGGATGAGTGAGGTACCAATTGTTTATTTTTTTCTTATTTTTTGTTGCCTATATTCTCTTGTTCTTTTACCAACCTTTAAGTAACCAATTTTTGGAATGTTATGAACTTTTAGACTTCTCCTTTATGCGCCTTTTCACATTAATCTTTCATCTTTGACATTTTCCCTACTTTTATTGTAATAATTTTAAATAAATTTATGGATATCTGAGTGGACACTAGCGACATGATACAAACATGGTTTTGACATGGCATACTTGTGAGTGCTACTTCACTCCGAATCATTTTTGGAAGTGTCAAAACTATTTTAAGAAGCAAAAATACACAATATTAAAAGTTGAAGGGGCAAAAGAATCTGGTTCAGAGTTAAGGTTGCTTATGTCTTGCGTGTATTGTGAGTGTTTTGGTGAGAGCAGAGGACATTCTTGGCAAAATACCGGTTATACCTTTGCTGCCTAAGGTTCAGGGTGGTTCTATTGATCAGGGGGAAGCATGCCTCAATGGAGATTTCTCCCCTCGTGCTAGATCCTACATGTTGTCGCTGCATGCAGTGTCGTCTGTCTCTAAGAGTGAAGTCATCGTCGCGGTTGTGGCTCTAGTTCTGCAGATTATGCCCGAGTTACAAAACCTATGTGCGAAACCATCGGTGATGCTCTCGATAGAGATGGGCTCACTAGGGGCCTTGATGGTTCTCATAACGCCCTAACTATCATCGTTGGAGCACTCCCAGCTGCCCGACTTTGATGGAACGTGGAGTTTTGGGTGCTACTGTCGCTCGCTCGTCTGTGACCATTGGGTAGGTTATAACTTTAATTTGAGGGAAGAAGTTAATGCGGTAGGTACGTTCAGCTAACTCTGAGGCTCTATTTGCCAAAAAGATACGTGACTTACTTGTCAGTTTGGAGGCGGATAGCCCTGGCAAGAGGACTGCTTGCCCTTGGCAGGGAAGGCTATGAGGAGCAAAATAAAGAGGGTGGAGAAGTCTCTCAAGAGCAAAACAAGAACAATTTCACCACAAGGAAGGCGTCCGCAACTGCTTGATGATTGGTTTCTCAACTTTTCGGGCCATATTCGAAGTCTTTGTTCTTGTATTTTCAGTGGCGTTTTCTTTGTGATGTGGTGATCCATGTGTGAAGAGAGCTTGCAGTTGTAATAGGGCTGGGAGAGTTTTTTTTGTCTGCCTAGATAGTGAGCGAGTTTTATGCTTCGAGAGTAATCCACATGTGATTTTGTTGCGACAGTTTTGGTCCGACTTTCTATTAAATAATCCGTTAATTCTCTTCTCATTAATCAATAGATTGGGCAATAAAATTACCCCGTTTCAAAAACGTTACTAAGCTGAACCAATATTAGAGGGTTTAAGAATAAAATCTCCTGGTCTCTCTCTAGCCTTTGTTTTCTCCAAGTAAGTGAACTTATGTGATATGTCTCCTCTTAGTTCCCTCAACTTATATGATTCTCCCAGGCGATGTGCTATCTAATAACCCTCTAAATAGTGCCTTCGGACGAGCTTTAACAGGGAACAAATGGAATAGCTGGCTACAACTTGTGGAGCGTTTGATACATGTTAACCTAACAAACAAACAACCAAGACATTTTTGTTAGGGTCTCAATCTAAACAATTCTCGGTGAGATCCATATATCTTGATTATGTGAATGGACACACCGTTTCCTTAAAAAATACTTGTGGAAGATGAAGGTGCCACTGGAAATTAAGATTTTCACGTAGTTTCTACATAAAAAGGTCCTCTTGACTAAGGATAACCTGGCAAAAAAATTTGGAATGGAAATCTGAAGTGTTGTTTTTGTGACAAAGATGAATCAACTCAACACCTTTTTATTGAGTGCCCGTTAGAAAAAATTATTTGGCATATTGTCTATATGACAATTAATCTACAACCTCCCACCAAAACATCACTAATCTATTTGGGAATTGGCCGAGTGGACATGGTATTGCAAAACATGATAAAGTGCAAATCCGAGTGGGAGTATGTGTGTTACTTTGGACTATACGGAATGTTCGTAATGACTTTATTTTTAATAGTTCGAAAGCTACATCCTTTTTGCAGGTTATCCCTTTGGCTACCCATTTAATCCGTACGTGGTCCTATCTCCAACCAGAGGAGAAGAAACAAACCATGGATTATGGATGCAGCCGCTTGGAAATGGTTGCGCGGGATATTTTCAACCGGTGTTGCTGGCGGTTTGAGCATAGGATCACATGTTGATTAGCAGACGCTTTCATCTTTTTTTGCTTTTCAGATGGTTGATTTTTGTATCAACCCTACGTGATCCACTGTAATCTTTGAGACATTTGGAACTATATAATAAGGTTAATAAACGATCGTATGCATCATTTTGATGCAAAGCTGGGGTGCTTTCCCCCATTTAAAAAAAATGATTCTCCCAGGTAGGCATAATTCGATTCAGGCAGAAATCATGAAATTAGCGCGCCAAATGCTACTTTTTTTTTAACCATGCATGAGGACTGCATGTAATATATAAGAGGGGAGAAGTTCAGGTCAAAAAAGACCTAAGTACAACGACCATGATACAAAGTCGAACAACACGACAAAAACAAACAAACAAAAGAGAGATAGAAGAAGGAAAACAGAAAAGGGCAGCACCCAGAAGAACCCTACAACGACCAAGTCGGCTACCGGAAGTTTAGGCGACCCTTGCTGACGACCGCTAGCTGTTGAGCTTCAGACGTGATGTTCTCAACCAAAGTCTGCATGGGCTTAGCCACTTTGTTAAACACTCTCTTGTTTCTTTCACACCAGATCGTCCAGGTTACCAACATGAAAATGGCGAGAATTTTTTTCCTGTCCTTTCCGTCCAGTATTTTCTCACTTTTCAACCACCATTTGTTTAGCGAGGAGTTCGCCCGTGGCTTGATCTGGTTTAGACCTGCCCAACCAAGAATCGAACACCAGAGAATGTTGATGACTGCACACTTCATGAACAAGTGCTTGGTGGTCTCATTATCCGTGTTGCAGAAAACACATTTCGGATTATGGGAAGGGCCTCTCTTAGCCAACCTATCTGCTGTCCAAACCCGTCGTCTGAAGAGCAGCCACACAAAGAACTTTAACTTGAGCGGAGCTCTGGAGTCCCAAATTGCCTTGGCGGCCTCGCAATCCGTGTTGGCTGCGAACTGGGCGGCATAGACGGACTTTGCGGTGTAGATGCCGCTGGGCTCCCAGGTCGACGTCCAGATGTCCTCCGAGCCAGGGTTTAAGATCAGCGACCTGGTTTCTTCCCAAAGAGCGACCGCCTGCAAGAAAGTTTGGATGTTTATCGGCTTCTTGATGTCTTTATCCAATTGCACTCCGGGAGGCCATCCGCAACCGTTCTAGAAGCTCTGATCACGGGAATCACGGCGTGATAGACCCTGGGGGCTATACTTTCCACCATGCGACCGAAGACCCACTTATCCGTCCAGAAGAATGTTTTTTCTCCATTTCCAATAACCACCCGAGCTGCAGCATTAAACAGGTGTCTAATCTTTTCATCTACTGGCATCATTAGTGGGCTCCAAGCCTTATCAGTAGTTCTAGCATTCCAGGCCCAACTCACTTGAAGTGCCGAGTGCATGATCTCAAGATCCATGACTCCTAGCCCTCCTTTTGGTTTCGGTCTGCATACGGAGGGCCAAGCGACCAAGTAGTGTCCCCCGCTGACCGTCTCCGTTCCCTTCCACAAAAAAGCCATGCGAATTTTGTCCACTGATTTGAAGAACCACGCCGGGGGGTTTAGCGACATGAGATGAAAAATTACCATAGCCGACAGCACGGATTGAACTAAAATTAGCCTTCCTCCTTGCATCAACATGTGGGTTTTCCATGCAGCTAGCCTACTTTTGATCTTATCCAGCAAGCTTTGGAAATCTTCTTTTCGGGCTTTTCTAAAGTGTAGCGGCAGTCCCAAATATTTAATGGGGAGTTGATCTACCTTGCAAGCAAGAATGCTGCTGATTTCAGCCACTCGATCCGGGTCACAAGTGATAGGGGTGATGCTGCTCTTAGACAGGTTGCAACGCAAGCCTGAAGCGCCACCGAAAGCCTCTAGCAAAAATCTGATCGCGGTTGCCTCTTGTGTTGATGGGTTCATGAAGAGGATGACATCATCCGCGTACACCGAGAGGCTCTGCGGTATATCTTGCCTCTCGTGCACCGGAGAAAGGAGGCCCTCTTCTTCGGCTTTGGAGAACAACAAGCTGAGGGCATCCATGGCAAGTATGAAAAGCATTGGAGAGAGGGCATCGCCTTGTCGAAGCCCACGAGCATGCCAAATGGTGGGGCCTGGGACGCCGTTGAGCATAATGCTGGTGGAAGCGGAGGACAGCAATAAGATGATCCAGGAAATCCATTTGCGACCGAACCCTTTCTTCTTGAGAATCTCAAGCAGGAATTGCCAGGCCACGGTGTCAAACGCCTTGGCTATGTCTAATTTCAGAAGTAATGATTGGCATCTTTTGCTTCTCAAGAATTTGCTACTTTTTTCACAAAGTTGGTGCTGCTATTTAATTCCGACGACACACAGACACCTACACACCTTCGAACCAAAGGAACAAGCACTTGACAGTACAATTACACGTTGAACTGAACTTTCAATCGTTCTCAAAAGCTGACGAAAATGATCTTTGTGATGGCGTGCAACAGCAATGCCCTGAAGAGTGGAGAGGGGACACGTTCCATTGGGTCGGGCCACTCGATCCATCAGACCATCACTCCTGCTTTCCAGAGCCAAGGAAGGGGCAGGCTTTCAGCTGCGGGTCAGCACTCGACGCCGACACGGTAACCGCTTCCTTGAGCTTTCCGGCGAGCGCCGTCGCTTCCTCCTCCTTGGCTCCCTTCATAAGCCCCGCGAGAAGCTCCCCTGGGTCGTAGAACACCTCCACGTCCTCCGCCCGCAGCTGCTCATCCACCTGCGCACACACAGTTGACAGTCCAATCAGTTTCAGCGCGTACACTCCATGCCTGGTCTTAATTCTTACGAACCAAGATCAGCTAACACAGTACCCACCTTGAGGACGGCGACGCCGTAGAACTCGACCTTGTCGCCGGTGGATGCGTGGCCCTTGTAGGGGCCCTCCATGTGGCCCCAGTGCCGGAACTTGAACGCGATCACCGGCGGCCCGGAGTAGACCTTGACGACCTCCCACGCGAAGCCGCGCGGGAAGGCGGAGCGGAAGAGGTCGTGCGAGGACTCGAACGTCTCGGCGGCGGCGTCGTAGGCGCCGGCGGAGGGCAGCATCGGGCCGGCGAGCAGCGCGTTGTAGCTCCCCACGGCCAGCGTCTCCTCCCCCGTCAGAGGCCGCCCGCCGTTCACGGACAGGGTGAACCGCCCCGGGCTCACCGACTTGAAGTCCTCGAGGCGGGCCTTGTGCGACAGCTCCATCTCCCACGTCTTGATCGCGTTCTGCACCGTCTCCTCCAGCGACCCCTTCGGCCATTCCTGCAGAACGGAAGGAGACAAAGATGCAGCCATGCGTGTCATCCATGCATGCAGATGCAGCCATCCTCGTGACTCGATTGCCAACGAGGTAGCGCGCACACGACAAATTCTAAGAACCGTTTCCTATGCTACCGCGTGAAGGCCGGACATGATTCATGCGCGCGCGGGCGTGAAGATAGATCGAAGGAGGAGTACCTGTGTCCTCCCGGACTCGAAGAGGCTGTTCACGGCGTCGTACGTCGGCGGCGCGCCGTGCCGCCACACGGTGTCCTTCTCGCCCTCGCCGGCCAGGTGAGACCGGTACCTGTCGCCGCCGGAGGAATCACCTGCTGGTGCCGCCATCGTCGATCGTCGGACGCGCACGCCGAAACACTACACGATGTGATGTGCGATGACGGCGTGGAATACTTACTCTCGCCGGTTGAATGTTGCGATTATGCAGTGGATCGGTGGGCTCTTTAAAGCTGTGCGTCCCATAGAACTTGCCTGTGCGAAAATGATTAGGAAGGTGGTTGTATCTCAGCCCATAAGAGTTCAAACCCCAGATTTGATACTGGTGTTTCTCATTTAGGCGGAATATTCTTCAGTGCGAGGCGACGTTCCGTCGACAGCGAGGCGTTTGTGATGAATTCGTCAATCTCAAGACTCGACCCGCCGGCTCAGTCTATTGAAGGTGCTCATAGCGTGTGTGTTTGTACTGTGTTTCGCAAAAAAAACTGTATGTCCCAAAATATACGGGAGGATTTGCTCTGTTTATTTAACATTGTCGCGTCGACCAGATCAGAGCTCACCCAATCTGGACGCTACACGTATGCCAGCCGCCCCTACCAGCCACGCAATTGTTTACCTGCAGCTAACTTTGGTTTTTTCTTTCAGAGTTTTCCTTCGGCAGTTAAAAGAGGTTCACTTTGAGACTCCACCTTTTGACTCCTCGTTGTTACTCTTGTGTTTTTTTCTCCTCGCTGATTTGATCTGGAACATTTTTTTCGTTTTCCTTTTGACGAACAGCCATTAGCGGGTTCCACGGCACCATGGGCGATGATTGTGGAGAGTGCCGTAGGTTGTCTTCCTTACTACCGGTGTGTGCTGCTCGCCGTTGAATGCGACATTTTTTGGGGGAAATACAAAGATAACAAACATGTACGTTCACTCATCCTTATAAAGCACACATACTCTATATGAACATTTTTGATAGATTATGCCTTAATTTTTTTTTAAGGTTGACGAAGTCACAACAAACGACTAATTGTTGACTGGTATGTTACCAACCACTGAAAGAATAGGAAATATTCGCCATTGCATTTTTGTGATATGAGATTTAACGTGGAAAACCACTCCAACAATGGAGGAGAAAAAAACCATGGACGCCAGCCAGCAATAATTCACTATATAGGGATGGGTTACAAACGCCGGGAATTTACAACTTGCGACTTATCCAAACGGCGGCTTACAAGATGTATATATGGTGGTAAAACTCTAAGTCGGCTGCAGCCCGACTCGGCAACGACGTGTACCGTACCGCGGGGGCTGCCGTTTTCATTTTGACGAACGACCATTAGCGGGTGTTTTAAGTGACAGCTGGGTATACGGCCCAAGCCTCCGGCGACGGGTCTCTGCTTCGTTTCGAAGTTAGCCTTTATCTTTATATGAAATTGGAACACATCAAAATAACATGTGTCCTGCCACACTGCTTCCTTAACACTGTAATAAAACTTAAAATGAACTTACTTGAAGTGTTTTTATTTTGCTAGGCTATTCATGGTCGTTTGGCTCTTTACAAGTTCGCTTTAAGATATTTTTCTCACCGTAGCTTCATGTGAGTCAACTCAATAGTCTCCAGCTTGGAACAAACGATCCTTCTGCATGGTCATCGCAGAATGCCTGGTGATAGCAGTCCAGTTTGATGAATTGCAGTTTACCCTCTTTTGCTTTGCCACTTCTGATTTTTTTGAACGAAAAGGCCAACCAATTTATTAATAATCATCAACAACAGTAGTATAAATATCACAAAGAGTAATAAAAACATTTACAGCATTCCTCCTATATACTCCATGACAAAGACGCAATGTATTAGACATCCTTACAAATTTTATGACAAGATTAAGAGCGATATAATCATATAGCTTAACTTTAATGTATATGGTTGTATCGCTAATAAATAACAATAAAGGGGTATGAAACATTTCTTCAAAAAAATCTAAGGGCAGTGATTGATTCATTTGCTACTCACTACGTACTAACTTTGTTTCTCAAAACAAGGTGTATATTTTTAGTAAAATGTCGATATAGTATATTTCTGACCAATTTTATAGAAAAATATATAAACATTTATAGGATTAAATAAACATATTATGAAAATATGGTAGGGTGGATCTATTGATATTAATTTGGTATTACAAATATTCATATTTTTGTTTCTACGATTGATCAAATTTATCATATGTTAACTTTTAACTAAATTTTTACGTCTTCTTTTAAGTAACAGAGTAACATGTATGTACGGTAAGGTGTGGAGTAACAAGTAAGCCAACAAAACTAACCCACGGTCCGGAAACCCGCTACACCAGTTGTCGTGTATTAGCTACCACTAGGTGCACAACTATATATTGCCCCTCTCTCTCTCTCTCTCTCTCTCTCTCTCTCTCTCTCTCTCTCTCTCTTCGTCGTCGCCAGTATTCGCTAGCCAATTGTCGTTCATATGCACTGGCGGCTAAGCCCGATTAAGGCCTGGTTAACCTCGTTAGGATATATGATCTGACAACACAATATCATATGCACCGGCGGCTAAGCCCCATTAAGAATTAGTAAGGGCCTATGATCATCTCTCTCTCTCTCTCATCGTCGTCGCCATTATTCACTAGCCAATCGTCGTTCATATGCACTGGCGGCTAAGACCGATTAAGGCCTGGTTAACCTCGTTAGGATATCTGATCTGACAACACAATATCATATGGACCGGCGGCTAAGCCCCATTAAGAATTAGTAAGGGCCTATGATCATCGTTTGGCAGGCAAACCTTTAGATGTAGCTCAAGTAAGCGTGCCATCTGGTTAAAAAAAAAGCCCTTACAAGCTACCATAATGTTGGTAGCATCCCGCTCTCTCTGGCCATCGCTGAACGATAAATACGTGGCTGGTCACGGGTACTCATGCTCCCGATTTTGAAAACATACAAAAAGAAAATACTTCCTCTGATTTAAAAGAAGTGTCGCAGTTTTGAACTGGGGTTAGTTCACAACATCGATATTTATTATGGATCGGAGGTAGTACCACATATATTTACATGGCTTAGAAATATTTAAAATAAATCATACACATACATATTGCAAGTGGCCTCCGCAAAAAAGAGAAAATAAAATTTGCACATCGATGTGCAAATTTTATTTTCTCTTTTTTGCAGAGGCCACTTGCAATATGTAGCTTGCAAGCTACAGCATACATGATGTATTTATTATTTTATTTAGTTTTTCTTTTCTACTGTGCAGGATCTGGAGTACCCATGTTTGGAAAATTCTCTTTTATGTCGCGACGTCTTGCAATTGGGCCTGTACTTTCGGTGGCACTTTGTTCTTGTATTCGATCAGCCCATACAAACAATGAAAACAAGCGGTAAAATCCAGCGTCCAAAGCCGTCGTCGTGTTGGGGCAAGTAAAGGTTCCGACGGAGGGAGCACCTAGTGCGCTGCTTCAGGTTCCGACTGTCTGAATCTCGCCGCCGCCGGCGCCTATGTCCCGACCCCATGTATTGATTGCTTGGTTGGGAGTTGTACACGGTTGCACTGCATGTATGCATGTATAAAACGCCGTCGTCGTCAGGTGCTACGCACGCAGTGGCAGCGATAGCAAAAACAATATAGGCACAAAGATCTTCATCACCTACAGCAGATAAGTTTGAGCTAGAAATAGACAGCTGCGCTGACAAACACATATCCAAGTACAGTAGCCCACTTCTAGTGTTCAACTTTGGGACATGGACGGGGATAACGATCCGATGTTAATCTGAGAATGACCGGTGACGACTCCAGAGTAGTCATGGACGTGGGAAGAAGCAATGTGGTTCCTAGGGAAAATATCTTGTGATAAACACCTCGCATGATATCATTCTTTAAAATTCAAATTTACAAGTGCCAAAAGATTCCGAAATGAATTTATGAGTGTTCACAAAATGTGTGTTTACATTCCTTAGAATTTTCAGAATCAAATTCAAAATACACACAAAGAAACAAAAAAAATTGCTATGTGAATAGTGTCATAGGGATTGTAAACACACGTCTTGTGAACACCCATAATTTTTTTTTGATTTTTTTAAACTTACAAATTTGAATTTTAAGAAGTGGTATCATAATATCTCGTGAGCTGTGACATCACTAGATATGCTCGTCCTAACCGACATGCGGCTCGAGATCATTGTAGGATGACATGAACGGAAAATGGAACGATACTGGATTATATGCATCCAGATTTAAGTTTCTGATGCTTCTTCCACTTAGGGTTAGTTGGTTTTACACGTTATAAATGTCAGGACGAAGATAAGACTCATTTTCACTATGCACAAACAACACAAATGAGACAGGATGAGGTACGAAAAGAACCACATATTTATCGCAGCAGAATCTCTGTACAGATCATCGTCCGAGGATCAGCCCTCCCCCCCCCCCCCCCCCCCCCCCCCCCCTTGAAACTTGTACATCCTGCTAGATGAGTTGAGCCAAAAAAAAATGTATGGTTTATGATAGCAACTTCTTGGTTTACAAGTTACAACAAAACTTGGCCATAGTTCTTCTACAATGAAAAATGAAGATAAGAGGGTGTAAATCAAGTAAACAAGTTTATGCAAGGTTGGGACAAATGTCATACATTGTCTCATAAATAAATTACCGCAGTCCAAGAATTCGGGAAGCAAGATGGTGTGCCATAAAAAGGAGACAAAAGGGTGTCATTAAATAAAGTCCACAAGGTTATGTAAGGATTAGGAAAATGACGCACATCATCACATAAAATATTTATCGGAGTCCAACACTTTGGAAGCAAGAGAGGTGTGTCATGTGGATAACATCTATTACAATACCTCACTTTCACGGAAGGGATGATCACTGTGCCCATGTCAGCAATGGAGACAGAACAAGAAGCCAAGTCATAGCAGTGAAACATGAATAATGAACAATATGATTGTCAAGAAAGATGTGCTAATGAATAATAATAATGATAACGAAAGAAACATAAAGGGTTGAAAAATCCTCTACTTGGGCCTCTTGATTCAAAGGAATATTGTACTTGCAAAAAGAATAAGGAATATTGTACTTGCAAAAAGAATAAGGAATATTGCAGAATTTTAAATCAACATTATTATCGAACAGTTTTTGGGAGTTTAAGTAATGAAATTAAGAGGAAAACTAACCAGATGGACAATTTTTTAAGCAAATATTTAAGGAGCTGTGCTGTGATTCTCCGATAAAATTATGTACAATTTGTGTGATTCCACATGACCCAGTTGCAACGGCATAAATCAGAATATATTTGCACGAAAAAACCAGGGAAGCATGAAAGCAGTCAGTAAGCAAGCTAGCAAAAAGTTACAAAACGGCTGCCGCCTCCAGCAAGTACTTTCCCCCTCTACGGTTGTTCTGGTGTTTGCCATTGTTCGCCCATGCCATTCCTCCATGAATCTTTTCCCTTCCAACCCAGTGATGTTTTTGGCATCTAAACCACAAATTTCACAGCGCCTGTGTAGTAATTAAAGTTTCAAAATCCTTAGTCACTTGATGCAAGTAGCAGATGGTATGCAACGAGTAGATGCGAGATTGTCAAAGCATGAGTACCCACAAAACAACAGGGAATCTGGTAGTCGGCTAGTTGCTAAATAAAAAATATGCTAACAAAAAAAAAAAGTTGGTATGCCTGTGAAAAAATATTGCTGATTTCACCCAAGGAAATGGCAAAAGGCAATTGGTTTATCTAAAAAATAATACGTAATATTATCCAACGCCAAAGGGAAGCCACTCACATGTCGAGAGTGACACAAAGCCTTAGATAGTCACGAAACACCAACAAAAGGGGCTCAAAAGTGCAAACCCAGCAATCATCCATTAGGAACGAATCCAGTTCTTTGTTTCATCCAGATAATAATCCTTTCAAGAAAACAAGGGATGCTCTATTCACAGCTTTCTATATCAAGGTATTGAAATCAACACATGATATCCATTAGCCCTCATGTCCATCGAATCTAAATCGTTCCAAATAGATTACCGTATAACTTTGGCAAATTGTTCTTGTGGCTATATGGACTCTTGAAACTTTACCCGTTGCAGAAACTGACACTACAGCCACTCAGAAAAAGTAGTATTTCCCGACTGCTAGTCTGCTAATGTAGAGGTCATTGCCACTGATCAAATGGCAGCTCCAAGGAGGCAGGAGATGCACGCCCGGCGCATGTACGCTGTTCTGGGCGGAATTACAACAAGCAGCTAACATGCCATGGGACAACAACTCATGCGGGCTTGCAGATATACCTGTAGCCCTTGATCCGAAACCATGCCTCCGCGCATTGGCGGTGCGCGTCGCCGAGCTCCTCCTTGCAGCCGCAGCCGAGCCGGATCACCTCCGACCCGGGCACCGTCGCAGGCCCGTCGCCGCCCTCTGGGCTAAGGTGGCAGATCCGGCACACCACGCCGTGGACCGCGGCCTCCGCGTCGACGTCGATGACCACCGCCTCGGCCCTCCCCATTTCCGCCGCGCCGGCCGCACTCGGCTGCGAGGTTACTAGAGAGGCTGCGTTCGGCGACGGGTTGGCTTGGGTTCGCTATGGTCGCTATGGAAACAACACGCGTGGCATGCTCTGACGGTTTATCTGCGGGTTTGGCACGGGTGCGGGGTGCCCGTATGAGCACGGCAACAGTGGCGTAGATACGACGGCGTCAGTTCATCCCCGGGTAACAGCCTAACAAGAGATGCATATTCACATGCTCACCAAAGTGAAATAAGAACACGCCCACTGCAACACAGTACAACACATCACGCATCTCGATCTCGGCATCTGCAAGTAAATACAGCCCTATGCATAATCCTTCACTAAGGTAAGAGATACATTAGCCTGTAGGCTTCGTAGACTCTGAATGACAATCGGGGAGAACCACAATGGCACAATCAGAACCTCGCAAAAAAAAAACAAGCACAAAGGAAACATCACTACGCAGGGAGCAAAATACAACATGGAATCGACCCGATGCGCGCGCATCCTTGCGCGCTAGACGGGGGAGAGGAGCTGGGCGAGGCTGGGCCGGGGCTCGGACCTCATGCCGACGAGGATGACGAGTGGGATGAAGCCGTAGTGGGCGACCACCTTCGCGTTCTTCATCACCCATGTGCTCCACAGTCCACTCACGCGCCGGCAACTGTTGGCTTGCGATGTATTAGCAGAGGGAAACCCATACAATTGTACACAGATGTCGCCTGGGCGAAATTACATCCGGAAACAATCAGAAAAAAGAAAAGAAAAGAAAAACTCAGGGCGGCGAGCTAGCCACCCTCATGACACTGTTTCGTCACCCCTGCGAAGCACAGCCATATCCCTGCCTCATGGGGCCATGGCCGCAAAGCCTTCCGAGGCCGCCGCCCTGGCATCCTCCAACCTCGCTGGCGAGCTATGCTACACGGACTCCCACAAAGAACCAAGCACTTCAAGCCGGTGCCTTCAAGAAGATAGCAACGTATACGCCGCCACCGCCCACTCCAACGGAGTTTGGGATTTCACCCGAAGAAACCTTGGCCCTCGAGGTGTGGAGATGGCCGGGGTTCCACGACGTGGCTTGAGAAATTGGCTAACAGCGATAATTGTTCGTGTAGCTGTATGGAGTATGGACTCTGAAACTTTCCCCGTTGCAGAAACTGCTATAGACATATGAAACTAGAGCCACTCAGAAAAAGTACTAATCCCGACAGCTGGTCTGCTAATGCAGAAGTTAAAAAAAATGTAGAGGTCCTTGCCACTAACGAAATTGGCAGCTCCAAGGAGGCAGGAGATGCACGCCCGGCGCCTGTACGCTGTTTCTGCGCGGAATTACGACAAGCAGCTAACATGCATTTGGACAACAACTCACGCGGGCTGCACAAAAAGGATGATAGCGCGCGCGAGAGATATACATGTCGCCCTTGATCCGAAACCATGCCTCGGCGCATTGGCGGTGCGCGTCGCCGAGCTCCTCCTTGCAGCCGCAGCCAAGCCGGATCACCTCCGACCCGGGCACCGTCGCAGGCCCGTCGTCGCCCTCGGTGCTGAGGTGGCAGATCCGGCACGCAACGCCGTGGGCCGCTGCCTCCTCGTCGACGTCGATGACCACCGCCGCCTCGGCCCTCCCCATTTCCACCGCGCCGGCCGCACTCGGCTATTAGAGAAGCTGCGTGCGGCGACTGGTTGGCTTGCTTGCGTTCGCTATACTCGAGTACGGACGCGCCAAGCGGAAGAAGATGGGGTTGGGAGTCGGATGGAAAGCTCGGAGTGAGCCGTCAGTCCGGCGGAGACGACGCGCTTGGCATGCTCTGACCGACGGTTTATCTGCGGGTTTGGCAGTAGTTGGACCAGTAAGAGTTGGAAAGAGCACCCTCGTTGAGCATGTCTGCTACGACGAAAGGGTGCGCGGCTTCTTCTCCTCGATCCTTTTCTTCGGCGGAGATGATCTTGAAGGTATGAAGGCCACCGGGAATGCTCTGCAAGACAGTGGTGTTATTAAGTACAGAAATGGTGCTTCACATGGGAGGTTACTGATTATTATGGAACTAATTGGGGATTTGGAGAAGGAAATATGGAGAAGGCTGTGCTACTTAGCCATATGGCACACGGGAGTAAAGTCATTATTACGAGTAGGTCAGAGAGGATCGTGCAGTTTGGAACAACCCAGGCTCTCAAACTGAATGTTTTGCCCCAGGAAGCTTACTGGTACCTTTTCCACGAAACAGGATTTCGCCCCGCTTTATAAATAAAGCAACCACTATTATGCAACCAACCATACAAACACAACACCACACATGCTGGGGCCAACAGCAAACAAACGCCCAAAACAGAAACAAATGGAGACATAGGTGGGAAGACTACACTAAGATGACCCGCAACCGTTGCGCCTCTCCGGAAGATTACCACCACGCTCCTAGCGCTGAATCGTCGAGTACCAAGCAGCACCTTCAAGAAGGAAAGCAATCGCTGCTGCCCGGACCATTACTGGTCCTAGGGTTTCCCCCGACACTCACAAGGCAGTGGATGGAGGGTAGCCACGACGCCCTTCAAGAAGGAATGATGTCACCCGAGAGTGGCACCGCGTCGGTGTCGAGCAAGCCGACAAGGATTTCTCCCGATAGCCATATCCACAACCCAGGCAATCCATCGCATAGGAGCCCCGCGAGGATGAGCCTCGTCAACCCAGACTCTTCACCCACCAACTTGCGCCACTACGGTTACAAAGCCGCCACCAGCATCATCTCCCCAAGGAAACCAACACGAGGTCTGCGAGACGAAGACGATAGGTAGCTCGACTCGGGGTCAGCGGAACCGCGACCACGCGGGAGGGAACTGCCTCCACCGTCGAAACGGTAGTCGACCGGACGCGGCCGCAGGGCACACCGGTCCCCTTTAGGTCCAGCCACACTGCCAGTCCCAAGGGGTCCAGCCGGGCCCAGATTGGGCCCGTAAAGCCCGCAGCCACGCTGCAACCGGGGCGGCCGCCGTCGCTGCTGCACCCCTGCACGAGCACCATCACCTCCAACTGCCGATCGAGCCAACAGGGCAGACCCACCCGCCTCAACCCAGATCGGGCCCAAAAGGGCCCAGATCTGGGCCGACGGGCTAGCCGGCGCCGCCCTGCCGCAGCTCGCCGCCCCGCCGTGCTGTGCGCCTCACTGCACTGCGTGGGCGCCTCCGTGCCGTCACCACCGGCCGGAGCCGACCAACCGCCGCCCTATGTGCACCGCCGCCAGGTCGCAGAAGCCCCGCCTCCTACAGTCCCGGCGCGGGGAGAGACACGCCCCCGCCGCCGGCGCCGACCGGGCCGCGCCCGGTGGCCGATGCCGACGGCGGCGACGCGGGGAGGGAGAAAAGGGAGCTCGAGTAGAGGAAGCGCTGGAGGGCGCGCGCCGCCACCACGGGGGGCGGCGGCCACGCGCGCGAGAGGGGGAGGGAGAGGAAAGGGAGGCACGAGCGCGCCGGCGGGCCGGCGGCGGCGGCCGAAACCCTAGGGGCGAGAGGCGAGGGAGGAGTCACGCTATCGATGCCGTCCCACCCTGATTCGTGGCAACTGGTACAACTGAATTGAATGATGTCGCTTACTGGTACCTTTTCAAGTGCACTGAGAAGTGCTGGCCCAAAGGACTACTCAGAGCTATCATCCATAGCATTGGATATTGCAGCTGAGCAGAAGGCTTCTTTCGGTAATGCATACGTAATTGGCACCATCCTGAGAGCTAATCCAGATGTCCGGTTTTGGCGCGAGATTCTCAAGCACCTCAGAGAATTCAGTAACAAGCATTTACTTATGTTTGGCGAACATCCACTTGATCTCGTGCGAAAAGGCCAACCTATATACCGACGAAATAGGCCGTAGCCCCGCTATATAAATATAGCAACAACACGATACAACCAACAGTCACGCAATGCTGGGGCGGCAGCAAACATACACCCAAAGCAAGAAGAAGAGAAGAAAAGAAAAAACACAATGGAGACATAGGCGGATCGACTAAGCGACGGTGACCCGCGACCGTAGCGCCCTCCGAAGAATTACCACCACATTCCTAGCGTCAAATCGTCGAGTACCAAGCAACACCTTCAAGAAGGGGAGCATTGCTGCCCGGACCATAGGTCCTAGGGTTTCCCCCGGCACACGGATGGAAGCGGACTACGGGTATCCACGACGCCCTTCAGGAAGGGGAGATGCCACCCACAGGTGGCACCGCGTCGGTGTCAGGCGAGGTGACAAGGATTTCTCCCGAAAAACCCCAATCCACATCCTCGAACGATCTGCTGCACAGGAACCCCACGAAGACGAAGCCTCGAAGCCACCAGGATCTCCACCCACCAACTTGCGCCACCACGGTCACGAAGCCGCCATCGTCGTCTCACCGAAGAAGCTGTCCGGAGATCTGCAAGACGAAGGTGCGGAAACAAATGAACTGGGGTCAGCAGTACCGCGGCCGGCGGGGGGACCAACCTCCACCGCCGAGGGCGGTAGTCGACCGGACGTGGCAGCAGAACAGACCAGTCCCCGTCAGGTCTGGCCGGGCCCAGCGGGCCCGTAAAGCCCCCACGGGGCACACCAGTCCTAATAGGGTCCGGCCGGGCCCGAGAGGCGCCCGTGAAGCTCGCCGCCACGCTGCAACAAGGCGGCCGCCGTCACCGCTATCCCCTGCATCCGTCGCTGCACCTCCAGCTGCAGAGCAAGCCACGGGTCAGGCCGGCCCGCCACAACCCAGATGGGGCCCATCGGGCCCAGATCTGGGCCTCAAGGGCCGGCCGGCCATCGCCGTCGCCGCTGCCTGCGTCGCCCCGCAGGACCACGTCGTCGTCACCGTCGAGCCTCCACCCGTCAGTAGACGGGCCGCCGCCGCCCGAGAGGCACCCCCGCCGGAAGAAGGCCGCCCCGCGAGGCTCCCTTTGGCGCGGGGAGAGAACAGCCGCCGCCGACGGCGGCGACAGGAGGAGGCGAGTGGGGGGCGACCGGGCCAGAGGGGGCCGAGGCCGCAGCCGGCCGCCGCGGGGGCGGCGCGGCTGCGCGACGGAGGAGGGGGGAGGGAGGGGGGCGCGGGCCGGCCGGCCGGCCGGCGGCGGCGGCGGCTAGGGTTGGAGTCGCGCGCCTGTCGCCTGTCGCGAGAGCTCCCGCGTGGTCTTTTTTCCCTGTTACTACTTTTTGGTCCCCAACCTATATACCTATGGAGGATGAAGGGCAGTTGGGAAGTCCTTATAGCCCATCGCTGTTATCAGGTGTGTTCTACCCAGCACAAAGTTCCCAAGCTAACACTGCCTGATATTCTGTGTGGAAGAGCCATACCTCGTAAAAGTTTTGAAGTCCTTGCATGGAAATCTGAGATACCTCCCTACTATAGCTACCTGATGAGTTGCAGAATAGTGACATCTCGACATATGGTGGTGAAGAAGAAGCGCTCTCGGTTGCAGAGTTTCTGATCCTTGATGGGTGTGTCCGTGTGTGCTCTTCAGGAGTTGACCATAGGGCTGGGTGTTTGTATACTTGTATTTGTATGTTGTCCATTCAGTAGAATCCGATGTATGCAGCAAGACCTGATATGAAATCTGGATGCTAGGAACAAATAACCATAACATATGTTTAGAGTTGAAGTGAAACCTTTGTAATTGGTGTATAGTTAAAACTTAGAACAGCATGCTCCATCATGTCCATGACTGCATAACTACTGAACCGAAGCACTCTGGAGTATGATACTGATATAGATAGCCGCTGGTGCAAATTTTGTAGGTATGTATTCATTTCTTACATGAGAGTGCAAGTTTTGTAATGCTAGTGTGGCCACATGTCTATCATATGTGTACCGTTACTTTTAACATATCTCCAATTCCATTCTGAAGGGAGTCATGTGCGTTGCAAGGACTGGTGTATCATTTCAGAGCTCACACCGGAAAATTTCCTCCTCCTAGCATGACCCTCATGACCAATACAATATGGTTAATCAGGTGAACAAGTAGCTCAATGCTGAAGTACATTAAACCTTTCAAAATCCTAGATTACTGCAATTATAAATACCAACTTTCCAAGTGCATTGGGAAATATAGAGCAATTCAGTGTCTAGTCTATAGAAGACCATAAGTGATCTTGATCTTCAAGGCGTGTGCCCTTGGCTCCTTGCATTCAGATATTTGACACCTCGAAGCATGCTTACCAGTTACCACTACCAGCACATAGACAGTAGTACTATTGATCAGGTGAACAAATAGTTAAACGCTGAAATACATTGAACCCATAATAACCATACTGATGCATAATCCTTCATTAAGGTAAGAGATACATATCGTAGACTCTGAATGGCAATCGAGTAGAGCCAAAATCAGAACAAACACATTCCGCAGGGAGCAAAATACAGCATGGAATACGCGCGCATCCTTGCGCGCTAGACAGGGGAGAGGAGCTGGGCGAGGCTGGGCCGGGGCTCGGACCTCATGCCGACGAGGATGACGAGTGGGATGAAGCCGCAGTGGGCGATCACCTTCGCGTTCTTCATCGCCCAGGTGCTCCACTCACGCGCCAGCCGCGCCGCGCTCGCCGCTGCCGAATCCGCCGCGTCCGCTGGGGCCTTGCCCTTCTCCGCCGCTGCCAACGCCATGGCCGCCCTCTGCCAAACGCGTAGCCGAGAGGATGAAGATTTGGAAATTTCAGCTGTGATGGGAGGAGATGGGGTCGTCACGATGTGGTGAGATTGGGTTTCGTTAGGTGAGGCCGTGAGGGGCTCTTTGCACATCAGTCAGTGAACGCGCAGAAGGTTTAGGGTCTGTTTGTTTAGGCTGCAGCTTTTGAAAAGCAGCCGTAGCTGTTGAGCTGTGGAAAAGCAGCTGTGAGAAGCAGCTGCTGGAAGCAGAGATTTGATGTTTGGCAGGAGTGCTGTTGGCAGCTGTAGCTGTTGGTTTTCTGAGTGAAATGTCTGGAATGTCCCTGAGTGCTGAAGATGTTATATAAGTGCGGATTTGAAGCGAAATAATTGTTTTTGACTTATTTAATTCATTATTACGATGTTTAGATAGCTAAATCATCTCAGTTTATCTATTTATATGTAATAATTGAAACACATATTTCGAAGTGTTTTGTATTGAAATATATTCACAAGATAATACGAGAATGATGCGATAATTAGATTACAAGACTTCTCCATATGTACCCAAAAGAACTACGAGCTGCTCATGCCTACAATATATACAAGACTTCTCCATACGCACCCAAAAAAGCTACGAGTTTCTCATGCCTACAATATATTACAAGACTACATACGAACCCAAAAGATTATTACCGTAACTAATAGCTGGCCTAGATTATTTGTTTTTCGGTAAAGTAGTCGTTTATGAGATGTTTGCAGAAATTAATTTTATAAAGGATATAAGATGTTTATATTTGATGTATATCGTTTCCTTATTATCCATTCACGAGGTATCCATCTTGTTGATATTGCCAAACGGGTTGACCTCGAGTAATATTCATACATCTATGATCTATCCATGCGTGCATTACTGAAATTCTTCTTAAGCTCACATATATACATACGTCCCTAATTAAACAAGCGTACATCCATAATTTACACATGCGTACAGCAAACAAGCATAACTATTCATCAATTACTAGTGGAATTTTGCGCGTCGTCACGACGCGCCTTTGTTAGTTTTTAAATTCTTATTGGCGATTTGTGGCTCTAAGATTTCATAGACAATGATTTATTAAAGTATCGCAGATGTCCAAAGCGTATTAAAGGAATGATTTAGAATTGGGAAGATTAAGCAACAAAATCGCTATTTTAGAACATGTAATTTTTTTAAGCAAATTGGAATGTTTATAAATTATTAGTTGTAAATCTGAGTCCATAATGAGTGGGAATGCACATTTATTCATTTGGATTCCATATGTTAATTTTTTTTAAATTCAGCTCCATATAATTGGAGCAAGTGTATGTAGAATTGTTCTTATTTTGTACGAATTTGAGATGTCAATAGCTGTTTCTTTTTGTGTGAGCATGTTGATATATTCTAGAATATATCTAGTTTTTAAGCAATTTGAAATATTTGAAAATTGTTAGTTTTCAATTCTAGTCTACAATGGGTGGAAATGAACATTTATTCATTTGGATTCCGTAGCTAAAGATTTTTTTTTAAAATTCAACTCCATATAGTTGGAGCAACTGTATATAGAATTTCTATCTTTTTACCAAACTGGGATGTGTAAATATGTTTTCATTTTGGTATAGTTGGTTTGTAGTTTTCTTTGTGATGTTGCTGATGTTTGTGAGAAAATAGATTTCAAAACTGTACAATTTATAGCACCATCATTTTTGAACTTTTTAGCGTCTACCAAACGATACAGTGGGTGGAAATGAACATTTATTCATTTGGATTCCGTAGCTAGAGAATTTTTTTAAAGTCCGACTCCATATAGTTGGAGCAACTGTATATAGAATTTCTATCTTTTTACCAAACTGGGATGTGTAAATATGTTTTCATTTTGGTATAGTTGGTTTCTAGTTTTTTTTTGTGACGTTTCTGATGTTTGTGAGAAAATAGATTTCAAAACTGTACAATTTATAGCACCATCATTTTTGAATTTCTTAGCGTTTACCGAACGATTAGGTTTAGAAGTCGTAAAAAATAGTTGTCTTATTTTCGAGAAACAGCCAACATTTTCTTTACATACCATTTTGATATGTTGCGGTCAAATTGATTTTAAAAACTATACAATCTATAGTATTATCAAATTTGAATTCTTTTAGTGTGTACCGACCGATTAGGTCTAACTCATATGCAATTCTGCCATATTCAAATTTGTAATTTTAGCTGGAATGCTCGAGTATGGGTATTTCTTCATGAAATTATCCTAATCTTGCCCTATTCGAATTTGTCGAACATATTTGGTATTTTCCGAAAATAGTTAACATTTCCTTTCTCTAGCACTATGATATATTTTTTTAATATTTTGTAAACGGGTATTTGTAGGATTTTTTTACTGTTTTATATTTACTTTTTTTTAGGGATAAAATTGGCTCAAATGGTAACAAAATGATCAGATTTGGTATGCAGACGTCAAATGAGACTTCAAATGGTTGAATAGAATTTAAAAATCGTGCAATTTCGAATTTGTCGAAATTTGATTTTTTTTACTGTTTACCAAATGTTTAGGTTGCGAAGTCGTATAAAAGTTTGAGATACTTAAATTTGTAATTTTAGTTGGAATGCTCTAATATGTTTTTTTTTTTGCAATAACAATATCCAAATATGTGCTAATTTGAATTAGTCATGTCGAAATTTGATTTTTTTTTACTGTTTACCAAATGTTTAGGTTGCGAAGTCGTATAAAAGTTTGAGATACTTAAATTTGTAATTTTAGTTGGAATGCTCTAATATGTTTTTTTTGCAATAACAATATCCAAATATGTGCTAATTTGAATTAGTCAATCCTTTTTTTTCCAAATAGTAGGTAACATTTTTTTCCACAACATTTTGATATATTTTGTCAATGGGTATTTGCGAGTTTTTTTTATTTGCAACATTTTTTCATTTGCTAAATTTCGTATGGAGCAGTGGGGCCCGCCTTTTTTTTTTTTTTGCATTTTCTGGATTATTGTCCCAAAAAAAATGGCAGCCTGGCCCCCGCCGACGTCACGCTGACGTCAGCAGTGGCTAGGGCTGCCACTATCGCGCCGGCGGCGACAGCGACGGCGCCGCCGCATCCCAGCAAGCTGGGAAGCGAGAGCAGACGCGTCGGCCGCGGCTCGACGCGGGGAACCCGCGGGTGGCGGCGCGGGCGCGCCTGGTGGCCGGAATCGTCGCCGGCGACGCCGAAACGCGGCGGCGGACGAAATCGACGCCGGCGGCGATTCCGCTGTTTGTGCGGCGCCCCGGCACGCGTCCGTCGGCGAAGACGAAGAGGGGGCGACGGCGAAGGCTTCTGCGCCGGTGGATCTGTCGGGGAGGGGCCGGAGCAGCGGCGGAGCCGCCGGCGACCTCGGCCACGCGGGTGAGGGAGGAGGAGAGAGGGGAGGAGTGCGGCCTTTTTTCAGCGAGGCCCCTGGGCTTGTCCGGAATTACGTGTAGGTCCTTGTCTTCGGGGAAGTGGAGGACTGCGGAGCAATTCGTCGGCAGCGAGGGGCTTTTCTGCAAATTGGCGCGAGTGGGATCGTGCGGGCCGTCCGATCGACGCTCGACGGCGCAGATCGCGCTACTGGTCAACACTGTAGCAGACTGTAGCTGCTACAGTGCGTGGGCTCTCACAATTCGCGATATAATCCAACTTTTATATACTTAGGATGAATCACACATGCGTACAGAAAGAGTCAAAGAGGGGCTCTTGAGGACGACGGACGCTGCTGGACGGGAGGACGAGCTACTCGATCCTGCTGGTGCTTGTGAGGATGGGGACAAGCTCCTCTTCCAGCCGCTGGAGGAGATTGGTGCAGCAGGGCGGCTGGACGAGAAACTCCACTCGCCGGCGGATTAGTACTTGGACGTAGGAGATCTGGTCTGTTTTTTTTCCAACGCGCATGATGACGGGGACAACAACAGGTCGGGGATGCAGGAATCGGGTGGTGCTCTCCGACACTAGGCTTGCTGGTTTCCGCGGCGGCGGTGGACGTGCGTGGCGACGAAGAACAGGCGGGTTCGTAGCACAGATTGAGGGAATCGATGGACGAGGCAGGGGGTGTACCACCCCGTTGCCGCCGGCGATCTCCGGGACGTGAGGAGAGGGATAACGCCGCTTGTGGAGAGCGGCCACCGTAGGTGATCGCCACTTGTGGAGAGTGGCCACCGGAGAAGTAGGGGACAGGAGAGAGACGGGAGCAACCCGATTTCTGTTTCTGTTCTTCGATGCCTTGACCCGTTCCTGCTGCTCTCTTCTTGTAACGAAGACGCCACGCTCAAGCCCAGTCCAGCTGGCCCATGGCCCAAGTCTGTCAAGCCCAATCTGCCACCAGGTAGGGATGTTACACTACCGCCCCGGCAAAACATTGCTTGTCCCCAAGCAATGACGTGCTCAGATCGTAGCTCCCACTTCGGCATTATGATCGTCTGGGCTTGAAACGAACACATGGTCGACAAGAATCCGCCGGGATCCCATTGTACGTGTGAATCCAAGATCTCGACCCAAGTGACAATATGCATGATAGCTGTCCAGTACAGACCTTGATGTTCGGGAACAGTCAAAAGATCAAGCCTCTGTAGTCTTTGTGGTGACAACAAAAGTGCATGAATTATCACCAACCCATATCTGACATAAAAGTCCTGCTCATGGTTCAGGCCAATACCAGGATCCCATTGCTTGTACCGAAAATGGTTTGCCAGATGGGTGAAGGAACAGAAATCACAACCATTAGATAGCCCTTTGTGCAAATATATAAGCCAGATCATACCTAGTATCGCATCATATGCTCCCAATTCAAGAACTCTCATTGTTGTTGTGAATGTCTGCCCTTGACACCACCACGAAAGATCAGGAATAACTTGATCACACTGCATGGTGTCGCCATTTGCAATCTTCACGGTCATTGCTTCAGTTTTCTGTGTTGGGCACTTGATTCTGTCAATCACAGCTGCATTGATAAAGCTGCTACTGCTGCTGGAATCCACTAAAATCAACATCACTTGGTTGCCTATCATTGCTCGCAATCGAATTGTCTCAGCACCATCTGTTCCAGCCATAGCATGGATCGACAAACTCAGCTGTTCAGCTTGAGCAATGTCATTGAGTTCCAGCAAATTGAGCACTTCATCTGACAGCTGTTCCGCTTGCTCTTCGCGCTGCATCGCGTGGGCCTCTGCATTTTGTTTCTTGGCGTGGGTTGGTGCATGCTTCGTTTCTTCCCAGATTTCCTGCTGAACTTGGGCAAGCAGATAAGCATGCTCGAGAGTAGCAGGTACTTGCGATTCAACAGCTGCTCGAAACTCAGTTTTCAGGCCACGAATGAAATGGGAAATGAACAATTGCTCATCGTCATGTGAATTTAGCATAGATGCTTTGTAGACTAACTCCTGGAAAGCATGTTGATACTCAGCAACCGTACCCATTTGTTTCAGACCGATCAGTGTCTTCATTACCTTACGGTGATCATCTAAACCAAATTGCTCCTCAATTGCAGAGATGAATTGTGGCCAAGTCGTTACCTCATGCTGCAATTTGTATGCCTGCCACCACATCGCTGCTCTCCCATCCAGATGCAGAGTTCCTGTGATGAACCACAGGGCTGGGTTGATGGAGAAAATCCTGAAGTAGTCCATCATCTGATCCTTCCAGATACGCGGAAGCTCCCCATCGAATCGCGGCACTGTCATCTTCGGAAGAGGAGTCCGCCATGGTGGATCCACATGGTGGTGATTCGGTCTACCGCCGCCAGCGCCTGCCCCGCCGCCCAAAACTCCATCGCCACTCAAACCCGCCGTACTGCGCGTCGCCGCGGCGCTTGTGGGGGCGCCCGGAGCGTTGCCTGCCCAATTAGAAGGGACGGGGCGCAACGAGGGCCGGCCGCTGCCTTGCGTCACCTCTGGATTGGGGTCGGGGTCATCCTCTGCTGGTGATGGCGGAGATCGACCCCCGCGCTCGTGCGCCTCCAGCCGATCCGCGATGCTAGCGAGGATGCGCGCCGTCGCGTCGTGCAGTCGCGCGCCGTCCTGCACAGACATTTTGGGGAGAGGAGTACGACCTGATGCATCCGCTTGAGGAATTCTACCGCCACCAGCGCCAGCCCCGCCGCCCAGAAGCCCAACGCCTGCCCCGCCGCCAAAAGCAGTATCGCCCCCGCCGGCATCCAAATTCGCCAATCCACGCGCAGCCGCCGCGTTAGTACCGTCCCCCGCAGCGTTTCCCCGCCAATTTGCAGTGGCCGGTCGCAGCGTGGCGGATCCAGAGTGTTGGATCACCTCCGGATCGGGATCGTCTTCTTCGGGTGATGGAGACAAGTGGTAGTCGCGCTCGGCCGCATCCAGTCGTTCGGCGATCTTGTCCAGCGCACGCGCGGTGGCGTCGTGGAGCCGCGCGCTGTCCTGCACCGCCAGCGCCTGCGCGTTCATCTGCGCCTTCATCTGCTGCTGGGTGGTGTCGATGCGGGCGACCACCCCGTGGAGCAGATCAAGGCCCGCTGGAACATCCTTCAATGAAACCTCGGTTTGCGCCGCCATCTCAGACATCGCAGCCAGAAATTGCCGATCTGGAAGTCGCGCTTCGGAGTCGCTGACCTCTGATACCAAGTGTACCACCCCGTTGCCGCCGGCGATCTCCGGGACGTGAGGAGAGGGATAACGCCGCTTGTGGAGAGCGGCCACCGTAGGGGATCGCCACTTGTGGAGAGTGGCCACCGGAGAAGTAGGGGACGGGAGAGAGACGGGAGCAACCCGATTTCTGTTTCTGTTCTTCGATGCCTTGACCCGTTCCTGCTGCTCTCTTCTTGTAACGAAGACGCCACGCTCAAGCCCAGTCCAGCTGGCCCATGGCCCAAGTCTGTCAAGCCCAATCTGCCACCAGGTAGGGATGTTACAGGGGGCGGCGGCGGGCCGACGAGCTCCGGTGGCCGGCGACTGTCCGCGACGGGATCGACCCGTGGGAGGATGGCGCGAGTCGGAGGAGCTGAGAACGGAGCGGGGCAGAAGAACTTGCACGTCCGGCGGCGGCGGCGGGCCTAACCCTAGCTCACCATGGCAACTCGTGAGATGAGGGGAAAATGAGGACGTGGGCTGTTCGATCCGATCGATTTGCACGGTGGGGTTTGATTATATTGCGGTGGCAGGTTTTCTGTAAATATCCCGATGTATGGAGGGCATTTTGGTCCGCTGGACTCGGGAAGCAGGGGAGAAGCTCGGGAAGCACCTCTCGCCCTGCTTCCGCTCTCACCCACCAATGCAGTTCATTTCGCTAACGCGCTTTCGCGCAGCGCTTTCCTATTGTTGACCGTTTGTTTACGCTTCAGCTTTTCGGGGCTAAAAGCGGAAGCGACAGCGGAAACAAACAGGGCCTTAGTTTGCAATAACCGAAGAGCAGTGACCGGATCAGATTTCACTTTGGTCTATCAATGACCATAAATATCACATATTTGGATATAATCACCAGTGTTTCATACAGTAAGGTGTTAAAAACCTGAATTACGATAACAAATAACCTAGAGCGGATTTTTTTTTGGTTAGGCGGATATCCAACAGAAATGGTATCGGATATGGTATTTCCTATTATCCAGCTGACGCGGATTATCCGTCATTTTTTTATATTATTTGCGCCACTCAATTAGGATTATCTATTTAATTAGCCTAATGAGATAGTCAAAATAGTCAATTAGTACATTGATGCATTGATATTATTACCCGTTTGCTTCTCTTGGTGTATAATTATCCCTAGCCTAGTACTACATGACCGCGATGTACGACGTCTCATAGTGTACGTCAAGTCATGCCTGATCTTGGCAGGTTCTACGCACGGCCTATTTATCAAGTCATGTCTGTTGCTGCTCGGTGTAGGTGGTGCGAAAGTTACCGGAGACGTGGCGGTATGGGACGTTGTCAAATTTCTAGTTTCTACTCCAGCGACATCCGGTTAGCGATTTGTCGTTGGCTGGACAGATGATGACGATATAAGCATTAACATTCAGTTTTTACACTTCGCTGAAATATTTGTGACAACATTGACGGACCTTACGTCATGTCCTTACTGAATGTGGTGGCTCGAAACCCGTTTTTTGGATGAAAACTCCGAGTTCGGCTCTTGGTTAGACTTACCATCATCGGCCCATGTGGGGGCTCTTTCTTCTTGAATGTTTTGCCTACAAACTGTGTATCTTCTACTTATTTTTGTTTTTTAGTCAGTGGTAGCCGAATGTTGGTACTATCGCGAGGCATGGGGATTCATGTTTACTGTTACATATTTTATACTTTGCAATGAAAAAGAGTTGTTCATTTAGGCCGATCATGCTCTACTTAAAAAAATCAGCCGGTTAATCATATGGTAGGACTACCCATATCCGTATAGTTAACGGGTATAAAATTCTACCGGATATGAAAGTTTACTCACACCCATACCTACAAGTATCCATAGGGTACCCGACGGGTAGATCAAATAGTACACACGATTATTCAAAAATTTACATTCATCAATCACACATTTGATATAAAAATATCAGATAGACGAGTACATAACATTCACCAAATTTAGAAATCACAAATTTATTCTCATAACTCATAAATAAGTCAAACAAGAGTAGACAAGTTACATGATAGAAACTTTATGACTACTTAACATATAACCTAGAGTAGTAACATGCTGATGTTACTACCCTATGTTACTATCCCACAGTGGGGAGTAACATATGGGTGGTGTCATATAAGGATTTATTTATTAGGCTATAGACTCATTTTGTCTTGATAAGTGTGATGTTACAGTAACTAGCTAAGTTAGCACAAACACCTCTCTACTCATTAACTACATGCCACATAACCAAACTTGTCTTGAAATGTGTGATGTTACTATCTAAATTACTGCTATTTTTTTTAATAATACATTTTTCTAAAGAATTTCGACAAATAGTATGCGTTTTGCAAAAATTTCAAAAATATTGCGGTCTCGTCCTAGCCTAGGACGATAGGTCCCTGTCGGCCTAGCCGTGGCCGATAGGCCGCCTGTCGGCCACGGCTAGGCCGACTGGTGCATGGGCGGGGCGCTCTGCCGAGGGCGGGCGCGGAGGGCGCGAGGGCCTGCCGGCGAGCACGCACGGCGGCCAGTCGCACGCACGGCAGCCTGCCGGCAGCACGCACGAGGCCAGCACGCGGCCAGCCGCACGGCGGCCAGCTGGCCAGCACGCACGTCGGCCTGCACGCACGCACGGCCAGACGGCCAGCACACACGGCTGCGGGCGCGGGCGAGGCCATGGCGGCAGAGCAAGGAGAGCGAGCGACAGGAAGAGGACCTATCGGCCTAGGCTGGGCCGACTGGGCTGTCGGTGCCTGACACGCAGGGACCTATCGGCCTCGGCTAGGCCGACAGCCCCTATCGGCCTAGGCTGGGCCGAGTCCGCAATATTTTTGAAATTTTTGCAAAACGCATAATATTTGTCGAAATTCTTTAAAAAATGTATTATTAAAAAAAATTAGCTAAATTACTCTCACGGTAACCAACCTAACATATGTTCACAAGCTCATGACACACTTCACAAAATAACATCCGCCAACTAACATGTACTAACAAACATTCGCATCAGTTCCACGGTAAGATTCACATGTCAGCATAAAACTGGTAGAGTATGACTATCTCCGCGGATATAAAGCTCTACATATTCCTACCACGATTTAACGGATAGGGTACGGGTGTTGCTCCGTCCTGTTGCTCGTGGGTATAAAATTGGTTTCCGCATTCTCTGCTAATACGGTATGGTAATCCGCGGGTGTTGTATACCCGTGGGTAAAATTGCATATAGACCATCTCCCTTCCGGTCCCACCCAATCCACTCTGCCTAGCTTTTCTACTCCACTCTGCTCCGTGCGTCCCCAAACACTTCTCGCCGCCTCCAAAGACCAAACCCCTGACCGCCGCCGGCGGCTATGCTTCTCTGCCAGCGAATCTTCCCTCGCCTCCTCGCCCTCCCCTGCAGACCCACCTCACAACTCCTCCTCCGCCCCTCCCGCCTCCCGCCCCGCCGCCCCTTCCTGCCTCGCTCCGCCGCGCTCTCTCAGCTCGAGGTCCCGCAAACTGCAGACCACTCCGACGCCGAAGAGCCCGCGGACTTCCCCGACGCCGAGGAGCCCGCAGAATTCCCCGAAGCCGAAGATCTCCTGGGTGATGCGCCGGTGAAGCTCCCCCTCGACCGGCTCTTCCTGCCGCCGGGGGCGAACGTGACCCCGGGGGACGAGGAGGCCGCGACCGCGCGGGTCCTCAAGGGCTCCAACATCGTGCTGGGAACGTACGCGCGAGGCGATGCGCAGGTGGTCCACGCGGATTTCGTGAAGAGCAGCGTGCGACCCGATGACTGCCCCAAGGATGGGCGGCCCGAGTTCGCGCTCGTCGGCCGCTCCAACGTCGGCAAGTCCTCACTGCTCAACTCGCTTGTCCGCCGCAAGCGCCTCGCGCTCACCTCCAAGAAGCCTGGTAGGTTGCGCTTCATTGTTTTTTCTTGCCTCGGTATATGCTGCAAATGTTATACTATTGGGTTTAGGGTTTAGTGGATTAGATAGGACCTCTGTTCCCTTTTGAAGGAGGCGATTACCTAATTGATACACTGTCTTTGCCAGTACTTCTAAATCTAGTAGAATCGGGCTATTCTGGGATTTGAGTGCCCAATTTTGTTCATAGGTGGTAGTACCTTTCACGGGATGTGATTGGCTTTACTCTGTGGGTTTTGATGTTTAGCTCTAAATCTGCACCTTATGCGTTTGGGTCCTACATTAGGCTGTTCAATGCCATTCATACATAGAAATGTTGATTGTTCTTTCCCATACATGATTTTTCTAAATGGTCATGCATACTATGACACAGTTATCTGGCTATACATGCTTATTGTTGTAATGTTGCGCTTTCAGAGTTATGGTTCTGTGGCCTTTGAGGCTTGTTTCGTTGGGCACATGTTTATCTTCTAAGAGCTTAATTGCCTTTTGAAATGGAATCTGTGATGGGACTAGCAAAAAGACCATGAAATTGTGCTGTCTAAGTTCTATGTCATTTTTGTTTGTCCAACTGTTAAGAGCTATCGTACCATGTAGGAAACTACATTTGGCTGCTTTTTGTAACAATAAAGTTACTGAAATCACATGGAGTTGTGCGGTCTAGCATCAATATTTTCTCTATAGATATGTTAGGATTTTTGTTACTCTTTACACTTTGCAGATATGCTGCAGTAGAAGTTTAATATTATGATCAAACTCTCTCTTAATTCATTAATTTTCTTATTGTTTTTATCATTGCAGGCAAAACCCAGTGTATCAATCATTTTATAATAAATGACAGCTGGTACCTTGTTGACTTGCCTGGTTATGGGTACACTACTACTCTTAACCCACTTTAGTTTCAACTTCTTTATTTCCAAATAAATTCTTAACCATGTAGAACATATTTAAAATGTTTGAGAATTGAACTTACATCTTTTTGGTTGCCATGAAACGTAATGATATCTCTTCCTAATTACCATGCCTGCATCAATTTTGATGTTACAAATACATGGGAATTAAAGTGGGGGTATTACATGTTACTTTCCCATTACTTGCAAATGTCAATATTATTGAAATGGATAGACTAGCTTAACTGGACTGTTAGTGAATCTAGTTACTCCCTCTGTCCCAGTTTTCTGGGCACAATCCAAAAAAACATGCAGTCCCAAAACCCCCCACCTCCTAGACCATTAGCATTTAATTCCCTCTCAATTAGTGGCTGGTTGCCTCTCCCTACCAATACATGCAAAATTTTAGCCCCAATCGATTATCACCTTGGGCCTAGAGATTTGCCAATTGAGCCCTAAGAACTGGGATGGAAGGAGTATCGTTTTTGAAGCCTCCATTAAGTTAATGCCTTACCGGATGCCTACTTTTTAATTTAGAGAGTTCATTAATGGAATAGTTCTATGCTGCATAGGTAGTATCTGCAGGAAGAAGAAATGATTTCATTAAGTCAAGGTTACACTTCTAGTCAAAGCAGGGTACTTTAAGCTCGAGTTCTAGACTCTGTAATAAACATGATTATGGTGACCGACTGTGACATGTGCGTACCCAATATTTTTATTAATTTGAGTTACTTAATGATGTGTCATATATGCCAAAAAAAACTAGGTCTTTTGTGTTTTCTTTGAACCTGCTTTATCTAAGTTAATAACCAAAATATATGTGCTTATTCGAAAATACAACAAATGGTGAATGCATTCATGAAAGTAGCATATGCAACTGAATTTGTTGAAGCTTATTGTTTCTGTGAAATATTCTCCATCTTCTGGTTTTAACTGGAGCCTCTATTGAACAGATATGCTTCAGCGCCGCAGGAAGCTCGTAAAGATTGGGATGAATTTACTAGAAATTACTTCCTTAGCAGGGATAATTTGGTGTCGGTTTTTCTCCTTATAGATGCAAGTATTCCCGCTAAGAAGATTGATCTTGACTATGCTAGTTGGCTTGGGCAGAACAAGGTAAGCCATCTTTCCCAAACAACTTAATCTTCACATGTCAAGTAACTATACGTTCCATTCTTCTTTCCTAATGTTAGGAGTAGGAGTAATTCAAGTTAATCTTCACAAAAGAAAAATGTTTTATTAATAATGCTTAAAAGCAGGATAAAATTTGCTAGTACGTTAAGTTCACATCCGTTCATGATTCTAGCAATAGACTGAGTACTGAACAGACATTCTTAACAGTTTATTTTCTACTTTTTTGTGGAAAACAATAGAGTGGCTCCTGTTGTAAATTATTCTTAGATATCTACACCTTTTTCCTACTGGACTATCGATGATGTGAGTCCATCGTGTTATACAAACTAACATTAAATTAGTCAATCTGTTTACCTGTTACATTGAAAGATTTCTTTCTGTAAACATGAATTTTGTTTTTCCTTGTTCTGATGAACAAATTACAATGCTATATTAGGCTTAAAGCAGACAATAATCAGTATTTTCCCTATGTAGTGTAAGTCAAAAGGCATGTAGTATGTCAGTGCCATAAGGGGCCTCACGATCCCACGACCTGATCCTCAAGTAACCAGATATCTTTTCTGTTCCAATTCCAGTCTGATCAGGAGATGCAACAACAAACAACAACAAAGCCTTTCATTCCCAAGCAAGTTGGGGTAGGCTAGAGGTCAAACCCACAAGATCTCGAAACTAACTCATGGTTCTGGCACATGGATAGCTTCTGATCAGGAGATGCACCTCATAGATTATCAGTAGGAGTCGTGCCAGAATAGGAGATGCACATAGTTGGTAACTTGGCAGTCCGTATTAATTTAGTGCTTGTTTCCAGTTTTTGTTCAGTATGGACTTGGTCCTGTCCTCCTATATAATACTCCCTCTGTTCCAAATTAGATGACTTCCATTTGTCTAAAAGTGGACGTATCTATACTTGTAACATGTCTAGATACATGCACATGTGGACAAATGGAAGTCATCTAATTTGGAACGGAGGGAGTAGGACATAGCTTGTAGTAGGGAGTTTCAATCAATTAATATACCAGAGCAGTAGGAGGTTAGCCTCCGACCAATACCTATCCTCTACCTCTCCCTGCGCCATGGCCACAATAGCCGCCGAGGGGACCACACAGCCCCCGGCACCTCGCGACTACGCCCGCCTGAGCTTAGGTTGTGCATCTCTTCTTAACAATAATTTGCATAAAGAATTGCTAGGGTCATCCAAGTGGTACTCCTTACTGTGGGGTGGGGACAAGAACAAATCAAATCCTGTCTAGGAAAATGCGCATTTTTTCATGCTTTTGATGGGCCACTTGTTTGAGCCTTTTATGTTTTCCCTTTCACCTGCGCTCTGTTTGAGCTGGGTTTGTTTTGGCCTTGCGCTATTTTTCTAGCTAATACGCCAATGATTTTATTTTGGGTTAAACTACTACAACTTGAAATATACTTTCGATGTGCTTGTCCTGGGCCAATTAATTTGAGCATTTTTATCTATTTCTTCGTCCTCAACGTGTGATTTCAGCAACACCATAGCAATTTCCTTATTCTTGCTTTGTCGTCCATAACCGCAACCAACTGGAACATCATATAGCACCTGCATACAAGATGAACTTTCTTGTTGTCAAAGACAGCATTATTTCTACATAGCCAAATAGACCGAAAAACCGCTGTAGCTCCAACCAAGAAGCGGTCTTAACAACTTATCTACCCCCCGCAGCCATGATCCAGAAATATGTGAAATGCTACAAGGTGGAGCAATATTAAACACTAAATATACAGGGCGCCATGCAGTATGTGACAAATGACAACCGAAAAAAGGTGTTGGATAGTTTCTTATTCGTAACATGCAGTGTGCTCTCGTTGTTACTGAATGCTGCTGCCACTGGGCTTATAACATGACCTACTTTTGTTTTTGGATATATATCTGACACAGATCTGCCGAGTGCAGCCCCTACCTCGTTTCCGGGAGTTAAAACTTGTCAATACAAAGTGAAAGTTCTGGCAAACTAAGTCCGACATAGTATCTTTGTCTTCTGCGATGAACATGGTAGTTTCTGGCAGGAGCGCCACCTTTTCAGTTAAATGTAATATATACAGAGGGGTGGCTTGTTTTTGAAGGGGGCATGCCTAAACCCTATAAGTTCACCAAAATAGATTTTTTTCTAGCCAACACCACACTCAGCTAACTTAAAAAAAAACACTCAGCTGGCTGCCTCCATAGGCTCGCACTGCTTGATGTCCTGAAAGCTAGCTTGGCGACCTCAAAATGTGTCAGACGAGTGCTGCGACGTCGCTCCTTATATAGAAGCCTTCCACTACATCGTCACCTTGTGTCTTTGGGAAGTTAGAATTCTGTCCCACTACTCCATGGTAGTATCTTAACAAGTACTCCCTCTATTCCACGATATAAGCCTTTAGCTTGCTAAAAAGGCTTATATTGTGGAACAGAGGAAGTACCACTCTGTAACAATATGCTTCTTGCCTTTTTTCCTGCCCCGGAGCTAGTTTTCGGTCCATTCCTTGTGTAGTACTGCTACTGCGGCGTCCCCACTTAACCACTACCCTTTGCAACAAGGCCTGAGCTTGTCCTACCCAGTCAATAACGACCGGTAGTGTTCCTTTAAGCCCTTCTGTCCTTTTATTGGTGCCTTCCCACCCCACAACTATTATTTGCGAGTTTCGACCATCCTCTTTCTTGTTTTGTTGCAATTCAGTGCAAAACACTCCTCTTTGGACAAGGACATATGTTCATTGCATATGTCCTGAGGACATCCATTTACATATTTCTTGGTTTCGGACATACAATAATGGAGTGCCCTTCTGTACTAGTAGTAACAAGCAACATCCATAGAATGCATCATTGTCTTCCATATTTATTTCTTCTCTTGTTGCATTGATGTCTAAATCTGATTAACGATGTTCCAACTGTTAGTTATAGATGTGTTCTGCATCTTGCATACAGTTACTACTACATCAAATATGTATTTGTTGTTACTACTTTAGGCATGTGAGGAAATTGATAGCTAGTTGAACAGAAAATCTTTATGGATTAATGTTCAGTCCCAATGTTCTTATTTTCCATTTCAATGCTCATCTTTTCAGGTCCCCATGACACTGGTGTTCACGAAATGCGACAAACGCAAGAAGAAGAAAAATGGTGGCAAGAGACCAGAAGAAAACGTAGAAGCTTTCCAAAACCTGATTCGCGAATATTTTGAGGCAGCACCTCCCTGGATAATGACGAGCAGCGTAACCAACCAAGGCAGAGACGAGATACTTCTGCACATGTCTCAGCTCAGGAACTATTGGCGCAAGCATTAGGATGGAATAGCAAACAATAGGACTGAAGCAACAGCAAACTGGATGCAAAGCGGCACCTTTGTAATCAGGATGTCATCAACTAATTTTGCCTTTAGAGCTGTTGATTGTCCCAATTGCCCCCGTACGTACGTGATTACTCAATCAACTGACTGGGACTACACAAGCCGCTGAAATCAACCACCCTGTTTTTTTATATTTGTATAACCGTACAATCTCAACGTTTTCTCTTTGTTACTTTGTGAATATAAGATTGTGCAATCTGTAGATTAAAGAAGTCCCGTGTCACAGCTACTCGTCATTGGGAATCTAACATATTTGCTTGTTAATTTGCTCCCTTGCACCCTGCATCACACAAATGGCAGGAGATACATGCACTTCTTGACTAGTCAATGGTTTTCTGTGGTGTACAGAGTGCAGGGAAAGTGAACATTATTGGGATCTATCATACATACAGTTGTTCCTTTTCATCCAAGAGCCAATTAAGAAAAGATAGAGCTGGTAGTACTACAAGTTCTGGCTGGAGGGCGGAGGCACAGAACGCTGGTCAGATAATTTGCTTGCGGGCTAGCTGCACTGTGACGATCCTGAGGTCCTGAATGATACTCACGCACGCTTTGGTTTGTTAGGCTTAACTAGCCCATCTGCCATCAGTTTTGTAGTAGTATTAGTGGTACTAACACCTGTTTCTTTGTTTGTCTTTATAAAGGTCAAATCGTTAAAAGCTGTGCGCCGTCTACGCGATAGGGTAGCCGTGTAGGTAGAGTAGATACTTGTGTATGTGTAAGCCAAAAGAACAGCTCAGCTGGTGGGCACATTTGCAACTAAACAACTCACTCAGCGCGTTCCTTCCTTAAGGTGCATCATTTATTTATTAGAAGAATTAACAGCGTGTACAGCCTGCATATACGCGGTTGTTCGCCTAACGCTCACCCATGTCGATCGGATTGCAAGTTTGCAACGGCAGAGAAATGTATGGTAGTGGTACTGTACTCCAGTAGTACCTGTATGTACTTACTGACAGCACTGTAGCAGTGGTGTACAGGCTGCAAAGTTGCCGTGGTCAAAACTGTCGCATGGCCGGCCGATTGCTGCGCGGTGAAACTGGGCGCGGCTGCTGCAGCCTTGCGTTGCGAAGACCTGCTGCGCGCGCAGAGAATGTATGCCAAATCGCCAACAAATCTATACTTCATTGAGTTCATTCATCCTCGCTTTCTTTTACTCACCTAGAACTAAATCACTTTGCCCTGAAACACTAGTACTACACCTCAAATTGCAGCACCAGTTGGTTCTCAGGACCAGTTCCAAGAGATTTTTGCTATTGGCTGAAATCGATCCATTCCCGTCCGCTGCTCACGAGCCACCATTTTCTCCATGCGCCACACGGGCAAACACAAGACGACGCTAACAAAGGGCCATTACCATTAGGCCAATCTTGTCAGCAAGCTAAACCCAGGGGTTAAAATGGGATCCAAGATGCAGCCAGCCAGCCAGCGTACAGATAGTGCAGCATCGCGCGTAGAGTAACCAACCGCCTCGGCCCATCTCCCTCGCTCGACCCCCCACTACGCTACGTAGCGGCTGTCCCCATCGTCACGCCGAGCCACGACCGTGTCGGCTCGGCGGTTTTGTTCCGAGCTCCGCACACGGCCACGGGGCGGTTAAAACCCCGCGCGCGAGCGAGAGAGAGACCAACTCCACTCCATCCCTCTCCCGCCCCCGCACACCGCGCGCGCTTTTATCCACGGACCGGAACGAACGCCAAGTCGCCATGGACAACAGCTCCGGCACCGGCCGCAAGAAGCTCAAGCACCGCCTGGCGGCCATCCTCTCGGTCTTCTCCAGGCGCTCGGGCGGCAGGAAGCGCCGCGACGAGGAGGCGGCAACGCCACCGCCGCTGGCATTGCCCTCCTACGCCCGCCTAGGAGCGGCCGCGGGCGGCGGCAAGAAGATTGGCGGCCAGCACGACCGCCGCCTCTCCGTGTCGGCGCGGCGTACCGTCCCGATGATCCGCATCACCATCGACTGCGCCGGCCGCCGTTCCGTCGACGCATCCGACCCGTCCCTCCTCGCGCCGCTCGACGCCGACGCCACCAAGAAACCCAAGGAGACCAGCGAGTGGGAGGGCCGCAAGTGCCCGCCTTCCTCGCCGTTCCCCCTCGCGCCTCTGCCGCCGCTGCCAAGGTGGAAGGAGCCGCGGGCCAGCAGCGCCCGCAGCAGGCTCTCGACGCACTCCTCGCGCAGGCTCTTGAGCAGCTCCTCCTCCGACGACGAGTACGACGAGGATTCCCGGAACCTCTTCTCGTCGCGGAGCTTCTCGTCTGACTCCTCCGACTTCTACAACTGCCCGCGCAAGAACAACAATACCAGGGCGCGCGCGTCCGTGTCCGGACCGTGCCGCGCGCCGCCCGCGCGCCGTGGCGCGTCGCAGAGCTGCCGGTACAGCTTCGAGCTGCCGCGGGGCTCGACGGCGTCCGCGGCCACGGACGGCGGGTTCGCGGTGGTGAAGCGCTCGGCCGCCCCGTACGAGGACTTTCGCAGGTCCATGGAGGAGATGGTCGCCGAGTGGCCGGAACGTGGCGGCGACGGCGGGCTCGAAGGGGAGCAGGATGCGGAAGGGCTGCTCGAGACGTACCTGGTGCTGAACTCGCCGCGGCAATACCCGGCTATCCTCGCGGCGTTCGCCGACGTGCGGGAGACGCTCTGCCCCTGAACTACGATCGATCGGCTGCCCGGTGCTGGACCATGGTGTGGTGTTGATAGGATTAACCTCTTCGATCGAGCAAGATTAATGGCGCGAGAGTTGGACATGTGCTGTGTTGTGCGCTTTACGTGCGTTGTCTCTGTCGTTCATTCATTGCTGAATCTATTCTCGACTCGCTAACTTGTGCTAAATTAGGAGTTCTTCTGTCAGTGATATTGGTACTGTACCTTAGTTTGTTGATGTTAGCTTGTGGGCTTCTAGGAATGTACTGCCTCGTTGTTTGAAGAGCACAGTTGTGCTTTGTGTGAATACATATGATAGTCTTCGCTTGAGATTCTCTGTCAACATTCGGAAATTTGCTTCATAGTATGTCCTTGGTTGAACTAGCTTAGCCGACAAACAAAACTCACCCTCTTAAGTCGACGCAGAGTCATGTGGGTTTCATTTTCAACTGAATACTTTCATTCTCACTCTGCCCCTATCGCATTACAATAACAAACAAGATCCGGGGGAGGAGTAGCAAGCCGGCAAACAAAGGACGGAGAAGTGCCAAACTGGCAACGTCGTCGCAAGTAAGTAAACGCGGGCATTACCGGATTTATAACGTGCAAATGGAAGACTTCCCCATTTGCGCAGCCTAGCTTAGCTTGTACCCCCCAGCTTGGGTATAGAAGCAGCGGTCGCGAGCTAGTAGGAGCAGCCATGTGCGCGCGCGGGTTGGCGCTGTTGGTGACCACGATCTGAATTGGTAGGAACGGTTGGGGTGGGCGACGGCGCACCGCACCAACCACACATGGCGCGACCACGTACACGCATAGGCGATTCCGACGTGAGAGCATCTCACCTGGAATTTTGTCCGGCACCCTTAAAATTGTATCCACTTTGGAGGACGCCAGACACATATCCGGCACATTTCGGGGTGATGTCCATAGTGGCACCCTCTACACAAAAAAAAAATCATATTTTTTCTTAATATAATCATATCAAAAGTATCAAATTTTATCCAAATCAATGGGTTTTACACGAATTTGACAAAAATTTGAACAGACTAAACTCTAGCTACACGACATCTACTCGACGTCGTCGGAGACATCGATGATGCCGCTGTCGTAGGGCCCCGGCTTGGGCTGCCGCGACGGCCCTGTCTGATCCACGACGCCGTTGCTGGCCTCCGGCTTCATCGCGGTCGACGGCGGTTGTATCGGCTCCCCGACCTGCACTTGTTGCGCCTCCATCGACGCGCGCTACGCGAGGTAGTAGCCCGGGCAGTCATCCGGGTCAAGTGGGTGACGCGGCGGCGTCGTAGGTTCGGCCGTGGAGGTCAGAAGCACAACGGTGAAGTCGGACGTGTCTCCGCCGCCGATGGGGTCCCGGAGAGGCGATGGAACCTGCTAATCAGGAGGGAGTTCCTCCTCTCAGGTTGTGGCCGTGGCACAGACCTAATGACATTGCCGCCGCCTCGGCGCGCCCCGGGCTCTTCCTTGATGGGGAGCTTGCCGCGCTCTACTTGACGGCGCGAACGGGGAGCATAGCAGCGTGTCGCCTTCCTTCTTCACGTGGCGGCTCGGCTGGGATAGTTGCTCCGGCAGCACGCTGCCGCGCCCAGGCGACGTCTTCCAGCGTGCGGCTGCACCACCAGCTCCTCCGCCGCTGGGTCTCCCACCTCTCCATGTCGTCCCAACAATCGAGGGCGGCAACCCTCTCGCGTCTAAAGCGGTCGAATCAGGCCCTGTAGTTGTTGGCGGTGTTGTCGGGGTGGCGTCGCTGGAATAGCGTCATAGTGTGTGACATGTTCTAGGGCTTACTAGAATTGATAGGATACTCATATAAACAAGGTGCGTCTTCTTTTACGGAAGCTCATCTCGATAAAACTCCGATGTTAAGCGTGCTTGACTCAAAGCAATATTAGGATGGGTGACCGACGGAAGTTCTTCCCGGGTGCGCATGAGTAAGCACAAAGTGCGCAGAAAAAACTAGTATTGATCTGTTGAGACAGTTTCTAGATCATAGAGAGCTGTTAGGGGTAACAGCTGCCGGCCTGGGGATAGGGGGTGTTACATTTGGTATCAAAGCTGACCCGCGTGGTTACACGGGCGTGGGCATTGAGGTGCACGGACATGTGTAACATGCCGGCACTGGACGTACATACGTGTGCCAAGAGGGAAGTTCTTCCTGAGTGCGCATGACTGAGTAGAAAGTACGGAGAAAAGACTAGTGTTTATATGTGGGGATCGTTAGAGATTCTAGAGAGCTGCCATGGGTAACAGCCGACGACCCGGGAGTGGCCGGGGTGTTACATTTGGTATCAGAGCCGGCCCTCACGGTTACACATGCGTGTGCGGATCAGTGGCATGGACATGTGACATGGGTCGGCACTGAGTTGCGCGACATGTTTAACATGTGCCAAGAGGGAATTTTCTGAACTGGGGTTGACCGACGAGGGCCGGCGTCGGTCTTCTGGGGGGGGAGGAGGATGTGAGATCCTGGTTTAGGGTTCAATAGGATCGATAGTATACTCATATCACCAAAGTTGCAAGTTCTTTTTCGGAAGCTCAACTCGATGGAACCCCGATGTTAAGCGTGTTTGGACCGAAAAGTCCTTCTCGGGTGCGCACGAGTGAGGACAAAGTGCGCAGAAAAGACTAATGTTGATTTGTGGAGCCAGATTATAGATTCTAGAGAGGTGCCAGGCGTAACAGCCGTCATCCCGGGGGTGGCTGTGGTTTTACATCGCCTCCCGCCACTCCAGTATGCGCAGGTTGAACTCTCTGCCACTAGGCAGTGATGGCACGGCGTGGCCCGCGGGCTTAGCCGCCAATACTTCAGAAGCCGGTAGTCCGGTGGCACATACATGTTGTACCGCTAGAGCCATCAGTCTCGTCGCTGTGAGCCATTCTGCTGGATGGCGGTGTGCTGGGGTGGTGGGATTGGGGCATAGAATGGCGGCGGGAGATTTGAACCGGTGCGCTATAAAGGGGGAGGAGGAGCGAAGTGTCTGAGGCAGCATCAACATCAATGGCGGTGGACACGTGGGGAGGCTACACGGTGGCGCGTGTGAACAACCGTGTGAGAAACCGGCGAGGAAGCCATTTTCTATGCTGACCAGCCATCTGCCTCCCTTGTGTATGACATGTGGGACCGGCCTCTCGAAGGCGTTGTCCGTCAACCCCAATACATCCAAATTTGGAGGCCCGACTCGGGGATACCGGACAGAAACTGAATCAGACCGTTGTGACCATTTTTCTCGTTCTTCCCTTCAACAGGCCTTGGGGTGCTTTGGGTACCGCTGCAGGTGCTTTGAGGTGAGGCCGTGAACTACCGTGAACAGCAGAGCACGTACTACACCGGGCCGTCGCCGTCGACATCGCCGGCGCGGCGGTCGAATCGCGCCGTGGGCCTGCGTCCCATCTCGTGCACTGGCGCTGTCGCTGGCACTGCAGTGGGAGTCAGTCAGGCGAGCGGCCGGCGTACCTGTGATGCTCTGTGCACTCACCGGAGTGATTCCATGCGCCTGTGCAGGCATCTGCTACTTGCATGCCAGTAGCATATAGCTATAGCTTGATTCATCGGCCTTTCCGCGCAACGTGACGGCACACCACGCCGAGAGGCCCCGTCCGGCCGGCCCGCGCGCTGAATGCCGACCGACTTGACGGCCTCGTCAGGAGCACCAGAATGTCGCCAGTTCGTCGAGTCTTGTCGCGCTCGCTAATCAGCGCCCCTGTCCGAGCGCCGGCCTCCGTGGCGTTTGTAAATAAATACACGACTGTGTGGCTCATCTTCCGTGGCGTCGACCTCCTACTGCAGCTCGGTGATTCCACCCGACCGTCGTGTATGAACCGCCTGAAGATCTATCAGATCGACCGGTGCGGTATGGGAGTTCTTGCTTGCTTGGATCAATTGTGTTTTTTCGTGGAGCAGTGCTAGGTCATTATTAGGATACCTATTTAATTTAGGACCGGATCCTCACAACAGAGTTTCCATGCATGAAGGGTACTAGAACCTCCATCGGTGCCCGCAAATTTATGCTTTCTATTTTCTTTTTCAATTATAAGGTGCGAAGAAGCCCCCGATTTCATTGCGAAATGAAACTCATAAAGCATTCCACATAAGCGAATGCCAGCCCCACGGCATGGATAAAACACGCATCCGGAAATACCTACAACAAACCACATTAGCAAACTTACATGCACTTGACAAAACTCATCCAACTCAGGATACTGTCGCCGGTTCAATTTCCTGAGAACTTCGTAATAGAAAGAGTGAATTCTTATTATTACCCTCTAATTATGCATTGGTGACACTGATTACCTATTCTAGTGGCGTCTACCCATTTTAAAAGATTTTGAGCTCACAAAGGTGTGAGTTGATGATTGAGTCTAAAAAATATCAGGACATCGATGAGAAATTTAAAAATGGTGAAGATAAGGCTGGACATTATCCTCGACGGTGGTCTCCGATCTTGGCATATTTTCACGCACCACATGGTTCAAAAATGTCGGTCTACTCTAACAAATCATACAGAATGCCAAAATGAGATAAAACCGTGTCATTTTTATTTATTTATGGCATGTTTCTGATTTTGTTTCACTAAATGGGGCAATAAGTGTCACAAATGCGTAACTGTGAGGTGAAAAGTGCAATTCACTCTATGAAACTACATCCATTGTCTTTCCTTTTATGCGTCATATCCCATCGCTTTAAGATCGCAACTTTCTCCTCACCGGGTTCCAGAAATCTGATCACTGTTAGGAACCACAAGTGAAATGTTTGATTAGCGCAGCAGCAAATTTCTATCAGTTAAGAACTAAGTTTTATCAAACCAGTAGGAGTACAAAGAGTAGCAAAATTTGAAGTGGATCCTACACACAAAATACAAGTTGTTTGTTTCCAACGTTCCAGAAAAGTCGTTGTCAAGCTTCCTGTCTCGCTAAAATTAAATGGTTAAACGTATAGCGTGGAAGATAATTGTAATAAACAGAAAAGTAAAAAGGGACCAACAAGCTAATAATAATGAAAACAAGTAAATGAGGTTGTGAACAATGTAGAATATTGGACCGGGGCCATAGTCTTACTAGTGATGTCTCTCCTTAAATAATAAACATTGTTGGGTAAACAAATTATAGTTGTGCAGTCGACATAATTATGATCATGCAATTATGATAGAATGTTCAGGACAAATATTTATGTAGACATCACGTCAAACATATATAGATCGTCATCCGACAACATTTATAACTAATACCTCCACTTCGAGAGCGCTTATATGCTTGCCTCTCTAGGAATTAATTTGTAAATAACAGAGTATTGCATTAAAATCAATAATGATGTAACCAATATTTTAATCAATGGGGATTAGACATTAAACACCGTTGTTTACCCTTAGTAGTAACAACACATCATTACCCTTAATTGTTGCAGTCACTCAAGCCCAGGGATGATGAGACATGAACCCACTATCATACATATACTCCCTCTTGGAGATTTAAACAATCACTTTGCAAAAACAATCATATAAATCGGAGAGCATGTAAGAACTAAATAAAGCAATCATATAATAAATATGCACAATCTAAACATAACATCACAATTCATTATATCCCAGCAAACACAACAATACGAGTAATTACATCGGATTAATCTCGATCATGTTAGTAAGCTCACGAGATCATTGTATTGAAGAACAAGGTGAAGAGATCACCATCTAGCTACTGATATGAACCCGTAGTCCAAGAATGAAATATGTATGCACCGTCACGGAGGCGGCAAGGTTGGTGTAGATGCCTCCGACAATGATTTCCCCGTCCATCAGGGTGCCAAAACAGGAATCCAGAACCCCCAAACTACGGTTTTCAGCGACGGCGGCGGTTCTGCATCGTGTTTTGCAAATATTTTTTGCGTCTGCGATAAAATTAGGTCAAGGAGTAATTTATAGGTGAAAATTCGTCGTGAGGCGGTACAGGAGGCGCTCACGCAGAAGAAAACAATTTGTAGAGGTGCCACCAGACTATGCTTTCTATTTCAGACCGCTCGATCAGTTTTTTATTGCACACACAAATATTTACATGTCGAAGCCAACACATGGGCCAACAAATACTAGCTAATCAGAGTTCACGGTCAACATTGGTAAGCTTCACCGGGTAATATTCTGTCGTTTAATTAGTTGATCTTGTTCTTAGTTCTCGTGATTATTTTTGGCAGCTGATTATCAAGAAATTCAGTCGGCGGATGAGTATTTTAGTAGCCGATCCCACCGGTGCCTAACTAGGAGTAGCCAGGATTATGATATGCACGTACGGAGTACTACTCCCTAATTAAACTCTGTTACTGTATATTCATATTCCTCGGAAAAATGGCGGGAGTTGATGCATGTCTCGCCAAGCGACAACCGCAACGCCCAACAAATATTCCGCCGCGCGCGCGCAGGCGAGCCGAAATCTCCTTTCCGTCCGTGAAAGATAAAGTATATAGGAACCGGCCGGGGACGAAGCTCACTCCAATACCCAGAGTGATAAAACATCATGTTCGACGGACGCACGGCGATGCATGGTGTTTCTTACCCCAATGCAGCAAGAGAAACGCACATCATGTCAGTATGGAGCTAGCTATATATAGCTTAGTAGCAGTACTAAGCTTAAGCTAGCTAGCTGGATTAGTTTTGTTCAGGTTAAGGGGATAAAGAACATTGAATTAGGTACTGTGTGTAATAATTGATGTCGTAGGCTCGTAGCTAGGAAGGCGTGTTAAATTATGGTGGCGGTATGCGGTTCCAGTACGTTTGTCCTTTCTACTACGGAATTCCTTCTACTACAGTACGTGCGATTGTGAGCATGAGTTGTACGCACGTAGAGTAGCGGCCGGCAACCACCGATCTTAATTTGTCCTTCCCCAGGTCCCCCGCGTACGCTTGCACCGTATGTATGTAGTCCGTAGTTCAGCAGTATATACAGGGTACTCGGGTAGCTGACGATCTGACGTAGTACTATTGTGTGGAAGAGTACATTCGATGGTAATACACATTTCTACGACAAATATTTTATCTCTGTTAAACAATACCACCTCTGTTTCTTAATATAAGACGTTTTGACACTCAATTTGAACCGCCAAAACGTTTACATACAGAGGAAGTACATTTCTACTTGAGGATTAATTATCGAGTGGATGAGTAAACCAAACATGCCCTTGCACAGTTACACTACCCCGGCAATCTTGTACATGCGTCCAAAGGGTCCGTATAGGCAGATTGGCCTACTTGAGTTGTGATTGGTCTTAGCTGATTGACAAGAGCACAGCCTTTTGCACTTTGCGTGTGGCGCAGCACTCTGAGGTCTCAAGTCCATGCATGCATGATGGACGTTGACACAAGAACAGCTGCAGGGAGGATCTAATCTAACACCATCTTATGCGCGACTAAATAGGATTGACTATGTCGATCAAGGAGACTTTAAACGGATCATGCGTGGTAGGAGAGTATCGAGATCGGATCAAGTCTCGAGAAACGACTTCTGGAGTTTGGAATCTCAAGCTGCCCAGCTTTGGGTGAACCAAGAGGACTCCTACACTAGATCACAGCAACTGGTTTCCAGGAGACACCACTTTGATTTATCCACCAGACACTAGTGGCCCATCAGGAAATTTCGATTTATGATCGCACGCCTTCCCGCTGATTCTCATTCGATCGGTATATTTACTCATCCTAGGTATGTACTCCTGTACCATACTACTACATCATTGGTCCATCAAACATAATTCCGGAACCTGTACGTGGTCGTGTACTCTGCACGACGCATCTGATCCATCAAAATGATTTCGCAATCCGTATGACTGCATCGTTTCAGTTACCTTGTCCGTGCGTGTTTCTTACAATGCGTCGGCCAATCAAGAGATTCATTCTGAAGGTTATGATCGTGTTACCACACAAGGCTTAGCCAAAAATCATCGCCCATCCTGTGCTGTTCTCTTGTCCGGGATGTCATGTACGTCGCGTCTCTCTCTCTCGGGGCGCCTTTGAGTTGCGGCTGCCCACTCCTACCGTAATGTCTAGTGGTACCTCAGGCGCCGACGAACATGGCTAGAGCGTATAGGGTGCCCGTAGGTGGTTTAACTCTGAGAATTAACACTATGAAGTATGGAAAACCTATGCAGTAATCATCTCGAGACTCGAGAGTAAATCGCTCCGTGTCATCGCTAATATCCTCATGGCGCTGCCTGGACATTCTTACACCTTGGTTGGCAGGGGCAGGCCCTTCGTTGGGTAACTTGGCATGGTTTCAGAGACAACCAAATCTGCCCGGTTTCAGAGTCAGCAATACTTGCATTTGTTGCTTCCAATTCCATCGACTATTCGTTTTAATAATTGCAAATTTGGTTCCATCACCGGTGTAGAAACTCCACAGCCCCGTGCATTTTGTACTACTCCCTCCATTCCTAAATATAAGATGTTTTAGCTTTTTCTCTGTTTTCGTAGATTTGTATGTATGTAGACACGATTTAGTGGTATATTCATCATTTTAGTGTGTATCTAGTCTATATTGTAATATCTAAACATCTTATAATTAAGAACGGAGGGAGTAGTAACAAACGCTTGCAACTCGTTCAATGGTTTGTGTTGTTGAAGACGTTCATGTACAGCTGGATATTATTTTTAAGATTTCAAGTGGGATGGGCACGCCACCACTCCCGTGTCCCATCCCAGCTAAAATTGCCCAATCATTCCGATTAATAAGCCCCCTTATTCCGTACGGGTTAAATGAGATAAGCCCACCTATCCCGATTGCATCCCGATTGTTACGGAATCGGAGTCGTACGCCGAGGTTGTTACCGTCGCCGCGGCTGCCGCCCAGCTGCTCGGCGTCTTCCCCGCCCTCGTCGGTGGTGGTGACCGAGGAGTAGCGCCCGATGATGGCGCCCAGAGGCCCGCCCATTCCGACAACACGGGCCGTCCGAGATCCCCTTGCTCACGCCGCCGCCACGGCCGCGATGTCGTCGCCGCCGCTGCTCTTCTTGTGCGGCGCAAGAAGGGCTTCTGCCTCATGGACCGCGTCGATGGCCGCAAGCGCAACCTGCTCCACGGCCTCGAGCTCAACACCGCCAAGGCCGGCGACCAGGGCAGGGAGGCGGCGGACATGTTCATCGGCGCGCAGACGCAGTGGCGCGAGAGCAGACCAACGTGAGCAGCCCACGTCGGGACAAGCTCACGACCTCCGTCCATGACTCGCTCGGTAGTGGCGGCGCGCACCTTTGACGGCGAGCTGGAGAACCGAGCCCTGACGACGACGAGCAGGGAAATCCGGGGAGCGGGGCAGGGGAATCCAAGCAGGCGGCGGCGAAGGGCAAAATACGCCCACGGCGGCGGGAAGAATCCAAGATGGATGTGCGTGGGGACTCTGAGGCAGCGGCGGCCGGTGGACCACGGGAGGGAGAGAAGTCAAGATCGATATGGAGGGAGTTGGCTGGTCCATCGGGACCCACGTTTCCCCTACATAAAAATCGCTGAAATCCCATTAATCCCGTTTATCCCGACGGGAAAAAATAATCAGGAGGCGGGCATCCTGTGTCCATCCCACTTGCATCCTTATTTTTTTACACGGAAATAAAACTCGGGAGGTCCTGTGTGTCACTTCAAAGCGCCGCGGGGAGCGTCCGTCGCCTCAACGAGCTGCCTCATGGGCCGCTTCAACAAGCGGCCCAATAAAAAGGTAGTGTTATTTTTCCTATTTTTTAAAGTGAATATTCTTAAAATCTGAACAAAATTTAAATATGAATAATTTCAAATCTAAAACAATTTTTAATTTTGAATAAATTCGAATTTAAATAAATTTCGAATCTGAACAAATTCTAATTTGAACAAATTTCGAATTGAAACAAATTTAGAATTGGAACAAATTTCGAGTAGGAACAATTTTAAATTTAGCCTCTAGGAGCCGTTCTGGGATTTGCCAATAAACTCTAGCCTCTTGGAGCCGTTCTGGGCCACAGATGCCTAACGCAATCAGTGGCCCGCAGGTATACAGCTCTGTCCAAGCCCAATTGCGACTAGGATATTCTTACACCTTTCGGCCCAAATTTGCAGGCCGCCACTACTTTGGTCTTTTGGGCGGGAGACGAATATCCAATCGCCTCCCCATCGAAGCCATCGCCCCCAAAAAGCCAAATAATCCAAAAACCATTTGCCCCCGAAGCGTAGAATCCAATCGTAATGGCGCCGGAATCCAATCGAGACTTGGGGGAATCGGAGGTTCGCGGAGTCCAGTGCATCCGGCGTGGTTTGCTCGCGATAGCTACCAGGCTCGCGAGGCTAGGGTTCGGAAAATCATAGCAAGGAGGTGAGTCCCCGATGCACGAATTTTATCTCCTGCCGTAATCGGTGATTCGGTGTCAAATTAAGTTTGCGAGTTTGAGTTCCGAGTCGCTTTGGTACGATTGGGAGAGAAATCAGCTCGCAAAGTAGTTCGTAGCGGCTGTATCGTGCATGATTGGGTAATCCAGTCAGCCCCCTCCTTTGTTCAATCCTTAGGTCCACCACTGAGCGAACAGTTGTACATGCTGATGCCTGATGCTATGCTTGTACCGCGCTGAACTTAATAATTTGTGGCTTGTGGGAAAAAGCATATATGGACAATAGTTAGTCTGCGAGGTTGAGATGTGATTGCAGTATTGCACAAGAACTTACCATTTCGCTCCTTTTTTTTGTAGTAATCAGAACTCGGAAGGGAGTCTGGCAGACTGGTACTATACACATTTATTTCTTTTTCGTGCCTGATTTACATGACACTTCAACCGAGAATGAAGCAGTGTCCTGTTATGTATTAGCTGAATATAAGCATGTTCTGATATAGCAGTTGTTAGATGTGTATAGGTTACTGTTCATGTTTATTGTTCATCACACATGTATAAGTACTGCCCTTTGGCCCCCTGGAAATATAGTTGCTCATTCATCCAACATGGTATCAGAAGCTTAGGTTTAGCTCTCCTTCCCCTGCACGTAGCAACTTCGTGCTTGCTCCACCGCCGTTGTCGCTGCTGTTCCTGCAGGCCGGCGCCGCTTCCCTCTCCTCTCGCTCGGAATCGAGCTGCTGCCGGGCCGCTGTCGTCCGCCTTCTCTTCTCGTGCCCGAAATCGAGCTTTTCTGCCCGAAATCGAGCTGCTGCCGGTGCTGGAATCCGCCGCATCCGGCCGGCCCACCCTTGCCGGCGCCGCTGCTCCCGGCCGCGCCCTGCCACCGTCCCGAGCCATCTCGGCCGCCGCCGCCCCTCGCCGGCCGTCGTGCGCTGCCGCCCTTGTTCGGCCGCCGCAGGCTCGGCTCGTTCCCGGCCGGCCGCCGCCGCCGCCGCTGCAGCCCTTGTCCGGCCGGCCGCCGCCCTTGTTCGGCCGCCGCCGGCCGCCGCGGTCGCCGCCCCTCCAGGCCGCTGTTCTTCCCGCCGTCCTCTGCCCTGCTAGCTCGCCTCCTTGCGCATCGGGCAGAAGTGCACCGCTGCGATCTATAATCTCTCTTCTCGGTTGACTTTCAAAAAAAAAAAAAAAAATCGCAGAGAGCCCGCGATGTCCTCTTCGGGCTATGTTGCTGTTCCCCGGTGCTCGATTATCTTTGATGGCACCAACTATGCCGAGTTTGTGGGCTTTATGCGTATCCACATGCGCGGCCTCCTGTTGTGGGGTGTTCTGTACGGCGAGGTCCCCCGTCCGCCGGGCCCCGTTGCTCCTGTGGCTCCTTCTCCGCCGGTGCCACCTGTTCTGGTGTCGATACTTCTCAGGCTGATCGTGATGCCGCCAAGGATGCCGATGATCGTGCAGTTGAAGTCTACGATCAGCAGGTATCAGTCTATTCCGATGCTCTTTCCATCTATCGGGATGAGTTGGCTGCTTACACTCAGTGGTGCAATGATGATGCTCGTGCTGCTGCTGTTCTCACTGCTAGTGTCTTGCCTCAGTTTGCTTCTGAGTTTATGGATTAGGCACTGCTGCTGCTATGTGGACTTATCTTTGTCAGCGCTATCAGCCATCTGGTGATGCTCTCTACCTGTCTGTGGTGCGTCAGGAGCATGAGCTTCAGCAGGGTGACTCTACTGTTGATGAGTTCTACACACAGTGCTCTGCCATCTGGCGTCAGCTTGACTCTCTGAGGACAGTTGTTTGTGGTACTTGTCGATGCTGTCAGACAGTGAGGTCAGACTTGGAGTTTCAGCGTGTTCATGAGTTCCTATCTCGCCTCCGTCCCGAGTTTGAGCCTCGGCGTGCTCACGTGCTTGCCCGTGGTCGTGTTCCTATATCAGAGGTGCTGGCAGAGGTTCGAGCTGAGGAGACACGCTCCGTTCTGCCGGTTTGCTTGTGACTCCCACTGTGCTTGCTGCCCGAGCTCCTGTGTCGTCTGCTCCACCGCTCCTACCCACTCCTTCACGGGGGATGGGCGGGCGCCCTGCAGGAGCGGGCCGGCCTCGCATGTTCTGTGACTACTGCAAGAAGCCAGGTCACCTCGTGTCCACCTGTTTCAAGAAGGAGCGTGACTTGGGTCGCTCCTCTACAGTGGGTAGTACGCCTTCACCGAGCTCGTCACTCACTGATCTGGACATTGTGCGGCTCAAGCGTCTGCTGGCTTCCTCAGGCTCTTCCTCGACAGGCACCGTTGCCTCGCTGACTGCTTCCACTACTGCTGCTCCGTCACCGTCGCCTACACAGTCAGGTACATCTCTGTGGGTTCTGGATTCTGGAGCTTCCTTTCACATGTCTTCTGATTCTTCTGCTCTGTCTTCTATTCGACCTCTTGATTATCCTGTCAATGTTCTCACTGCCGATGGCACACCTCTTCCTGTTGCTAGTCGTGGCACTCTTTCTACCCCGTCTTTCTCTGTTCCTAGTGTTTCTCATGTTCCCCGTCTTACTATGAATCTTTTCTCCGCTGCTCAACTTACTGATTCTGGTTGTCGTGTCATTCTTGATACCGACTCTTGCTCTGTTCAGGACCGTCGCACCCAGGCTCTAGTTGGAGCTGGCCCTCGGCGCCGTGATGCTCAGGGCCTTTGGGAGGTTGACTGGCTTCGTGTTCCTTCCGCTGCCACCACACCCGCCAGTTCTCATGCTCTTGCTGCCTCCTCTTCTGCGTCCTTCCAACAGTGGCATCATCGACTTGGTCATATATGTGGCTCTCGCTTGTCTTCATTAGTGCGTCAAGGAGTTTTAGGGTCTGTCTCTGGTGATGTTTCTTTACATTGTAATGGTTGTAGACTTGGCAAACAGACTCAGTTACCTTATCCTACGAGTGAGTCAGTCTCTCAGCGTCCTTTCGATCTAGTTCACTCCGATGTATGGGGTCCTGCTCCCTTTGCTTCGAAAGGTGGTCATCGCTACTATGTTCTTTTTATTGATGATTTCTCTCGCTACACTTGGCTCTATTTTATGAAATCTCGCAGCGAGGTTCTCTCTATATACAAGCGATTTGCTGCCATGGTCCACACCCAGTTTTCCACGCCTATTCGTGTTTTTCGTGCTGACTCGGCTGGTGAGTATATCTCTCAGATGTTGCGTGGTTTTCTTGCCGAGCAGGGTACTCTTCCCCAGTTCTCTTGTCCTGGTGCCCACGCTCAGAATGGCGTTGCTGAGCGCAAGCATCGCCACCTCCTAGAGACGGCTCGTGCGATGATGATCGCTGCCTCTCTACCTCCCCACTTTTGGGCTGAGGCTGTTTCCGCATCCACCTATCTTATCAACATCCAGCCTTCGGCTGCCTTGCAGGGTGGTATCCCTATGGAGCGTCTCTCTGGTCGTTCTCCTGACTACTCTGCTCTTCGCATGTTTGGGTGCGTGTGCTATGTTCTCCTTGCTCCACGCGAACGCACCAAATTGACCGCTCAGTCGGTTGAGTGTGTTTTTCTTGGCTACAGTGATGAGCACAAGGGTTATCGATGTTGGGATCCTGTTAGTCGTCGGCTACGTATTTCCCGCGATGTGACTTTTGATGAGTCTCGTTCCTACTATCCGCGTCCTACCGCCTCGACCTTCTCAGTTGAGGATATCTCCTTCCTTATACTCCCTGACACATCTCCTCTTGTGCCCCATATTCCTTCTCCACCTCCACCTCCGGTGAGTCCCACTGTTTCTGATACACCGTCGACACCACCCTCTTCTCCTCCCTCGTCACCTACCTCTCCACCTACTCCTCCAGTGTGCCCTCCCCTTTCTCCCTTCCCTCTCCACTACACTCGTCGCCCTCGTGTTGAGGATGATCCCTCTGGCATGCCCTCTACTTCCGGAGCGCCACCTTCCCCGTGTACACCGGTTCATAACCTTCGTTCTCGGACCTCATTACGGTCTCCTGATCGCTATTCTGATTCCCAGTACGGTCTTTCTGCTGTTGCTGAGCCCACTTCCTACCGTGATGCCATGGCTCAGTCTGAATGGCAGCTTGCGATGGCTGAGGAGATTGCTGCCCTTGAGCGCACTGGCACGTGGGATCTTGTTTCCCCTCCTCCCGGTGTTCGTCCCATCACATGCAAGTGGGTCTATAAGATCAAGACTCGCTCCGATGGTTCTCTTGAGCGTTACAAAGCTCGTCTTGTGGCTCGTGGCTTTCAGCAGGAGCAGGGACGCGATTATGATGAGACATTCGCTCCCGTAGCCCACATGACCACTGTCCGCACTCTTCTCGCTGTGGCTTCTGTTCGTAATTGGTCTGTGTCTCAGCTTGATGTCCAGAACGCCTTTCTCAATGGGGAGTTGCGTGAGGAGGTCTATATGCAGCCACCACCGGGGTACTCTGTTCCTGATGGTATGGTCTGCCGTCTTCGGCGCTCTCTCTATGGCCTTAAACAAGCCCCTCGCGCCTGGTTCGAACGTTTCGCCTCTGTGGTGACTGCCGCTGGCTTCAAGCCTAGCGATCATGACCCCGCATTGTTTGTGCACACCTCCCTCGTGGACGGACACTTCTCCTCCTGTATGTTGATGACATGATCATTACTGGCGATGACTCTGAGTATATCGCCTTTGTTAAGGCCCGCCTCCGTGAGCAGTTCCTGATGTCAGATCTTGGTCCACTTCGCTATTTTCTTGGGATTGAGGTTTCTTCGACCTCTGATGGCTTCTTCATCTCCCAAGAGAAATATATTCAGGATCTTCTTGCTCGCGCCGCTCTTGGTGATGACTGCACTGCTGAGACTCCTATGGAGCTCAATGTTAAGCTTCGTGCTACTGATGGTGATCCACTCACAGACCCCACACGCTATCGCCATCTTGTTGGGAGCCTTGTCTATCTAGCTGTCACTCGTCCAGATATTTCATATCCTGTCAACATCTTGAGTCAGTTCGTCTCAGCTCCCAGCTCTGTCCACTATAGTCATTCTCCGTGTTCTACGATACCTTCGTGGCACGATCTCTCGCCGACTTTTCTTTCCTCGCTCCAGCTCTCTCCAGCTCCAGGCCTACTCTGATGCTACTTGGGCTAGTGATCCCTCTGATCGCCGCTCGCTGTCTGCCTATTGTGTTTTTCTTGGAGGATCTCTCATTGCCTGGAAGACGAAGAAGCAGACTGCCGTCTCCCGCTCTAGTGCAGAGGCTGAGTTGAGAGCGATGGCTATGTTGACGGCTGAGGTGACTTGGTTGCGATGGTTACTGGAGGATTTTGGTGTTACTGCTGCTGCACCGACTCCTCTATTGTCAGACAGTACAGGTGCTATCAGCATTGCGCGTGACCCGGTGAAGCATGAGCTCACCAAGCACATCGGTGTTGATGCCTCCTTTGTGCGTGCTGCTGTGCAGGACCAGCTTCTTGCTCTTCACTATGTGCCCTCTGAGTTACAGCTGGCGGACTTCTTCACGAAGTCACAGACTCGAGCGCAGCATGGGTTCTTTCTCTCCAAACTCAGTGTTGTGGACCCACCATGAGTTTGAGGGGGGGTGTTAGATGTGTATAGGTTACTGTTCATCACACATGTATAAGTACTGCCCTTTGGCACCCTGGAAATATAGTTGCTCATTCATCCAACAGCAGTAACTTATATATACAGGCGTATTTTAGAGCAACGGTGTGAGTTTATTGATAAAACGGCGATAGTACAACAGAGCGAAGAAACTGAAACGAATATGACCAGCACAGACCCTTGATAGAAACAAAAGTTGCATCAATTTTTCTTTCCAAGGTATAACTTATCATATAATTAAGCAGTAGTCTAGCTATGCATTATCCATGAAAAGGTTTTCTGCTGTCTTCTGGGAGTTGAAAATCTTATGTAAAATTTATGGCAGCCATTCTTACTTATTACGGTCGTTGATCCATACCCATAGTTTATGTGAACTGCTTCCAGATCTTAGGCTTTGAGCATGGCTTGCAATACAGACATTAGGCTTTAGCATTTTAAGGGTCTCATTTCGGGCTTAGATGAACGAGTATGTCCTGGTGAAATAGAAAAATGCAAACTACATCTCATATATACCTTTTTGTGCGAGGAACAGAAAAGTACAGGGTATGGAATATGGTTCTTCACTTTCCTTACCATATTGTTTCAACAACGGCCGGAAACAGAGATGCCCGAATTATAATGCTTGTGCATGAGCTTACGCATGGACAGTAATCTTTCCATTATTAATACAATTTTGTTATCCACTCAAAAATAAGAAACAAGGAACTTTAGTAGCCTTACGTGATACGGCGAGGTCAGCTTTCCTCAAAAATATCTATCCTTTTGCGGATTCAGTTAGTTTGTATTGTCTCCTGATCTCCTCAACATGACTTAACTTAAAATTAACTAATATTTAAAAGCCTTGGTGATTGTTCCAGCGTGAGTAGCGGGTTTACTTGTACTGCCACTAAGCATTCTAGTCGGGAGGTTCTCTGATTTATGTTTGTATTGTATGTATGATTGCACAACACCACAAGAGCACCCCATCTCAAATCCAGTTTCAGCCCAAAAAGTTGCACCCTTGGTTCGAAATCAAAACTCTGGTTGTGAGTTTATATCTTGTTTCATATTGTCTCTTGGTTCAATAAACATTCACCACCTTTGCTAGACCCCCAAGAAAACTGTCAAGATATTAAATCTAGCATTTTTCTGCTTTTTAGCTCTTTCAAAAAAAGGTAGGCCAGCCATAATTGTTCGCATAAACTTATGCGTGCAAGTAGCAATGTAGAGGCTGAGTTTTCAAATCAGATTAGGCCCAAAACTGAGATATGCATTTCCCTTGTTACTTAATGTATGATGACTTGGACATTTGCAGTTTGCACTGTACTAAGTATTTAGGATCACAAAATCACCTATAGTGTAACTGATCTCACTACCAGAAAATCGCTCTCCGCCGAGTGGTCTGGGCTTCGCCGAGTGCATAATGTCGGGGCAACTCGGCGACGAGGGCCATCGCCGGTAGAGCGCCAACGACACTAGGCGACGCCGAGACCACTCGGCAAAACGTACGTCACCGGCTACGTGTAGGAAAAGCGCTCGGCGAAGATCGACCCGTCGGCGAAGACAACAAACAACACTCGGCGACGCGCGGTCCTCGGCGAAAGGGACGACCACGTGGCGCCTGCCAATGGGGCCCGCCTTGCAGGGTCGATGCCTCCATTTCGCCGAGCATAGCGCACGGCAAAGAGTGGGTCAAAAAAAAAAATTTGCCCATCCTTTTCTTCGCCGAGTGCCATTGTCGGTAAAGTTCGCGCGGGAAATTTTTTAGGTTTGCCGCCGTATCCGTCCAATGTTCGCCGAGTTTGTCGGTGGACGGCGCTCGGCGAAGAAGTGGCGCGAAGAAGAAAATTTTTGCCGCGCAAAAAGATTCCTGTTCGCCGGGTGTGCCGGCGGAGGGCACTCGGCGAAGCCATGGGCGGGAAGCCAAATTATGTTCCGCGCCATTTCTTCGCCGGGTGTGGCTCTTCGCCGGGTGCCCTATCCGGCAAAGTGGGTTGGCGGGAGAAAATAATTTGGTACGCGCCAATTCTTCGCCGAGTGCCCTACTCGGTGAACTTAGGGTTTTCCCTAAACGCCTATAAATACTCCACCTCCCAGACAGTTACTCACTCATTCCAGCTTGTGCTCAAACACAGGACACTCTGGTATATTTAGCTATTCCACAGAAGATGTTTTTTAGATTAAGCCGTGTCGTCCAACACAAATTATCCGGATTTACCCAGCTACGTCCCACCCTGCATGTGATATCGCAGCCACGGTGGGATTGTAGCTGGGTGAAACCGTATGATTTGTTCATTTATGCGTTTAGTCGCAATGTATTTTATCTTGTTTTTTATACACGACCTTCAATTTTTGGGCGATTTTATTTGGCAGGGATTCGTAAAAAGCAGGTAAAAATCCGGAGCCACTCGGCGAAGACGGCCAACGCCGGCACAGCTCGCAGGACACTCGGCGACGCCGCGCTCTCTCGGCAAAACATAATGTCGCCGGGACACGGTCGAAACAGCACTCGGCGAAGCGCGAACCATCGGCAACGACCAAAGAAAGCTCTCGGTGAAGAGCAGGTCTCGGCGAACAGGACGAGCACATGGCGCCTGTCGTTGGGTCCCACCTTGCGCGGGCGATGCGTGCATTTCGCCGAGTCTCCTACCCGGCGAAGAGGTGACTGGAAAAAAACATTTGGGCGCTGCTTTTCTTCGCCGAGTTGGAAGGCCCTACTTCGACCTATGTGTAAGTTTTGAGAATTGAAAATAAAATGGAGATGTTTTATATATGCAATTATCCCAAAGGGTCGGCATGAGGTTGCTGGAAAAGAGGAAGACCATGAAGGGCTATGGTCAAGAAGTGCAAAGTTTTGTGTTTTAAAAGTGGAAAATGTTTTATGCAACTATACCAAAGGGCCGGTATGAAATTGTTGGGATTAAATGACCATGAAGGGCTATGGTCGAAAAAGGAGGAGTTTTGGGGAAATAAACCTGGTAATGATTTTCGGGAAAAGGTTTTAAAGAGACTTCTTACCTTTTTCAACGAAGATATATTTTTGGGAAAATGTTTTAAAAGATACTTCAGTCCTTTTTCAACAATGATATATTTTCGGGAACAAGTTTTAAAAGAGACTTCTTACAAAGACAGATTTATGGGAAAAAGTTCTAAAAGGCTTCTTTCGTTTTTCAACAAAGGTATAGAGATGTTTTTCTAAAAATACAAGGCTTATGAAAAGTTATAAAATTCTTCTTTATAGAGGTTTCAAACAAAGTTTTATTAACCAAAGGTCTATCCTTCTCTTTTTCAATAAGGATATAGAGTTTTCAAAGCAAACAAAGTTTTATTTAAACAATAAAAAGAGTAGTGCATGCTCATTTTGGGGGTAGTTTGCGAGTACAATCAAATGTACTCATATTGGTTTCGTCCCTGGCTATTGTCTTAGCCAGATTTTGAAGAAGAGCAGTCTGAAGAAGAAGACTTCGATGGCGTCGATGCGAACTAGGGCGCTTCCCAGTCAGCTGCCTGTAGGGTTATGGCAAATGACTTGGGCTCCACGTTGTTTGATGATTTCCACTGCAAGTACCTGTTGAAGTTATGGCTTCAATCAAGTAAGTAAATTCCCTCGGCGATGCGTGCATTTCGCCGAGTCTCCTACCCGGCGAAGAGGTGACTGGAAAAAAACATTTGGGCGCTGCTTTTCTTCGCCGAGTGTCATACCGGCGAAGAACTGGAGGGAAAAAAATTCTTTCACGCGCTTGTCGGTGGAGGGCACTCGGCGAAGGCATGGGCGGGAACGAATATTTCATTCCGCGCCAAATCTTCGCCGGGTTGGCTCCTTCGCCGGGAGCCGTCGTCGGTAAACTTTGTGGGCGGGAATGAAATTTTCATTCCGCGCCAGTTCTTCGCCGGGCATCTGTCTTCGCCGGGATCTTGTCTCGGCCAACCTGGTGGGCGGGAACGAATATTTCTTCCCGCGCCAATTATTCGCCGGGTGTCTATGTTCGCCGGGTGTCACTCTCGGTGAAATGGGGATGTTTTGGAGCCAGCTTCCCAACCCTAACGACGCCTATAAATACCACACCTCTACACCAGCTTACTCACTCATTCCAGCTTCTTCTAGGTTACTCACTCATATATTGTACCTTGTGCTTAGACACAAAACATTCGGGTTCCCTAGCTATGCCCGACACTGAATGCAGCGACATTCGACCGTGAATCAGTGTCGGGCTGTAGCTAGGAGAAACCGTGTGTTTTGTTCCAGCTATATTTAGGTTTTCAACACAACTAGTTTTTTTTCCGGATTATTTCGTGGCGTCCAACACAAGTCATCCGGAAACCGTTTGATTTGTTCATCGATGTGTTTAGTCGCACGTTATTTATGTTCTTTATTATACGACCTGTAAAATATTTGGGTGGTAAAATTTGATCCCAGGTTACTCACTCATATATTCTACCAGATTACTTATTCAGATGGTAAAGATCATTAGTTGGAAATGCAGAGATAAATAATACATTATACACGATCGTCGTCGTAGCTAGACCAGCATTAGGGAATGACAACAATCTTGGGTACATAGATGAACCATTAGTCCTAAGAAATGATGTGGCTCAGGTTAGTCATACTCCTGCCTAGGCCTATAATACTCGTGCTCATAGTCGTTGATGTCTACGTGTGCTTCTATTCTTGTAGACAGTGTTGGGCCTCCAAGAGCAGAGGTTTGTAGAACAGCAGCAAGTTTCCCTTAAGTGAATCACCCAAGGTTTATCGAACTCAGGGAGGTAGAGGTCAAAGATATCCCTCTCAAGCAACCCTGCAATTAAGATACAAGAAGTCTCTTGTGTCCCCAACACACCCAATACACTTGTCAGATGTATAGGTGCACTAGTTCGGCGAAGAGATAGTGAAATACAAGTGATATGGATGATTATAAGTAGTAACTGCAATCTGAAATAAAGATGGCAGCAAGCAAACATGTAGCAGAACTTGTTGTAAACGGTGTTTCAATGCTTAGAAACAAGGCCTAGGGATCATACTTTCACTAGTGGACACTCTCAACAATGATCTCATAACTGAATAAGTAAAAGCTACTCTTAAACACTCTCTTGTTGGATAACAAACACCATTCATTGTGTAGGGCTACAAAAGCACACCTCAAGCCGGAGTAAACAAGCGCCACAACGTCATAAAGGAATCACACACGGTGCACACACTGTCACCTTTACACCGTGGAGAGTACCGGAGTTCATATTAAAGTAACCTATAGAGTGCATAATAGATAAAGAGTAACATCTACATATTCAACTAGATTAGCACAACTGAACACAAGTAAATACTGCTCGGGATTATTCTCCTTCTTGATAACACAAGAGTACTACGTGTAGGGCTGCAAAGCACTCCTCAAAGTCTGAGTAAACAAACACCACAATTCCCAAGAATAAGCCATGATAAATGTCTAAATTATTCATAGAGTCACACAAGTACCCACACTGTCACCTTGATACCGTGTTGTCACAATGACTCCAGAAACTAGACAAAATCACTTGAGTAGCATAAACATTATTAATGTATTCAGCGATACTAGCAATACACATGATCACATAAAGATCACACCATGGGAGAGAGAGATGAACCACATAGCTACCGGTAGAGCCCTCAGCCTCGGGGGAGAACTACTCCCTCCTCATCATGGGAGTCAGCAGCGGCGATGAAGATGGCGGTGGTGTCGATGGAGATGACTCCGGGGGCAATTCCCCGTCCCGGCAGCGTGCCGGAACAGAGACTTCTGTCCCCCGAAACTTGTCGTCGATGGCGGCGGCGCTGCGGAACTCTTCTGGAAATATGACTTGGTTTTTAGGGTTTTCGCGTCTGAGGCAATATATAGGCGAAGGGGCAACGTCGGTGGAGGCTCGAGGGGCCCACACCACCTGTGGCGCGGCAGGGGGCCCACCCGCGCCGGGTGTGGTTTGGCCACCTCGGCGCCCTCCTTCGTCTCTCCTTCGGACTCCGTGACGGTGCTGGAAAAATAGGGACGTGGCCTTTTGTTTCGTGCAATTCCGAGAATATTCGCAGAAGTACTTTTCTGAAACCAAAAACAGCAGAAAACAGGGAACTGGCACTGTGGCATCTTGTTAATAGGTTAGTCCCAGAAAATGCATAAAAGTGATATGAAGTGTATATAAAACATGTAGCAATGGTATAATATAAGCATGGAACATCAGAAATTATAGATACGTTGGAGACGTATCAAGCATCCCCAAGCTTAGTTCTACTCGTCCTCGAGTAGGTAAAACGATAACAACAAATAATTTCTGAGGAGACATGCTTTCACACAATCTTGATCATAATATTGTAAGCTGTGATCAAATCATTCAAGGCAAATGTATATAGTTGATATCAAAAGACAAAGCAAGAGTCAAACAAGCTAAAAGTTTTCATGAACTATTGCTTCAAAGACATGAAACCGTACAAGGTTCATTAAAGATGATTTAAGTATCCAGCATAGGAGTTCTATCCTTCAATCCAAGCATCAAGTAAATTTTCATAACATAGAAGGATTCAGCCAAGTAAACATAAACATGAACGTCATGAATCAACTGTTTCGAAGTCTACTCAACCGGTGAGCGCAAGCATTTGGTATTGGCACCATGATGTTATGGCAAAGAGAACATTAATGGGGGTTTGGAAGGCCAAAGGAAGAAAGTCTCACAAAGCTATAAGTGATCATTAGACAAGAGGAAGTCTTATAATCGAAGCTATGTAAGGAGTAGTGATTGCCATGCAACGGATGCACATAGAGCTATATGTGTATGAAAGCTCTCAATGGAACTAGTGGGGGTGCATCCAACTTGGTTGCTCATGAAGACCTAGAGCACTTTTGAGGAAGCTCATCATTGGAATATACAACCCAAGTTCTATAGTGTAAATTCCCCACATAGTTATACAAGTAGAACATGAAAACTCTCTCACATGGAGTATAGGTGCTAAACATGAGCACAAATGATGACTATGAATAATGCAGGTGCATAACATGAGCACAAGTGTGATAAAGGATAGTAATGTTGCCCCCTTTTTCTTTATTCTTTTTTTTTCTTTTTTCTTTTTTCTATTTTTTTTCTTTTTCTGTTTCACTTTTCGATGGCCTCCATGGCTCTTTTCAGCAGGGGCAACACTCTAATATGATTACAACTTTTTGGTACAAATAACTCATAATGAACAAAACATGATGTATAAAACTGTATGCCTCTGCCAGTGTAGCAGGATGTGCAATGATCTAGCGTAACATGGGTAAACCACACATCAGCTGTATAGAATCATGCAAAGCAATATATGTGATGAATGACAACAAGTCATGTAATGTAAATGGATGTTGCATGGCAATATATCTCGGAACAGCTATGGAAATGCTGTGGTAGGTAGGTATGGTGGCTGTTTTGAGGAAGATGTATGGGCTTATGTGTAGGAGAACAAGAGGAAGTCCTCCCACGGGGTTGGATGTACTGGCGAAGTATGCACAACTCTCAATGTGAGCAGAAGGCAATGCACAGCACCGAAGAGGCTAGCAAAATATGGATGGTGGAAGTGCCAAAAACCGTAGCTTAACATTAGTCAAAAAGAACTCACAAGTTTATTGCAAACAACTAGCAGGTTCAACATTAAGAGCATGATTAAAATTCACTCCAAGAAGGGCCGTTCACGGCGGTACAAGTACCCCGTTAGATCCCTCGACCTTCAGCACAACTTAGTTATTACAATGAACTTTCAGACATGGAAAGCTATCAAGTCCAACTACACCTTCAACAATTTTAGAGTTTGTAGTACGGTACAAGCTTAAAGACAACAATCCACTAATGATTTTAACTTAATTAACCAGCAAGCTTTACCATCTAAATACTCAAAACATTTGCAAAGAATCAAGTTATCAAAGTTTCAATGATCTACAAGATTATGCAAGTTTTCATATACCACTACCACATGCATTTTCTTCCAAGCAAACACCAACAACTTATTTAAACATAAACTCTCCAAATGATAATATAATGCAGCAAGAGAGTGTTTATAAACACGTGCTAACAGCTCGAAGAGATGCATGAAAAACAGGAGCTAAAAGCACTGCAGTAGCTAGTTAAGAATACTCAACAAATATAAGTGAAGAACATGAGTATTCACATGAAAAAGCGGAGCGTGTCTCTCTCCACACAAGGATTGCTAGGATCCGAATTTATTCAAACAAAACAAAAATAAAAGCACACAGACGCTCCAAGTAAAGCGCATAAGATGTGAAAGAATTAAAATATAGTTTCACTAGAGATGACCTGATAAGTTGTTGATGAAGAAGGGGATGCCTTGGGCATCCCCAAGCTTAGACGCTTGAGTCTCTCTGAATATGGTTGGGGATGAACCACGGGGGCATCCCCAAGCTTAGCTTTTCACTCTTCTTGATCACATAATATCACCCTTCTCGCTTGATCCTTGAAAACTTCCTTCACACCAAACTCAAGACAGTTCTCATTAGAGGGTTAGTGCATAAACAAAAATTCTCATATTCTGTAATGAACAATCATTCCCAAAGCTTCTGGACATTAGCTACAGCCACCAATGCTTTGTGGAGCAAAGAAATCCACACAAACATCGTAAAAGAGCGAATGCAAAACAAAAGGCAGAATCTGTCAAAAACAGAACAGTCTGTAAGACGAATTTTTTCGAGGCACTTAAGTTGCTCAGATGGATCTGGCCCAAAATAATGAAAGTTGCGTACATATCTCAGGAAGATGCGTGATTTTTCGTAGAATTTTTCGAATTTTCTACAGGGAAAAAGCTCAAATTCGTGACAGCAAAAATCTGTTACTGCGCAGAAATCCAAATCTTGCATCAACTTTCAATATAGAACTTTACTTGGCACAACAATGCGATAAAATAAAGATACAAAGGAGTTGCTACAGAAGTAACAAAACTCCTTGACTCAAAGAAAAAAAAATAACAGAAAATAAAAACGATGGGTTGTCTCCCATAAGCGCTTTTCTTTAAAGCCTTTTAGCTAGGCATAGTGATTTTTATGATGCCCACATAAAGATGAGAGTTGAAACATAAAAGAGAGCATCAAGAAGCATATATAAAACATGTTTAAATCTAACACTCTTTCTATGCATAGGAGTCTTGTAAGAAAACAAGTCAATGAAGAACAAAGTGACTAGCATAGAAATGCAAAACAAGTGTAACTTCAAAAATTTCAACATAAAGAGAGAAGACTTAATATTATTGTGATATATGAAATCGTGTCTCCCTCTCTCATAAGGACCAGTAGGTCTTAAAGTACCCAGCAAATAAAAGCAAATCAAGAGAAAGCTCAAAACTTCATCATAAAGAGAAGAAATTTAGTAACATGAAGATTTCTATAACCATACTTTCCTCTCTCAAAATAATTTTCAGCGGCATCATGAATAAACTCAACAATATAGCTATCACATAAAGCATTCTTATCATGATCCACATGCATAAAAGTATCATTACTCTCCACATAAGCATGAACATTTCATTAGTAATAGTGAGAGTAAAAGTATCACATCCATCATTGTAATCATCATAAATTGGAGGCATAGAATAATCATAATGAATTTTATCCTCAATAGTAGATGGACTGAAATATCATATTCATCATTGTAAACATCATATATAGGAGGCATATCATAATCAACATAAACTATATCCTCAATAGTAGGTGGACTGAAAATATCACAATGATTATAATCATCATATATTGGAGGCAAAGTATTATCAAAGCAAATTTCCTCCTTAAAGCTTGGGGGACTAAAAATATCATATTCATCACAACCAGCTTCCCCAAGCTTAGACTTTTCCATAGCATTAGCAATAATGGTGTTCAAAGAATTTATAGTAATACCATTGCTACCATCATGCAAACAATCCATAGGTTTTTTAATTTTCTCTTCAAAAGCATCATGTCCTAATTCAATATAAAGTTCATAAAGATCTCTAATTTTTTTGTTGTTTTCCATTAAGCCTAACTAGTGAAAATAAAAACAAGAAACAAAAAGATATAATTGCAGAATCTAAAGGAAATAACTTCGAGCACTCACACACTAGCAACAATACTAGAAAATAGCTTTGTAGCCAGAGGATGTGAATACCTTTTACCTTACCTCCCCGGCAACGGCGCCAGAAAATAGCTTGATGTCTACGTGTGCTTCTATTCTTGTAGACAGTGTTGGGCCTCCAAGAGCAGAGGTTTGTAGAACAGCAGCAAGTTTCCCTTAAGTGAATCACCCAAGGTTTATCGAACTCAGGGAGGTAGAGGTCAAAGATATCCCTCTCAAGCAACCCTGCAATTAAGATACAAGAAGTCTCTTGTGTCCCCAACACACCCAATACACTTGTCAGATGTATAGGTGCACTAGTTCGGCGAAGAGATAGTGAAATACAAGTGATATGGATGATTATAAGTAGTAACTGCAATCTGAAATAAAGATGGCAGCAAGCAAACATGTAGCAGAACTTGTTGTAAACGGTGTTTCAATGCTTAGAAACAAGGCCTAGGGATCATACTTTCACTAGTGGACACTCTCAACAATGATCTCATAACTGAATAAGTAAAAGCTACTCTTAAACACTCTCTTGTTGGATAACAAACACCATTCATTGTGTAGGGCTACAAAAGCACACCTCAAGCCGGAGTAAACAAGCGCCACAACGTCATAAAGGAATCACACACGGTGCACACACTGTCACCTTTACACCGTGGAGAGTACCGGAGTTCATATTAAAGTAACCTATAGAGTGCATAATAGATAAAGAGTAACATCTACATATTCAACTAGATTAGCACAACTGAACACAAGTAAATACTGCTCGGGATTATTCTCCTTCTTGATGAAGCAAGAGTACTATGTAGGGCTGCAAAAGCACACCTCAAAGTCTGAGTAAACAAACACCACAATTCCCAAGAATAAGCCATGATAAATGTCTAAATTATTCATAGAGTCACACAAGTACCCACACTGTCACCTTGATACCGTGTTGTCACAATGACTCCAGAAACTAGACAAAATCACTTGAGTAGCATAAACATTATTAATGTATTCAGCGATACTAGCAATACACATGATCACATAAAGATCACACCATGGGAGAGAGAGATGAACCACATAGCTACCGGTAGAGCCCTCAGCCTCGGGGGAGAACTACTCCCTCCTCATCATGGGAGTCAGCAGCGGCGATGAAGATGGCGGTGGAGTCGATGGAGATGACTCCGGGGGCAATTCCCCGTCCCGGCAGCGTGCCGGAACAGAGACTTCTGTCCCCCGAAACTTGTCGTCGATGGCGGCGGCGCTGCGGAACTCTTCTGGAAATATGACTTGGTATTTTAGGGTTTTCGCGTCTGAGGCAATATATAGGCGAAGGGGCAACGTCGGTGGAGGCTCGAGGGGCCCACACCACCTGTGGCGCGGCAGGGGGCCCACCCGCGCCGGGTGTGGTTTGGCCACCTCGGCGCCCTCCTTCGTCTCTCCTTCGGACTCCGTGACGGTGCTGGAAAAATAAGGACGTGGCCTTTTGTTTCGTGCAATTCCGAGAATATTTGCAGAAGTACTTTTCTGAAACCAAAAACAGCAGAAAACAGGGAACTGGCACTGTGGCATCTTGTTAATAGGTTAGTCCCAGAAAATGCATAAAAGTGATATGAAGTGTATATAAAACATGTAGCAATTGGTATAATATAAGCATGGAACATCAGAAATTATAGATACGTTGGAGACGTATCAGTCGTCGAAGTCGCCGCCGTCGTCGTCGCTGTCGTCGGGCGGGGGCGGCGCTCGCCTGGACTGAAACTGAGGGTAGCTCAGGCGGGGGTTATCGCCGGCCGTGATGTAGTCCATGACTCTCTGGAGTGTCCGGCCAGCCCACCACAGCCGACGGCCGGCCTCGTTGAAGTTTGTAGGAGGCGGGCCGTTCTCCTCGTACCTGGCGAGCGCCCTCTCACGCCGATTGATGAAGAAGGCGTCCCAAGTCGGGCGGTAGTTGGGATTCCAGCGGGGATCCATCCGCTGCTCCGGAGTGAGCTCGAGGTAGTAGTGGTTCGTGATGGCCGCCCGGCGCGCCAAACCTTGAGGGACAGGAGGGACCGGCACGCCTCCGGTGCTCAGCCACCAGCCAGCGGGGACGTCGTAGCCGGGTGGGCAGGGGTAGTTCGAGGCGCAAAGCGCCTCCGCCTCCGAGTAGGTTAGAGTGGGTACAGTGGAAGCCATGGGAGAGTGATGAGGTTGCAGATATGAGTTTAGATGTGCTATGCCAATGGAGGCCATGACTACATATATATAGTGAGAAATGGCGGATGCGAGCTGTAGTATGCCCAATCAGGAAGAAGCACACGGATCGTGTGTTTCCTTCCAGCGCTTGTGAGCCGTTGGATCAGCGGTGTGTTTCTTTCGAGCGCTGGTGAGTCGTTTGATTCGGAAGAAGCACACGGATCGTGTGTTTCCTTCCAGCGCTTGTGAGCCGTTGGATCAGCGGTGTGTTTCTTTCGAGCGCTGGTGAGCCGTTGGATCCGGAAGAAGCACACGGATCGTGTGTTTCCTTCCAGCGCTTGTGAGCCGTTGGATCAGCGGTGTGTTTCTTTCGAGCGCTGGTGAGCCGTTGGATCCGGAAGAAGCACACGGATCGTGTGTTTCCTTCCAGCGCTTGTGAGCCGTTGGATCAGCGGTGTGTTTCTGTCGAGCGCTGGTCAGCCATTGGCTCCGGAAGAAGCACACGGATCGTGTGTTTTGTTCTATCTAGAAATCCTTCAGTTTGTTCAAGATTTCGCGCTATCGTTCCCGCCACCGTTTCCCGCCCAAATATTTCCCGCTATCGTTCCCGCCACCGTTTCCCACCAAATGCCGCCACCGGTAGTTCTATAAAACCCAGTCGAAGGTAGGCATGGTACTCACTTGAGCGGAAGCATGGTGTGTATTGGTCCTTGCGAGAAGTGTGTGTCCGGGTTTCACATTACCGCATCCGAGCATCTCGCCAGGCTTTCGAGCAATTTGAAGGTAGATGGTAGGGTAGTTCCAATTGAAGAAATTTTGCACACTGAGAGTCATCTCGCTTCGCTCGGGGCAAAGCTATGCCGCGATGGGTTTCCGTATAGGACCCCGCTGCAAATTCGTGCAGAAATGCTCAGGCTTGCAGATAAGTTTGACAGGAAAGTTACGAATAGTCCGTTATACCGAACTGAAGCTGACCGTTATTCGTACGGTCGTTCCTGTCTCTGGGTAGTTGACAGCGATGATGACGACGATTTCATGCCGTCGTCAAAGGAAAGGAGGGTTGAAGCACCGAGCAAGGGCAAGGAGAAGAAGGCTGAAGCATCGAGCAAGGGTAATGGCAAGAAGGCTGAAGCTTCGTACAAGGGCAAAGGCAAGAAGGCAGAATCTTAGTCAAAGGGCAAGGGTGGCAACACGGCGGATGGTGCAGGTTTTAATTAATTTGTTAGTTGTTCGTGATTGTTGTAATTTGTTCTACATGCATGTTTACTTGTTTGTTAGTCAATTATGTATCGGCGGTTCCAGAATGTGCTCGTTATGTGTTAACGTTAAATCAAATTCTGTGTTCCATATGAAATGTGTTTTTTTAATTAAATGTATTATGTGTTCGACGGAAACGGGGGCTTCGGGGTGTCGGAACCTCACCAAAACATAGCTGGTGCCCTAATATATGCATTAGGTTGTTAGTTTTGTAGTACACATTATAAAATTTAATTATAAAAGAAATAACAGAAAAAATTATGTAAGATGAAATGATAATTTTAAAAGGGTCTTCGCCGAGCCAGATACTCGGCGAAGAGGCATACTCGGCAAACTGTTGGTCTTCGCCGGGTAAAGTTCTCGGCGAAGAGGACAACTCGGCAAAAAAAAACCGGGGACTTAATGAAATTTTGGCCGCCGAAGCGACCAAAATTCCCCAATCCACCCCCACCCCGCGCGCCCAAATTCCCCACCCCGCGTCGCCGCCGCCGCCACCACCCTCACCCACGCCGACCCCGCCACCGGAGAGCTCCCTTTTGCGCCGCCGCCACCTCTCCCCGTCCGCCGCCACCCCCCACCGCATCCAAGCAGAGCCGCTGCCCGCCCCCCGCCGCCACGAGCCTGAACCCTAGCCGCGGTCGGAGCAATGGCGGGAGGCTCGGGCTAGCAGCTCGCCGGCCTCCACCGCGAGCGCGCGGCTCTGCCGCCTCCACCGCGACCGCGTGCAGCTCCCCTCCGCGCCCTCCACCGCGAGCTGCTGTTGCTCCGCAAGGTGAGGTTTACTTTGTTGGTGTTGTAGTCACAGATTTGTTCATAGTAAGGCTATCCCTTTCCATACGAAAATTACATCACTGGCTCCGAATATCTGATGCTGCACAAACAACTTTATATAAAAAGTCCACCATTGCCTGAGAATCTTCACAGAGTTGATGCATATGGTCTTAACCCCTTTGTTGCTGTTGTACTCTGTTATGCACTATTGATTACCTTCGACACTATTCTGCGAGTTATTCTCCTAAGCAAGAATCCAATTGATTGTGACCCCACTATGTTTGTATTTTCTTTTTGTTGGATGCAAAAATCTTATATGCCTGATTCTTTCATTGGAAAGTACTGTTTTTCCATACATAGATAAATCACCAAGGGACCATTTAGTTTGGCGGTCACAATTCTGTTAGAGACTCTGCATTATTTAAACCTGGTGTTTCGACATGGTACTGTTGTGGACTGAAAGCTTTTGAAGTTTAGACCTTAAATTATATTTTTTCCGAGCTTTTGATGACTCTTGTGAGATTTTGATGACTGAAGTGTTCACGCTATTAAATACATGTGTTTCTTAGTTATTTGCTTCGCTTTTATGTTGAAACACATGACAGAATCTACAACTGACAAAATGCTTTTATCACATCCTCGATTTGCATAACACATCGTATTTCAAAGATGGGCACATTATATTTCAATTGTCATTTTTGCTTAAGGTTTTAGACCACACGAGTTGGGCAAAACCAATAAATTACATGGCAGCTCACGTTACACATGTTTTAGAGCAGCAGTAAAATCTTTACAAAATTCTATGCATTCCATCTCTTTTAGCATACACAATTGGCTTGAAGCTTTATTTCATCTCTCTTAGCCCTCAACATTTGGCTTCACTCCCTTGGTCTACTTCATTTCTTTCAGCACACACAATTGGCTTGAAAACAATTCATATTGTATGTCAATTCAGGTTCGTTTCTAGTTGGTGTTGTAGTCGAACTATTCATATTGTATGTCACTTTGAGTATAAATTGGTACTGCAAAGATTTTGCATGTAGCAAACCGTCGTGTTCTGTATAAGTTTCCATGTTCTGTAGCATCCTATGCACGTAGTGCAATTGTATTTACTGCTGTTGCATTAACCACGTGTTGTTAGGGTTAGTAGTTAGCAAGGTGAAGCTCAAATATTTTGATATGTTTGTTTCTGTCCATTCCATTTTATTGCTGCCTCTGTTCCAGTATTGAGTTAGGTAGATTTTGACTTGTTTTTGGTCAGTAGTTAGTTAGGTTAGTAGTTGGTTCGGTTTTAGGATTGTTTGTTAATTAGTTAGGTGATAATTTTCTTATTTAGTCTTTGTTATTTGTTAGTTATTAATTGTATTTGTGATAATGTATGCAGGGTATGCAGCGAGGTTGACGATGGGAGCGTCGTTGTAGGGCAGGATTCGGGCAGGACCTACTTCCCCTGTCTTTTTGTCGGTCACGCTGCGAGGGTAACGACGCTTTTCCGCTCCTCTTGCTATGTTGCATTATTTTGTAGCTCACCAAACAAGTCGCGTAACCCTAGGAGTCTCCCGTTCGGAAGGGTTATCGTTATAAAGATGAAACTCTTTGTATATATTTATGTATACACCTTGTCAAGGGTATATGTTTATATATAAAGAGCTGTTTGTATATATTTATGTATACACCTTGTCCAGGGTATATGTTTATATACAAAGAGCTATATCTTTTATAACCGTGGCCGTTTCGAATTGTCCACGTTTTGGACAGCCCGAGTATGTGTAGCTTGTGTTCGTTTCCATGTTCTACTCCTATCCGAGACAGAATTTCGGTCGCGCCTCCCATGTTGTTCTCCGGATACACAATCTCTCGAAACTTTGTCGAGACGTGTATTGGGAGAGCAGCGGGGAGGTGCTGCCGAAATTCTGTCTTGGATAGGTGTAGGACATGGAAACGAACACAAGCTACACATACTCGGGTGGGATAGCCTTAGCTTTACCTAGTAGATATAGGTCAGTGCATTCAACGCGTAAAATCTATAGTTTTGTGAATAATTATATTAGTGAGCATGAAACTTTTTGTTAAATATATATGTCTGCATTAATCAGTTTGGAGATGGAGCATCGTGATTGGATGTATACTGGCCGAGCCGGTGCGAGTCAGATGTCTGATGAATGGCTGAGTAAGACAGAAGAGTTTCTGGAGTTTGCATTTGCTAAAAACCCTGCGTCAACTTGGTGCCCTTGCAAATGTTGCAAAAACGGTCGTCGCCAAACAAAGGGAGAGATGGGTTTTCACCTTGCCAAGTCTGGGTATATGCCAAACTACCATCGTTGGACTTTGCATGGAGAGCCTGCATCTCGAGGGAAGAAGGTCGCGCGACAGCGCACCGAGGAGGCATCAACACCTTTTGATACAGGGGCTGATAGAATGCTAGATCAATTCGCTAATGCACGTGCACCTGAAATTCCAACTGAAGATGCAGATGGGGAGGGGGAAAAGAGCACAAAGGAGTTCTATGATACCTTGTTTTCCTCGCAAAAAACACTCCACGCCCATACCAAAGTTTCTCAACTTGATTCCATAAGTCGCCTAATGGCTGTCAAGTCCCAGTATCATGTAAGCATTAATTGCTTCGATGCATTCCTGCATGTTATTGCCTCTCTTCTACCGGAGTCACATATTCTGCCAAAGAACATGTACGAGTCGAAGAAAATCCTCAAATCACTTAAGATGGATTATACGCCGATAGATGCTTGTCCAAAGGGCTGTATGTTATTTAGGAAAGAACACATCAATGAAAATTACTGCCTCAAGTGCAAGTCCTCTAGGTATATGGAGGTCGACAACGGTGAGGGTCAGAAGACGCAGCTCACAGTAGCCAAAAAGATCCTTCGGTATCTTCCATTTATACCGAGGATCCAACGGCTTTTTATGACCAACGAATCTGCCCAACAAATGAGATGGCCGATAGATGGGATAAGGTATCGTCCTGAGAAGATGGTACATCCGTCTGATGGTGTTGCATGGCAGGAATTCATTAAGAAGTATCCCGTAAAAGCCGGCAATAACAGGAGTGTAGCAGTTGCCTTATCAACAGATGGGTTCAACCCATATGGTATGTCTTCGCACAACTATAGTTGTTGGCCGATGTTTGTCATTCCGTTGAATCTTCCCCCTGGCGTCGTCATGCAACGACAAAACATGTTCTTGTCGCTCATAATTCCAGGGCCTGAATATCCGGGGAAGAATATGAGTGTGTACATGGAGCCGTTGTTCGATGATTTGTTGCTTGCCTGGAAAGAAGGGGTACGGACGTACGACGCCGTAGCAAAGCAGCACTTCACTATGCACGTCTGGTACCACACGTCCCTGCATGACTTGCCGGCACGCGCGATATTCTGCGGATGGTGTACGCACGGGAAGTGGCCTTGCCCAATTTGCATGCAGGCTATGACTTTCGTTTGGCTGAAGAAGGGCGGCAAGTATTCTTGTTTTGATAAGCATCGACAGTACCTTAAACCTGGTCATAGATTCAAGAGAGACAAAAAGAAGTTCTTGAGAGATGTAGTTGTTGATGCTCATGTACCAATACCTACCATGGATGGTGTCGCCACTAAGGCTCAGCTAGAAGCTCTTCTGCCCAATGCAGATGGGACTGGCTTTGTGGGTTATGGAGACACACACCAGTGGACACACATTCCATGCTTCTGGAAGCTCCCTTACTTTAAGGATCTACTTCTTCCGCATAACATTGATGTAATGCACACTGAGAAGAATATCGCCGAGGCCCTTTGGCACACACTAATGGACCTCGAGAAGTCGAAGGATAATGTCAAGGCTAGAGCCGATCAGCAGCTGCTATGTGATAGGCCAGACATGAACATGGACCCTCCCGGTACAGTCAAAACAAGATGGTCCAAACCAAAGGCCCGTTCACCCCAACAAGGGCCCAAAGGAAAGAAATTCTCCAGTGGGTCCTGGACCACCTATTCTTCCCTGATGGCTACGCAGCTAACATAATGAGGGGAGTGAATTTGGTTGGGTTGAAGATAGGTGGGCTCAAGAGTCATGACTATCACGTATGGATCGAGCGGATAATGCCGGTCATGTTTCGAGGCTATATCGATGAGGCCATTTGGGTAGTGTTGGCAAAGTTGAGCTATTTCTTCCGCCGACTTTGTGCTAAAGAATTAGATATCAAGGTGATTGGACAGTTAGAGGAAGAGACGCCCGAGTTGATTTGCGAGCTAGAGGCCGTGTTTCCACCGGGCATGTTCAATCCCATGCAACATTTATTGGTGCATCTCGCGACCGAGGCAAGATTGGGGGGTCCTGTGCATACACGTTGGATGTTTGCAACTGAGAGAGAGCAGAAGGACCTTCAACTGAAAGGCACGAACAAAAACAAAATCGAAGCATCCATAGCTGAGGCAAAACTGAACGAGGAGGTGTCAAACTTCACCACTAAGTTCTATAGTGACAATCTTACCACTGTTCATAATCCAGTGCCTCGTCTCAACACGGCCAACCCGGAAGATCTACCTGAACTTAGCATTTTCATCGGGGCCGGTGGCAAATCAAGTGGCAGCAAGAAGAAGAAATTATCATTTCATGAGTGGACGAACATTACATCTTATGTCTTGAAGAACACGACAGAAGTAGATCCCTACATTGAGTAAGTGCTCAATTTATGGTGTATTGTTCGGCACACTTCCATTTCCTAGTTTGTGCACTAACTCCGTTTCTTGATCGTGGCCGTTCATAGGTCATTTGAGAGAGAAACCTGGAAACATCGAAGACCATGTACCGACAATGACAAGTTGGTTCTTTTTAAAAAGGGGGGTGAAGGCGGCGGCGGTTTCATTCCGTGGTTCAAAGCAAAAGTAGGGAATATCCCCTTGTTTCATTCCATGTTTGTGTAAGACGTTTCGTCAACACTAACATATCGTACTTCTTCCTATTGCACTTGTAGGGAATATCTGACCCGAATATGAGGCCCGACTTGAAGAAACTTACCTCTTCGACTTATGTCGTCAAGTCCTATAAGTCGTATGACGTGAACGGGTTTCGCTTCCATACCGATCATCATGAGAAAACTCGGCCAAACCCGAGGACAAGAAATTCCGGGGTCTTATGCCAAGGGAAGGACGGCCTTGATTACTTTGGAATAGTCAAGGAAATAATTGAACTGGATTGTGATTTCGGCAAACAGAAGAACCCTGTTGTCTTCAAATGCCATTGGTTCAATCCAAAGAGAGTGAGACGAAGACCTGAAATTGGGTTGGTCGAAGTTGAGCGAGAATCCGTCTACACGGGAGAGGATGTCTATATCCTAGCACACCAAGCCATCCAAGTTTTTTATCTCCCGTACCCATGCAAAACTGTGAAACGTCTAATAGGCTGGGATGTAGTGATCACGGTACCGCCGCGTAATAAAGTACCAACCCCTAACGATGACGACTACCACCAACGCATAAACCCGAACACCTACCAGGGTGAGTTCTATCAGGAAGATGGGCTGTCAGGAAATTGACCCTGAACTTGCCTAGTGTCGATGACATGGAAGAAGACGACGATGTCATTGGAGTCGACCATGAGCAAGATGAGGACGGGAGCTGGTTGTCAACCAGAGAGACGTGGAGCTTCTTGAACGGATGCACCTACCCGATGTAGAGGAGCCGAGCGGTCCACCTGTAGACTACGTTCCAGATTGGTGGTACAATCGTGATAGTGATGATGATGATCCTGGTCCAAGTTATGATCCAAACAATGTAGACACGGGCTTCTGAAGCTTTGTACTCGTCGATTAGGATTTGTTTTCTAATATTTTCTATGAACCATTTGTGAAGTACTATTTTCTATGAACCAGTTCTGATGTAATATTTTCTATGAACCATTTCTGATGTAATATTTTCTATGAACCATTTGTGATATAATATTTTGTATGAACCATTTTGTTGTATTCTTATGAGTTTTGGCAATTTCTTCTTCTGAGTTTTCTTTAAGCCTATTCATTACTATTGTGTTCTTACTTGTACTAATCAACTCATTCTTTGTGATGACAGGTGATTGAGACATGGCAGGGGGGAAGGAGAAACCGGCTCCAAGGGGAAGCCGGGCCTCAAGGAGAAGCATCTCGCGGCGAGGAGGAGTGTTTCCAAGGAGAACCTCCGCAAGAAGGTGGCGGGCAAGGAGAAGCGGGCACTCAAGCTTGGCAATGTGTCTAAGCTATCCGCGCAGGATGCTCAGGGGAATAGCGTGGTCATTGGAAGAAAGCGTGACCGGCACGCTATGGCGGAGACTTCTGCACGGCGTGGTAGACAGGTGGTTGCCCAGAAGGCGCCCCGGGGTAGGCCTCCTGCTCGCTTGAGTAGTCCTCTGCCCCCGGTTTCGTCTTCCGAGTCCGAGGAGCCCTTGGAGGATGTCGTGCCTAGTGAGGATGACTACCAGGGCCGGGGTGAGGAGAGTGAGGAGGAGGAGGAGGAGGAGCAGCAGCGTGAGGAGAGTGAGGAGGAGGAGGAGGAGGATGCCGTGGCGGATGAGGATCTCTTGTCAGCTCATCCACTAGATTTGCTCGGCACCGTGCGCGAGGGTAAGGTGTACTTGCGAGGGCCTTCAGGCTTTCCAGAACGCAAGTCACATGGCGTACTTGATGTCACATCAGATGCGTAAGTGGTGGTTTAAAATGTTCTTACCTTGTACTTATTTACCTTTTCATCACAAGCATCTAACTTATGTTTTTGGTATGTGCAGTAGTTTCACGTGGGTGGGCCCAAAGTGGGACCGCTTACCTTCAGGCGTCCTTGGCCTTCTTATCAAGAAGCTTTACCCTGGCTTGGTCGACTACAAGAAGGATGGAGTCCCCACCGGTGAAAGGGGGCCTGCTAGGTCTTGGAGCCACTTCACGATGGTTGAGGACCAAGTCCACGGCCACCTCGGCATGCGGCTACTCGCCGAGTTCTGGGTTAGTAGTTTCTATAACTTTACTACTAAAAAATACCAACAGTTCACATTTCGTCGTGCTAACCCCTTTATCCTATGCTCAATGTTTGTAGGACTTTTTCACTCTCGTCGACGGCGAAGGAAAAGATGAAGCGGCTCAAAAGGCGCTGCTTAAGATGGCGAAGAAGCTCATCCCCGACCAGATTTACGAGGCCCGTATTGCCGCTGTCATCCAGTTCTATGCAGAATATATGCACAGGACAATCACCAAAGAGGAGGCTCGTCCCATACACATGTCGAGAGACCAGTACATGAAGGTAACCACATATATTTTCCTACTATTCTCCACATGCACTAGTACAGAAAAGCTTTTCTGTGGCGCACCATTTTGCTATTCTGTGGCGCATGGGTGGTGCGCCACAGAATAGTCGCCACTAAATAAGCTATTCTGTGGCGCACCACCTAGTGCGCCACAGAATAAGCTATTCTGTGGCGCACCCAGCCCGGTGCGCCACAGAATAGCTTATTCTGTGGCGCACCCTACCCCGTGCGCCACAGAATTGTTTTTTGAATTTCAAAAAAATGGCGGCTAGATCTAGATCTGGGTTCCCAAAAAATTTCAAAAAAAATGAAAAAAATCAGAAAATGAAATAATTTGGAAATTCCTATATATTTGAATTTTCTGAACATTTTTAACACTCCTAGTGAATCTCAAATGTTGACTTCCCGCTAGGTCACCCATCCTAGGAGTGCTCCCACCCAAGCACGCTTAACTTCTAAGTTCTATTCACTTCACCTACCATCCTGCTACTCAAGTTCTTATTGATAATAGTATCATATCAACCCTTTTAACCCTTGTGTATGTCTATATATGTGTGTGTAGTTTATGTGTGTTATGTGTATATATATGTTTCAAAAAATTCAAAAAATTCAAAAGTTTGTACAGAAAGTTCAAATAATCCAAAAAAAATCAAAAATTTCAAAAAAGTCAAAAAAATTCACAAAATTCAAAAAATCCCAAAAACTTCAAAAAATCCAAAAACTCAACAAATCCAAAAAAAATTGAATTTTTTATTTTTTTTTATTTTTTTATTTTTTCATTTTGAAATAACTTTTTTTCCCTTTGGAATTTGGAGGATCTGAGAAAACCCCACCGGGGGTGGGTGGGTGGGTGGAACTGTTTTTAAAAAAAATTCTGTGGCGCATGGGGCTTGGTGCGCCACAGAATTTCTGATTTCTGTGGCGCATGGCCTCGTGCGCCACAGAATTTGCATTTCTGTGGCGCACGTGGCCCATGCGCCACAGAAAACCATAATTCTGTGGCGCATCAGCTTCCATGCGCCACAGAATAGCACTATTCTGTGGCGCACCAGCCACATGCGCCACAGAATAGCACTATTCTGTGGCGCACCAGCTTAGGTGCGCCACAGAATAGCAAATTCTGTGGCGCACCAGTTCCGGTGCGCCACAGAATAGCCTTATTCTGTGGCGCACCAGTTTTGGGTGCGCCACAGAAGCTCTGTGGCGCACGGCCACATGGTGCGCCACAGAATAAGGATCCATAGAATTGGGTTTTCCTACTAGTGATGACTAATGAAAAGTTCTACTCATATGGATCTGTCTTGTGTTAAATAGGTGATTCCGGCATGGCTAGCCGGCCATAAGCCTTGCTACAAGCAGATTGTACAGAGGTGGGTGTCACTTGGGTTCCAGGCGCAAAACAAGAAGGCACGGGAGCGGCGGAATATGGTAGGCGAGCACGGAGTCCACCGTCAAGGCCCCCTCACACTCGACGGCCTCGTAAAACACAAGGTAAGAAATCATTTTTTTTCCTTTCCATTCAAGTTTTTATTTCTGTCCCATAATATTATTATAACCTCTTTTGACCTCACTTGCATGCTTCCTTTTGGTGTCAATTACTTGTAGGAGTTAAAGGAGGGAGTGAAGAAGACGAAGATGCAAGTGTTCGTTGAGACCCGGAGGCCAAAGAAGGTGGATCCGGCTAAACCCTTGGACCAGCAGTGGATCACCGACACCGCGGAGAAACAACATAAGAACTACTGCGCCAAGTACAAGGAGGTCCACGGACCCGGCTCCGATCCTTTGACCTCGGCTTTCGACCCCGAGGTTGCTATGCTCGCGGGACAAGGCAAGCTGAATGGCCGGCCTTATATTGGCGGTGCTTCCTTCGATTCATCGGGCCTTGGTACACTTGCCGACATTCGTGCTAGGCGTACGACCTCAGCCCCCGAGATCGAGCGCCGCCCAAGGGTCGGACTTGATAAGATGGCTGCAATGGAGGTACACGTGTCGTTTTTCAACCTTCTTTTCCACTATTGTACATGTTTGCATCGCCATGACCGCTGCTTCTACATGTTGCAATCCTCTAGGCTGAACTTGAGAGAAATAGGAACAACGCGGTGGAGGCTACAGCGAGGGCGCAGGCTGCAGAGGAGAACAACAAGCAACTGCATGCACATATGGCCCACCAACAAGCATGCCTCCAGGCCCTTATGGCGGTAAGTGCTTTAACTTTTTCTTTCAACTAAAGCATCTGCTTCAACTTTGCAAACTAACCCACATCTTCGGTTTGCAGGCGATGCCCGCGGCTTCGACGCTTCCTCCTTTACCTCCTGTACCTCCACTAGTTGCCCCCGTCCTCCTCTTGGTAAGTGCTCTTGGGGCTAGGTAGGCAAAAATTTATCTTCTGTTTGCTTACTTGTCTAATGTGAATCTTCATAGGAGCATCGGTCGGCTAGATCCCACACTCCCACGGATGGTCAAGACGACGAAGGGAATGGTGGACGCGGAGCTGCAAGCCCATCATCGGCGCCAACGGCCTCCAACAACCCCGATCAACTCTAGGTAAGCTCAAGTCCCAAATACATATCTACCCACATTTCCACACTCATGTCTTGAAACTAATGCTTAGAGTTTTCAAACTTGTAGGCTTGCATCCACGAGGCCTTCGGTGACTACTAGACTAGTAGACTTGTGCTACTGGATGCATTTCTGAACTTTGATCTTGTTGGATATGTATTCTGAACTAGTGCTGTCCATTTTGGACATGTTGAAACTTGTGGACTCTATTTCGTGAAGTTTTCGACAGTGTGTGATAGGTTTTGTTATATATATCTCATTTTTATGTTCTGGGTGTGCTGGGAGTGATCAGTGATATAATTGATGTATATATATGCATACTGTTTTTCCAAATGCAGGGATTCGCAAAAAACAGCAAAATTCTGGACCAAATGGTCTCTTCGCCGAGAAAAACACTCGGTGAACACGGCTTCGCCGGGAATGGCGCTCGGCGAAGACACCCTCCAGGATCCATTTGGTCACCTGGGAGCACACTTCGCCGAGGTGCCCCTGTTTGCCGAGACATGTACTCGGCGAAGTGAGACCAAATTGTCACCTGGGACACACCTTCGCCGAGCTGCGCGGCACTCGGCGAAGAAGGAACCGCTCGGCGAAATTCCGCGCAAGGCACTCGGCGAAGGGCTCCTCTCGGCGAAGAGCACGCACGGCGACGATGTTGTGCACGGCGCTCGGCGAAGCGCGCTTCTCGGCGAAGAACACGACCGGCGACGTTCTTGTGCTCTGGCACTCGGCGACGAAGCTGCACGGCGAAGCGATGCACGGCGAAGTGCTGCACTCGGCGAAGAAGTTCGCCGACAAACAGTTGGAGCATACGTGGCGCCCTCTCGTCATTCCTTCTTTGCCGAGTACCGTGCGTGTATACCCGGCGAAGTTATGACACAGCTCTGACGCTCATCTGACAAGGGACGATCGAGATGTGCTTTTCTTCGCCGGGTGTACTGTCCAAAGTCTCGGCGAAGACTTCACCGTGCATCCCCGACAAAATGCACCCGGCGAAGGCGCGTCGCCGAGGCGATTTTCGCCGGGATGGCTCTACCGAGATCTTTTCTCGGCGAAGTGTTCGCCGAGGCCAATATGGGCTTTCGCCGTGTGTTTTCCCCTCCCGGCGGAGAGCCATTTTCTAGTAGTGTCTGCCTTACTATGTTGTCAACCACAATATTGATGGGCATGGTTGGAAGATAAAAGTTTCTTCCATTTTGTTGTTGTGTGCGCCTGTACACTTTTCATGATACATCCATACAAGGGACGTGGTTAATTTCATGTATTGTTGATATAAACTTGTTGACTTCAATTCTGTAATCTTCAGAAAATACAGGCAAGGGTTGCCAATACATGAACATATATACTTTTTTAGGAGAAATTATAAAAATACATCTCTACGTTTGTTGGACATGAAATGTGCTCACTGATCTCCTTGTAAATGAGGACATCTCTTTACCCTTCTGTCAATATGGTCTTATCTCCTGGTTCCTGACATCTTCAGATTTTCACTTTCAAATGGCAGAAACCCTGTTCCTACCTTCTTTTGTGCCTCCTTTTTTTAACAAATCTAAACTAGATTAATAAGTTTTTATTTTTTGACAAGTAAAGGCCAGTTCAGGGTATGCAGGTTCCAACTTTTTTTTTGAGAGACAGGTACCAACTTATGGATACATAGGTTATGGTTTTGTCGGTTAGGACTTAGGACCATGGCGCCGTACACATCAATTTTCAGCACACTGGAGATAAGCATATCGGTGCCCATTTCTCATTTCACACAGTCAGTGTAGCCCATACACACACAATCACATGCATGCACTCATGCTTAGACACGAAGCCACACAACCCATGCACACACACATGGCATTAAAACACCAATCAGGTATCTTATTAGAATATTAGATTAGATACAACAATCACAAGTTTCCTCAATTTTAGTAATCTTCATGTTTTATCATATCCCAATAATATTGTCCATCATGCAGTAATATATGGTTATCTCCATCAAGCGCTACTCGGTATCAGCTTAGATTCTCGTGCATAAGTTTGATATGTGCATACTACGATGGAAGACATGGTATATTCTCATGCTTGATAAAATTTAGTCCAGACAGAAACACCGCAGAAATTGTTTCCAACTTTCCATGCATAGCTACATTATGTGCAATCTTTATGCCATTAAATGTTGCTTCCAGTGGGATCTTTTCATGTCATTGCCTGTTCTTGTTATTTATATATATAAGAAATCAACGTACAGGGACTACCTGATGTGGTTCTTTCTTCATTCAAGAAGAAACAACCAAGGCACACACCCTGCGGAGTCAAGGGTCGAACACGGGGGTGGGCTGGTCACACACCCGAGCGCGCCACTGGCAAACTGGTTGACGCACAGTTCCTTTGATCTTGTTGCTTGTTAGTTTTGGCTGTAAGTGATATAGAAAACTTATGCAATCTCAGCTCTGCTTTTTGGTACTTTATTAGTCAAGTGATGTTTCTTTCACTGTGGCATGTTTAGAGTGAATTCTGTTGTTCGTAAGCATTCTTATTCATTATTTGACATGTTTCACCTACATGAACAGTCATTAGTACTAAATGTTGCAGCATCCAGATGAAAGTTGTTAAAACTCATGATACTCTGTTTTGGCTGGTGCATTTTTTTCTTCCGATTTTATCATTGCTAATTTCACCGTGAAGTTATGTGGACCAGCTATTCCATTCTAGAGTTGAGAATTTATTTTTGTAACATATCTTTTGTCAACTTTGAAAGTTATATGTATTTTTTTTGGCCTAGTTATGGTTTATTGTAGAATATAATTTGTGCATTTTGTGATCATACTTGAGAATCTGCAAATAAGCCCGTAAGCAATTAGTAATAGTTTTATGTACACTAATTTCCTTTTTTCTTGTTAGACAGCATCTACACATTGATTGAGACACGATCAAGATGATTGCAATATATTGTTTCACTTTGTTGTTGAAAATCTTATGTTGGAGAAGAGCAAATTATGTTTTTAATTAAGCCAGGAATTGGGCGTTGACCAGTTGGCTAGTGGAACGCAGTCGGCCGCGCTCGCCCCGCCACCAGCGTTAGAGCCTTGTGCTCCGCAGGGTGTGTGCCTAGGTTGTTTATTTTGGAAATGAACGCCATGGGGGCTAGTCCTCGTTGGTCGAGTTTTTTTAGTGAAGCATATATTTATTGTTTGATGTATGGGGTCATATTTCTAGTGGAAACTATTTAACTCATTTGGGAAAGCTATGTTAAGTATATGTTTATCTCCACGTCCTATCAGGTCGGTCTTTTGGGATAGTTGGTTCATAGAAGTATCTAACATGGTATCATATCAGTCTTTTGGGATAGTTGGTTGATAGAAGTATCTAACAGTTAATAGATCTATTAAAAATTGCCACTGCGACACTTGCCGTTAGGCTACTGCCTAGTTCCAAAAGATGTTTAATAGATCTATTCTTAACGAGAAAAAAAGTAGGTTTTGGAAAATTGAGTTTGAGAAGCATGTTCATCAGTGCAAGTGTATTTTATTTTCATGAGAGCGAAGGGTTGGAGGGATAGTACATCATAGCTGGACACTGGAGGTCGGGAGTCTTACATGCTGTTTACTGCATGTTTTATGCACGCCAATAGTTCAGTTCTCTTGCTTACTTGATATTGTTATTATATGATCTTAGTGTACATTTGCAACTTTGCATGCAAATTGAGTGTTTAGTATAATCTTATCTGGTAGAGTTTACCTCTTCTATCCGAGGCATTCTACATTTAAAACTAACTTTAGTTGAAAAAGTGAACCGTGAGCAGAAAATACCGGAAAGTTTCTCACGTGTTCTCATTTTAGATTGCTTAATTTAGTTAGACTGCTTCACAGGATATATTCTCTAGCTTTAAAAAGTTGCAATAGTATATTTTAAGCAACAGGAGTGTGCACATTTGCCATTATTGTAACTCGTTATCAAAACCCAACAGGCAAAAGCAGTTAAAAGAAAATTCTTTCTTCATTCTTGGTGGCTCTGGCTCCTTATATCACATTTTTGATACCCAAAACGTTCACTTTTTGTAGTGGTTTTGTTCCACATCATTACGATTGGTCATATAAATATGATTGTTGTACTCCTTGCTTGATCAATGCAAGTTACGACGATGAGTACTTTGCTGATGCATCTTCCTGTTTTCTCAAAGAGACATATGCCTTGTAGTTTGCAGCGAGCTTTTCCTTTCTGGACTGCTGATCCACGAAGACCATGGTTCTCTAGTCTCTTTACCTCTGAGAAACCACCAACAACAACAACAAAGCTTTCATTCCCAAGCAAGTTGGGGTAGGCTAGAGGTGAAACCCACAAGATCTCGAAACTAACTCATGGTTCTGGCACATGGATAGCTAGCTTCCACGCACCCCTGTCCATGACTAGTTCTTTGATGATATTCCAATCCTTCAGATCTCTCTTAACATACTCCTCCCATGTCAAGTTTGGTCTACCATGGCCCCTCTTAACATTTTCATCACGCTTTATCCGTCCGCTATGCACTCGCGCTTCCGGAGGCCTGCGTTGTATATGTCCAAACCATCTTAGACGATGTTGGACAATACCTCTGAGCAACCAACAAATTCTGTCTTTTTAGACTACAGTTGAAACGTGTAAAGCCACACCATGACACCAGCATAGAGGCACTACTCTTACTATTATCATTATTATCGTCATTAGTTTATTATATTTTTATTTATTATTATGAGATAATCTTTTTTGTACGGACACATTCTTTTTTTGTTTAGGTCTTATGTTGATACTTGGTGCTGTACGGTCAATAACTCAGTACAATTTTGTACCTAGACAAAAACCAGATCTCTCAGTGCTGGTGGTTGATCAGGATGCGCACAATACTGTATGCTAGAAATACACATTTCTCCACATAGTATTGAAAACTGGAAGAAATTATATACTTCTAGAGACAAAACACATTCAGTAAGCAAATAGAGCTTATTCATGTTGTAGTCATTCCATTCTTAGCAACCATTGTTTCTTTTCGGGCATGTAAATGCATTAGATATGAAGGGTTAGGCTCATAGTGCATCCCTTAAGCAGCTGACCAGAACAAAGAGACCAAGAACACTAACAAAGACCCTTGGCTCCAGCCACACTCCAAAATCGTCCAACCAGAACAAAGAGATTGGAGATGGTGGAGGCCCTTCGCTCTAGCCACACTCCAATTTTTTTGAAGTCATCAGTGACATAGAGTAAATCTTTTTTTAGAACTATGGCGCACACTAGTGGTCATACAGATATAGTAAGTTTGGTCCAATTTATTCCCATGAAATTTGAACTCGTATTTCTTGAATTCCCTCTACATGTATTGGCTAAGGTAAATGTAAGTATGCATTTAGTTATTCAAACTTGCACTTGTGCACTTCAAACACTTCTTGGAGAACTCATGACTGTAGGACATGATAAGAATATGCAATGGCATGTGTACTTTGTGGACTTGAGACTCCCATGTCATCCTAGCAGGCCAGAAGAGCCAAACTCTAGTCTTGCCTCTGTCCCCCCTACCCATTTCCTCCTAGCCACAACTTGAGGACATTGGGAAAGCCTGCATGGCCATCTGCGAAGGTGGGACGAGGCCTCTCATCCCGGAGCTGTTCTTGCAAGGGAGATGGCACAATCTCATGGAGAGAGCGCGGTTGTCGGCGTGTTGCTCGTGGGTGTCTTCAGTGTGAATGCACGGTTACAAGCCTGTCAAGCCACCCCATGAACCGGCGATAACAACCTTTGAAGGGAATCCGGGTCAGTGCCCTTTGTTAGAGATTTATAGTCCCCTTTTCTGATGTATGGGGTCCTGCTCTCTTCGCTTCGAAAGGGGGTCATCGCTACTATGTTATCTTTATTGATGATTTCTCTCGCTACACTTGGCTTTATTTTATGACTTCTCGCAGCGAGGCTCTCTCTATGTATAAGCGATTTGCTGCCATGGTTCACACCCAGTTTCCACGCCTATTCGTGTTTTTCGTGCTGACTCGGCTGGTGAGTAGATCTCCCATACATTGGGTGGTTTTCTTCCTGAGCAGGGTACTCTCGCCAGTTCTCTTGTCCTGGTGCTGATGCTCAGAATGGCGTTGCTGAGCGCAAGCATCGCCACCTCCTTGAGACAGCTCGTGCGATGATGATTTCCACCTCTCTTCCACCTCACTTTTGGGCTGAGGCTGTTTCACGTCCACCTATCTCATCAACATTCAGATCAGCTGCCTTGCAAGGTGGTATTCCTATGGAGCGTCTCTCTGGTCGTTCTCTTGACTACTCAGCTCTTCGACTATTTGGTTGCGTATGCTATGTTCTTCTTGCTCCGCGCGAACGCACCAAATTGACTGCTCAGTCGGTTGAGTGTGTTTTTCTTGGATACAGTGATGAGCACAAGGGTTATCGATGTTGGGATCCTGTTGGTCGTCGGATGCGCATTTCACGTGATGTGACTTTTGATGAGTCTCGTCCATTCTACCCGTGTCCTTCATCCTCGACCTTTTCCGTGGAGGACATATCCTTTCTATCCTTACTTACACACCTCCCTTTGTGCCTCATGTTCCTCCTCCTCCGACGAACCCACTGTTCATGATACACCCCCGACGCCACCCTCCCCTCCATCATCACCTACCTCTCTGGTGCGTGTTCCACTCTCTCCCTTTCCTCTCCATTATTCTCGTCCTCCTCGTGTTGTGGATGATCCTACCGACGTGCCTTCTAGTTCCGGAGCACCGTCTTCCCCGTCTCCGCCGGTTCATAACCTTCATGCTCGGCCTTGCCTCCCACCTGATCGCTATTCTCCTGACCGCTATGGTCTTTCTGCTGTTCTTGAGCCCACTTCCTATCGGGATGCTGTTGCTTAGCCCGAATGGCAGCTTGCGTTGGCAGAGGAGATTGCTACGCTGGAGCGCACCTGGTGTTTGCTCATCACGTGCAAGTGGGTCTATAAGATTAAGACTCGCTCTGATGGTTCCCTTGAGCGTTACAAAGCTCGTCTTGTGGCTCGTGGCTTTCAGCAGGAGCAGGGACACGACTATGATGAGACATTCGCTCCTGTGGCCCACATGACCACTGTCCGCACTCTCCTTGTTGTGGCTTCTGTTCATCATTGGTGTGAGTCTCAGCTTGATGTTAAGAACGCTTTTCTCAATGGTGAGTTGCGTGAGCAGGTTTATATGCAACCACCACCAGGGTACTCTGTTCCCAGTGGTATGGTCTGCCGCCTTCGGCGCTCCCTCTATGGCCTTAAACAAGCCCCTTGCGTCTGGTTTGAGCGTTTCGCCTCTGTGGTGGCTTCTCGCCTAGCGACCACGACCTAGCATTCTTTGTCCAGACCTCTTCTCGTGGTCGGACTCTTCTCCTTCTATATGTTGATGACATGATCATCATTGGCGACGACTCTGAGTACATTGCCTTTGTTAAGGCCCACCTCCGCGAGCAGTTCCCTCTCGGTCCACATCGCTATTTTCTCGGGATTGAGATTTCTTCGACCTCTGATGGCTTCTTCATCTCCCAAGAAAAGTACATCCAGGATCTTCTTGCTCATGCTGCTCTTGGTGATGAGCGCACAGTTGTGACTCCTATGGAGCTCAACGTTCAGCTTCGTGCTTCTGATGGTGATCCCCTTGCTGATCCCACGCACTATCGCCACCTGATTGAGAGTCTTGTCTATTGAGTTGTCACTCGTCTAGATATCTCCTATCCTGTCCACATTCTGAGTCAGTTTGTTTCTGCTCCCACCTCTGTCCACTATAGTCACCTCCTACGTGTTCTACGATATCTTCGTGGCATGATCTCTCACCGTCTTGCCTAGAAGACGAAGAAACAAACTGCAGTTTCCCGCTCGAGTGCAGAGGCTGAGTTGCGAGCGATGGCTCTGTTGACGTTTCAGATGACTAGGTTACGGTGGTGGGGTGGCTAAATAGGAATCCAGGAGGAAGTATACTGGCCGAATGGCAGGCATGAGCTACGTCTCAGGAGTCAGGATCGTCCATCATTGGAAATTGGATCCTTGCTATGCCTATATGTGCTGAGTGTGCAGCAACAGTCCTTCAGGTTTGATTGGCACAAGCAGGCTGCTGCTCTTGTCTAGGGCACACAAGCCACAATTTGCTTGCACCCACTGAGGCTACTTGTTGGACTTCCCATCTCTTTTTCCTTTTTGAAACGAGGCAAAAGATTCACCTTTTCATTAATTAAGAAAGGAGAGAAAACATGGTTTAAGTTTTACAAGGCCGAAGCCAACACCATCCTGAAGCACGAGAACAGGCGGGCTAAAGGAGGACAAAGAGAATTTGAAATGCGATCTTCCTGTGGTTGGGGATCTGTCAGGTGCAACAGACCCTTTGGGGAGTTCTGCAAACTGTCAAGGATTGTTGGTCCTGCGGCCGTGCTTCACGCTGGGCTTCCTCGCAAGGCCGTGGCTTCCATCATCACTTTGGTCTCCTGGTAAATATGGACTGAGCGTAACTCTATAATCTTTCTGCATGTCTCTAAGCTCCCCACCTTGGTTGTTGCGGACATCAAGGAGGAGACGAGGACTTGGATCACGGCGGGCGTTAAATGTTTGGTGAATTTCATACCCGGAGAGACTTCCCATCCCTGATAGCCCGCAGCAGGTGAGTGTACGGTTTGCCAGGTAGAAATCCAAGTTTTGTGAGAACTATATGGTATATCTTTAACATGCATCTCTTGGTAACTCTAGCAACATAGCAAAAATGTGTGGTCTTCATATCAGTAAGAGGTGAATAATGAACCTGTTCTTATGCTACTTGCTACATTGCTGGTTGCTGCACAGATCTCACCACACCATTGCAGCCCCCCCCCCCCCCCCCCCCCCCCCCCCACCACCACCACCACAAGAACTGCTGCATCATTTGTTTTGCACATCTGGCCCTGTTTGTAGGTTCTCTTATTGCTGTGATCAACCTGTATAGCCAGCTAGAGAAAATATCTTGGCCCTGTCACATATTGCCTTAACTCCATTTACTGAGCTGGTACACTGCATAAAAACGGTATGTCAGATGCAAAAGCAAGCTAGCAAAAGGTTAAGGCCGTAAGAAGTTGAGACCCCCATTTTCTTAATGGACTTCTGGACTTGCTTGAAATATTCATCCTTCCATCGGTGCATTTAGGTTTCTCCTGTTATTGGCAAATTTGGTTCGTATCAGTATAATCTGGGATCAATTTTTAGGTGCAATGTCATCTGTGCATCCTTATTCGCTTGACCTTTCTAGTTGTTAGACCCTACCATGGAGAGATATTGTGATGGTACTATCCTTGTGTAGGGATCTTCTGAATGCGAAAAGAAATTGCGTGCAACAGTTTGTCAGTGTCTACGGAAGTCATTTTGTCAGATGCAGTACCCCGTTGATGGTTTCAACATGAAGTGCTGATATCTGGCAACTATTGAGGTCTAATAATTCTTTTGAATGGCCATTTTTGTTAGAAGCAAGATGCTCCATGAACAATCATTGGAATGTTCAACTCCAAAACTTCGATTTGCCAAGGCCCTACCAGTTAGCGTCCCAATTCAAAGAATCTTCGTGAATCATTCTTTGCTAGATGTTTCCATGGTGCTACTCTGCTAGACAGTGGCGGAGCGTGAACAAAATACAAGAGGGGCCAATTACATATAGAGAACAACAATATGCATGAAAAAAGTGGCGAGGCCATATACGCAGCTATAATTGATAATTAAATAGAGTGCCACAATGATATGTATGCTTTGTTCACGCAAAAGCAGCCGCTACAGTAAATAAAAGCAGCCGATATAACTGGTTACGTCACGCAAAAACAGCTAGTACATATATCAGCAAAGAAAATGTTTGCATCAGTTAATCAAGCGAGTGTTGATACGGGCATCTAAATAGCTAACCTGAGTAGGGACATCAATTGCATCCCAATCCAATTAAACAATCAGAGAAAGGACATCCGTAAGTACCTTTTTTTAGAACACATATGTAAGTACCTAATCTGGGCAGGCAGGGTGTTGCAGAACACGGGGCGCTGCCGCGCTGGGTTGTGGTATGAAGCGGTGCAGGCGGCTCGGCAGGGGTGGAGCAGCAGCAGCACAGCAGGGGATCGGTCGATCGTGACGCCGAGAGAAAAGTGTTTTGATGAATGATGTGGAGGACAGACGGTATTGAACAAGGATTCATGACGGTCGATACGGAGAATCGAGAGATCGTGGTCGCCATGGAAGCGGATGCGCCGTCTGCTTCCTTATGCGTTGTCGAATTTGGGGGAAAAGGGTAGAGAAATTGGGCTGTCATCTGCTGATGGGCTGGCTAAGTATACCTAGTATAGAGTAATTTGCACTTTGGAAGGGGGGGTCGTGGCCCTCTTTCGCCTCCACGACGCTCCGCTAGTGCTGCTAGACACTAATGGACTCTTATGGTTTGTGGACACTTGAAGGTGCTCTTTTGCAGGTGAACTGTCTTATTATCCTAGGCGAGCTTTAAGAATAGCACACACAGTTCATAACACAGCAGGAACCGCGAAATTACAGTTGAACTTGTAGGCTCCTGAGAATTATTTCTTTTGAACTGCATTCGTCCGTTGCTGGGGCACTTGATAGGGGAGAATAAATCATGGCACGCGAGGTTACCTGTTCTAGTTGCTTTGGCTAATATATAGACTTCACGCCTTTTTATTCATCTTACTTTATGCTAGCTTTTGTAATTTAAGTAGCAACAATGTACTTAATTCCTCTTGTTACGAAAAAAAAGTGTCAGCTCATCATGATTGACGTGCTCCATCAGGATTACGCGTCATGCACAGTTGAGTGATTAAACTATGCCACTACTAATAGATTCTAATGTGTTATGCATGATACTTAATTCATACCCTGCCACATGTCCGCTGAGTGTTCAAGTAACTTTACTTTTGGGGTATTTTACGGTACATCCTACTACAGATTTTAGGGTGTAGTATTATGCAGATCCGACGGCTAATAGGGCCTGCGCCAGAGTTAGGCTCGAGGTCAGCTTCGTAATTTGTTGAAGGGTAGATTGAGGAATTATTATGACCGGGCGTTGCCGGTTCGTTCATCCAGCGCTGGCGCGAGCGCTCCCATGACCGCCGAGTCATGGCTACGGTTGGCGCCGCCTCCCTCGGCTCAGACCGTCGTGTCTGGTGAGTGACTCCGTGCGGTGAAGACGGTTTCTAGCACCCGCCTCTTCTTCTTGAGCGTCTCGTCGAGTCGTCGGCCGCCACCTCGAGGAGCTCTGCGCGTGGCCGTTGACACCGCCGCCGGTGCACTGCTATTCGGCACACGTTCCAGCGGGGGCCGTGGCCTAATTGAGGACCTTCATAAGGTGCACGCCTAGCTTCCATACTGAAGGGCCAATCGTTGCTACATAGCGCGGTATCATCACTGTTCTGCACTCCCGGACCGCATCACTGACGAGAGCGTCAAAAGGAGTAACTCCATGGATTCAGTCGTTCAAGAACCTCCTGATGTTAAGAAGACTTTGTATATAAAAAAATGGTATAAACTTGTGGAGCCGATTTCATATTCAGAATCAATTGATAACATGAAGCACCGTTGGGTGTTCTTAGATTAAGTTCAGGGTCGATGCCCGTGCAAATGTCTGATTGTTGTCAAGACTTCATAGACTGCACACTAAAGCTAATTTTTTTTCATAAACCCACCAAAATATATAACATACTTTAAATCAATGGCATCCAAAAAGAACTGCGTGTAGGCTTCTGTGTCACCGGAGCAGAGAGGTGAGAGAAGAGACAACGCAGTGTAAGAATATCAGATCGCCCAATTGCCGCCATCATCCGAGAGACGGGAGAACGGAACCGGGAGGAGATGGACGGGGCAGCGGGTGAGAGGAGGACGTGGTCCTGGACGAGGTTGATAGGAGGACCTTGCAGCGCCTGACCTCGCAGTGGGCGGAGGAGGATCCCGCTGACGGCCGCTCCGGCCGGCGACCTCCCTCGAGATGTCGCCAGTGGCGTCCGTGCTGCAACGCGCCATGATGTGGTGCTGGGATGCGGCAGAGGCAGGATAGGCAATGGCCGAGGAAGTGAGGGCCAGCGACGGCTGAAACCCGAGCGCCGTGCGGTAGGTTCCGACGACAAGGTGTGGGGAAATGGATGAAGTGAAATTCCGACGAGAAGATGCAGATTCTTAACAGTAGTGAACTGCCCAAAATGCCCCTCGGGCTCAAATATACTACTGAAAATTTGGAGTAGTATTTCGAATCTGGGCCGTAGGATCCCGTCGGATGAACAGCCGGTATTGATTTGATGCACCGTAAAACAACTCTTACTTTTCTAATGGGCGTAGTTGATCTCTCAGGACTGCTTACATGGTGGGTATACAGGGCAAAAAAATTTAGCTAGGGCATGCATTCTATAGAAGACAGCCACCCTCAGAACTTCCTCTCTGCTTTCTTCGTCTGTTTTCCTCTTCTCTTCTCAACTTATCTAACAAAGAGGAGTTCGACTATATCAGGGACCAACCCTCTCAAATAACAAGGATTCTTGTCTACCATTCCCATCTGCACCAACTTCTTGATATACAACATACCTCCTCTTTATCTTCTCTGTGGTGCATGCATTCATGCTCAACAGAGTTGAAATCGAAGCAAACACAGCCATATATTACTAGCCACATCAAGGAAACGCCATTAGAAGCCTACTAAGTGCATGGACCATTGGAGTGAAAGTGAGGGCAAGAGAGCCCATGATCCTATCTTCCAAACCTATTTCAGCCAAAACTGCCGTCAACATGTTGAAGATTTCTGCAAGGAGAGGAGCGCAGATCCTGTCGTTACTCCTTCACAGCGATCTATCTTGGTTCCTGGTCCGATTATCGTGGGTGCAGGACCATCAGGGCTTGCCGTTGCTGCATGTCTCAAGGAGAAGAGGGTCAACAGCCTCATCTTCGAGCGCTCCAACTGCATAGCTTCCCTGTGGCAGCTGAAAACATATGATCGTCTGAGCCTTCATCTTCCACGACAGTTCTGTGAGCTTCCTCTCATGCCTTTCCCTGCCGATTACCCTATTTACCCCTCAAAGAAGGAGTTTGTAGCATACTTGGAGAAGTATGCTGCACGGTTCGGCATCTGCCCTACCTACAACCACACGGTGGTATGTGCAGAGTATGATGAGAAGCTTCTGTTATGGCGGGTGAGGATGCAAGCTACGGGCAGAGTGGGAGAGGAAGTGGAATATATGTCCCGGTGGTTGGTTGTGGCGACTGGCGAGAACGCTGAGGTTGTGCAGCCAGAAATTGATGGCCTAAAGGAGTTCAAGGGCACGGTTATGCATACCAGTGCATATAAAACTGGCCGCATGTTCGCTGGGAAGCGTGTTCTTGTTGTTGGTTGTGGCAATTCTGGAATGGAGGTCTGTCTAGATCTCTGCAACAACAATGCACAGCCCCATATTGTAGTAAGAGACACTGTACGTGACTTTCTCTACTTCTCTATCATTATTATTTTGACAATGTTATTCAGTCATTATATCGTGAATTATGTTCGTTACTTATATGTTTCCCAGTATTATCCCTAGGAAATGATTAACCTAGACTAATGACAGAAGGAGGTGCCCGCTGGTTAATATTTGTAGGTTATATTTGTTGAGGATTCTGATTTTGCTTATGTCAAGTGCGCTTATCTGTAGACTCTAGCTTAGCAATTTAAGGAAGACCCAGTGTCTGAAATCATTAGTTCGCGTCAAAATCAGGTTTTTCAAGGCCAAATTGGTTCTTGCACCTGCAGCACAGTTGGCTTTATTATGCAAAGTTCCAGGTTAAGAACAACCTGTCACTTGAGGAAAGGGGGAGATTCCTGAAACGAGAGGCTCCTCTATTGCTGCCTATTAGTCTTTATGTTCTTTCTTTCTTTCTTTCTCGTGTGCACTTGCATCTTTTTTGGCCATCTCTGCGTCTTTCACCTCCATGTTCTTTTGGTTCCTGATTAGTTGTGTGCTAATAGTTTTCTCGCCCCAAGGATGGTGCAAAAGACCTTTCTCGTCTGTACTTCATGGGAAAACTATGATTTGCACATTTAACCATGGGTCCCCATCACCACCATGAGAGCATAGCATAAGTCTGTCACTTAGAAAGAAACATTAGTAAAATGACTTGAGAACCTACCTTTCATGACTAGGTGCATTCCTTTTTCACAGCTCTTTCAGCTTTATAAGAGCTTAGCAAGATTAAAAAAAAAACAAGCTTGGTTTCCAAAAAAATGCAAGCTGAGGTTTGCTTACTATACTATGTTGGAGATAAGGGAATAAGTTTGGTCCAGGGACCAAACTGGTCATGTTGCTTCTTGTAGCATGCAGAAAGCAGACTTGGGAAAAGAGATTTTTTTGCCAATTAATTTTATGATCCAATCATTAGCCCAAATGTTGTGTTGCCTTTTGTGAGCGCTAGCTAAGATTTTGTTCATCATTGGCAGGTACACATCTTGCCCAGGGAGATGCTAGGTCAGTCCACCTTTGGGCTGTCAATGTGGCTGCTCAAGTGGCTGCCAGTCCATGTGGTGGACCTGTTTCTACTGCTGGTAGCACGGGCCATGCTTGGGGATACTGCTCGGCTTGGGCTAAAGCGGCCTACCGTCGGTCCCTCGAGCTCAAGTCACTCTCAGGGAAGACCCCAGTTCTTGATGTTGGCACATTTGCAAAGATTAGGTCTGGGGATATCAAGGTCTGTTTCATACCACTGAAGTACAAAGTAACACTAAAGTGATGGTTTGAGGGGGTCAATCGACCACTCTCTCCGCCTTAGTTTAAGTACTGAGCTGCAATTTTCCCCATTGGTTGAACCATGCAGGTGCATCCAGACATAAAACAGATATCGGGACGGCGAGTAGAGTTTTTCGACACGTTGTCGGAGGACTTTGATGCAATTGTCCTTGCAACTGGCTACAAGAGCAATGTCCCCTTCTGGTTGAAGGTGCATTACATTTTTAAAGTGGCATATTTATATTAATATCATATGGAGTATGTAGTATTAGAGTGGCACAAATCCCCCCTGAGAATCAAAAGGCAAATCTGACCATGGTAATGAAAGTGCTGGAGGAATTCTCTAAACTAATTTAAATGACAATTGAATGAAAAAAGTTGTGAAACCTGTGTCAGATGACTGTAGCTATCATGTCCTGATCTCTAAATCGTGTTTTGCTGTGGAATGGGCAGGACCGGGAGTTGTTCTCGGAGAAAGATGGCTTGCCAAGAAAAGCATTTCCAAACGGGTGGAAGGGTGAGAGGGGACTCTACTCGGTCGGACTCACTCGACGCGGTCTGATGGGAACCTCTGTGGATGCGAGGAGGATCGCTCATGACATCGAGCAGCAGTTGCGTGCCGAAGGGAAGTATCCAGACGTGTTGCTCTAGCTTCCATCTCTGTTGTTTGCCCCGGTGACAGGGGTCTCAAGTCTGTGAATATATGTGTAGGTTTGGTGAGAATGGTACTGTGAGGTGACAAAGGGGTGTAATGCATGCTTGTTGCTTGCCTTTTTAGTGCTTGTATAGGCTGGGTATTGTATTTGTTGATCCTTTCTCTTGTGCATCTGGTTTTGATGGCTAACAACCCTATAGGCAGCTCTGTATCATCCTCGGAGGGGTAGTATCGAATGCCCATGTTCAACAACAATCGATCGGGCTCTGTTTGGCCTCGACTGATCAATGATCAAGATTGTGTTTTTCCTATATCACGTGTGTGAATTTCCTCATGCATTGTTTGCATCAAGCCTAGCAGCTAGCAACTGAAAGTTTCAAAAAAAAAAAAAACTGAAAGTTGGCACCCAGGACAAAGATTCGCTGGAATATATTCCAGTGTTCGGCCCGGTGTCTAGCTTATGTAATGCTACTACACGGATACTACATTTGTACTCAACAATTGCTTTGCCCCATCATCAAGTTTACTTTCGGCTAGGCTAGCTAGGCCTAGGAAGAGGTCCCTCCTCCTTTTTCTGTTGGTAGCCCGGCCATGCACCAAAAGTTTTGAGTTTTGGTTGCTGGGCAGCCGCTCTGCCTGCGGACGTATCATTGGTGAATCGACAGCAACGGAGGCGGTACACAACATGAGAGGTCCTACAAGAGTCACTTTGAGGCAAATTTGACAAAATTGACCATTTTTCAAATTCATTTCACAAAATGGACCAAATTTCAAATCAATTCACGAACTAACCCTTTTTCGCGGCGCCCGCCCTGGGGCGCCGTGGTAGACACTACAACGCCTCAGTCAAGGGCGCCGTTGACTGGGTCACGTCGGAGCAGCTGGGCCCAGAGGCCGCAAGTTCGGCGCCCCGGGCCAGGGCGCCGTCCTATTGACCATGGCGCCGCCGGTCAGGGCGCCGTGCGACTAGGGTTAATCAGATCGGGACGACCCCGTGCCCGTCCAGATCGAGAAATTCATCCCCATCGCCGCTCACCACCCAGCCATTCGTCCCCATCGCCGTCGCTCGCCACCTCCTGTCGCCGCCGCTACCAGCCGACCGTCCCCTCCTCTCTCTCCGATCTACCCGCCGCCGCCGCTATGGAGGTCGGGTGAACCCGGTGAGCCCGAGCCCGCCGCCGCCACCTCCATCCCCGCCTCCGACGCTTCTGCCCGTCGCCACCACAAGGCCGTCGCCGCCGGTGCCTCCCGCCGCCACCTGTGAAGCCTGCTGCCTCCGGTCCCCTGTGAAGCCTGCGGCCGACCTCCTGCCTCCGGCTGCAGCCTCGTGCTGCCGTTTCAAGGTATAGCCCCCATCCTTCTATTGCTCTCAGCGCACTGGTAGATGTAGTTCTAGGATTTTAACTAGTTTTTATGGTATCACAAATATATAGCAGCATTAGGTGTACTGTAAGTGATATATTTGTAATAGATATTGGATTATGTGTAGTAGTAGATTAATTTGTACTAGTAATGTTGTGCTAATTTATGTGTACTAGTTGTCATGTTAGTTAGTTTCGGTAGGAATGTTGTGCTAAATTAGGTGTATTTGTTAAATTTATTTTGTACTAGTAATGTTGTGCCAAGTTAGTTAGATTAATTTGTACCAGTAATGTTGTGCTAAATTAGGTGTATTTGTTAAATTTATTTTGTAGTTCCCATGGCAGTAGCACATTTATTTGTAGTTTGTATATTTGTAGTTTTGGTAGTAGGCATGTATTTATATGCTTCCGTGGATATTGTTCTCACAATGGTAGTATATATTTTTTATTTCTTTTGCAGGATGTCGGGGTATTCTCTTCTACAAGATTGTTATGACAAGGACCACCGTGCCCATGCTATTGCTGATTTAGAAGTGGTTTACCCCCACCTGCACATGAGGAGCTCTCGAGTTGACGGTCCGGCGGATGCACTGCACCCGAAGATGCAGTATGACGAGCGATACACGCAGTACATCCAGAAGACCGGGCTTCTCCCTTTCATACAGCTTGTTTCTCGTGGAATGCCGAAGATGAACCCGTGTGCTCTCACCGCACTGGTTGACCGATGACGTCCTGAGACACATACCTTTCACTTGCCGTGCGGGGAGATGACCGTGACTTTGCAGGATGTTTCAATTTGCAGGATGTTTCAATGATTCTGGCACTTCCCATAAGTGGGGAGCCCGTGTGTCGGAGCACCGATACTAGTGGATGGCAAGGGATTATGAATTGCTTACTCGGGAAGGTGCCGGAGACGAAGAAGGGTGATGCTGCCGGTGCCCCATTTTCTTGGATTGCCAAGCATTTTGCAGTGTGCCCACCTGAGTTGCAGCCGGATTCTGAAGAGGTGAAGCAGCATGCCCGGCCATACTTGTGGTATGTTGTCAGCCGGGTTCTCTTTGCAGACTGTAGTGGGAGGAACGCCCCTTTTATGTGGCTTCAGTTGTTTACTGGTTGGGAGCACAAGTTTAGTTGGGGTACGGCCGCACTAGCTTACTTGTATCGCCAGGTAAACAAACACGCATAGCTTGTTTACTGTCTTTTCATGTTGGGCCAATTTGTATGTATCTAATCTTTAACTCTTCTTGTGTGTGCAGTTGGACGAGGCGTGCCATAGGGGAAAGAAAGTTGGAGAATGCAATATCGGTGGTTGCATGTTGCTCTTATCCATATGGAGTTGGGAGCATTTGCCTGTTGGGAGACCAGCTGTGAAGAATGATTACGACGTATGGGACGATCAGAACAACGAACTCCGTGGGCCTACAATGGCGTATGCTTGGGACCATGTTAACCGTGATTTTGGTACCTCACAAAACATGTATATGCACTACATGAACGAGATCGATACCTTGAAGTCTGAATATGTAAGCTCATCAATCTTTGCTCAAATTTAATTTTCCCTAAGAACAAGCTTGCTAATTTAGATGTTTGCACAGGTGACCTGGGAGCCATATGGACCGCCCGGCCAGATAAGCTTCATCGAGCACAGGTTCCGTTTGAACCCGGCGTGTCTAGCGGAACAACATCTGTGGCGGATGGTTTGCCCGTTGATTTGTTTTTACGCTGTGGAGTGGCACTTGCCAAACCGGGTTATGCGACAATTCGGATTTGTTTCCGGATACTGTTACTCATCGTCCGTACCAACCTATGGTCAAGCGCAAGGAGTCCAATAACAACATTGCAATGGGTGAATCATCAGGTGTGGCAAAGCGGAGTACGAGCGGGATACTCAACTATTTCACTAATTTGTGGTCCATGTGCAAGGCAACGAATGTGCGGGGCCATAAGATGCATGCTGTCCCGAAAAAGCATTTACGAGAGTTTTGAGAAGACCGTATTTAACGTGGCTTCAACAATGTTCCATATGATACAACAGGCTACCTCAATGCAAGTGACATCGACGATTTTGACATGCCGCCTCTCAACGAAGATGACTTAAATAGTTTCAGTGGTATTCCACCACCTTTTGGTAGGGGAGATGATGACGAGGGTGAGACGTCCGAGTCCAGTGCGGACTAGTTTGAGTTAGAGACTACTCTTGTGTCGATTTATTCGTGTAATGAAGTTTCTACTAATGTGTCGTTTTATTCGTGTAATGGTATGGACTACTCAAGTGTCGTTTTATTCGTGTAATGGACTACTTTTAAATCAACTATTTCGGTGGTATTCTACTTTTATGTCTGTTCGTGTACTGTACTTCCAAATTTTGAAATGTTTAAATGTACTTCTAAATCAAGAAGTGCTGGAACAGCAGATTGCAGACAGGAACACGGCGCCACAGTCCAAGGCGCCATGCTCAACACTACAGCGCCCTTGTCTAGGGCGCCGTGCCGCCTTGTCCGGGGCTACGTCCGGCTCTGCTCTGTTAACAAACGGAGGTCGCCCGGAGCTAGCCCAGATATCTGGAGAGCACAGCGCCCCGGGTCGGGGCGCCGTACTCAATGCAGCGCCCTTGGCCAAGGCGTCGTGCTCCTTTGTCCGCCACCTTGTCCGGGATTGCTCTGTTGGATGTCGGGAGTAGACCGGAGGTGGCGCTGATATCTGGGGATCCAGAAGCATGGCGCCCCGCCCCAGGGTGTCGTGGTTACTATCTTAGCGCCCCATGCTGGGGCGCCGTGCTCCGAAATGTCTGAAAAGTTAGAAAAGCCTTTGTTTGCTGGAATATTTTTCGGAAGATTGAATGACACCAAACAGATGTTAAAAAACAAGGAACAAATATCTAAAGTTTGCAAGATACATCATGAAGCCATAAGGGCAAGTACACATTTGCGACATCCAAGCCAGATACACCATCAAGCCATAAGGGCAAGTACACATTTGCGAAATCCAAGACATACATGATCTCTAGCCATAAGGGCTTGTTCGGAGAGTTTCTTGCTTCACTACAAGGTTGTGAATAACCTTGAATGTTGAAAACTCTACTGAGTCCAACGGGGATTCTTGCCCTTGCGCTTCGCCGGGTCTTGTTCCGCTTGTTCCTCCTCTCGTGCACGCCGAGCACTCTCATGCCTTCTCTCATCTTCTTCAGTCCCCGCCCTTGCCCCCTCCATTGCACGTTCTGCCTGCCACGCCTCCCTTGCAATACGAGCCTTTTTAGTCTTCTCCAACCTCTCCTTCTCGCGGAGCTCTTTTTCCTTCTCAGCCTTCATTGCGTCCCTTTTAGCTTGTTCCTCCTCCTTTTTTGCCCGCTCCTCCTCACGGTCTTGCTCCCAGAATCGCTCCCACGATTTGTCGACCATAGCCTTGATCTCGCTCTTGTAGAGGCGACATTGCTCCAAGTCTATCCACCGGTAGTACTGGCAAATAGGGAGAGGCGACTGCACACACAATAAATGACTTAGAACTTGCAAACAATACAGGTAAATTCTTTACATGGGGAGACATGTACCTGCGGGCGCTCCATGCTTTGTGTTGGCTTGGGCTTCCTTTTTGTTGCCTTGGGCTTGTTTTTTGTTGGCTTGGGCTTTTCCCAAGCATAGTTGGGACACATCCAGAACCTCCTTCCTCTCGTCTCGTCCCAATCATTGGACTCCTTCATCTTGCAAACGTCACCGCACCAACACTTCGGCGCCTCGTGCCCTACATCAGTGTCAATGCTGTTCTTCCATGAGCAAGGCTTCGCGTCCAGATCAGAACAGTCCATTCCTACAAAATTGCAAGTTTGAACTTAGTTGGGAGAACAAATGACATTGTTTCAACATAAGAAAGTCAACGAAAAAATAAATGATGCAAGCTTTTACCTTAGTACGCCCTACCTCTCCCTCTACCCTACGTCTACGACTAGGTGGAAATCCTAACAAATATGACATACCACGTCGGTAAACACTACCACTAGCCTCAGCTTGTTCTCCACCACCACTTGGTATGCCACCACCACTTGGTATGCCACGACCATGGCCGCTCTCATTCCACCACCACTTGGTATGCCACGACCACTTGGTATGCCACCACCACTTGGTATGCCACGACCATGCCCGCTCTCATTGCCACCACCACTTGGTATGCCACGACCATGCCCGCTCCCATTGCCACCAGCACTTGGTACACCATGACCATCCCCGCTCCCATTTCCATCAACACCTTGTTGGTTTGCATCTCCAACTAGTTGACTTGTACTTCCACCATCAATTTCCCTTTGATTTCTTTCTCCTACCGCTAGTACTTTCGTGTTGTTCTTTTCTAGGCTCTTCAAAATGTTGGTTGCCCCATTCACGATTGTAACCACCACCCCAATCGTCCATGTCATTTCTGAAACGCTTTGTATGCCGTCTTCCAGGTTTATTCACCTTTGTAGTCAGATCAGGGTATAGAGGGGGTCCTTCATAAACGGGCCAAACCGATGGGTCCAGGAAGGGTTGGAACCTCGCTGCCCATGTGGCTTTAACAACCTCAATAGTATGCTCGTGCATCCTAATATTACTTGACATTTCGTAACCCACTTTCCTAACTCGTGCTGCTGCCAACAAGTGTGAGCAAGGGAGATGGTACACGGTTGGTCTCACGCATTAACACTCGCCTTGTGTCAAATAAACCTTGAATGAACAACCTCCATATTGGACACCACCTTGAGTGATTCCTCGGGGCTCGTGGACTTCATAAACCAATTCTGTGTTTTCAAATTCTTGTACCTCTAGCGTGTCAGCCTTCCTTTTCTGGTATACCATCCACTTGTCAATCTTGGGTGGGTATTCAAATTTCTTTTTTCGTTTGTTATCCTCGGCTATTTGCTTAGCCATGACCTCACTCCATTTCAAGAAGTATTCATTCATCTTTATGAAGGTATATTCGAGAATTGCTGACACTGGCAACGCACGCACACCCTTCAACACTTTGTTGAAACATTCGGCCATGTTGCTTGTCATGTCACCGTACCTCATGCCTTGAGAGTCATATGCACGCGACCACTTGTTTCTATCCTTCAAGTTCCTAGCTAGGAACTCTTTACCACCCGGGGTTGCAAGGTGGAATATTTTGTCATACAATTTCTTGAAATGACGAGCGGTGAAGGCGAGGCAACAATCTTGGAGCTCATTAGATAATTCCTTATTTCCACATGCCCTGTAGAAGTTAGAGACAAAATGTCTCATGCACCACCGATGGTGCACACAGCCATATCCTGGAATTTCAATCTCCACCGCGTTTAGTATCCCTTGGTGGCGGTCCGAGATGATGCAAATCTCTTTTCCAGGTCCAACAATCTTGGTCCTCACCAGACCTAGGAACCACTCCCAGTTGTCATTGTTCTCCGCGGACACCAAAGCAAATGCCACATGCACCAATCTGTCCCCGCCGTCATGCGCTACAGCTACCATGATTTTGCCCCTGAACTTGTCGGTGAGGAATGTCCCATCCACGGACAAAACCGGTCTACAATGTTTGAATGCCCTAATGCGCGGCTCGAATGTCCAGAATGCACGGCCAAATACCCCGACAGTTTGACCTTCATATATCCTAGTACAAGTGCCCTTCGGCTCAACCACATAGTACATTCCCCGGTTTGTTGCCGCCATGGCTCCCAACACCATGCCAATGCGGTTGTATGACTCTTCCCAATCACCATACAATATCCTAAAGGCGGCTTGCTTGGCCTTCCATGCCTTCCCATACTTCACCGTGTAATGGAATAACTTCTTCACATACTCGATCACAGCCTTAATAGGTTCTGTCGGTAAGATCTTGACAGTGCCCGTAATTTTGTGGGCGATGAACTCCGAGGTCAATTGACGGTGGTCGTTCTTGACTTTTGCCCTGTCGACATATTTGGAGCTACAGAGTACTCGTTGTACTAGTCCGATCAGAAGCACGTCCCATCCATTTTTTCTGTCAGGTTTTGTTCGGAGGTCGTGCTATTTTGCTTGAATTGCTCGCCGTTGGCCAGGCTGTTGTTTCTGCTACTCCGACGATCCGAGTCCTATTACTGAACCTCGTCGGTCCGTCAGTTCTTTCCATCGGACATCATCAACATTCTCACTTGCCACATGCGCTATTTTCTGATCTATATCTCATATATTGTTTCCTGGAAATTCATGATTTCATATGTGTTTTAGGCTCGCGTCTCTAGTACGGTCTAGCCTAGCACCAGCACTTGACAACTTTGAGCGATTTTTCAGCTTTATATTGACTAACGTGGTTTTGGTATTTTCACCACATATATATAAGCCTACCTACAGCTTCACATATTTCTACTCCGTGCAATATACGTTTGCCTGGCAATCGCTTTGTCCAATCTCCGGAGTGCTGATTTTTGTGGTTGCCGTGACGCCCTCCTGCGTGGTAAGGAACTTGTAAGAGCTTTATATTTTGCGACTTGCCACCACATACTATTAGTTAATAGGAACATATACTTGTGATTTGTTTCTTGTTTTCTACTAATCATGACAGGTTCTGGCGTTAGAACTTCTTGGGCTTCGTCTGTAGTTGGAGATATGCCACCATCTACATCTTTGCCACCACATGTGTGCGAGAACACACTATTTGTAATCTTCCATTGGTCCCCTCCTTTGATTGGTCTTGCACGGACAATCCATGGACATTTGTTAAAGTCCTCACATCTGATCGTGTACCACACCTTCACGTTTGAGTGCCTCACAACGAAGGGTCGATGATGCTTGACCGCATAGTCCTTAAGCCAAGTCTGAACTTCTTCTAAGCATTGGAATATGGTTCCAGAGCTAACCCCGTGCTTGTGTAGGTCAATATCTTTTTGGGAATATGGCCTTGGGCCTAGAATTTTTGTTGTGCCACCATCAACAATAGCGTCATCCGCAAGGCTTATATCATGGAACAGCGATATCCCATGATCCCGACCATGTGTGCTCATAAATGCTTTGGCTTCCTTAGCCGTCAAACCGTCCTCGTCAATTTCTTCCTCCGGGCCTTCGTCGTCGGAGTTCAATGCATAAGATCGACCGTATGGAATAGTGTGATCCATGTCCTCTTCATAGCAATTTGCCTCCACATCTCCAATATCATGATTTTTTAGATAACATTCCATCTCATCACCCTCGGCCTCATCACCTTCCGTTTCATCACCCTCGGTCTCATCATTCTCGACATCATCATCCAAGGCCTCCTTCTTATGAGCTTGCCAACGTTGCTCATTTTGGTTAAAGGGTTGGCTCATTGGAGGTTGGCTCATTGTAGTGTCATAGGCTTCGGGCTCCGAGGAGACATGTTGCTCATCATGTTGACCTGGCCGATTCAAGTCAATGTGCGATCGAGCACCAATTGGCCGATTCAAGTCAATGTGCGATCGAGCACAAACCTTGTTTGTGGCAAATAACTCAAGAGATGTGTCTTGTGAGGCGAAGACAACCTCCATATAAGCTTGCCAACGACTCTCGGAGTCGAGAGTCATGATCTTCCAACGAATGTAATGACCAAACCCAACATTGTATCTTCCTTTCAAATGAACTACATCATTGTTGTCCATCCAATTCAACTCACTTCGGACCTTCTCTACGACATCGGTTAGGCTAGGACTAGTAGTGTTAAACACAATCACTATCTCCTCCGGGTCGAGGTCATGAACATCTCCTTTCGAAAAAGTCGCGAAATCCACATGATGAACATTCACGATTGTCGACATCTAAATATAAATAAAACAATGTAGAACATCAAGCTAAAGATTTTGCACCCCAATTCCAAACTACGCATACCACATTTGCTACAAACCATAACCATAGCATTACATTTTCTAGGGTTAGGGTTAGACACTACTAGGAAACTGCCTTTCTGTGGATCACATTTCTGTGGCGCACCATAGCATTACATTTTCTAGGGTTAGGGTTAGACACTACTAGGAAACTGCCTTTCTGTGGATCACATTTCTGTGGCGCACCAGGCTCCATGCGCCACAGAAATTTCACTTTCTGTGGCGCACCTTGCCATCTGCGCCACAGAATGTGACTTTCTCTGGCGCATGGGGAGTGTGCGCCACAGAAATGTGACTCTGTAGCGCACATGGCAAGGTGCGCCACAGCGCCACAGAAAGTGACATTTCTGTGGCGCATATGTTTCTGTGGCGCATGGGCCGCCACAGAAAGTTACATTCCTGTGGCGCATGGAGGTTGGTGCGCCACAGAATTTTTTTCCCTCTCACGCATGCCTACCCCCCCGTGGATCGCCTTTTCAGTTCTGTAAACAAGAAAAGAAAATGATTAAAATTTCAAAAAATAAAATCCTTTGACATGTAGTTTCGTCTTAGTGTCTAGTTGGTATAGAAATTTTGAAATATGAATTTTGACCTTTTTTGCAAAAAACAGAAAAAAAAAACTTTGCAGGGGCATAACTTTCGCATACGATGTCGAAAAAATGCGTTTAATATATCAAAAAAATCGTGAGAAAAAAGGAACTCGATTTCACCCGGTGAACTTTTCTCAGAATCGGGAAATTCCAAAAGAGTAAAAAGTTATTTCAAAAGAAGTTTTTTTCTACAAAATCAAAAAAAATTCAATTTTTTTTATTTGTTGAATTTTTGGATTTTTTGAAGTTTTCTGGATTTTTTTTTTGTTTTGAATTTTTTTGATTTTTTGAATTTTTCTAGATTTTTTTATCTTCTTTCTGAAGTTTTTAATTTTTTTTGGATTTTTTAAACACATATATACACATACCATACATAAACTACACACACATATATACACATACACAAGGGTTAAGAGGGTTGATATGATATTATTATCAATAAGAACTTGAGTAGCATGAGGGTAGTTGAATTGAATGGAAGTTAGAAGTTAAGCGTGCTTGGGTTGGAGCAATCTAAGGATGGGTGACCAACTGGGAAGTCATCATTTGAGATATGCTTCGAGTGTTAAAAATGTTCAAAAAATTCAAATATTTAGGGTTTTTCAAATTATTTCATTTTCTGATTTTTTTTTATTTTTTTTTGAATTTTTGGATCTTTTTTTGAATTTTTTGAAAATCCAGATCTAGATCCGGCCGCCCTTTTTTTAAAATTCAAAAAAAAAAATCTGTGGCGCACCCGGTGCGCCACAGAATTGTTGTTTTCTGTGGCGCATCTGTTTTCTGGGGGTGCGCCACAGAAATTTTTTGGCGTGCATTCTGTGGCGCACACCCACCATGCGCCACAGAAAGCCTTTTTGGTGCGCCACAGAAAGGCTTTTCTGTACTAGTGAGAGTTTGGCCCTACAAAATCCCTAGCCATGGCATGGAAATCATAATTTCTAGGGTTTCCAAAATATCAACAAAATATTTCTAGCCATGCCTATGTCCAAAATATCAACACCAAGCTAAAGATTTTGCACCCCATCTTAATTTCTAGGGTTTCCACAAAATTGCACAATACAACAAAATGCCAAAAATTGGGTTGGCCTAAATTGAGGGGAACAAAGGAGTTTACCGTGGAGAATGCAGAGGACACGAATTCCACGGATAAATCTCTCCGATTCGGCGGGATTTGAGTGGAAATGAAGTAGGAGCAGTGAGGGAGAGAGAGAGCGCTTCGGGCTAGAGGAGGAAGAAAGAAAAGAGTGAGGGGAGGCCGGCGTCGTGGCTGTGGTTTTTAAGTGGTACGGCGCCCTATCCCGGGGCGCCAAGGTATGAAGCACGACGCCCTTGACTGAGGCGCTGTACTTACGTCCAGTGGGCCCCGGCTGGTCGATGTGGCAGGGTCAACGGCGCCATGGACCGAGGCGTCGTACAGTAGAGCACGGCGCCCCGGGTGCGGGTGCCGTGGAAAAGGGTTAGATCGTGAAATGTTTTGAATTTAGATCCATTTTGTGAAATGTTTTCAAAAAAGGGTCAAATTCGTCAAATTTGCCTCACTTGAAGGCGACGAGGTAACTCTTGACATTGCCAAGACAAGAGGAATATTCCATGGATTTGCTTTCACTGTGGACAAGACGGCCTGCGACACTAGTATCTGTTGTTGAATTTTTTCCAGCAACATATTTCCTATCTGTTCTTGTTTTTCTTCACCAAGGTATACTCTACAAAAACAGATTACGCCCTAGTGGTGGCTTTACTGAACTGAACTTAGAGTCGCGCGCTAGCTAATCACTTAGTACGTGTCAAGCAAGGAACATTTGAGGATAAGACTGGTTCATGGCTGATAACGAAGACCAGAAAATGAGTACTCCTGTCTAGATCAATGAGTTGTAAACACATGAACGAGAGCAAAATCAATACTAAAGTATATATTTTTGTAATGATGGCAGGTACAGTGCAATCACATGCACCTGATGCATGGATTAGTTCCCTCAAGCACGTTGACTACACTTTGGTGATACGATAAATCATTCGTATTCTGTACACATCAATCATGTTTGAAAGACATCGGCACTCTCTGTTTCACTGTTGGCACTAGTAGAAAACAGGGCATCCGTGCGCCCTCTTTTGTACCGGTTAGGCACAAACCAGTACTAAAGGGGGCATTAGTACCGGTTCCAGATGCGAGGCGGCCGGGGCCCCACGGCGAGACACTTTAGTACCGGTCTGTATTATGAACCGGTACTAAAGGCCGATCTTTAGTACCAGTTGGTACTACAAACCGGTACTAAAGGTTGGCACAGGCGGCTGCCGTTGGTGGCCCCACGGCGAGACCCTTACCAACCGGTACTAAAGGCTCATCTTTAGTACCGGTTGGTAATACAAACCGGTACTAAAGGTTTCCCTATATTATCTTCTTCCACCCCGAGTCACAGCTCCATTTTTTAGCTCGAACACAACTCCATCTTTTCTCTCTCTTTGCTCTCCCAAGCTCTAGTTCACCCCATTTTTTTCCAACATTTGTCAAGATTGGTGGCACCTACATATACAAGGGTAAGCAACTTCATCTTCTCTTCCGGCATTTCAAGTTTAGCTCATTTTCTTGGTAGTTTGATTTTTGTAGTGCTAGCAAGGTGTTTGATGAAATGGCTAAGTTAGGGATTTCATTTGTTTTATATGCATTTTGAGATCAAATTAAAGTATAATTTGTAGTTTTTTATAGTGTCGTCTCGTCTCCTTCCTCACCGCCGTCGATCGCCCGCGCCGCCCCGTCACCGACACCACCTCGGTGAGCCTCTTATTTTTATCTTTTATTTTAAAAAATCTTAGTTGTATGATTTAGATGCATAATTATTACTTGTATAATTTTCTTATTTGTATAATTGTTTGTTATATATAGTGTCATGGTTTTGACATCTGTCCACACCGGCTCTCGTCCGCTCTATTATTCGGATGTGGTACGATTGTTTGTTATAACTATATATTTGTTTAATTTCGTGTTTATAACAATTATGCCGACCAACTTGACGTACATATATTTTTATCTAGGAGGTAGTTGAACCGGAAATTCCAACCGACCCTATTGTCGAGTTTTTTGTAAAAGAAAACAATGATTTGAAAGCAAAATTGAAAAGAAGTGAAGATCTTCGTCTCGAAGAGAAGATGAAATGGGAGTTCAAGATTGCCGACGTCGTCGATGATAACGAGGTCAAGATGGAGGCAATGCGCTTGGATCACGAGATCAAGATGAATGCAATGCGCTTGAAGCTTAAAAAGATTAGAAAATATGTCGTTAGTCAAGAGGCTTGGTATCATTATGCTGTTGGTTCAATAATTATCTTAGTTGCGATTTTGATCGCATTTGTCGTTGGATTTAAATTCTTTAGCTAGTTGTATGTTAGTTTGAATTAATGAATGTTTATGAGAACTATGTATTAGATTTGTTCACTACTCTACTTTTGTTTAAATGTGGTGAACTTGTATTAATGAATTTGGTCACGTATCTCTATTCATGATATAGCTATGGTGTAATGGTTTTTGATATATTTATATAATGCAGATGAGCCGAGAATGGATGTACGGTGACCGACGCTGTCCCGAGTTCATTAATGGCATGCATAATTTTCTCCAAGTGGCTAAGTTAAACAAGCAGAATGGTTTTATGTTTTGTCCATGCGATGACTGTCAGAATAAGAGGAATTACCCTTGCGCAAGAACCATACACTCCCACCTGTTGCGAGAAGGTTTCATGCCCAATTATTTTTGTTGGACCAAGCACGGAGAAATAGGGGTTATAATGGAAGACAATGAAGAAGAGGATGATGACAACTATCCTGTGTTCTCTGAACACGGTGGTACTACAATGGGGGAAGACGAAGCTGAGTATGAGGTCATTGTTGATGATCAGTCCGATGATGATGTTCGTCAGGTCATTCTTGATGAATAGATAATCTGCGGAAGTGAAAACAAGTGGTTGAAGTTGGAGCGCATGTTAGAGGATCACAAAAAATTGTTGTACCCAAATTGTGAAGATGGCCAGAAAAAGCAGGGTACCACCCTGGAATTGCTGTAGTGGAAGGCAAAGAATGGAATATCTGACAAGGCATTGAAGAGTTGCTACAAATATTTAAGAAGAGTCTTCCAAGGAATAATGAATTGCCCCACAATACGTACGAAGCAAAGAAGATTGTCTGCCCTCTAGGATTAGAGGTGCAGAAGATACATGCATGCATCAATGACTGCATCCTCTACCGCGGTGAGAAGTACGAGAATTTGAATGCATGCCCGATATGCGGTGCATTGCGGTATAAGATCGGGCGAGATGACCCAGGTGATGTTGAGGGCGAGCCGAGCCCCAGGAAGAGGGTTCCTGCCAAGGTGATGTGGTATGCTCCTATAATACCACGGTTGAAACGTTTGTTCTGAAACAAAGAGCATGCCAAGTTGTTGCGATGGCACAAAGAATACCGTAAGGAAGACGAGATGCTGAGACACCCTGCTGATGGGTCGCAGTGGAGAAAAATCGACAGTGAGTTTGGGGATTTTGCAGCTGACGCAACGAACTTAAGGTTTGGTCTAAGTACAGATGGCTTGAATCCGTTTGGGGAGCAGAGCAGCAGTCATAGCACCTGGCCCGTGACTCTATGTATCTATAACCTTCCTCCTTGGTTGTGCATGAAGCAAAAGTATATTATGATGCCAGTGCTTATCCAAGGCCCGAAGCAACCCGGCAACGACATTGATGTGTATCTGAGGCCATTAGTTGATGAACTTTTACAGCTGTGGTCTGACGAAGGTGTACGTGTGTGGGATGAGTACAAACAGGAGGAATTTGACCTACGAGCGTTGCCGTTTGTAACCATCAATGATTGGCCTGCTCTTAGTAACATTTCAGGACAGTCGAACAAGGGATACAATGCATGCACGCACTGTTTAGATAAGACTGACAGTATATATTTAGGTAACAAGAATGTGTACCTGGGGCATCGTCGATTTCTTCCAAACAGGCATCACGTAAGAAACAGAGGCAAGCATTTCAAAGGTGAGGCAGATAACCGGACGAAGCCTACACGCCCTGATGGTGATGTTATATATGGCATGGTCAAGGATTTAGAAGTAATCTTTGGAAAGGGTCCTGGCAGTCTATCTGTTCCGAAAGACGCTAACAAGCACGTACCCTTGTGGAAAAAGAAATCTATATTTTGGGAATTACCCTATTGGAAAATCCTAGAGGTTCGCTCTGCAATCGACGTGATGCACGTGACGAAAAATCTTTGCGTGAACCTGCTAAACTTCTTAGGCGTATATGGGAAGACGAAAGATACAGCGGATATGGGAACTTGACTATGGACCTTCTTTTAAGATCCCTTTGTTTCAGTGCAAATGGGTCAACCTGTCAGGCGGGGTAGAGATAGACCGGCGGTACGGAATGACTACAATGGATCTCAACAATCTTGGGTACCACACCGAGCCATTCGTCCTAGCCAATGATGTGGCTCAGGTTTTCTATGTGAAGGACATGTCTTCCAGACCGAAAAAAAGAAAAGATAAGCAAGCCGATACATCATACGATCAGCCAAAGCGCCACATAGTTCTTTCAGGGAAAAGAAACATCGTGGGAGTGGAGGACAAGATAGACATGTCAGAAGATTACAATAAGTTTAATGAAATTCCGCCCTTCAAAGTGAAAACTGACCCAAGCATCGTGTTAAATGATGAAGATTGTCCATGGCTACAGCGCAATCAGAAGAAAGGGACACACACGAAGAAAAAAGTGAACACTAGATAAGGATGTTGTTGGTGATGTGTAATAATGTATTAAACCTTTTATCAAATGCACACGGTTTCCCCGTCATACAGCCCAACGGTGGCTCGTGAGTGCCTGCATATCAAATGCACTGTTGGGCTGTATGACGGGAATCCGAATGATTTGTATTCGGTCGATGAACTGAAGTATTTTGTAGATAGAACAAAACACACGGTTTCCCCTGCATACAGCCCAACGGTTGCTCGTGAGTGCCCGCATATCAAATGCACCGTTGGACGTATGCAGGGAATCCGAATGCTTTGTATATCAAATGAACTACATTGAGTGTCGAACATGTTCGAGAGGGGGGTTTATATAGGGTCATGTGGCTGATCCAACATTGGTTTTGCCCTCAAAAGAAACACACCCCTGATCCAACGGCTCACAAGTTCTTGAAAGAAACACACCCCTGATCCAACGGCTCACAAGCGCTTGAAAGAAACACACGATCCGTGTGCTTCTTTACTCCCGGTTGGTGTTACCAACCGGGACTAAAGGCGGGCTTCGCGGTCACGACTCGTGTCAGTCACGTGTCCTCCCCTAGCTATCGGTGTCCTGGCCACGCGCTGCCATGGGTCTATATGTATTGTCGTCGACGGGTAAACCCTAATCCACGAGGATGTTGTTAACGATGTTTCTAAAATAAATAGATAATTATTACAAATTTTTAGACAATTAAGTTACATAGATATAAAATAAAAAGATAATTATTACAAATTTTTAGACAATTAAGTTACATAGATATAAAATAAAAAGATAATTACAAATTTTTAGACAATTAATTTACATAGATATAAAATAAAAAGAAACTAGAGAAAAAAACAAAACAGAAACCAAATAGATATAAAGCAAATAAAAAGCCCATTAGTACCGGTTGGTATAACCAACCGGTACTAAAGGGGTGGGCTTCGCGCGCGAAATTTCACCGCGGCCCAAATGACCTTTAGCACCGGTTGGTCTTTAGTACCAGTTGGTGGTACCAACCGGTGTTAAAGGTCGATTTCGAGCGGTTTAAACAGGGGAATCGTCCCCAAATCGTCTAAGTCCCCAAATTTCTCCACGAACCGCCTTCTCCACGCCGATTCCGCGCTCCGGTGAAGCCCTGCTGATCTGGCCGCCGCCGACGCGCCATCGCCTCCGCCCTTGCTCCGGCGCCCTCCGTCGCGCCCCCCGCCAGCGCTCCGGCCTCCCGCGCGCTTGCTCCGGCCTCTCCGCGCGCCATCACCTCCGGCCGCATTGCTCCGGCCCCCCGCCAGCGCTCCGGTGCCCCGCCAGCGCTCCGGCACCCTCCGTCGCGCCTTGCTCCGGCCTCCACCGCGCTCCATCGCTCCGGCCGCGCCTCCACCGCAAAGGTTTGTTTTTTTCATTTTAGTAAATTTAGGTTATTAGTGTTTATTTAGGTTATTTGTGTTTCATTTTAGGTTATTAGTAAAGTTAGCAAGTTATTAGTGTTTCATTTTAGTAAAGTTAGCAAGTTAGCAAATTTAGGTTATTAGTGTTTCATTTTAGTAAAGTTAGCAAAGTTAGTAAAGTTAGAAAATTTAGCAAAGCAATATTATTTGATGATTGTTTTAGCAAAGTTAGAAATCAAAGTTAGAAAGCAAATTAAGTTAGAAAACTTTGTTAATACTCCATAATTAGTTGCAATATTTTTATTAAGAAATATTTGTTGCAATTTTTGTATCAATTTTTGTGTATAAGAAATTTAAATTAGCTTGCTACTTAAATTTAGGTTATTATTAGTGTAGCAAAATTAGAAAATGTAGCAAATTAGAAAATGTAGCAATTTTTGCAAAGTTAGAAAATTTCAAAATGTAGCAACTTAGCAAAGTTTGTAACCTTGATGCTATGAATTAAAAATTTGCAGTGACATTGAGCTATGGAGGACGACACCCCCTTCATCCGATACGAGGAGAATGAAGAGCATATGCAAGCAATTATATTTGAGAGGACCCTTGGATTAAATTCCGATGGAGAAGATTCCGGTGAAGAAGACTACGATGATTTCAGCGCAAAATGTTTGAACGACTCCGGTGAGGGACTTGAGCTAGAAAATTTAAGAGACGACGACGAAGTGCCCTTAGAAAACTCCGGCGAGGTATATATATATTAAGTCTTGTTGATCACTAGATGCATTAATTGATTTGCACTTATTAACGAAACATTTTTCTTGTAGCCCTCTGGATCTAAGCCAAGCGTCCCTAAACGAGGCCCGAACCAAAGGGTAAAGCTGCCAGATGGTGCAAAGTTGTCGATCGACGAAATTGCTAATGATGGCAAACCGGTGAAACCCGAAGAAATCTACACTAAATATGTAGGTCAATGCGGAGTTCTTGTTAGGGACATGGTCCCGATCACCATTGCAGAATGGAATGAGCCGAAGAAAGCCAACATTGGCGCAAGTTATGTCGATAAAAGAATTAAAGACCTCCTTTGGGACTCGATCTTGACATCTTTCAGCCTACCGGCAGATCTCCCAGAGAAGAAGAAGGATAAAGTCAAGGAGTGGACTCTAAAGAAGATGGTCCAACAATTCAACAACTGGAAGAAAGGATTGTGGAGAAAATATGAGAAAGTAACTCCAAAATTCACTGGACATCTAGAGAAGATAAAAGATGTGTGGCCTGAATTTGTGGCGTATAAGAAATCGGCCGTCGCTGTGGCCCGATCGGCCCAAAATAAGTTGAATGCTAAGAAGACGAAATATCACCATACTTTGGGGTCAGGTGGCTACAAGACTGCCTTGTCTAAGTGGGAAGCCTTTGAAAACGAACTGCGTCAAAAAGGGATCACCCCACAGACAGATGACTGGCCCGACAGGTCCAAGTTCTGGTTGTTCGCGCATGGGGCAGTGTTGCACCCAGACACAGGGCTGATTGTTCCAAAGGGAAAATGGAAGAAAAGAATTACAAGAGTTGTAAAAAAACTAGTGGACGCAATAGAGAAAGTCCGAAAGGGAGAATTTGTTCCCGATAGAGAGGACGAGACACTCGCCCTCGGGAATAAAGAACACTGGGGACGATGTCGAGGCAGAGGAGGCGGGGTTGGTTTTCGTGAAGGGTTTCCGACGTACGCTGCAACTTATAAAAAACATTGCAGAAGTAAGAAGAGGGAGGCGGACCGGTTTTCAGAATTAGAACGCCAGGTGCATGCTGTGCAGGAGCAACTACACTCAATTACCCAGCAAAGGGAATCTCAGCTGCGACTAGAAGATCCTGCAGTCGATGTCTGCCCATCTCGGCGGAAAAGCAGCGTGGGTTCCACGCAGCTACAAGATCCTGCAGTTGATGAACCGTCGGCGGCTCACTACCCCGTGGATGATATCACGGAGAAGACAAATTGTGAGTTACATGCGCCAATGAAGAACATTAGTTATCCGGTGGCGAATGGCTAAGCTTTACCATATCAACTTGGAGCAACCTTCCATTTTGGTCAGATTCCAGCTGGATTTGCTCGTGTCGGGGTCACAAAAGTTCTGTCGGGATTCCACTCAATGGATCTTGACATTCCTGGAGCTGAAGGCGAGAAGACATTGGGAGAAGTCGAGCTTGGTATCGTTCTATGGAAGAAGAAATACATCATGTTTCCAGACTCGGCGCCAAGGCCACCGACTCCTCCGAGTAGAAATTCACCACCTCAAAGTCCACCCGCTTCCCCGACGATTGGGTGCCCACCGCGAGTCCATCGCCCGCGCCGTCCCGTCAGCCGACTGATGCGCCCACTAGTAATTTGACAAAGCGGAAGCTGTTCACGTCGACTGGTACTGGCCGTACGTCCCCTGTCAAGAAACGTGCAAACATACCCAAGAAAGTCAAGGCTCCTGAGAAGTTAGCTGGCGAGAAGACTATGGAGGAATTAGAAGTGAGCACACGTGCCGAGGTGACAGCCTTTTTCGAACAGAAAAAAAAGGAAAGACTGGAGGCAAGACTGGACCCCAGAAAGGAACTTCTGAAGACTATACCAACGGAGATTAAAGATCGCACCGTTGACAACATATATAACCCTCCACCGCGGGCCCTTTCAGACTATGAGCGAGGTATTATAAAGATACATAGCTCACAGATGGAGGAAGATAAAATGTGCGGGAAAAAAGTTGCCCAGCTCGGAGAACAAGACGTACAATCGATCGCCCCGCTCATTGTGCCTTCTGATAATATTGTTGCTCGGGAAATCGAGCATGGAGAAGTTGTAATCCATGGCGAGACAGATTACCCCATCATGGAGTTAGCATATCAATATGTTCTCGGGCTGCCTCTGGTCGAAAATCCGAGTGCTCTAACAACACAGTTATGAAAATTGCATAACTGGTACATGACCGCCGCAAAAGAAGAGAGATTCTATTTCATGGCGGGAGTTAAGGAACAGCACTACTTCCGAGAATATGCTGTGCAGGTTGAGTTCTCTGAACTTTTTCAGATGTACAATCAACGTGACCTCGACAAATCTATCATCAGCTGCTATTGTCTGTAAGTGATTTATTTGTGTAATTTAATTCTTTAGTTAAGCTCGTTCATTGCCTGTAATTATCCTCACGATATTCTTTTGTACGCTATTATGCAGAATGAAGATTCGTGAATGCAGAGTGGATGGAATCTGGGACATTGGGTTCATTGACCCGGATAAAGTTCATCAAGTCACCGTAGAACAGCATGCCCAGGACACAGAGGACGTTTTGCTAACGTTTTTAAAGCGACAAAGTGCCAAAAAAGAAATACTTTTTCCTTACAACTTCAAGTGAGTGTTACTGTCTTGTACACATTCTATTTTGCTTTCCCGATATTAAGTGTAATTGATGAGCTCTGAATAACTGCGTATATAAACGTGCGCACAGGTTCCACTTCATTCTGCTAATCATTAGAATCGATCTTGGAGAAGTTGAAATCTGGGACTCATTAAGGAAACATCAAGATGAATACAAAAGCGTGCGTGTATTGCTCCAGAGGTAATTTCAATCGCACTATATCGGCCTCTTTAATTCGTTCATTTCCTGATATCAAAGTAAGTAATAACTCCTCAATTCATTTTCTTTGCCGGCCAGGGTTTGGAAAAGGTTCATCGCGGAAGAACGCGGTAAATGGAAAGATAAGCTGGAGTTTAAGGCTAACAAAGTAAGTAGTACTACGTACCTAGGTCCGCGTATCTCTCTAATTTTAGTTTCAATACCATTATCATTCTCTTGATTATTATTTGATTGAATTCTATTCTCGTATAGTGGTGCCTGCTACAACCACAGGGGACGAATTTATGTGGATACTACGTTTGCGAGTACATCCACATAAAGGTCAATGAGAGAGTCAATAGTCGAAAAATCAAGAGGTACGTAAACATCATTCACAAATTTATTTTTGCTACCATCAATTGTGTTTAGTTTCGATCATAACTGATTTGATCTCCTTCTTTTAAAGATGGCAAGGAAGCGGAACCAGCTCCTGCCAATAAACCGCGTAAAAGCAATTGCGGAGGAATTGGCGGGATTTTTCCTTACGCATGTCATACCTGAATCCGGTGAATTCCACTATATCGAAAAATAGACTCCCTCTATGTACTAGCAGTGATATCATGTAATGAGTACTTTATATGTAATGAGTACTTTATATGTGTAATGAGTACTTTATATGTGTAATTAGTACTTTATACGTCATCTCCTCCGAAACCCTGAAAAATGAGCGAAAAGGAAAAAAACAGAAACCCTAAACCCCGAAAAATAAGCGAGAAGAAAAAAAACAGAAACCATAAACCCTGAAAAATAAGCGAAGGGGAAAAAAAAGCAGGAACTATTAATACCGGTTGGTTTTACCAACCGGTACTAAAGGTCCTCCGCCGCGCGCGCGCAGCTACGCCCACGTGGAGCCCTTTAACACCGGTTTCTTTGCAACCGGTACTAAAGGGGTACCCCTTTAGTCCCGCTTTATTAGTACCGGTTGCACAACCGGTGCTAAAGGCCATTTGAAACCGGTATTGTTGCCCGTTTTTCTACTAGTGTGGTGTGACTAACCGAATCTGTAGCTGGAAGCAAAGCACATCGTCTGTGGGGCGACGACGCACTCGATCGATCGCTGCAGCAGGTGCGTCGATGCTCGGAGCCAAACAGAAGAGAACGAAGGAGACATAGTGTAGCCATTGAATGCAGTATCGATCAACTCAAGTAAGCATTGGCGGAGGACGGGAAAAAAATGAGGTCGGGCGAAGTTTAAAGCATACGAACGTTTTGCGAAAAAATGTGACAGAATACAATCAGAGGCGTACGTATACAAACGTTTTTGCGTACGTATACAAAAATCAAGGTAGGGCGGCTGCCCTACCTTGCCCTACTGGGTCCTCCGCCAAAGGAAGAAGAGAGTGCAAGGCGTAGGTGCAACCATTAAATTTAGCTTTTCAGTGGTCTGTTGCAATCAAGTTGCAGCAGCTTGATTGGGCCATGGAGTTACGGGCTTTGCGTACGACACTCTTTCCAGCCAAAGAGAAACGAACGAGCAAGAGAGTGCAACCATTGTAGCATCGATCTCAAGTGGTGGCATAGCCGCCCTTGCATGTGGTGTCAGCAAACCACATAATATCTCTGCGTTGTAAAAGTGTTGAGCCTCCTTGTATTTGTTTCAGACCCTCTCAAAAAAAGATTAGGTCGACGGCGACGGGCCCTGTTCTTCCAGAGTGGCCCAAGTGCCGAACTCGATCCCGGGAGGGAACGTCGTCGATGAACAATCCGTGCGCGCGTGGGTTCCAACCCAACAGGACCGCTTCACCGGCGCCGGCGCCGATCCGTTCTCGAGGACAGACAGATGACGTGCCCGGCCGGTTGGATTAAACAAGACAAGAAAAGGCTCTCGCCGAAAAGGAGTGGACATGGCCGGGCACGGCGCGGCAGCTAGAGGCTAGCACATGCCCAGCAAATTGCAAGAAAAAGCTAGCTCGCCGAAGAGAGCGGAACCCAAAGCGCGGCCACATGCGCGCATGCACGCACGCATATGGTAGCCGGCCCTCACCCATCTTATCGCCGCTACCGATCGGCTAGCTTCATCCCCCCACCTATAGGCTATAGCGTTCCTCGATCGATCCCGTCTCATGGCGTTTCTGCAGCATCGCCATGGCCCATGGCGCGCATGCACCTCCAAGGTCCTTGGAAGGCCTCTTCGGGACCTCGCTTTCCCGCGGCAGAACCGCCGGTCCTGGCCTCCCCGGGCAACCATGCGCATGCACCAAGCTAGCTACTCCTACTTGGAGGCACGGGCCATGCGCCAACGGTTCACGAGAACTCGGAGAGCTCAGTGCGTGCTTCAGTGCTGGGTGCTCCAGGGGGCTATCTTTCCTGAAACGCAGCGTCTCCCCGGAGTGATTCCTGGTGGAATACTTGGTGCTACTTGCCGTCTGGGTCAGGTCCGTCAGGGTATATGCAGAGGAGATTCTTCATTCTCGCATCTAGCCATGTCAAAGGCAGCTAGTGCACGCGCACTAGCGATCCTCGCTGCAGCCTGCTGCGTCTTTTCCGGCATGAAAGGCCATCGTTACCATAAATGATCAAAGCGGTGAAAAGACAACGTTAAACTAGTTGCTGCTAAACATGTCGTCTGTGGCTTAGCATAATCGGTCTAGCCCTAGCATTTTCTTGCATCTCGTGGCCCAATCACCTCTCAGCTCGAGCCGCGCCCTAGAAAGTGCTACTAGCAGTGTTTGCTCATTCAGTCTAGTGAGCTCCAAGTCTAATGTATGTCGCGATGCCCCTCGAGTGACCCGGAAGGCGAACCTCTCGTCTCTTCCTTCCAGGGGCACACCGAGCGGTCGTGCCCCCAGTATCTACTACCCCTAACGCGTCGTGGAATCTATGTCTCAGAATAAGGACTGGAATGCTTGCATCCACTACGTAGTCTGGTTATCATAGCTTAATTAGAAGTACTGCCTCCACCAGGTGGCCATAGTGGTCGATCGACGACTCGAATCTTCAGTGAGCCTTTATTCCCAACTCAGGCAGGCATCAATCTGGAGATTCATGGAATGATGGGAGCGATGCGGCAAGTTCACAGTGTGGCGCACCAGGCTGCGTCACTCGCATGCATGCCCAGCCCATCCACCGTGCTTACATGAATCCTTTGCTTCAGTGTACTGGAGGTAGCGCTATACTGATGTACAGTATATTACATGCCAGTGGATCAATCTGTTGCGTGCAGTGGACTTTCCTTTGAAAAAGTAAGGGATAGTTTCAATCAGATTCAGTGCTAGCATTCAGTATGGACACCTGGTGGGAGAGATTAAGTGCTAGCATTGTCGGCAATGATGGACTCGTCGCTGTCTAAATCGCCGTATGGACACCTGGTGGGAGAGATTAAAAAGCTTATGGAGGATAGGGAGTTTGTCCCAACTAAAATAGCATGTTCCCAAAATAGGGTTGCGGATTGTCTCGCTAATTATGGCCGTACGGAGCGTAGTACAGCTTGCTGGCAGACTGTAATCCTTTTGATTCTAAATAAAACTCTCTTTTACCCCGCAAAAACAAATAAAAAAATAGTTTCAATCAGATATTTCTTCTTTGGACAAGTTGTTTTAGCTTCATTACTCACTATATGAAAGTTGGCCAGAATCGCGGCCTCTCCGCGCCCCGAGTACTGTAGTCAGCAACAGTAAGTATTGTTCATCTACAGTGTTCAACAGTGCGCGCCACTTTGCAGAAAACACTCCACCGAGGACCTATTTGTAATTTTAGAAAACTTCGGGGACTTTTGTGCGAAAACATCCACAACTCCATCCCTCTCCTTTCTCTCCTGCGCGCTGCGGAGCTCTCCGCCGCCGCCGCCGACGCCCACCACCGCCGTTCCGCGCCTCCTCCTTCAGATCGACGAAGACGGCGGCATTCGCCATCATCTCCTCTTCCTCCTCGCTTCAAATCGCCTGCCGCGATGCTGTATGCACGCCGGAATCGCCACCGATGTCCATGCTGTCCGCCGCCGCGTTCAGTCCTCGCCGGCGACGCTCTGGTCACCGAACTGCGGCGGCGCCGCCACTATCGGGTACCCCGCGTCGAGGCGCACCCGACGCACCCAGTCGCGCGTCCTGGGTTGCGGTGCCGCGCCGCCGCCGTGGTCCTCGCCGCCGCGGCAGGTTCAGCCACTGTGACATCATCCGATGTCACAGTGGGTCCGTCCTGTCAGTTTTTTTTTAAAAAAAAAATTTCTGCCATGTGGGCCCACCTAAATTATACAAAATCCAGACAATCAATAATGTTACAAGTTCAAAAAAATCAAATCTTTCTACCGGAAAAATATAAACAATAAATCAAAATAATCACAGACAAAAAAATGCTAACTAATTATGAGAAACCACAAACATATTTAAGCATTTCAATTTAATGACAAATTAGAAGAAAAAAATACATTTGCTCCAATTATTATACAAACAATTGTATGAAGTTGGATTTAAGAAACATTTCTAATTATATAATTCAATTGAATAAATTTGCATTCTTTCTCACACAATATGGACTTAAATTAAAAACTAAAATAAAAACATTTTCTAACATTCTAGATTGCTTAAAAATTGGAAATACTCAAAACTCTAAAATATATGAACAAAATATTTCAAGTTTTCCTGAAAAATAATTAAAAAAACATTTTCTATCATTCTAAATTGCTTACAAATTGGAAACACTCTAAAATATATGAACAAAACATTTTCAAATTTTTCAGTAATAGTTTCTTCAATATATTATCCCATAGCAAAAAAAAATTCGACCGCAAATTATGAGACTTTTGCAGAACTCAAAATCTTTTTCTCGCGTTCACATTTTCGACACAACTTTTAAACAAATTGTTCTGATAATAATTTCTTTAATGTTTCGAGTTAATTGTTTATTTAAAATATTGTCCCCACGACAAACAAATCTTTTATTGCAATTTTTGAACCTCAAATTTATGAACAACAAACTACAGTACGTATACCTGCTCACATTTTCGCCATAACTTTTAAACTTTGTTTTCCCGGTGGTACCTTCTTTACTACAATATCGATGTACTTTTCACATAAACAACAAAAACAAATATTATTTTACTTTTTTCCTAATTTAATTTTTTCCCTATACTTACATTTTTAAGACTCTTTCCAAGCATAATTTCCTGTTAATAGTTTCCTTAAACTAACAACGAACAAAATTGTAACTACAATTTATGCGCTCAAAATTTTCAGATTTCTCTACCCCACAAACACTTTCAACACAAAGTTTTAAAACGTAGTTTCCTAACAGTAATTTTGTAGATAACTTTTTTACGGAAAACAAATTTTCAATTGTAATTCGCAAGTTTCAATATTTCCCGTTTCATATCAACAAAAGGGCTAGCTTTCCAACACAACTTTCATGCGAACAATATACTATTCCCATGGTGAACAAATTTCCCACCATAATTTATGAGCCACAAATTTTTAGATTTCTTCCACATAATCATATTTTAGACACCTGCATTAAATCAAAACAAATCCTAAAACAATTTTACACCAAATGCGTTAATTGAGCCCCTTTGCAGCACCCCTTAGATGTCTCTGATTCAGCATCAATAACAACTAATGTATCTCCAAATAATTTTTTTGCTGTCTCATCATTTTCACTTGCAAACACTTTGAATATGACTATATCTTGCTAAATCACCTCAAGCAAAATAATGAATAATTACAACAGTATATTAAACAATTTTCTTTTTTCATTATATTACAAGTAATGGTATTTTTGTTTGGCAACAACAAAGATGAAATCTCAAGTTGACACACTTCGCATACCAGATCCTTTTCCTGTGAAAGTAGAGATAGAAAAGATGTCGTTAGTAATCTAAGCACGAAATATCAAGAAAGAGCAAAGGCAAAAATAGGTTAGCATACCCATTTGAAACTGTACTTGGCACAAGATAATTCTTCCGTAATAATGAATGTTTGGAGGAAATTGTAAATTCATCTCCTCTAATTATAGTTTGATTTCAAATTGAATTTAATAAATGCTCACAAAATGTATTCCCTCCAATTGTTGAGTTAAATTAAATATTTAACACAAAACACAAACATATCATATCAATTCGAATAGATTAAACATTTAGAAATAATATAATTACACTCCCTCCAATTATGCAATTCACTTTAATAAATAATTAAAATAAACTTAACTCTCTCTAATTATGTATTCAAATTTAAATAATGCTTTATTACACGCACATCTCAAAAAACCACAAATTCATTTCCTCTAAAAATATGAATATTTCGAAAACATGCAGATTCATTTCCTCTAGCTATGTATTGATTTCAAATTGGATTTAATAAATGCTCATACAACATATTTCCTCCAAATATTGAGTTAACTTAAACAATTATGACAAAACCAAAACATATCATACCAATTCAACGGTTTAATATTTAGAAATCATATAACTAAACTCACTCCAATTATGCAATTCAATTTAATAAATGCTCAAATTGAACTTAACTCTTCCTAATTACGCAGTTCAATTTAAATAATGCTTGATCACATACATATTTAAAGAAATCACATATTCATTTCCTCTAAAAAAGTATTGAATTAAATAAACGGTAATACAATATATTTCCTCCAACCAAAGATTTAAATTACATATTTACAGCGAAATACAAACATATTCAACCAATTTAATTTATTAAGTTAAATTATATTTAAAACAAACCACAAACATATCATGTCAATTCGAACAAAATTAATATTTTCAAAATAATATAACTAAACTCCCTCTAATTATGCAATTCAATTTAATAAATGTTTAAATTGAATTTAACTCCCTCTAATGTCACCATTTCTATTCACAAGATATCTTATATTTACTAATTGGAGGCACCGTAGAAAGCTCCACGTTAATCCTGGAGGTTACATAATTTTATCCATCCGATTTGACTAATCACCGTTTGACAGCCGTTGAATCCATCCGCGTGAGGCCGACTAGATCTTCTGATCTCCTTCGGTAAAAGTATCCAAGGTCATGGGTTCGACTCCCAGCATAATCGTATGAATATCTCATAGAGATAGAGTCCCTGTTTTCTATCCCACGTGAATGCCTACTTACCGAATTTTCTTCTCCTGCCGAAAATAATAATCCCCTTGACCCTGTTGCTCATGTCCTCATCGGCCGGTCGTCAAGCACACCCTAGCGCTGGTCCTCCTACACCTCTCCATGTCTGGTGTCGCCACTTCAACTTCAAGGTTCCATCCATGCTGAAGTCCATCCAAATCAGCACGCCCAGATCAAGTCTCCCTAATCTCTTCAACCTTGGAATCTCCTAATCTTCCATGTCCGATGCGTACAGGCGGAAGACTGAAAAAGCCCATCACCGGCGAGGTTGCCGACTGGAAGCTAACCCCACCCATGTTCAAATTTCTCTCCCGTCGCTCATGCCGTACTCTACAGGCAAGTAAACCTATATCGTTGACTTTTTTTTTTTAGATTACAGATCCGGCTTGATCTGTAACGTCTCATTAAGAAAATTCAGTAGTATATATGTGTATCGTTCAGCATTGAACTTGATTATATTATGTGTTGTAGGGAGCCGAGGAGAGCCAGATGGGTTGATCTGCATTGCCTGTAGGGAGCGTCCGAGTGTGAGCTCGGTTGATCTGCATTGCCTTCAGTGGCACCTTGCAGTGAGCTTGCGTTTTCTGCATCTAGCTACAAATAAACCACCTACTAGCCAGTCAGTTTCTTATTCATAGAAAATTTAACAAATGATTTTTCATGTCCCCCCATGCTAGCCAAGGCAATTAGGTTATCTTTTCTATGGAAAAGATTTGAATGCAGTAATGTCGTTTTATTCTAAATAAAGGCTAAATCTCATGATTTGTAGGCTATATCTAACCATAATGTCTTCAGAGTATGGAGTACATGAGAACAAAATCTCAGATGCATCTCCATGTGGCCCATCCGGTCTGAGGATTAGCCATATCTCTACATAGCTTATTCCCACGTATTCCTACTTGGATGATACTACTACTTGATAAAAATGAACGTAAGGAATGAGTGGATGCTAGAATTTATATGTATGCATATTAACACAAACATGCAGGGTCCTTAAACGGAATTGCTTTGTTCAGGTAATTTTGCTACTCGAGATGCTACCTCCACTCTTATTGAATTTATATAAACAGGTTAATAATCTTAATTGCATATTCATAAAAAATTATTTGGACAACCATTATTAAATAAATCTATATGCCAACATGTATTAAAAAATATTTATTTGTATTTGCATCCATTTCTTATGATCCATTCTGTTTCAACAATAGAAGTTAAATTGAGGAAATAATTTCATAGGGCATGGAAGAATCTTAGACTCCAGGTTTTGTACGATTACTTTTTTATGTTCTATTCCAATTATGTTTCAAATGCGAATTACTATTGCTGCGTTCATGCCTAGATCCTTTGTGTGGGAACTTTTCCACATGAAAGATCTAAATATTAGTGACAACGAATAAATCTTTTAGCATATCAGCTTAGGGAGTCAGTACTGATTCGTAGCTAGCATAGCAGCAAAACAATTATCGTTGGAGCGGTGCACAGCTTCGGGGCATGCGGACTACCAAATTTGAACTACAGGTACGCATTTTACTTTTTTCCTTAGCACGAAAGACAGAGAAACCTGACCTCTAACTGGGTCGTTGTGGAGGAATGGAGCAACTCAGAAGCAAAAAACAGTTTAGTTGACGGCACTGAGACACACAGGTCGTAGGAGACGTGCTTGCAACAATATGTTTCATGCCAGCTTAATGCAATTTTTCTTACTTCAATTTGGGCATTTTAGAAAAAACACTATTTTTTGATAATATAGTAAAGCAAAAGAAGTAGTACTAACATTGCAAGGGTGTTTTATTTTTTATTTCATATAGTGAAGGTGAAGTCGGTGTTGATATCCAAGTTGGCGATACCGTTAGAAAGAACCCGAGCATCTTCGGGCACACCATCTTCATCTGCTTCGATGCCATGATAGTTGAGGTCGACGTCGCGGGAGGGTGGAAGCCTGCGTGACGGGACGAAGAGAATGTCAACCAGCGAGCATGCACGACCAGGGCTCCGGCGTTACGCCATACGCCAGCTGCTCCACCACGACTCCCACTACGGCTGTGTCAATATCCATGCCGTCTCCTCTCCACAACTCCCTGCACTGCAGAGACATTGGAGAGAGGTCAAAAAATGAGAGGATTGGGTGCTAATGGAGAAAGGGATTCTTCATTTTTTTAAACCAAAAAAGGGGATTTGGAGACCAGGAGTCAACTTTCTCTTTAAAGCAGCCCTCTGATATGCAGTAGGTTCTATCTCGCATGTCCTTAATTATTCCAAACATTTAGATATTTCTCCCAAACGTTGGTCAGTATAGAGTGTACTCTACATTCATACTTTTTACCAGGGCGACATAATTTTGATTCTCCTCCCATCACTGTACTGCTAATGATACTAGGATATACTTCGAAATCCTGAATCTTACATCAAACTAAACATTTGCATTTTAGGAATGAAAATTTGAAATTTGCTTGAATATAAGCTTTTTACCCCAACCCCCTAAACTCGCCTTGCATTCTCCGACTCTGCTATCTGATACTTAAACAACGTTTATTATTACCTATGAAAGACGAGCTGATATTAGGATTATTTTAACCTAAGTAAATCATAGACGCTCATGTATACAGAAGTTGCTAGATTTTAATATTGACATGCAATTTCATACATGTCTATCCACATGTACATTTGCACAAATTATACTAGATCCAAGAGTATTTTTTACCGATACTGAATATGTGTTGCCAAGATTTGATATCAATGCATCTTAAAAAAATAAAGAATATCAATGAAGTTACCAAATACACCTCCCTGTTAGCAGAATATAAATTACCTAACTTTTCAAATAATTTAAACCCAAGACATGTATGAATATTAAAACTGGTATTTTGCTACGTGCCTAATGGCGGGTAAGACATACCCACCACAAGAATTACAAGTTCAAAATATATATAGAAGTGCCATATAAAAACAAAAATTACAAAATTATACTTGAAAAGATAAAAATGGAGTACTATATACGTACCTTAATAAAAAAGAATCTACAAAAATCATAGAAAAAGGTTAGGAATAGTCTGGAATTAACTTGAAAAGATAGCAAGATATAGCAAAACTAATAAACCTAACTAGCCCGTGCAGATGCACGGGTTGATGACTAGTATTATATAACCAAAACAAAAAAAAAGTTTTATTCACAGAAATATATCCACCAAAGGCGCGGCTCAAGGCAGAGAGCTAGCGTACGTACTCAGTCTAGCAGATTGGAGCTAATATAATACGGAGTATTATGAAACCTGACGCCCGTGGAGCGAGAAACTGACGTGGAAATGGAATGTGGAAACGCACGAAGAAGGAGAGAAGTTTGGCGCATGAGAAGATGACGCGGCTGGCCAGCCAAAGGTCATCGTCTGCCAATTCCTTAATTAATTCAGGGGGCTGAGATGATCAGTTAGTTAACACTAGTCGTTGATTTGATTTGACAGGGCTGGCTATGTGCGACGTACTGACAGATGGCGTATCTCCCTCCAGCTCATCATTCCAGCTTGACCAACTAATCAATCTCCTATCTTCAGTTTTCCATCTCCTCCCGCTCAAGAATTATTATTCGGCCGGCCCAAAACATGCATACATGTGTGCACAATAATTTGTTTGTTCGGTCGAGCTGTTTTAATGGGGATTAGGAACATTCATACGTAGAATTAAGACCGATAAGAACCAAAATAGGAGTTCATGCGTACGAGAATCCAGCAGGGCATGGAGACCTAAAAACATACTAATCTACTCCTTCTGTTCCATTTTAATTGACTCACATATATCTAGATATGTATGTACCTAGCACTAAAACATGTCTAGATGCATCCATATCTACATATATGTGAGTCAATTAAAATGGAACGGAGGGAGTGCTTGTACTAATCAAGTCTATGCGCAAATAAAGGTGGTACGCACAACACACGCAAAAAAACATAGCTATCTAGTTATACCATTATTTGATTTGATTTGCGATAAAACTCGAATTACATAATATTTGCCCACTTAATTGCATATGCGAGTATCCACGCAAATGAAAAAAAATAAAATGGCATATATGGGCCAGGCCGCGGTTGCCGCGGCGGCGCCGCATATCGTACGAGAGGCAGGGCCGCACGGCCGAAGGACCAAACAGAAGTCAAGGGGCGCTGCCCACCGTCGTCCTCTTCACCGGCGCCCGACGCCGCCAACCGCCATGGCCACCCTTCCTCTCCTGCCTCCGGCTGCGGGGGCTATCAGTACTGTTTTAGATGCCAGAATCATTTTGTACTATCAGAATCAGTACTACCGGATCAACCAAGCTAGCGAGCAAGCTAGACGTCCAGCGAGCTAGCCTAGCGAGCACGGCGCCACCGCGCCAGCGAGCTAGCAAGCTAGCGTAGCGAGCGGCGTATACGGCGCCGCAAAGAGCCGCGGCGTATACGCGGTTAGTTCGCGGCATACCACATTCTACTATATATAAAACTATATATAAAAGATGGCAGAATCCCTGCCCTCTCCCGCTTCCACGTCGCCTCCAATCGACGGGCGTCGGATCGCCAAGATGGACGACCCAGATGGCTCCACGTCGGCCCCAAAACCGCTCAGCACTGTAGCACCTGATTTTTAACCAATGGGGCGACGCCACGTCGCCCGGTTGCCCGACCGGTCACCCCGCGCGCAGCCGGTGACCCCCCGCGCACGAACTTTGGCGCGACCTTTTTGCGGAAACCCCTCCGCAAAGGACGGCAATGTAATTTGCGAAAACATCAAGGACTTCCGTGCAAAAATGCCACGACTCCATCCACGTCCTCCCTCTCCCGCGAACGCCCGCGGCGACGCCGCCGGCGCCGACGCCTCGCGCCGCCGCTCCAGGCCGCCCCGCACGCATCCGCGGGCACGGGGAGCTGCGCCGCCGCGTGTGATACGTCTCCAACGTATCCATAATTTCTGCTGTTCCATGCTTATATTATACCATTTGCTACATGTTTTATATACACTTCATATCACTTTTATGCATTTTCTGGGACTAACCTATTAACAAGATGCCGAAGTGCCAGTTCCTGTTTTCTGCTGTTTTTGGTTTCAGAAAAGTACTTCTGCGAATATTCTCGGAATTGCACGAAACAAAAGGCCACGTCCCTATTTTTCCAGCACCGTCACGGAGTCCGAAGGAGAGACGAAGGAGGGCGCCGAGGTGGCCAAACCACACACGGCGCGGGTGGGCCCCCTGCCGCGCCACAGGTGGTGTGGGCCCCTCGGCCTCCACCGACATCGCCCCTTCGCCTATATATTGCCTCAGACGCGAAAACCCTAAAAACCAAGTCATATTTCCAGAAGAGTTCCGCAGCGCCGCCGCCATCGACGACAAGTTTCGGGGGACAGAAGTCTCTGTTCCGGCACGCCGCCGGGACGGGGAATTGCCCCCGGAGTCATCTCCATCGACACCACCGCCATCTTCATCGCCGCTGCTGACTCCCATGATGAGGAGGGAGTAGTTCTCCCCGAGGCTGAGGGCTCTACCGGTAGCTATGTGGTTCATCTCTCTCTCCATGGTGTGATCTTTATGTGATCATGTGTATTGCTAGTATCGCTGAATACATTAATAATGTTTATGCTACTCAAGTGATTTTGTCTAGTTTCTGGAGTCATTGTGACAACACGGTATCAAGGTGACAGTGTGGGTACTTGTGTGACTCTATGAATAATTTAGACATTTATCATGGCTTATTCTTGGGAATTGTGGTGTTTGTTTACTCAGACTTTGAGGTGTGCTTTTGCAGCCCTACGCATAGTACTCTTGCTTCATCAAGAAGGAGAATAATCCCGAGCAGTATTTACTTGTGTTCAGTTGTGCTAATCTAGTTGAATATGTAGATGTTACTCTTTATCTATTATGCACTCTATAGGTTACTTTAATATGAACTCCGGTACTCTCCACGGTGTAAAGGTGACAGTGTGTGCACCGTGTGTGATTCCTTTATGACGTTGTGGCGCTTGTTTACTCCGGCTTGAGGTGTGCTTTTGTAGCCCTACACAATGAATGGTGTTTGTTATCCAACAAGAGAGTGTTTAAGAGTAGCTTTTATTATTCAGTTATGAGATCATTGTTGAGAGTGTCCACTAGTGAAAGTATGATCCCTAGGCCTTGTTTCTAAGCATTGAAACACCGTTTACAACAAGTTCTGCTACATGTTTGCTTGCTGCCATCTTTATTTCAGATTGCAGTTACTACTTATAATCATCCATATTACTTGTATTTCACTATCTCTTCGCCGAACTAGTGCACCTATACATCTGACAAGTGTATTGGGTGTGTTGGGGACACAAGAGACTTCTTGTATCTTAATTGCAGGGTTGCTTGAGAGGATATCTTTGACCTCTACCTCCCTGAGTTCGATAAACCTTGGGTGATTCACTTAAGGGAAACTTGCTGCTGTTCTACAAACCTCTGCTCTTGGAGGCCCAACACTGTCTACAAGAATAGAAGCACACGTAGACATCAAGCTATTTTCTGGCGCCGTTGCCGGGGAGGTAAGGTAAAAGGTATTCACATCCTCTGGCTACTAAGCTATTTTCTAGTATGTTGCTAGTGTGTGAGTGCTCGAAGTATTTCCTTTAGATTCTGCAATTATATCTTTTTGTTTCTTGTTTTTATTTTCACTAGTTAGGCTTAATGGAAAACAACAAAAAAATTAGAGATCTTTATGAACTTTATATTGAATTAGGACATGATGCTTTTGAAGAGAAAATTAAAAAACCTATGGAGGCTTGTTTGCATGATGGTAGCAATGTATTACTATAAATTCTTTGAACACCATTATTGCTAATGCTATGCAAAGCTCTAAGCTTGGGGAAGCTGGTTTTGATGAATATGATATTTTTAGTCCCCCAAGTTTTGAGGAGAAAATTTTCTTTGATGATACTTTGCCTCCAATTTATGATGATTATAATGATAGTGGTATTTTGGTGCCACCTACTATGGAGGATAAAGTTTATTATGATTATACTATGCCTGCAATTTATGATGATTACAATGATGGTTGTGATAGTTTTACTCTCACTATTACTAATAAATTGATTATGCTTATGTGGAGAGTAATGATACTTTTGCATGTGGATCATGATAAGAATGCTTTATGTGATAGCTATATTGTTGAGTTTTTCATGATGCACTGAAAATTATTTGAGAGAGGAAAATATGGTTGTAGAAATCTTCATGTTACTAAAACCTCTCTTTATGATGAAGTTTTGAGCTTTCTCTTGATTTGCTTTTATTTGCTGGGTACTTTAAGACCTACTGGTCCTTATGAGAGAGGGAGACATGTTCATATATCACAATAATATTAAGTCTCTCTCTTTTGTTGAAATTTTTGAAGTTGCACTTGTTTTGCCTTCTATGCTAGTCACTTTATGCTTTATTGATTTATTTTCTTACAAGACTCCTTGCATAGGAAGTGGGTTAGATTAAATGTGTTTGGTATTTGCTTTTGATGCTCTCTTATTCAACTCTTATACATATGAGAGCATTATCAAAATCACTATGCCTAGCTAAAAGGCTTTAAAGAAAAGCGCTCGTTTTTATTTTCTGTTATTTTTGTTTTCTTTGAGTCAAGGTGTTTTACTTCTGTAGCAACTCCTTTGTATCTTTATTTTATCGCATTGTTGTGCCAAGTAAAGTTCTATTTGAAAGTTGATGCAAGATTTGGATTTCTGCGCAGAACAGATTTTTAGCTGTCACGATTTGAGCTTTTCTCCTAGAAAATTCAAAAATTCTAAAAAATCACGCATCTTCCTGAGATATGTACGCAACTTTCATTAATGGCCAGATCCATCTGAGCAACTTAAGTGCCTCGAAAAAATTCGTCTTCCAGACTGTTCTGTTTTTGACAGATTCTGCCTTTTGTTTTGCATTCGCTCTTTTACGTGTTTGTGTGGATTTCTTTGCTCCACAAAGCATTGGTGGCTGTAGCTAATGTCCAGAAGCTTTGGGATTGATTGTATCATTACAGAATATGAGAATTTTTGATTATGCACTAACCCTCTAATGAGAACTGTCTTGAGTTTGGTGTGAAGGAAGTTTTCAAGGATCAAGCGAGAAGGGTGATATTATGTGATCAAGAAGAGTGAAAAGCCTAAGCTTGGGGATGCCCCCGTGGTTCATCCCAACCATATTCAGAGAGACTCAAGCGTCTAAGCTTGGGGATGCCCAAGGCATCCCCTTCTTCATCAACAACTTATCAGGTCATCTCTAGTGAAACTATATTTTAATTCTTTCACATCTTATGCGCTTTACTTGGAGCGTCTGTGTGCTTTTATTTTTGTTTTGTTTGAATAAATTCGGATCCTAGCAATCCTTGTGTGGGAGAGAGACACGCTCCGCTTTTTCATGTGAATACTCATGTTCTTCACTTATATTTGTTGAGTATTCTTAACTAGCTACTGCAGTGCTTTTAGCTCCTGTTTTTCATGCATCTCTTCGAGCTGTTAGCACTTGTTTATAAATACTCTCTTGCTGCATTATATTATCATTTGGAGAGTTTATGTTTAAATAAATTGATTGGTGTTTGTTTGGAAGAAAGAAAATGCTACATGTAGTAGTTGGTATTGGAAAAGACATATGCATTCTTGTAGATCATTGTCTTGTTTTGATTTGATGCTTTGCAATTGTTTTGAGCTCTCAAGTAGATCATGTTTAAGCTCTTGCATCATGTAGTTAAAGCCTAGTAGTGGAGAACTACCGTAGAGCTTGTTGAGACTTGGGATGCATATTTGTTCTCTCTAAGGTCTAGATATTTTCTGGTAAAATGTTTGAGCAACAAGGAAGACAGTGTAGAGTCTTATAATACTTGCAATATGTTTTTATGTGATTCTTGCTGTACCGGTTTATACTTGTGTTTGCTTCAAACAACCTTGCTAGCCTAAACTCTGTACTGAGAGGGAATGCTTCTCGTGCATCCAAAACTTGAGCCAAAACCCATGCCATTTGTGTCCACCATACCTACCTACTATGTGGTATTTCCTGCCATTCCAAGTAAATATTTCATGTGCTACCTTTAAACTATTCAAAACTTTATTACTCCTTATTTGTGTCAATGTTTTATAGCTCATGAGGAAGTATGTGGTGTTTTATCTTTCAATCTTGTCATTTACTTCTGACAGACTTTCATGGACTAGTACATATACCGCTTATCCAATAATTTGCAAAAAGAGCTGGCAACGGGGTGCCCAGCCCCAATTAATTACAACTTTCATTAATAATTCTCTTCACATGTTTTGCCCTGATTTATCAGTAAGCAACTTAATTTGCAAATAGACACTCCTCCATGGTATGTGAATGTTGGAAGGCACCCGAGGATTCGGTTAGCCATGGCTTGTGTAAGCAAAAGGTTGGGAGGAGTGTCATCTATAAAGAAACTAAAATACATGTGTAAACAAAAGAGAAGAGGGATGATCTACCTTGCTGGTAGAGATAACGTCCTTCATGGGAGCCGCTCTTGAAAGTCTGGTTGACAAGGGGGTTAGAGTGCCCACTACCATTCGTTGACAACAACAAACACCTCTCAAATACTTATTTTGTGCTCTCTATATGCTTTCGAAAACTTAAAAAGCTCTAGCACATGATTTAATCCCTGCTTCCCTCTGCGAAGGGCCTATCTTTTACTTTATGTTGAGTCAGTTTACCTACTCCTTTCTATCTTAGAAGCAAACACTTGTGTCAACTTTGTGTGCATTGATTCTTACATGTTTACTTATTGCACTTGTTATATTGCTTTATGTTGACAACTATCCATGAGATATACATGTTACAAGTTGAAAGCAATGCTGAAACTTAATCATCCTTTGTGTTGCTTCAATGCCTTTTACTTTGAATCTATTGCTTTATGAGTTACCTCTTATGCAAAACTTTTTGATGCTTGTCTTGAAAGTACTATTCATGAAAAGTTTTTGCTTATATGATTCATTGTTTACTCTTTATCTATTTGTTAGCAAACTATAGACATTGCTTTGAGTCACTTCATTCATGACATGAGCCTTGCAATATATTGATCAAGATTGTGTGAAAGCATGTCTCCTCAGAAATTATTTGTTGTTATCGTTTTACCTACTCGAGGACGAGTAGAACTAAGCTTGGGGATGCTTGATACGTCTCCAACGTATCCATAATTTCTGATGTTCCATGCTTATATTATACCATTTGCTACATGTTTTATATACACTTCATATCACTTTTATGCATTTTCTGGGACTAACCTATTAACAAGATGCCAAGTGCCAGTTCCCTGTTTTCTGCTGTTTTTGGTTTCAGAAAAGTACTTCTGCGAATATTCTCGGAATTGCACGAAACAAAAGGCCACGTCCCTATTTTTCCAGCACCGTCACGGAGTCCGAAGGAGAGACGAAGAGGGCCCGAGGTGGCCAAACCACACCGGCGCGGGTGGGCCCCCGCGCGCCACAGGTGGTGTGGGCCCCTCGGGCCCCACCGACATCGCCCCTTCGCCTATATATTGCCTCAGACGCGAAAACCCTAAAAACCAAGTCATATTTCCAGAAGAGTTCCGCAGCGCCGCCGCCATCGACGACAAGTTTCGGGGGACAGAATCTCTGTTCCGGCACGCTGCCGGGACGGGGAATTGCCCCCGGAGTCATCTCCATCGACACCACCGCCATCTTCATCGCCGCTGCTGACTCCCATGATGAGGAGGGAGTAGTTCTCCCCCGAGGCTGAGGGCTCTACCGGTAGCTATGTGGTTCATCTCTCTCTCCATGGTGTGATCTTTATGTGATCATGTGTATTGCTAGTATCGCTGAATACATTAATAATGTTTATGCTACTCAAGTGATTTTGTCTAGTTTCTGGAGTCATTGTGACAACACGGTATCAAGGTGACAGTGTGGGTACTTGTGTGACTCTATGAATAATTTAGATATTTATCATGGCTTATTCTTGGGAACTGTGGTGTTTGTTTACTCAGACTTTGAGGTGTGCTTTTGCAGCCCTACACGTAGTACTCTTGTGTTATCAAGAAGGAGAATAATCCCGAGCAGTATTTACTTGTGTTCAGTTGTGCTAATCTAGTTGAATATGTAGATGTTACTCTTTATCTATTATGCACTCTATAGGTTACTTTAATATGAACTCCGGTACTCTCCACGGTGTAAAGGTGACAGTGTGTGCACCGTGTGTGATTCCTTTATGACGTTGTGGCGCTTGTTTACTCCGGCTTGAGGTGTGCTTTTGTAGCCCTACACAATGAATGGTGTTTGTTATCCAACAAGAGAGTGTTTAAGAGTAGCTTTTACTTATTCAGTTATGAGATCATTGTTGAGAGTGTCCACTAGTGAAAGTATGATCCCTAGGCCTTGTTTCTAAGCATTGAAACACCGTTTACAACAAGTTCTGCTACATGTTTGCTTGCTGCCATCTTTATTTCAGATTGCAGTTACTACTTATAATCATCCATATCACTTGTATTTCACTATCTCTTCGCCGAACTAGTGCACCTATACATCTGACAAGTGTATTGGGTGTGTTGGGGACACAAGAGACTTCTTGTATCTTAATTGCAGGGTTGCTTGAGAGGATATCTTTGACCTCTACCTCCCTGAGTTCGATAAACCTTGGGTGATTCACTTAAGGGAAACTTGCTGCTGTTCTACAAACCTCTGCTCTTGGAGGCCCAACACTGTCTACAAGAATAGAAGCACACTAGACATCAGCGTGCGGCACCTCCTCGCCGCGGGCCGCGTCCTGGACGCCGGCGGCGCGCCGGATTTGCCGCCGCCGTGCCGCGGCGACCTTCCGCCGCGTCCTTGTCGCCGTCGGCGTCTCCGGCGACCAAACGGATGGCGGCGCCGCCCATTGCGCCTCCTCGCGACGCTCCCAGGCCGATCCGCCGCGCTCTCGGCCTCGCGCGCGTGCTCCCCTGCCGGAGGCGAGCTCGGCATGGCCGCCATGGCAGCCGCCGCTGACGTCGCGGGCTGACGCCATCGTGGGCCCACATGTCCAGCGTTTTTTATTTCGTAAATGTTTTCCAAAAAAAAAACCTGACGCGCGGGTCCTACATGTCATAGACTGTACAGCTGAACCAAAAAGATAAAATTGTATAATTCAATAACTTCTGAACTGCATTCCAAAAAAACCAAATGATATGTCAAAAAATTGCAAATTTAACAAATTTAACAATTCACAAATTTAACAAATTTTTACAATTTGCACACAAAAGTTGCACCAAGAAAACAGTGTCCACAAAATAATGCAAACCAGCATTTTGAAAGTTCCCGAAAAGTGCGAAATTTCAACATTTCAAAAATTTAGAATTCAATAAATTCCCGAAGTTTGCATCTTACGTTCAAAATAATGCAAATAAAAAAATTACTCTACGTTCAAAAAAATGAAAAAAAAATCACCGAGGTACGAAAATATGTATTTAATTATACGGTTCAAAATAATAGAAAAAAAAATGCAAATTTAACAAATTTCCAACCTTCGCACACAAAGTTCAAAAAAAAAACAATGCCCACAAAACAATGCAACGGCAAAATAATTAGAATTCCAAATTCATAACTTCTAACACAATTCCGTAAAATGCAAATAATATTTCAAAAAATTGGAAAATAAATACAATATGTCAAAAAAACGCAAATTTAACAAATTTTCAACTTCGCGTACAAAAGTTGCACCAAAAAAAAGTGCCCACAAAGTAATGCAAACACACAAAATGATAAAATTATAAAATTCATAACTTCAAGCTATGATTTACGAAATCCATAAAAAACAAAATTTTGAAAATTTCCAACCTTCGCACCAAAAGTAGCATAAAAAAAAACGATGCCCACAAAATAATACAAAACCTTCGCACACAAAAGTTGCATAAAAAAAACGAAGCCTACAAAATAGTACAAACATCAAAATGACTAAAACTACAAAATTGATAGCTTATAAGCTATAATTTGGAAAAAACATAACAATAGTACAAAATGCAAATTTAAACAATTTCAACCTTCGCACAACAAAAGTTGAAAAAAAAGCCCACATAACAATACAACGACAAAATAATTAAATTTTAAAATTCATAACTTCTAAATTACAATTCCGCAAAAAACAAATAATATGTCAAAAAATTACAGATTTGACAAATTTTCAGCTTTCCACAGACAAGTGCACAAAAAAAATGCCCACAAAATAGTGCAGACAATATTTCCAAAGCTTCCCGCGACCACCAGATTTCCGTACTTTCCACAACCGAAAACCAACAAATAAGCATTCATATTTCAACAATTTCTCAAAAAATTAATATGAAATTCATCGAAATACTTACTGTCACATAAATCTTATTTACTAACGCATTGCGAATGTATATCACGTAGCAGAACAGAAAAATAGCACCTTATAGTTTCCACAAATTTACGAATAGCGAACCCACGGGCGCGGCGAACGCCGCGCATAATCCCCTAGTACAAATAACGGCGCGCGCGGGTACTAACCGCGGAGCGTCCTGTTTGTACCCTGAACTATAGTTAACTATAGCTGTTGATTTGATTTGATTTGATTTGACAGGGCTGGTTATGTGCTACGTACTGAGTACTGACAGATAGCATATCCCTCCACTATATCTTGGCATCGGTCCAGCTCGATCGACTAATCTCTTCACCTAGTAATTATCTGAGATTGCTTGGTTACGACAGCACGATCGATTCCACACTTGAGTCAAGACATGTCCTGCAGGAGCTCCGTTCGCCGACTAAATTGCTTTGCAACAAAGCGTTCCGTACTGTTCGTTAGTACTTACCTCACTCCAAATGAAAAAAACTCTCCACCGATTGCTTCAATCTGTAATCTGATCGAGTCACTCACCAACCTGTTGTACCTAGCTCTTTTTTTGTGCATGTGCCGAGTAGGTCTATAGGTGGACATCTAGCTTGATTGACACTGCTGATGTGCACATGTTCAGATCATGCACGCGAAGTTTTTCTGCCTGGTATATGCTTGATGCTTGACCACTTTAATCTATTTGGTAAATTGTTCGAATTGTACTTCAGCTAATCCATGTTGTGAAAGCTATACCAGCCAAAAAACACAGAGCAGCGACACTAGAAACTCCTAACCCTCCAATCGACGGCGTCGATCGCCAAGATGGACGGCCCAGATGGCTCCACGTCGGCCCCAAAACCGCTCAGCACTGTAGCACCTAATTTTTAACCAATGGGCGACGCCCACGTTGCCCGTTGCCCGGCCGTCACCCCCGCGCGCAGCCGGTGAAACCCCGCGCACGAACTTTGGGCGACCTTTTTGCGGAAACCCCCCCGCAAAGGACCGCAATGTAATTTGCGAAACATCAAGGACTTCCGTGCAAAAATGCCACGACTCCATCGCCGTCCTCCCTCTCCCGCGAACGCCCGCGGCGTCGCCGCCGGCGCCGACGCCTCGCGCCGCCGCTCCCAGCCCCCCCGCCACGCATCCGCGGGCACGGGAGCTGCGCCGCCGCGTCGGCACCCCTCGCCGCGGGCCGCGTCCTGGGACGCCGGCGGCACGCCGATTTGCCGCCGCCGTGCCGCGGCGACCTCCGCCGCGTCCGTGGTCGCCGCCACGTCTCTGGCGAACAAACGGATGGCGGCGCCGCCCATTCGCCTCCTCGCGACGCTCCCAGGCCGATCCGCGCGATCTCGCCTCGCGCGCGTCCTCCCTGCCCCCCGAGGCGAGCTCGGCATGGCCGCCATGGCCGCCGGCCGCTGACGTCGCGGGCTAACGCCATCGTGGGGCCCCACATGTCAGCGTTTTTCTATTTCGTAAATGTTTCCAAAAAAAAACTGACGCGCGGTCCTACATGTCATAGACTGTACAGCTGAACCAAAAAGATTAAAATTGTATAATTCATAACTTCTGAACTGCAATTCCGAAAAAACAAATGATATGTCAAAAATTGCAAATTTAACAAATTTTAACAATTCACAAATTTAACAAATTTTTACAATTTGCACACAAAAGTTGCACCAAGAAAACATGTCCACAAATAATGCAAACCAGCATATTGAAAGTTCCCGAAAAGTGCGAAATTTCAACATTTCAGAAAATTTAGAATTGAATAAATTCCCGAAGTTTGCATCTACGGTTCAAAATAATGCAAATAAAAAATTACTCTACGGTTCAAAAAAATGAAAAAAAATCACCGAGTACGGGAAAATATGCATTTAATTTTACGGTTCAAAATATAGAAAAAATGCAAATTTAACAAATTTTCCAACCTTCGCACACAAAAGTTGCAAAAAAAAAAAAAAACAATGCCCACAAAACAATGCAACGAAAAATAATTAGAATTTCCAAATTCATAACTTCTAAACTACAATTCCGTAAAAAGCAAATAATATTTCAAAAAAATGAAAATAAATACAATATGTCAAAAAAACGCAAATTTAACAAATTTTCAAACTTCGCGTACAAAAGTTGCACCAAAAAAAAGTGCCCACAAAGTAATGCAAACACAAAATGATTAAAATTATAAAAATTCAAACTTCTAAGCTATGATTTACGAAATCCATAAAAACAAATTTTGAAAATTTCCAATCCTTCGCACACAAAAGTAGCATAAAAAAAACGATGCCCACAAAATAATACAAAACCTTCGCACACAAAATTGCATAAAAAAAACGATGCCTACAAAATAGTACAAACACCAAAATGACTAAAACTACAAAATTGATAGCTTATAATCTATAATTTGGGAAAAAACATACAATATGTACAAAATGCAAATTTAACAATTTCCAACCTTCGCACACAAAAGTTGAAAAAAAATGCCCACATAACAATACAACGACAAAATAATTAGAATTTTAAAATTCATAACTTCTAATTACAATTCCGCAAAAAACAAATAATATGTCAAAAAATTACAGATTTGACAAATTTTCAGCCTTCGCACAGACAAGTTGCACAAAAAAAAAAATGCCCACAAAGTGCAGACAATATTTCCAAAGCTTCCGCGACCACCAGATTTCCATACTTTCCACACCGAAAACACAACAAAATAAGCATTCATATTTCAACAATTTCTCAAAAAATTAATATGAAATTCATCGAAAGTACTTACTGTCACATAAATCTTATTTACTAACGCATTGCGAATGTATATCACGTAGCAGAACAGAAAAATAGCACCTTATAGTTTCCACAAATTTACGAATAGCGAACCAACGGGCGCGGCGAACGCCGCGCATAATCCCCTAGTACAAATAACGGCGCGCGCGGGTACTACCGCGGAGCGTCCTGTTTGCACCCCTGAACTTAGTTAACTATAGCTGTTGATTTGATTTGATTGATTTGACAGGGCTGGTTATGTGCTACGTACTGATACTGACAGATAGCATATCCCTCCAGCTATATCTTGGGCATCGGTCCAGCTCGATCGACTAATCTTCTCACCTAGTAATTATCTGAGAGTTGGCTTGGTTACGACAGCACGATCGATTCCACAACTTGAGTCAGACATGTCATGCAGGAGCTCCGTTCGCCGACTAAATTGCTTTGCAACAAAGCGTTCCGTACTGTTCGTTAGTACTTACCTCACTTCCAAATGAAAAAAACTCTTCACCGATTGCTTCAATCTGTAATCTATCGAGTCACTCAACACCTGTTGTACCTAGCTCTTTTTGTGCATGTGCGAGTAGGTCTAGGTGGACATCTATAGCTTGGATTGACACTGCTGGATGTGCACATGTTCAGATCATGCACGCGAGTTTTCTGCCTGGTATAGCTTGAGTGCTTGACCACTTAATCTATTTGGTAAATTGTCCGAAATTGTACTTCAGCTAATCATGTTGTGAAAGCTATACCAGGCAAAAAACACAGAGCTGCGACACTAGAGAACTCCTAACCATACTAGGCCCAAACAACTGAGAGCTGCGACACGAGAGAGCACTAGAGATAGAGAATCCTAATCTACGCCCGTTGCAATGGTTAGCAGCTTTTCGCCCACACTAATCAGTCCCATGTCACTTTTGTTGGGCCCCCATATAGTTTTCCTGCCGGTTTAGCAACCTTTATCTGTATCTTTTTTTTCTTTTTCCTGTTTTGGTTTTCAGCTTGGTTTTTTTTGGTTTTGTCTTTTTTTAATTTTCAGATTTTGAAAATGTTCATGATTTTGAAAAACTGTTAAGATTTTGAAAAGGTTTCATGATTTTGAAAATGATCACTGATTGCTTCAATATGTAATCTGATCGAGTCACTCAACACCTGTGTTGGACCTAGCTCTTGTGTGCATGTGCGAGTAGGTCTGTAGGTGGACATCTAAGCACGGATAGACACTCGATGGCACATGTTCAGATCATGGACGCGAGTTTCTGCCTGGTGTATGTGTATGCTTGAGTCTTCACTACTTAATCTATCTGGTAATTGTCCGAAATTATACTTCAGCTAATCATTTGTGAATGCAGCTACACCAGGCAAAAAACTGCGAACTGCGGACTAGAGAACTCCACACTAAACTAGGCCCAAATAGATCTTGGGCTTGAGAGACGTCCTTGTAAGCTGGGCCGCAACTTATCCAAAAAAAGTAAGCTGGCCGCACACCGGGTCCACTTGCTTCTCAAACGACATTCGAGCCGAAAATGGGCTTGCGGCACCGTGTCCGAGCGATTCCTATGGTCGAATCTTCCGGCTACAGCCTACAGGCCAGCTGATGTTTATTCGATTCCGCTCGAAAAAAACGGCTTTTCAAGGATACAACCATGGAAAGGCGCATCAATTTCATAGAAGAAGAGGTCAAGAAGACCGATAAACGCGATTGTCTTACAACAAACCCTTTAACAACGACCACAAAGAAAACTCGCCTTGCCCAATCCCCTACCAAGGTGAGAAGAGAGGCACTAAGCCACCGGCCACGTCACGATCAAAGCGAGACTCCACCGTAGCACACCATGACTTCAAGACGCTCAGATCAAGTACCTCTCCTTATACGCCTAGAAGAGATTGGCGAGAAGTAGGCAAGATCCAGCTGGACTTGAGGAAGATGTCGACCAAGAAGTGTCCGCCATGATGTACATTGCGCCCCTAAGGCCCCGTCCTGAGCACTGCCCATCACCGGCAGTACATCGCCATCCCACCATATCTCCAAACATCGAGCTCTTCACGGGTAACCTTGACAACGTCTTCACGAAGATCACGACGCGGTGGCGCACCGCGTCGCCTGGTCCGGTGATCCGAACCTAGGTTTCCCCCGGCACCCGGAAGAGGAAGACACTGTCGAGGGCCATGACCACGCCCCCAAGGAGGTAGCGGCACTCGCAGGCGTCGCCGCGGCCAGCATCGGCTGCAACCGAGCAGGGTTTTTTCACCCCGGCCATAGATTGTGTCCTCGAATCCCGCCTGAAGGCTGGCTGGAGATTGTTGGCAAGGACGCAAGACGCCAGCTTGAGGCATGCAGCAGGAAGGAGAGAGTCGCTATCAACCTCATCGTCGAAGGAGAGAGGCGCGTCGAGCACACACCGCTCCACAGCCAGCCCGCATGGGCTCGGAGGAGGAGGCCCCCACACCGGCTAGCCACCACCGCTACTGCGCATCCCTGCGCTCCAGAGACGGCCCTTGAGCCGACAGTGCGCGCCGGAGCCGTGGCCCACCCGGCCCGCTCAAGCCCAGATCGGGCCCGAGCGGTGGACGCAACCACCACCACCGACGCCGACCACCGTGCGCTGCAGCATCACAACGACGTGCCCACCACGCCGCATCCACACGCCCTCCTCGCGCCGCTGGCGCGCGTCGACCCGCCGCTGAAATCCGCCGCCGCTGCCCCCACGGACGCTCCTACGACGGGAAACAGCGCGCCGCGAGGGGCCCTGCCTCCGTCGTCGGCAGCACAGCTTCGCCGGCTACGTCCTCCGACGGAGGCGAGGGAGTGGGAGGGAGGGAGGAGGAGGGCCGGCGGCGGAGAGCTAGGGTTTCCCCCGTGTCGCGGGGACGGGGGGGGGGGGGGGGGGGGAGGATTTCTGCCTCAACTCGAAAAAAGGCAGATTCATTCGATGCACAAAAACTGACTGACATGCAGGGACGGAGCCGGCCCACAATGCTTGAGGGGGCGAAATGGCTAGAATTACTAAGTATAAGTGTGATTAGTAGCATGATTATGAAGAAAATCAGATTCATGGGGGGGGGGGGGCTTAGCACCCTGCTCGTCCCCCCCCCCCCCCCCCCCCCCCCCCTCCCCCTTCCTCTGTCCTGCTGACATGATGCTTTTTCTCTAAAAAAAAACTGACTGACAAGCAACATGATGCAAATATGCGAACTGGAGTACCAAGGTAGTACGAGGCACAACGTTTTTTTCGAGGCTAGCGACCAGAGAGGCGATTGCATCTAACCCTCGGGACACCAGCGCCACCGCCGCTGGTTCCCCTGCCTTCCGCCGGCCGCTAAGGCGGCGGGAGGGTGGGGGGAACCTCGGATCCGTCTGTCTGGTCCTCTAGCTTTTTCGAGTTCTTCGTTTCCGGTGAAGGGGCATCGACGACGATGAGAACAAAGGTCCTTCAGCCCGCCCCAAATGGATGTTCTCCTTCGGAGGAGCGTCCACGGACTGAAGTTTGAGTCGATCGTCGGGCATTAGGTCTGGCGTGACAAGTGTTTGTCTACGGCGGCGACGACGTTCTGTGGAGAGGTTGATGTCGCAGCGTATTGATGTTCTCAAGTTCCGTCTCCGTCCGATGAGGCTCAGCCAGGTATGGCTTCGTCGGGGAACTTGCGAGTTTGGTGTCCACCATCTCCGCCTGGCGGGAGCTGGGATTACCTCCCGGCCTATGTCGGTACTAGCTTCTCCGGACGGCGATCTCTTGAGATCGTGGTCGCCGGCATCTTCTGGTCTACGTCGACGACTTCCCGGCCGCTACTTATACAAGCGCCTGAGTTTTTTTAATCTTTCTCCGACACGAGCTTCGCTACGCCGGAGGCCCAAAGGCGGCATCGAGCTTTGCTCACGGCACGCCGTCGAGGGATGCAGAAGGAAGATGGTGCTGAACTTCAAGGACTTGTGTGTTATTTCTTTTATTGCAAGGATGTTCTTGTAAGGGCTGGTCTCAGATAATATATGGACCTTTCCCCAAAAAAAAGTAGTACGAGGCACACAGGTGATTCTGGTAGATGCGCTAAACTTTCTCCTTTCTGTTTTCCATGTACCCGACACTGATTTCCAAGCAGAGATAGGAAAAATAAATTTTACTACTTATAGTTAAATCTTGTATAATGTTCTTAAGTTGAGCCAGACTGGCTGGTCTTTCAAGAAAATGTGGTGTTAAGATTCCTGCTAAAATCAAAGTCTTTCTTTGGCTAATGTTTTAAAAAGTATCTTTTTTTAGATAAGGGGCTTTTAACTAGAGATGTAATGAAACATAGAGGATGGGTGGGACAGACTAGTCTCTTATTCTCTAGCAGTGAAAAAAATATAGATCATACGTTTGTTCATTGTCCTATGACTAGATATGCATGGAGTGCGGTAGAGTGTACTTTTGATATTAGATCAACTTTAATTCTGTAGATGACATAGTTAGTTGGGTGCATAGATTTCCTGTTAAGATGCGTAGTATTATTGTTGTATAGGAGTAGTTGCTATAATTTGGTCGATATGGAAGATAAGGAATATTGCCTATTTTGATAAAGTATCCATATGACCCTAGCTATGTTATAGAAAAAGCTGCTTATATTGGTTAAATATGTGGACTGATTTGTAGAACCCAGGCCGGCGATAGCTACGGCGCCAAGGGGCAAAGTCGTTACTGTGGGTGGCGTCTAAATATTTTAGCAAGAAGAAGGGATGGCACCAATGGTACCGAGCATTGCCGGATGAAAGAAATGATGATGCAAAGTTGATGGTGTCAAAAAGCTTCAGGAACTTGTTCTTTTCTTTTGTTTTATCATGAATGTTTCTCTTAGAGGATACTAGGATCATGTGCATGTATAAGAAAACCTTTTATGTAATAGCTGCGGTTTCGTTTTGATGTTTTGGTAAGTAAGGAACTGGAAAAGTGGTGTGGGTGGACTGACGGGTGACTCTACGGCGAGTGACATGGCAGTGGTGATGGTCTTCTTCCCTGGCCATGTGGGTTGCAAGGAGTAGGTTGCGTAGATTCGGGTGCTAACAACGCTTCAAGCAATGTTGGCTCCCAGATCGTATTCTGCGGCCTGGCTCGGGCGCTATGGGCGGGTCATGGTACCGAGTGTGTGCGAATGTTTTTCTGGGCGAAAGCTCTGTGCTTTGGCGCCAACTACGAGGACGTGTGCATGTATCATAACCCTGTTGGGGCGCTGCAGTGGGTATCTTCTCCGCGCTAGGGCTGCGAAGTGAAAACCTTTGATAGTCTCGGTCTCGACGGCGGCGGTGTTTTGGGTCGTCACCCTCTTGGGGGTGTCGTCGTGGATCCTTGGATTTTCTCGACTTCATGGCAACTCTGGTTTACTTTGTTTATTTTTGATCTGCTTTTTAAGAGGGTCTCCCATCACTTTGTATCGGTCCGGCCGTGTGAATTTATTTATAAAGCGAAGTGAAACCCTATTTTGAAAAAGAGTTGTGAGTGAAGCTGGAACTGACCTTGTACCGGAGTGGTGTGTGTGAAGCTGGAACTGAACCTTGTATCGGTTTCGTTTTCTTGGAAATGAAATGGGGGCGAGGAGCTCCTTCAATGGAAAAAAAAAGTACAAGGCACACGTGTATGCCGCATGAATAACGAACGATCAATCTACATGCGGAGTAATGGCAGCTGAATACGTGGACTCGGTTGCAGGACGCGTGCCAGCTCTCCCAGCAGTCAGCATAGGCCCAGATCGAAAGAATACTCAGCGATCCATGCCTCCCTCCATGTGTTCTTTTTTTTTTTTAACAAGTGGTGGGGTCAAAGACCCCGGTGCTGCATATTAAAAGACCACGTGGCAGGTACAATTTACAGAAAGGTCCTTTACATCTATTGCCCTAAAAGACCTAGTATTCGAAGAAAGACCTTCACTTTTACATAAAACACCTCAGAGCTAAAAGATAAAATACAATCAAGTCCTTGAGAGTCTCTGCCACACCTCGCCGGCGATCTCCAGGCGCCGACGCCGAGATCATCAGAGCACCATTTGCTCGGACTCTCTCTTCCGGCGAGCGATCTCAGCCACCAGCAGACTAAACACAGCCGGGGACGAACCACTTGGCTGTAATCGAGTCGCCGAGCACTGGCGCTGGATCGAGAAGGCCTCCGATGTGGAGGTTGAATTCCGGCCACCTCTTGGCAAGGATCACGGCAGTGAAGAATACCACCGTGTAAGGAGCTCCAGGATGCAGCAAAGTCCACCCCGCAGAGGACGAAGAACAGCAGCAGCAGCATCTTTTTCTCTCTTTGCCTCCACGGCCAGTCAGAGAAGAAGACGAGCACCACATCTCTTGATCTGCAGAGAGAGGATACGGCAAGCGAAATTATTGAAAAGGCTAGGATCATCTCGATCTCTGCAACAGATCCACCATGGATCTGAAGCGAAGAGAAGAGGAGATCCAACTCCGATGTCGCTGCGAGTCAACGGAGCGAAGCCAAGAAGAAAGAAGAAGGAGAAAAAGATGCAGTCCAGCAAAGAAGGGATGCGCAGCTTCCACTGCCTCACATGCACCACCGCCTGTCGGCGAAGCGCAGCTCGACGGAGAAGATCCACAGCGTCCCGGATCTGACTGCAAAGACCCAGGCACCTACCCTCAGACGGCATAGAGCCACAAGCTAGACCTAAGCCTACTACTACTATGCACAGAAGGCCGCGAGCACCTCTCTCATCCCTTCTCCGGCCAGCAACGCCGGCGGCGGAGGAGATCCGAGATCGGGCCGGGCGAGCGGAAAAGTCGCCAACGACTCTCAAGGGGGCGAGGTGGGGAAAAGGGGAGGAGCTTGAGGTTGAGCTGGAGTATTTTTTTGCCTCCATGTGTTCAACATCGTGTCTCCAACATCGAAGACCGCGTCGTGCTCTTTGTTATTTCCCTATAGTATAACCAAATGATGATCGCTGCCAGGTAGGCAGGCAGTGAACAGTGTTTGTGAAGAGTGGTGCAATTTTATTTTGTGCGATGACTGACTCAACTATTTTAAGTCGCTTTCTCAAGCTATACATCATCATATTTGTGCAAAAACAAATAAGCTACATCATCATAGCCCATATTTTAATGCGGGAGATGAAAGTGAGTTCAATCACTTGAGTATGAACGAGTCTCGCCAGTTATGTGGATATTGTTTTGGATAAAAAATGTGTTTTATTAAAGTCATAAGTTTATAAACGATGCAGGTAAAAGGATTCACCCTGGCCTCCGTATATCCAGATGCACATAGCCAACAGAAATACGAGCACAAAACTAAAAGGTGAGTAACATAGATAGTCATGCACGATTAATGAGTATCCCCTCTCCCTTCCCACCACCATCAGCTAAACAGACATTGGTGGTGGTCTGGTGGGGCTGTGGCCTGACAAATGCTGGCAAGCCTTCCGCGACCATCTTATCTTGCCCCCTTTCCTTGGGAAGGCATCGACGAGGGATCTTCAACCTTACATTGACAAGGTAGCCTCTCCGCTTAACCCTTGAAAGGAAAGCTCATTAATCGGGCGGGGTGTGATGCCCTCGTGAAGTAAGTCCTCACCTACATGCCAATATTGCTTCTGACTGCATCATGGTGGGTAAGGCGAGGTTTAATGCTTTTGTCAAGCTTATCTCACAATTTATCAAGCTCTCGGAGCTTCTTGACACTGTGGCCCTGACTCCTGACATTTTGGACACCATCTTTTGGACCTTAACGAACAATAGGGTCTTTTATGTGGGCTCAGACTATCGTGCCCAGATCTTCGGATCTGTGGCCTGCTCCTTCGAAAGATCGTCTGGACGACCTGCCTCGGCTTCCTGTCCAAAACAGGGCACTAGTAGGAGAATGCCTTTTAGTGGCGCACCAAAAAACACATTCTGTGGCGCATGGTGGGTGCGCCACAGAAGTCTCGCCACAAAAATATTATTTTGTGGCGCACGGGCCATGCGCCACAGAAGTCTCGCCACAAAAATATTATTTCTGTGGCGCACCCCGCCCGTGCGCCACAGAAATATCACAATTCTGTGGCGCACGCCGTCCGTGCGCCACAGAATAACTTTCAGTTGTGCATCCCTGTGGCGTGCGCCACAGAAATGGGTGCGCCACAGAATTAAAAACCAGTGCGCCACAGAATAGTTGTATACGTATTCGCAATTTGCTGCTTCCCGCTGTACAAATACATGTATATTACTGTATTTATACAGAAATACATGTATATTACAGTATTTATACAGAAATAATATAAACAATAATATATTTTGACACGGTATATGAAAAAGACACATTATACTATATCATCACATCACATAGAGCCCAAGATACACAGACATATAGTGACAAGTGCCAAATTATTACACAAGTCTTAATTGGGGTACAAAAGTTCATCTCATGTCACACAAGTCTTAGTATAAATGAAGTTGTCACCGCCTAAACTAGGATCAAATAGTTCCAAACCGGTATGATTGAGCCTTCTTCTTGATCGGCTCCGGGAAAGGTTTATAGCAGTCTTTCGTCATCCACGTCCTCATGTCATTCTGCATGTCTAGGCGTTTTTCGATCTCCCACTTAGACAACCCTGGAGATGGATTGGGATATATATTTGGTTAATAATATAAATAGAGTATGATTTATTCATCTAATTAAGTGGATAAGTCTATAATAAAGAAAATAAAGAAGCACTTCTTGCGAGTGAGGCAAGGCTTTCTTTTATAATACATCCTACTCTGGCATTGTGTAAGGACCCCCCTTCTGTCATGACATCTTTCACGATGATTTGCGATAACTGCATCTGGATGCGATGCAAGTCTTCTCTAAGCTCAGCATCGGTGCTTTCCCCCGCACATTTGGTCCATTCTTGGAGACTAGATGGCCACCTCGTTTTCTCTGCATCCCGGACAAACCCTTTAATGTGATGAAGGACGTAGAAGGCATCCTTCACGCTGCCAGGCTTCTGCTTGATGCAATGGAACCCGGTCCCATGCCAGAACTTGTGTTTGTTGTCCTCCGTGAAACGTTCCCCATTCTTTTCTTTTTCGAAGTGGCCTCCCTTTTGGGCGAGCCCTCGAGAGCCTCATCGAGAACACCCTTTATTCTGGTGTAGTCTTTCGTCACGTCCGAACTCCCCGAGTCGAAATAAGTGGCAACGGACCACCTCGGGCTTACGATGATGAGTATTGTGTACTTGTCACTTCTCAACACAATTGAAACGGAATGTTGGAAAGGATCAACAACGAAATAAATCTATAAGAAAGCATAAGATACGACGGCGGCGACCGGATGTGTACTTACTCGGGAAAGAAAGGCAGAAGAAGGCTGTTCTTCTTCTGGTTGTTCAGCATGATTCTCTGGAGATACTCCGTGCCATGGCCCGTGTCGTTGATCCTTTCACCAGCTGGCTGTCACGGATGTAGTTGGGATCCACTAACTTGACGTACGGGGTATTATCTCTCTGATCTTCATCGCCTGGTTGAGCGCGTATAGGCGGACCAAGTTATAGTCCAGCCGTCTATAGTGAAACAGCCTGAAGAGTGTCCTCGTAACGATATGAAGAACAGATCCGCGGGGGCTTCATGGACGAAGTCGGCCAAGTCCTTTGGCACCTTGACAGTGAACACGGGTAATTTGGATCCTCTTCTTTAAGAAGGTTGCCCTCTAGCGTCAAGATAGCATGTTGCAAAGAGAGCATGCATCCGTCTGTGAGGCGGAGCAGCTCCGGAGGCAGGATCGGTTGACCAGCTTCATGAACTCGGGTCAAGCCATCCGCACGGGGGATACCATGTCTTCATACCCCTGGATAGTCTTAGCAGCTGGCTTACTTCTCTTCCTGTGCTTCTTCTTCTTTATCTCTGGGGATGCTGGGGGTGCATCTTCTGTAGCCACATTGATTGAGTACTTGTTGGAGCCGAAGCTGATCATTGGGGAGGCCCTTTTTTCCCCCCTCAATCCAAACCCTGACAGACTCACAGATGGTAGGAAAGAGTGACGTGAGCGTCTTTGTCACTGCCTCTGCGATGAACGTCGGAATCATACGATTTTCCTCTATCGGTTCCTCGCCTCCTGTTCGAAAACCCCCGGCCTCGTTATTGTCAGCCATGTTCACACCTATAAGAAAAAACCGTCGAAGTTAGTACAACAATATAAGAAAAAAATCACTTAATTAAGTATTAAGATACCCCGGCCTATGCATTAGTCGCAATACCCAATATGTCCTATTTTTAGCAAAGTCATGCCAAAATTTACGAAATTTTTTGGCATGATCTTTGCTAAAAAAGGGACATATGGAGTACCTGAATTTTCCGGAACGGAAGCTAATCGACGTTCCGGCAAACTCAAGGGCCTCATGGGTACCTGCAGACATTTCACAAATCATGTTGCCGCATCTTCGACCGACAACATCCACATACACGACACGATGGTCGCAACACAAACAACCGCGACACGATGGTCGTGGTAGCACACAGAACACAAGCACCTCTGCACACCTCTCGAGGTACCTGCAAATATTTCACAAATCGATTCCAAGGGCGTCTTCTTGCCTAGCACACATAAGCAGCTCTGCACCTGTACAACCAAAAATAAGAAAAGGATCATGAGCTAAAAAAACATGTCTTCATGGATGAACCAATGCAAAACTTTTCTACATGTATTTCTTGACTGTTACTTCTCTAGAAAATATAAAATCTTGCAAATTCCAACTAAAAATGCATCTTCATGAAAGTTAAAAAGTACCAAATTTGGAGGCTTACGAAATAATCAAATCTTGATCCTATTTACAATGTACCTTCATGGATCTCTTGCACTAAGTTATTACTTCATGATAAAGCTCAAAAATATTTTTTTCAAAACTTCTAACACCTTAATTCAAGTCAGTTTTAAAGGTATGTTTAAACAGTGACCATATTTAACACTTAGCAAAATTTGTGAAATTTTCATCTCAACTAGCAGCAACTAGCAGCAAGCAATTGCATAACACATATTTCTTTTGTTTCTACACCAATTGCATAAAAAGCACACATGATGAACTATAAGTAAATTTGCATAAGAAACACATATGGAGCACACATGATAAATGTGAATACTATCTAGAGCATGCTCCTAGTTGCAACTAGTTTGCATAACAAACACATATCTAAATTTGCATAAGAAACTACAAGTAAATTTTTAGGTTTGGCATTTTAACAAACACCTCATGTGCAAGGTGGAGGGGAAGGAGGGACGTGCGGGCGGGAGAGGGAGGGATGGGGATGGAGCAGCACCTCGGGAGAGGATGGAGGTCTCGAGGGCGGCGGCGTCGAGGTCCTCCGCGTCGAGGACGGCCGGTCCGAGGGCGGCGGCGCGCGCGGGTGAGAGCGGCCGACGATGGGCGCGACGGAGAGAGGGTCGGCGGCCGGCGGACGGGTTACGGCGGCCGGCGGCGGCGAGTTGGGCGGCCGGCGACGGCGAGTGGGTCGGGAGCGAGACGCGCGCGGGTGAGTACTGTGTGCAGGTGGTTGAATTTGGGCAGGGCCAGGCGCCGGATCGACACGCCTAAAACGGCTAAGTCAAAAAGTTCTGTGGCGCATCAGGAGGAGGGATGCGCCACAGAATTTGGTGGCCTAAAGTTTAAAATCTCGACTCTCACATTTTTTTCTTTTAAAAATATATTTGTGGTTAAATTTAAATATTGTGGTTATATTTAAAGAAAGAACCGATACACATTTTAAAGAAAAGAATATACACACATTTGTTAGTACTATACCATTATTTTATTCATGATATACATATATATGCTTGTCTCACACACACACAAATTAATACACCAAAAAGTCTTCTTCGTCCCGGCCACCAGGGGGTGCGCCACAGAATTCACATTTTTGTGGCGACAATTCTGTGGCGCACCCACCATGCGCCACAGAATGGCAAAGTGGGTGCGCCACAGAAAGGCAGTTTCCTGGTATGGCATGGTCAGTTTGGTGCGCCACAGATAGTGAATCCACAGAAAGGCAGTTTCCTACTAGTGGGATATGGACCTCGGTTGGTCTCGCCGTTCGAGGATGGCCTCATCAACCTCCCTGCCAGCTCCGCAGAGGCCATCCGAAAACCGCCTGACACATCCTATTCGACTGCCGCCTCTCAAAGGGCATCTGATCTATGGCGACCTCGTGGATGTCATGTCCCTCCCTGTTGCAGTGTTTGGGTTTTGGACGGCCAACCGTGTTTTAGTATATGTAGACCATCTCAAACTCTCCTTGCAGTTCACCCAAGAAGCTGAATACGTCTGTCATCCTTATCGTGTGGGAAATCTGAAAGGAGCAGAATGTGAGGGTGGTCTTATGCATAAAAGCAAAGACGAGGACAAGAATTTGATCCTTTCTGAGATTACAAGAAACTAGGCTTTTATCTTTTAGTATCATTTTTCGTGTCAGGTAAGTAATTTTGTTTCTCGTTTCAAAAAGAAGAACATCAAGGTGTCCCTCCGTGAATCTCATCCATCTGGCCACCTGTAAATATCGTACTGTAGGCTGAAAGGGAAAAAAAGGCGAGCGCTTTTGAGCGGAGATGCCACGACGCGCGGAGACAGCAAACCCTACCGCATCCTGGTGGCGCAACACGTGGCCCATATGCGACAAGCGCCGAATCCTCGCAAAATCTAACAATGTCGCAGTACGTACCCGGTGCCACATCGCCGGGCTAATCAGTTGGCTCCATTTGTTGCTTCCCAGGGCGTCGCATCACCTGGCCGCTCCCGCTGTCCAAACCCGCTCCCCGGCTCGAGGCCGACATATGTCGGCACGCGTAGAGCGAGGTAGATATTCCTATATCTAGGCGCCACCGCCCCGCCCTCGACCGAAATATCTGTGCGAGTGACACCCAAAAGCAAAACCCAAGCCTACCAGAGCACGAAGCCACGAACAGCTCCCTGGTTTCTTACATCAGTTGTAGTTAGCTAAGCTTCGTACATGGGCAGCGAGTGCAAGAGCCACCAGTTCCGCGACGACGATGGCAACGGCCCGGGTGCCATCGCGCCGTTCGTGGCGAAGACGTTCCACATGGTCAGCGACCCGGCCACGGACGCCGTCGTGCGCTGGGGCGGCGCCAGCAACACCTTCCTCGTCCTCGACCCCGCCGCCTTCTCCGACTTCCTCCTCCCTGCTTACTTCAAGCACCGCAACTTCGCCAGCTTCGTCCGCCAGCTCAACACCTACGTACGTTACGCACGCCTCCTCTGATTCGAGCAGGAGCTACCTCAGTCACAAGTGTGGCGTTGCTTACACCTGCTGCCTTTCTTTGACTCTTCAGGGTTTTCGCAAGATTGACCCGGACAGGTGGGAGTTCGCGCACGAGTCGTTCCTGCGGGGGCAGGCGAAGTGCTGCCGCTGATCGCGCGCAAAAGAAGAAGGTCGGCACCGGCAGGGAGCTGTGCGAGGGGAGGTGGATGAGACGATCCAGGCGGTGCGGAGGTGCGGGACGAACGGAGGGGCATGGAGGAGGAGCTGCAGGCCATGGACCGCAGGCTCCGCCGGCCGAGAGCCGGCCGGGCCAGATGATGGCGTTCCTCGGCAAGCTCGCCGATGACCTAGCGTGGTGCTGCGCGCGATGGTCGCCAAGAAGGAGGAGCTGGCCGAGGCCGGTGGCGGGGATTATTCCAGCCCGGAGAAGAGGAGGCGGATCGGGGCCGAGGCCAGACGCAGCGGTGACGACGCCGCGGAGGTTGTACAGAGCAGGGCCGTGCCGTTCCCGTTCTCTGCTTTCGGACAGGTGTTCTACTAGTGAATTTCAGACAAAAAAAAAAGTGTTCTTAGTGGAGAGTAGATGGATAGGTGTACACGTGTGATGTTTATGTGCATATGACTATGACTATATGTAGCTGTATAAGGTCGGAATATCCTTGGGGTTATGCTTTTACATGAAACAATTCATGAGTTATATCAGAAAAAACTTAATGGGGTAATTCTAAAGATTGACTTCGAAAAGGTTTATGATAAAATCAAGTGGTATTTCCTCCAACAAACACTCAGAATGAAAGGGTTTTCTGATGAGTGGCGTTTGATAATCCATAATTTTGTTTCCGGAGTAAGTGTTGCCATCAAAGTCAATAGATGTTGGTCGATACTTCCAAATGAAAAAAGGATTACGACAAGGCGATCCATTATCACGTATATTATTTTAATATAGTTGTTGATATGTTAGCCATAATCATCGAGCGTGCAAAACTGGATGGGCAAATTGAAGGTGTAGTCCCGCATCTAGTGGATGGCGGGTTATCTATTCTTCAATATGCTGATGATACGGTTCTTTTTATGGAACATGACATGGAAAAAGCGAGAAATCTGAAATTAATTTATCAGCGTTTGAGCAACTTTCGGTCTAAAGATTAACTTTCATAAAAGTGAATTGATTTGTTTTGGTGATGCCCAGGACGATGCCACCCAATATGCTGAGTTATTTGGCTGTGGACTAGGCCAGTTTCCAATAAGCTATCTAGTCATTCCGATTAATTTCAGAAGGCTTACAAATGCTCAATGGAAGCGTGTCGAGGAGAGGCTGCAGAAGAGGCTGAGTAATCGGAAAGGAAAACTACTATCCCTGGGTGGTATATTGGTTCTCATAAATTCAGTCCTAACATAGTACTGTATATGATTTCCTTCTTCCAATTACCAAAAAGAGTCTTGCATCGATTGGATTACTTTTGATCAAGATTCTTTTGACAAGGGGACAGTGAGAAAAAGAAATATCGACTGGCAAAATGGGATGTAGTGTGCCGCCCCAAACATCATGGTGGCCTGGGGATTCATGACCTTGAGGTCAAGAATAGATCCCTTCTTGGTAAATGGTTGTTTAAATTTCTTACCGAAGATGGGGTTTGGCAAACTCTGCTAAGGAGAAAGTATATTGGCTCAAGTGCGGTATCACAGGTTTCTTGGAAACTAGGTGATTCATTTTTGAGCTAGCCTAATGGCGACGAAGAAGTTCTTCTTCCCATATCGTTCTTTCTCCATTAGAGATGGTTCGGAGATAAGGTTCTGGGAGTATATGTGGCTAGGCACTACCTCACTCCGAGAACAATATCCAGCCTTATACAATATTGTCCTTGGACGCTACAAAAGCGATACACTCGCTCAAGTGTTGGAGGATACTACTCCAAATGTGACGTTCAGAAGAGATCTTGTTGGTCCAAGACTAGCAGCTTGACATGAGTTGTTACAGCGTCTAGCTTCCGTCAATTTGACGCAAGGGACCGACGAGTTTCGTTGGAATTTACACAAGAGTGGTAAATTCTCTGTGGACTCTATGTATAAAGTTTTAATCCAACCGGATGTGCCAGTAGACAATAATAAGAAATCTGGAAGATGAGATTCCACTCAAAAATAAGATCTTTGCGTGGTATCTTCGTCGAGGAGTAATTCTTACTAAAGACAACCTTGCGAAACGCAATTGGCATGGAAGTAAAAAATTGTGTCTTCTGTCATAAGGACGAGACTATCAAACACTTATTCTTCGAATGTAAATTAGCTAGTTCTATATGGTCAACCATCCAGATAGGTTCTACCATATACCCACCCAGAAGCATTGCTAATATTTTTGGCAATTGGCTGAATGGTGTGGATAATAGGTTTAAGCAACTTATTAGGGTGGCAACGCTTGCCGTAATATGGTCGCTTTGGCTGCGTAGAAATGACAAGGTTTTTAATGATAAAAATTTTCTTCTCTCATGCAGATTATCTACAGGAGTACAACTACGCTCAGTTTGTGGTCTCAGTTGCAACGTGTGGAGAATCGAGACCTGTTTACGGAGGTGTGTACAAGACTGGACGATACGGCGAGAGACTTTTTATCCCAACATAGATGGCAGCATAATTTGCGGATTGGTCCTCCACCGCCATAGGCGTTCTTACAATTTCTCATTATGATATGTAATTCGCCTTTTTATGTTTCGTACTTATGAACTCGTGTCGGTTGTGTGCATCTTAGTTATGCACAGGCTGGGTGTAATGCTTAAAACATTTTAAGTAATAAAGATCCCTTTATCAAAAAATTATGTAGCTGTATATCCCCTCGGCGTACGAGCATGAGGACCATGGTCAATACTTTTGGTTTTGGGTGGCTACTCCAGTATGTAGTATGCACTCGGTGCTCATGCTCCTCTGAAAATCGGAATCTCTTCTTTACCTGTCGTGTTGCATCTGATATTGGGCTTCAGCTCGGCATCCAACTTTCAACACTTCTCCGACGTTTGGTCGACTAGCTTTTCATCCAAGCCCTTCTAGCGATATTTGGCCGACAATCCTCCTTATACTTTGGAAAATTTCGGATTCACGTAACGCAAACGTAGACAGATCTATTGATCATCCCCCGCGTATCGCCATTTTTATTTTTTTGATGATTTTACCCTTTGGGGAAACCAATTTAGAGAGAACCTGCCCATGGTAGGATGGTTAGGAGGGTGATTGTACCCCAGCCCAACAGAGTTAAAACCTCAGGTTTGACCTTGGTGTTTCTCATTTAGACGGAATATTTTTTAGTGGGAGGCGACGTTCCCGTCGACAACGAGGCGCTTGTGGTGACTTCGTCAATCTCAAGACTTGACCCGCCGGCTCAATCTTTCGGAGGTGCTCATAGTGGTAGGGTGTGTGTGCGTGCGTTCATAGGGGTGAGTGTGTGCACGTGTATGTGAGCGTCTGCGTTTAACTGTGTTTCGCAAAAAAAAAATTTAGAGACCCGGAGAAATAGGTACACGCTTTTCCGGGTGATTATTCCAAGAACAAGACTCTTGAGACGAGACCATCAAGCATCAGCCTCGTAGTGGTAGGCACCAATGCGTCGCACTTCTCTTTCTCGTAAAAGGAGGGATCATTCCTTTTTTTTTTCAACAACAAGAGGATGATCTAAAGAAGGGGTTTGGCAAACACGGCAAATCCTAGTTGACGACCAGGTCGGAGCTCAATTTGCTCCCGCACATCCTTTCGTGGGCCGGCCCAATAAAGTAATACCTTCAGTTTTCGATTTTTCTGGGTTTTTCTTTTTCTTTCATTATTATTTTTTCGTACTTATTTTTTCCATTATATTTGTTCATATTTTGTTTTATTTCTTGATTCTTTTTTGATTTATTTTCTCTTTTTCAAATAAGATGAATTTCAGTACTTTTGTTCAAATAAAAAATGTTCAGAATTAAAAATTATCAAAATTAGAAAATGTTCGAAATAAAAAATTGTTCTGTTTTTAAAATTGTTCAAATTTAAAAATGTTAAGTTTTGGAAAAATATATAAATTTTGAAAAATTAAAATTGTTCAGTTTTTGAAAAGTTCAAATTTTAAAAATCTTCAAATTTGAAAATTGTTCGGTTTTTGAAAAATGTTCAGAATAAAATAGTATTCAAAATTTCTAAAATGTTCAAAATTAAAAAATTTCCAGTTTTAAAAAATGTTCAAAATTAAAAAATTGTTCAAAATTAGAATTTATTCAGTTTTTGAAAAATGTTCTGAATTAAAAAAATCAAGAATTCGAAAATGTTAAGGATTAAAAATTGTCCAGTTTTCGAAAAATGAACAAGTTTTGATAAATGACCAGAATTAAAAATTGTTCAAAATTAAAAATTGTTTAGTTTTCAAAAAATGTTCAAATTTGAGAAATTTTAAATTTAAAAATTGTCAGTTTTTAAAAAATGTTCAAATTTTAAATGTTTATATTTAAAATCATCCAAACAAGATAAATATATTATTATTATTTTACCCATGTGTTTTTTTTTACTTTTTCTTCATTTACTATAAAAATGGAAAAAAAAATAAACAGTATGTTTATTGGGCCAAAATTGGGGCGGCCCATTAAGACAATCCTGCGGGCGGGAGCGAATCGCTCCCGCACAGGTCGTCAACTGGGCGCTCCCGGCAAACACTGCTAAAAAAACATTGGCTGAAATGCTTTGTCACTGGCTTTTGGGCCCTATTTGTTTCGTTTTGGATTATTTAATATTAATAAGGGTTGGAAATTATGTTATGAGAGGATAGATGGTTGGAAATTTCACTCTCCGGGAATAATATCTAGCAATATAACCGTCATAAGAGCGACTTAATGGCTACAGTTATGGAGTTATGTCCATCAAATGTGACATTCAGACAGGACTTAACCGATCCAGATTTGTGGCGTGGAATGGCCTAGTAGGGTGGTTGGCATTAGTTCAGCTGTCGCAAGGGTTTCGGTGAATTTTGCTGAAACCTACATGAGAATGGAAAGATCTCAGTCAATTCCATATATAGCGCACTGGTTCATCAGATACCAGTATCTGATAATAATATATATTTTTTGAAAAAGAGGATACAACCGAAATTAGAAAAATTCGCATGGTATCTCTCCGCAATGGGTAAACCTTAGTGAGGACAACCTTGTTAAGGGCAACTAATATGAAAGTACAAAATGTGTTTTTTATCAAAATGAAATAATAAAACATTTATTCTGCAAGTGTAAGTTTGTCCGCTCTATATGGTCAGTCGTCCAAATAGCGTCTAACTCTATCCAGCATATAGTACCGCTAATGTTTGGCAACTGGTTACATGATATTGATCGCAACTTTACATTTCTTCGTTTGTTTGAGGGCGTTTGCCGTAATATGGCCGCTTTGTCCATAAAGAAATAAAAATGTATTTAATAATAAATTTCTCTATGGACAGGTTATTTACCGGTGCACACATATGCTTCATGGTCACTTTTACAATGCATGGATCCTTTGAGACCTATTTACGGAGATGTCTCTGCATGGTTGGAGGATACGGTGAGTGATATTCTTATCCCACATGGGTGACCGCATGACCGCCGGACAGGCCCTCCAGCTCCATTGGCGTTCTACGAGCTCTCGATAATTCTTCGCATTTTATATTTTTATGTTTTTTATTTGTTTTTGGCTTTGTGCATTCAATCTATGAAGAGACTAGGTGTTTGACAATGTGTATCCACACGATAACTTGATAATAAAATGTACTTTATCTAAAAAGAATCCACATGGCGGTGATCTATATCTTTGTACGGTTCATTTCTTTTTTCAAGGATCCGCGTGTGAGAGACAGCTATAGAGCATGTCTTTGTACGGTTCATTACACTACGTTTCTTTCTCAGGTGTTGCAATGAGGTAGATGTATAGATAACGCTTGGGAGATTATGTTTTATCCGAAGGCTTACAAAGAACTTTAGCTTGTCTTTTCTTTTAAGATTTCATATCGCTCTTTCTTAGGTCAAACAAGAAGAAAATATGCAGCATGTTGCTTGAAAAATTGGGTAGATACTGTTGGAATTTTCAGTTGGAAATATTTGAGAAGGTACGTGTATTGGGTTTGCTCTATTGTGCTGGACAGATACATTTCAAGACGTCACCTTGTTGAAATGTTGGGTGCTTGCGTTAACCTAGTTCCCATACCTCGCCGCCTCCGCCGCCGCCGCCGCCACCATTCTTTAGTCGGTAGATCTGCCTCCAAATCTAGTAGACAGTTCCCCTATCGATCTCAGTCGTCGTCCCTCCGGCGAGTCGTCCCGAAAGGCAGTTGCCATGTCGACCTTCATAGTCTCCTCCGGTGAGCAGTCCCGAAAGGCAGCTACGATGTCGACCTCCATAGTCTCTTCCGATGAGGAGTCCCAAAACACAGTTTCCATGTCGACCTCCGTCGTCCCCTCTGGTGAGTCGTCGTCCTGCCCCTCCTGGATTCTACTCCACGCATATGGCAAAGTCGGCAAAATTCGGAACCACACCACCGCCAAAGGCAGCACGAGGAATAAAGAGGTGATCTTTGTTTCTCTTCTCCCGGAGTCCCCACCGCTCACCTCCAACCTGTACGTGGACTGCCCGGGCCGCATTCTCCGCCACCGGCCCGAACTTCTCTCTATGGTGGATGACCTCATCCTCTTCAACGTATACGTCGGGCCTCCATGTTCCTACCCGGAGTTCCGCATGTGCGACTTCTTCATCTACCGTGCTAGTCCCAAACGGCCATCGCTCAAATTGCTACCTCACCCACAAGGTCGTTTCGACGAAATCAACCAGGTCGGCATCGTCCCACGCGATGACGACCGCTACACAATTGCCTCTCTTGTTCCTGAGCGAAGGTACAAGCCCAACAGATTCGCACTCCACCTTCTCGAGTCTGAGGCCGAGGACTGGACCTCCAGAGTGTTTCATGTAGAGTTGCCACAGATGGATTTCCCAGTGAAAATCCCCTTGGAACTTGGCCATCTCCATTACCACATGACGTCTACTGTTATCACGCACGGGGGCACCATAGGCTGGGTCGATCTCTATCGTGGCATCATCTTCAGTGACATACTGGGCGATAAGATTACATCCCGAGGTGTGCCAGTGCCACTTCCGTTGAAGCAAATCGAAGATCCTGATCCGTCACGCCGGGTATTACACTATGCAAGGTATACCCGTGGCATTTCCTTCACAAAAGGCCTCCTCAGGTTTGTCCATCTGGAATTTAACATCACTGAGCTTGATGGGCATGATAAAGAAACCGGGTGGCCCTCCTCCCAAATGGAAAGCTGGACGATCACTACATGGAGCAACACAAGTTTTAATGAATCGTTTGACGCTTGGCATGAGGACTGCACACTCCAAGCTTCTGCCATTGCTCTCCGTGACTACACTGAATCCGAGCTGCCACTGTCATTGCAGAACCTCTTTGTCTCTGACCCCTGTTTTGGTATGGATGCCAGCGATGTTGATATTATTTACCTGACAGCCAGAGTGAAATTCTTGCACCCTAAGTCATGGGTTCTCGCCATTGATATGAAGAACCAAAAGGTGCACAGTGTGGTTAAGTCTGCTCTACCAACAGGACCGCCACCTGTAGATGCAACCTATTGCACTTGCAGTATCTCCAAGTGTTCCATTCCAATTAATACTCCAGCTGGTGGAACTTCAAATGTGGAGGAATCATTGTGGCTTGGGACTAAATTAAAGGCAGCATCAGCCCTTAATTTCCTTGGTGTTTAAGGTTGAATTTCGATGGATGCCTTTGCTACCTGCTAGGTTTTTATATTCCCATTAATTTGTCTTTCCTTCGTTCAGATTTGAATCATTTTCTCTGTATGCTATCGTATCAGCTTGTATTTGACCTATTTGAAGAAATAAGTAGACAAGTGTTATCGCTTTGGTGCAAAAAAAAAAGACGTTACACCTTGCAAATGCATACAGAAATAAACATTTGTTTTGCTTTATTTTCACACGTTCATGATAGCCTCTCTTTTTATACTTCTATTAAAAGAGCAAACTTGTGTTGTGCTATGTTGATACATTAAATCAAAGTCGTTCATTGTGATCACGTTCCAGATGAAATACCGAAACGGTATGTAACCCTTTTATGCCTTTTGATCCACGCGGCCATGCCGACCGCTGATCAGCGTCCTCCAACGACGGCCTGCCACCCGAAGAACCGCATGCTCCGGGCCTGCGTCCCGTCAACACCTCCTCTCCACGGCGGCCGCGGCGCCATGGACCCC
>CAMZMU010000056.1:28918345-29030981 GCA_947311845.1 Poa pratensis | reverse complement strand
TTTTTATGTTTCGTACTTATGAACTCGTGTCGGTTGTGTGCATTTAGTTATGCACAGGCTGGGTGTAATGCTTAAAACATTTTAAGTAATAAAGATCCCTTTATCAAAAAATTATGTAGCTGTATATCCCCTCGGCGTACGAGCATGAGGACCATGGTCAATACTTTTGGTTTTGGGTGGCTACTCCAGTATGTAGTATGCACTCGGTGCTCATGCTCCTCTGAAAATCGGCTTCTTTACCTGTCGTGTTGCATCTGATATTGGGCTTCAGCTCGGCATCCAACTTTCAACACTTCTCCGACGTTTGGTCGACTAGCTTTTCATCCAAGCCCTTCTAGCGATATTTGGCCGACAATCCTCCTTATACTTTGGAAAATTTCGGATTCACGTAACGCAAACGTAGACAGATCTATTGATCATCCCCCGCGTATCGCCATTTTTATTTTTTTGATGATTTTACCCTTTGGGGAAACCAATTTAGAGAGAACCTGCCCATGGTAGGATGGTTAGGAGGGTGATTGTACCCCAGCCCAACAGAGTTAAAACCTCAGGTTTGACCTTGGTGTTTCTCATTTAGACGGAATATTTTTTAGTGGGAGGCGACGTTCCGTCGACAACGAGGCGTTGTGGTGACTTCGTCAATCTCAAGACTTGACCCGCTGGCTCAATCTTTCGGAGGTGCTCATAGTGGTAGGGTGTGTGTGCGTGCGTTCATAGGGGTGAGTGTGTGCACGTGTATGTGAACGTCTGCGTTTAACTGTGTTTCGCAAAAAAAAAATTTAGAGACCCGGAGAAATAGGTACACGCTTTTCCGGGTGATTATTCCAAGAACAAGACTCTTGAGACGAGACCATCAAGCATCAGCCTCGTAGTGGTAGGCACCAATGCGTCGCACTTCTCTTTCTCGTAAAAGGAGGGATCATTCCTTTTTTTTTTCAACAACAAGAGGATGATCTAAAGAAGGGGTTTGGCAAACACGGCAAATCCTAGTTGACGACCAGGTCGGAGCTCAATTTGCTCCCGCACATCCTTTCGTGGGCCGGCCCAATAAAGTAATACCTTCAGTTTTCGATTTTTCTGGGTTTTTCTTTTTCTTTCATTATTATTTTTTCGTACTTTTTTTTCCATTATATTTGTTCATATTTTGTTTTATTTCTTGATTCTTTTTTGATTTATTTTCTCTTTTTCATATAAGATGAATTTCAGTACTTTTGTTCAAATAAAAAATGTTCAGAATTAAAAATTATCAAAATTAGAAAATGTTCGAAATAAAAAATTGTTCTGTTTTTAAAATTGTTCAAATTTAAAAATGTTAAGTTTTGGAAAAATATATAAATTTCGAAAAATTAAATTGTTCAGTTTTTGAAAAGTTCAAATTTTAAAATCTTCAAATTTGAAAATTGTTCGGTTTTTGAAAAATGTTCAGAATAAAATAGTATTCAAAATTTCTAAAATGTTCAAATTAAAAAATTTCCAGTTTTTAAAAAATGTTCAAAATTAAAAAATTGTTCAAAATTAGAATTTATTCAGTTTTTGAAAAATGTTCTGAATTAAAAAAATCAAGAATTCGAAAATGTTAAGGATTAAAAATTGTCCAGTTTTCGAAAAATGAACAAGTTTTGATAAATGACCAGAATTAAAAATTGTTCAAAATTAAAAATTGTTTAGTTTTCAAAAAATGTTCAAATTTGAGAAATTTTAAATTTAAAAATTGTCAGTTTTTAAAAAATGTTCAAATTTTATAAATGTTTATATTTAAAATCATCCAAACAAGATAAATATATTATTTTATTTTACCATGTGTTTTTTTTTACTTTTTCTTCATTTACTATAAAAATGGAAAAAAAAAAAATAAACAGTATGTTTATTGGGCCAAATTGGGGCGGCCCATTAAGACAATCCTGCGGGCGGGAGCGAATCGCTCCCGCACAGGTCGTCAACTGGGCGCTCCCGGCAAACACTGCTAAAAAAACATTGGCTGAAATGCTTTGTCACTGGCTTTTGGGCCCTATTTGTTTCGTTTTGGATTATTTAATATTATAATGGGTTGGAAATTATGTTATGAGAGGATAGATGGTTGGAAATTTCACTCTCCGGGAATAATATCTAGCAATATAACCGTCATAAGAGCGACTTAATGGCTACAGTTATGGAGTTATGTCCATCAAATGTGACATTCAGACAGGACTTAACCGATCCAGATTTGTGGCGTGGAATGGCCTAGTAGGGTGGTTGGCATTAGTTCAGCTGTCGCAAGGGTTTCGGTGAATTTTGCTGAAACCTACATGAGAATGGAAAGATCTCAGTCAATTCCATATATAGCGCACTGGTTCATCAGATACCAGTATCTGATAATAATATATATTTTTTGAAAAATGAGGATACAACCGAAATTAGAAAAATTCGCATGGTATCTCTCCGCAATGGGTAAACCTTAGTGAGGACAACCTTGTTAAGGGCAACTAATATGAAAGTACAAAATGTGTTTTTTATCAAAATGAAATAATAAAACATTTATTCTGCAAGTGTAAGTTTGTCCGCTCTATATGGTCAGTCGTCCAAAATAGCGTCTAACTTCTATCCAGCATATAGTACCGCTAATGTTTGGCAACTGGTTACATGATATTGATCGCAACTTTACATTTCTTCGTTTGTTTGAGGGCGTTTGCCGTAATATGGCCGCTTTGTCCATAAAGAAATAAAAATGTATTTAATAATAAATTTATCTATGGACAGGTTATTTACCGGTGCACACATATGCTTCATGGTCACTTTTACAATGCATGGATCCTTTGAGACCTATTTACGGAGATGTCTCTGCATGGTTGGAGGATACGGTGAGTGATATTCTTATCCCACATGGGTGACCGCATGACCGCCGGACAGGCCCTCCAGCTCCATTGGCGTTCTACAGCTCTCGATAATTCTTCGCATTTTATATTTTTATGTTTTTTATTTGTTTTTGGCTTTGTGCATTCAATCTATGAAGAGACTAGGTGTTTGACAATGTGTATCCACACGATAACTTGATAATAAAATGTACTTTATCTAAAAAGAATCCACATGGCGGTGATCTATATCTTTGTACGGTTCATTTCTTTTTTCAAGGATCCGCGTGTGAGAGACAGCTATAGAGCATGTCTTTGTACGGTTCATTACACTACGTTTCTTTCTCAGGTGTTGCAATGAGGTAGATGTAGTAGATAACGCTTGGGAGATTATGTTTTATCCGAAGGCTTACAAAGAACTTTAGCTTGTCTTTTCTTTTAAGATTTCATATCGCTCTTTCTTAGGTCAAACAAGAAGAAAATATGCAGCATGTTGCTTGAAAAATTGGGTAGATACTGTTGGAATTTTCAGTTGGAAATATTTGAGAAGGTACGTGTATTGGGTTTGCTCTATTGTGCTGGACAGATACATTTCAAGACGTCACCTTGTTGAAATGTTGGGTGCTTGCGTTAACCTAGTTCCCATACCTCGCCGCCTCCGCCGCCGCCGCCGCCACCATTCTTTAGTCGGTAGATCTGCCTCCAAATCTAGTAGACAGTTCCCCTATCGATCTCAGTCGTCGTCCCCTCCGGCGAGTCGTCCCGAAAGGCAGTTGCCATGTCGACCTTCATAGTCTCCTCCGGTGAGCAGTCCCGAAAGGCAGCTACGATGTCGACCTCCATAGTCTCTTCCGATGAGGAGTCCCAAAACACAGTTTCCATGTCGACCTCCGTCGTCCCCTCTGGTGAGTCGTCGTCCTGCCCCTCCTGGATTCTACTCCACGCATATGGCAAAGTCGGCAAAATTCGGAACCACACCACCGCCAAAGGCAGCACGAGGAATAAAGAGGTGATCTTTGTTTCTCTTCTCCGGAGTCCCCACCGCTCACCTCCAACCTGTACGTGGACTGCCCGGGCCGCATTCTCCGCCACCGGCCCGAACTTCTCTCTATGGTGGATGACCTCATCCTCTTCAACGTATACGTCGGGCCTCCATGTTCCTACCCGGAGTTCCGCATGTGCGACTTCTTCATCTACCGTGCTAGTCCCAAACGGCCATCGCTCAAATTGCTACCTCACCCACAAGGTCGTTTCGACGAAATCAACCAGGTCGGCATCGTCCCACGCGATGACGACCGCTACACAATTGCCTCTCTTGTTCCTGAGCGAAGGTACAAGCCCAACAGATTCGCACTCCACCTTCTCGAGTCTGAGGCCGAGGACTGGACCTCCAGAGTGTTTCATGTAGAGTTGCCACAGATGGATTTCCCAGTGAAAATCCCCTTGGAACTTGGCCATCTCCATTACCACATGACGTCTACTGTTATCACGCACGGGGGCACCATAGGCTGGGTCGATCTCTATCGTGGCATCATCTTCAGTGACATACTGGGCGATAAGATTACATCCCGAGGTGTGCCAGTGCCACTTCCGTTGAAGCAAATCGAAGATCCTGATCCGTCACGCCGGGTATTACACTATGCAAGGTATACCCGTGGCATTTCCTTCACAAAAGGCCTCCTCAGGTTTGTCCATCTGGAATTTAACATCACTGAGCTTGATGGGCATGATAAAGAAACCGGGTGGCCCTCCTCCCAAATGGAAAGCTGGACGATCACTACATGGAGCAACACAAGTTTTAATGAATCGTTTGACGCTTGGCATGAGGACTGCACACTCCAAGCTTCTGCCATTGCTCTCCGTGACTACACTGAATCCGAGCTGCCACTGTCATTGCAGAACCTCTTTGTCTCTGACCCCTGTTTTGGTATGGATGCCAGCGATGTTGATATTATTTACCTGACAGCCAGAGTGAAATTCTTGCACCCTAAGTCATGGGTTCTCGCCATTGATGTGAAGAACCAAAAGGTGCACAGTGTGGTTAAGTCTGCTCTACCAACAGGACCGCCACCTGTAGATGCAACCTATTGCACTTGCAGTATCTCCAAGTGTTCCATTCCAATTAATACTCCAGCTGGTGGAACTTCAAATGTGGAGGAATCATTGTGGCTTGGGACTAAATTAAAGGCAGCATCAGCCCTTAATTTCCTTGGTGTTTAAGGTTGAATTTCGATGGATGCCTTTGCTACCTGCTAGGTTTTTATATTCCCATTAATTTGTCTTTCCTTCGTTCAGATTTGAATCATTTTCTCTGTATGCTATCGTATCAGCTTGTATTTGACCTATTTGAAGAAATAAGTAGACAAGTGTTATCGCTTTGGTGCAAAAAAAAAAAGACGTTACACCTTGCAAATGCATAGAAATAAACATTTGTTTTGCTTTATTTTCACACGTTCATGATAGCCTCTCTTTTCTATACTTCTATTAAAAGAGCAAACTTGTGTTGTGCTATGTTGATACATTAAATCAAAGTCGTTCATTGTGATCACGTTCCAGATGAAATACCGAAACGGTATGTAACCCTTTTATGCCTTTTGATCCACGCGGCCATGCCGACCGCTGATCAGCGTCCTCCAACGACGGCCTGCCACCCGAAGAACCGCATGCTCCGGGGCCTGCGTCCCGTCAACACCTCCTCTCCACGGCGGCCGCGGCGCCATGGACCCCGACGTCGCGCACCCCGCCGTGGCCTACTTCAGCGGCGCCCAATCGTCCGACGTCGCGCACTTCAGCGGCGCCCAATCGTCCGACGTCGCGCACCCGCCGCGGCCTCCCTCGCCGACTTCAGCGGCGCCCAGTTGCCCAACGCCGCGCACGCCAACAACAGAAGGACGACGCCGCCGGCGGCCGGCCACGCCGCTCTCTGGCCCGCGCAGCCCGGCTATTGCTGGACGCATCACGGCCCGTCCCCGACGAAATTGTGGTGAACTGTACCGGCGAGAGGGTCTGATTTCTGGAGGCCGATGCGAGCTTCTTGCGCACCGAAGTCAACGGCTTCGAGCGCTCCAACAGACAGGGACGGGTGCTTGACAGATCTGCTTTAGCCACTTCGCCGAAATCCTTGCGCCGTGGACGAAGACAGCGGGCCCCGCTGCGGGCCACACCCACCGCTGTGCTTGGTTATCCGTTTCCATCACGAGGGGTCGCTGGAATCTCAGTTATCTCCATCGAGCCGGCTCGCCGAGTGGCCGGTGGTGGTGCTCCATGGCGGCAGATCAACGAGACATCGACCTAGGGGATGCGATGGCTGTGGCGCGATGCCCTGCATCTGCTCTCCTCCGCCGGCATTCATCTGCTCTCGATGGATTGGATTTGCATGCTCCCCTGCCTATCCCGCCTCTTGATGTGCCATTTTTTTACCTTTCCTTAGAGCATCTCCAGTCGCGGCGCCCAAAGGCCGTCCGGACGTGCCATTTGGGCGATGTCGGACAAGGTGCGCCATTTGGGCGCCGTCGATCCCCACTTGCGCGCCCAAACTAAAAAAATTTAAATTTAAACTTCGACGAATTTCATTCAAATTTTAGGAAATTTTACAGATTTGAATGAAATTTTAAAAAACTAAACCCAAATCTACTGGCGGCCCCGGTAGCGGCGCTGAAGGCGTAGTAGGGGTCTTCGTCTCCTCCTCCTTCTTCACGCCGCCGCTTGTTCCTGCGTCGTCGTCTTCCTTCTTGACGCGGCTAGGGCCGGCGTCGCCGTCGCCGGTGAGGTCGACGAACGGCACGCCGTTTCAATGGCGTGCATGTACGCCGACCAGGCGCAGGCAGATGGCCCGTCCATGGGTGGCACGTCCTCCATGGACGCGGCCTCCGCGGCCCGCAGGAGCTCGTCCTCGTCCTTGGCCGCCTGCGCCGCCAGGAGCTCGGCGTAGAGCGTCGTCGGCTCCGCCTTCACCTTCATCGGCTCCGGCTTCGGCGAGAGCAGAACGCGGGAGAGGGAGGAGGAGGAGCGCGATGAAGACGCTCGCGAGGACGACGCCCGCGACGACGCCCGCGACGATGACCCTGTCGAGCGCGAGGTGGGCGACGTGCGCGGTGCCCACACGTTGGCTGGCCGCGCCGGAGGCGGAGCGTGGGGCCACTCCAGCAGGGAGCCGCCGTTGGCGATGTGGTCCATGACGGCCTGGAGCGTGCGGCCGTGCACGCTCCAGAACGCCTCGCGCCCGGCGACGTTCTTGTCCCTGGCGCCGGGCCGGGGCCTTCCCACCGGTTCATCTCCTCCTCGAAGAGGCGCTGGAACGCCTCCTCGTACCGGGCGGCGTTGCCCGGGTCCTCCGGGTTCCAGCGCGGGGCGTCGCGCATCTCCACCGTCAGTTCGCGCCAGTAGTGCGCGATCTGGGCCGCGTGGAAGTCGCGGTTCGACCGCATCAGCGGCCGCGGCACCGGGATGCCGCGGACGGAGATGGCGTAGCCGTGGCCAACGCGCATGTCCGGCGGCATGGGTAGCCGTTGTCGCGCAGCGCCTCGGTCTGCTCCTTCAGCAGGGTGCGCGGCGCGAAGCCGTTCGCCGCGGCGCCACCGGTACGCCTCCAGTTGTTGCCGGCCATCTCTAGGGTTTGCGGTGGCGGCGAGTGTGGCGTGTGGGGAGAGAGGGGAGCGGTGGCGGCGAGTGTGGCGAGTGAACGCGGGGGCGACGGCCTTTTATTGCCGCCGGAGAGCGGTGGCATTAACGCCGCTCGCCTCGAAAAGGCGCGCCGCATTCACTCCGGCGAGCAGAGGAAGCGACGGCTCACTGGCCGGCCGTGAAAACGAGGCGTCGCCACGCGGCACGCGCCTTTGACGACGCCTTTGACCACGGCCGGGCGTGGCCGTGTGTCACTGCCAGGCGTGGCCCGTGCGTCGGAGGCGTGCGTTTCCTTCCGTCCGGGGCCGCCCCAAGCCTCCCCAAGTTGAGGGCGTGGTCTGGGCGTGCCGGACACAAAACTGGGCCGCGCCGGACCGAATTCGCGTTTGGCACCGCGAGAGTGGGCGCGATTTTGTGTCCGGCACGCCCCCAAACGGCTTTGGGCGGCCGTTTGGGCGCCCGACTGGAGATGCTCTTAGTTGGTTTGTTCGTGGGTGAGACGAGCTACTGCAGCTGGCAATATCTTTGGTTCGATTGTCTGTTCCAGACACAAATCCTGATTATTGTTTATATTTGTTTCGCACTTGTACCCACCTCAAAGCTCCTATATTTTCTGCCTGTTAGTTTGGATATTCTTTAAGTGATATTTTATACATTGATTTTCTGTTAGTTTGGATATTGTTTAAGTGGATATTAGTTCAGGAGCTCATCCAACCGAACGAGCTGATTATTTCTAACTTCCAAGAACATACTAGCGCGATTCGTCTCCGCTGCCCAGGTTTGTTTGTATTTCGAGTTGTAAATAGGAAACTGTAATTGTGTGTAACTGGTTCTGCAACTTCAATATGGATGGTCAATTATCAGGTTGTTTACCGAATTAGAGTAGGAACTTTGCATGCTGATTATGCAGTGTATATTAAGGAATTTGTACGGAATTTGTTCTTAACAGGAATAGTTTGATGGGCACACTTAAAACGACCTAAGAAATGACATAGATAGAGCTCTCTTCCTTTAGGTTAGGGGAAAGGTTTTTCTTCAGCAGTTCTGGCGCAGAGCAGTTAAGCACGAAGATGCATTGAGCTATGGTTTATTTCTTTAGGCACTTAATCATACAGGACGGTAGAAGTTAAAATATGGGAATACATACCAATATAGCATCCGGGAGATTCATCTAAGGAGTGTCGGCGACTTTTTTTTTCGCCGATTTTATTCTAGGCATCATGTAGTTTGTGATTTTATTTTCCGGGAGTGTCGTGCCAAAACCGGGATAGAATAAATAACGGATAACCTAAACGAGTTTTTGGCGCTCGACCGAAAAATTTATGGATCTGACTGTGCCACAAAACAAATACCAAGCGGGTCGTAAGTTTTTTCCTCATAAGTTGATTTTCTCTCTCCCGTTGCAACGCACGACAGTATTGGTTTCCAGAGTTTCTATCATTTTCGCTTCTGGAAAAAATTATAACCATTCAGCTTCGAGAATCTGTGCCCGCTCTGAAAGCGTGCGTTGCACGTACATGTCAACTAGTTTCCTAACAAAAGCGAATTATAACTTTCTTTTTTTCCCTCGTAATTTGAGACGAATCATCTCTACTTAATTTCTTGCCTTCATTTTTGTCGGGAGATCGATAAGCGTTTTTTTTTTTGGGAGGGAGTGGTTCGTGGCGACTGTTGATGAATGAATGTGGCAGATTAGATCAATAGTGCATAATAAATTGCGGCATAATGGATTGAACCACCATCAACTCTAATTTAACAACAAATATTAGTCATATCGTGCATTACACGATTACTAGCAATCAAGGGTTTTAGGCGGCAGTGAGTGACGGGTCGACATTGTCTCCGGCTCCATCAACCACAAAAATTTGCCAGCACCACCGTACTAAGACGACGTGACCATCCTCGTGTTCCACACCATGGGCAAGGGCATCCTCGTCCTCTCCTTTGCCAGAAAGAAGGGCCCGGACCGGTCATCTGTCGGCAGCGACGCGCCGTGGCATCTAACGGTAGGCGTCGGCTTGGTGGAACGGAGGATCGACACTGACATCATGCTGGAGAATGTAGACTTTGTGCAAGGGGAGGTGCTGGTGCAGGGAGTCAACTCCACATACCACCCAGCACTGCCCGGCGAGGGTGCATCGGCGTGAGCCCTGAGAGCATGAGGGAGCACATCATCATCTGTGATGCAGACCCCTCGTTTTTCCATGACACTAAGGACCTCGTCGTTCAGATTCTGTGAGAAAGAGCCGCGACGCATGTGGTTATTGCCGTCCGGGAGAAATGGGGCTACACATTGGCACATTGCCCCTGAAAAACTACGTGGCGGGCATCGCGGATGAACATCCTCGCCACCGAGACGGACCAAACTCTCATATTCATTTGGGGACGTAAATGGCGACGCCCCATGTCAGTGGCGTGGCCGCTCTACTGAAGAGTCTCCACTTAGAGTGGTCACCGATGGTCATTCGGTCGGCCAAGACCAATGGCTTCGACAACAAGGGAGGGATCATCCTGTCCGTGTAGATCTATAAGGCCACCGTCATCGACATAGGAACTTGCCACATCAGACATGAACCCGCCGGTAACCCTGGGCTCGTCCAGTTGAAAAGGACAATCCTAAATATTGTATGACATAATGACAACGTCAAACACAATAACCATCACTTAATTAGGGCGAGGTGGGGGCAATTGCCCTCGCGCCCCATGGTAAGGATATGACCCATTTAAGAAAATTTTTCTAAATAAATATGCAAGATTCATCTGCCCACGAACGTGGAATGATTGTGTATTTGATCAAGGATTAGGAATATACGTTCGCAGCTCTGCATCGAATACATACATATGTTCAGCTTTGTCACCACAATCACGTCTTAAGCCTCAATCGAGCTCGGGTCGTCGATCACGACAGTGGACCACTGCAGCAGCTACGAGCGAGATCCCTAAATTAGGGTAGATCAGGCTCATTCAAAGTTAGACATCTAACATATACGCACGGATTGATCACAACAAAATTTTGGACCGTCCTCCGTCACTTCGCTCTATTGAAGATCCTCGTCGGTGGCCATCGTGATCACGGAAATGGCTTCGACAACGAGGGAGGGGGACATCCTAGATGAGCAGAACCAGAGGCTATTAGAGTTGCCCTTCTTTGTAGAGTGCACATGCTAGGGTTTGCTCTCTTTATATAGGCCGAGTCAATGTTTCTCGGCCCTCTGTAATTACCCATTCAATTCAAAGCTCTTGGGCACCTCTAAAACCTTTTTAGGGTCATCTCTCTCCCCCCCCCCCCCCCCCCCCACCCCCCCCCCCCCCCCCCCCCCCCCCCCCCATGAGTTCATAGGGTCAAACCAAGGTTGAATCCATCAAGTATGGAAAGAGTTGGAGTCGATCCCGTCATCCACTTTCGAAATCCAGTAATATATTTGGGCCTTCCATAGATCGGGACTACAGGTCCCGTCCGGACTCTGTTTTGAAAGAATTTTATAGGGAGTCTCTAATTCTCAGTTGCACGGAAGCAGATTTGGTCATTTTTTCCCGCTTTGTTGTTGGGCTGGTTTGTTGTATTTTTTTCTTATCTACTAGACTGATGTTGTATGGGCTTTTTGTTTTGTTTTTTATTGTTTTATCCAAAGGAGGTGGAATCATTCGACTTATCGAAGGAATCCAAGTCCTCTTTGTTGGAGGGGACATCCTCTTCAGTTTTGTGTACTGCCAAAGAAGAGCACAACTTTGCCGGAAGGGTGTCGCGGACATGCGAGCGGCTTCCAGTCGAAGGGTCGTGACGTCAAATAGCCCACAGAAGATCTGGTGAAATCTACATGGCGTTCCTCCCGGTAGATGGTCGTGGCCCTACTAGTATCGAGGTTGAAGCAGTGGTGGACGCTCGCAGCATCGGCAACGGTCCATTCTAGAATCAGGCGTCGACGTTTGAAACACTAGGCATCGCTATTTGGTTCACTATTCCAGAAGCAGTGCTGCAAATAGCGATGCCTAGTGTTTCAAGTGTCGACGCCCAATTCTGGATTGAACCGCTGCCAATGCTGCGAGCGTCCACCACGGCTGCTTCAAAGGGCCGGTCGAAGGACGGTGATACGATGGAATTTGCTACTTTCGTTGGAATAATTAGTGTTTTGTGACGGATTTGTAGTGATTTTGCGGCGAAAGACTTAGCAATCAAATGATTTCGTGCATGAAATTGTTACTTTTTTGCTAGAGTTTGCTGCTGATTATTGCTGCAAAACAACTTTGTATTTTTTTTATAATTTGATTTTGTTGTAATTATCTTAAGGTATTTCCTGCATAAATTCTATTTGCCATATTGTATTATAATTTCATATGTATGTTCTGTTAAAAAGGCACGTACTATTTGTTCGGATGCTCATTCCATAAGGAGGATGAGCATAGGTTTTTTTAGCGGTAATGGGCTCAGCAAGATGACGGTGAAGAAAGTAATGCGCTATGGATCGGAGGGGAATGTTCATGTTTGCCGCGCAACCGCGCATGTGATCCATGTAACGGGTGATCCCTACCTAATCCAATGATCAGCACACAACGATAGTACGGTTCGGGACGCGCCCGATTTCTCCTCTTGGGCGTCCGACGGCTAGCATTGGCCTTAGTAAAATCGATCCGTATTTCCCCTATGCAAAGATTGATTCTGAATTCTTAGCGGTTGTACCATCTTGATGCCACAATTGAGTCAATAAAACTTCCTTGGTGGGAAAACTTTCCTCCTTATAGTGGAACGAGGGAGCGCTCTGCCTTGTTAGGAAGTCATGGATGAGCAGTAGCCATGAGTATGCAGTTGGCACACACAAGTAGTATTACCAAAATTACTCAGCGCTATGTCCTAACTCCTAACGATGCGCGATCTTCTGATGGGCGCACAATGCATATATGTCCTGAAAAGCTGGTAACGATAACTTTGTACGTAACGCCCAACCGTGCTCAGTCAGAAAAGGCGGGCCGTGCGTCCCTCCCGGTACATAACTACGTGTACCATCGTTCCAAGCTCTACTCGTGCAGGTTTCGCTTGCTAGTGCCTAGTGTGACTAGTCCAAAAAAAATGGCAGGATATATTTAACTTGTCTCCGTTGATGGTTATCAGGAAATTAACTGACAACCAGCTAGCCATCTATGGTGGCATAATTTATAATCGGCATCAAGCATTCAGAGATCGATATGTCGTCACTCATCAGGCTGCGGTTCCAGAAGTCAGAGTTGAGTGTTTGAAGATGTGACGGTCCTGTTTACAGCATTGCCTCATCAAAGAAGCAGTTGTTCGGCCTCCTTTGATTTGAAGGATAGGAAAATCAAAGAAATAGGAAGTACAAAGGAATAGGAAGTCATGACCATTCGGATCCTATGGACACAGGAAATCTCACAATTGACGTTTGATTGCACCGAAGGAATTTTAACATGAAGTCGGAGCTCATGTTTCATTTCCCATGAAAACATGCTACGGAATTCCTACAGGATTGATTCCTATAGGATAGCATCCTTTGAATCAAACGTGTAGGAAAGGAAAAATTCCACAGGAACCGAATCCTATAGAAACCCTACGGAAATCCTTCAAATCAAAGGAGGCCGAAGTTGATAACCTGGCCTGAGCAGAAGCATAGCAATGGCGCTAGCTTTATATATTATTACTCACTATATGAAAGCCAGCCAAATCGCGGCACCGCAGCGAACGTCTACTGTAGTAGCTAGAGTAGGTACTGTAGAGAAATGAACAGTGTTCAACAGTGACTCGATCTGAGCCGTCCGCTGGCGATCGACGATCCGTACGACACGCCCGTGATGTTTTTGCAGAAAACTCCTTCCTTTATCGACAAATCAACCGCATGCCACAACTTTACGAAGAAAAGGACCTACATGAAATTAAAACAAAACCCGAGGACTTTTTTGCAAACATGTCCAGAACGCCTCCCTCCCTCCTCCTTCTCCGCGCGACGCGGGAGCCGCCGCGGTGCCGCCGACGCGCTCCACGGCCGCTACGCGCCTCTGCGTCCAGATCGAGGCACACGGAGGGCTCCGCCGTCCTCGCCTCCGCCTTCTGCCCACGCGCCGCCAGCCGGGACGCCAAATCCACGCCGGAATCGCTGTCGCCGCGGTCGGTGGCCATCGCGGCGTTTTGTGCTCGCCGGCGACGCTCCGGTGGCCTACAGACGGCGGCGCCGCCACCTGCGTGTTGCCCGCGTGGAGGCGCTTCCAACGCGCGCACTCCCGAGTCCTGCCTCGCCGTGAATCGACGCCGGCGACGTCACCGCCGCCGCGGCAGAGCCCCGCCACAGATAACGTCAGCTTGACGTCATCGTGGGCTGGACGGGCAGGCGGGCCGCTGGCTGGGCCGAGCCCTTTTTATTTTTTTCTCCTGTTCTTTTTCTCTGCTTTTCTTTTTTACAACCTTTTGTAATTTCCCAAATATAGCTCCAATTAAATTCAAACCAACCTCTAATAATTTGTAAATATCAAAATAAACAGTCCACATACTTTTGAACCTTTTCCAATATATTTCAAATCTTCTAGATATTAAATAATACATAAAGGCTCAATTGACACCTTTATATCATTTCGGAAAACATGGATTCCACAATTTTCTTTCCAATGACATCATTCAATATGACACACCTGATGCATGTAAAATGCATACATGAACTTTACATTTTATTACTTGATATTCCAACTTATTTGCATCATATATGGGTTATATTTATGTTTTATAATGATTTTAGGGGATAATTCACAGTTTCCCCATTTATTTGGAATTAACCCTGCAGAACCAGAAAACCCCTTTTTCCATGTTTTTGACTTTCAGGGACCAAACGACGTCCAAATGACCTAATATTTTACGGGGCCCAATATTTGGAAATAAGAAGACGTACGAGCCAAGGATCCGCGAAAAAGGAAGTCCGAGGAAGAAAATAGATGGTCCCACGCGGCCAGATTCCTTGGCCGTGTGGGACCACCTCTTTTATTCCTCGTGGCTCCGATGCCGTCCGTTTTCGTCTCCGTGGCTTCGTCTTGACCTAAAAACGTCTATAAAAATAGTCCCCCGAGGAGTTTCGCGAGGAGGCGGCGGAGAAACACAAAACCACGAAACAGAGAGTCAGAAGGCTGCCGCCGGAGAAGATCGGAGGGGGGAAACGCCGCCGGAATCACCTCCGGAGGGCTCCACCCCCCTCCGGCGTGTTCATCATCAACATCTACAGCAAGATCATCTCCATCTCTCCACTGTAAACTCTTGGCAAACATGATATATGATGCAATATACTATTCCCTTGATCTATTGTGTCTCCCCATCTATGTTTGAGAAGTGATTTGTTCATGGCAATAGTGAAATAGTTCGTTGATTGGTTGCATACAAGTTTTGTTATCTTTTATGATTGTCTTGATGTACAATGTATGAGTGCACGCATATATTGGGGAATGCATGTAAGGTGATCACCGTAGTGTAATGGATTGAGTAGGACGGGTCAGTACTAAGACAGAAACCGTGGTCTGAGACTTGAAGTTACATTATGGGGGATATATATGGGGGACCCTAGAACTTAAGGCTATGGTGGGACAATTATGTCTTAATAATTCTTGTGCTGCACATTTACTTGGCCATGAGATCCATCATAAGAGTTGTGTAATTTGCTCATTTACTTGGCTACACCTATTTATGGCTCCTTCCTAGAAGAAACAATTAAGACTGAAACATGTGCTTCACTAATTGTGACAACCACACGAATGAAATAACAATTGCTAGAACATTTGCTCCCTTGAGATATTTGCTACTTGAGATATTTGATACTTGCTACTTTGAGAAACTTGCTTGAGAAAACTGCTGAGAGAAACTTGCTCTAAGAAACTTGCGTTTGAAACTTGATTGAGAAACTTGTTACTAGATAAACCCATTCCACATCACTTGCTTCCATTAGTTAGTTCCTTTCATATTTAAATTTATTGCTTTGCATAAAAGGCCATATAAGAGGGTTATAGGGCTTTAGAGAATAGATAGTTTACCTTCAGCTCCTCGTGGGTTCGACACTCAAATACTTATCGAATTGTGCTACAGTGATTCCTTGCTCTTGGGGATTATCAAGCACTTTTCTGGCGCCGTTGCCGGGGAGCGTTGTGCTAAGCTTTTATTCTTGTTTGCATTGCATACTAACATATAAATCTAAAACACAAAAAAATTATAAAATGGAAAACAACCAAACAATTATAGAATTGTATAATATCTATCTTGAGTTAGGACATGAAGTGTTTGAGGAGAAAATTAAATTTTATTTGCATAACAATCATGTTTGTGGTAGTACTAATTCTTTGAACACCTTTATTGCTAATGCTAAGGAAAACCTTAAGCTTGGGGAAGTTTGTTTTGATGAATATGGTATTTTTAGTCCCCCTACTATTGAGGATGAAAGTGATTTAATTGAGTTTGATGATCCATTATGCTCATTAGATGATAAGTCTTTATGTGGTGATTCTATTCAAAACTATGTGGTTATGTTTAACTTTAATGCTTGCAACTATTATGAGAGGGAGAGATAAGAATCCCCTTTATGTTTCTATGTTATTTAAAATGCAAGCTATTGATTATTATATGCATTGGTTACCTCAAATTTGTTGTTATTTATTCATATATAAAATTCCAATGCATAGGAAGAGAGTTAGACTTAAAAGTAAATTGTTTAATATTCTGTGGTGTGTTCCTTATGCTTTAACTTCCTATTCGGTTTGAACACACCTTTATATCTTTACAACATGTAAAATATCTTTACCTACTGTTTTGTGACAATTAGTTTAAGATTTTCATTTTATATAAAATTTGGGAAAGTAAATGAGAAGGATGAGTAATGGAGAAGTTGGGGTCGACCTTGAACATGTGTTGTTCATGCCAATGGAACCGTTGCAAAGTCTCTATCATTAAAACTTTTCCCAAAGCTAAAACCAAATAAAAAGAGTGTTTATGTTGTATATATTTGCTTCTTCTTTTGCCTTTTTGCTAAATCAAAAACAACAAAAATATTTTCTTTCTTCTTTGTTTGTTTCTCTTGAACCTTTCTTGGTTTTGCTTCTTTTTGATTTCTTCAGTTTGATTTTCGGTTTTTGAGTCAAGGTGCTTGTTTACTACTGTAACATCACCTTTGTATCTTATTTTTCATATTTATGGAAAGAATAACCTCTTTTGAGAGGTAGGATCAAACAATAGTAATTTGCTGTCCAGAAAACAGATTCCTAAGCTTTACTGCGAAAAATGTTAAAAATCACAGAAAAGGAATTTTGACCTGAAATTTCACGTCAGCAATATTCAGTTATTATTACACATTTCATTAGTTCAAAGTTTTCTGATTTGAGCAACGTAAGTGCCTCTGAAAATTCACTCTTTACGGGCTGTCCAGTTTTTGACAGATTCTGTCTTTATTTTGCATTACTCTCATTACTTGTGTTTTGTGTGGTTCTTTGGATCAAAGAACAATACACAACCATAGTAACATTAGTTAATGTTTAGAATCAACTCATGATATGTCTTTTCTGTACTTATGTGGATTTAATTTATGGAGACACTAACCCCTCTAATCAAGTTTTATGATGAGTTTTGTGTAAAGAGAATTTTCAAGTGGAAGAGTTGAGGGTGATGAACAAATATCAAGAGGGACAAACACTCAAGCTTGGGGATGTTACCCCTAGGCTCACCCTACATATATCAAATAAGTACAAGAATTTAAGCTTGGGGATGCCAAGCCACCTCACTCCAACCATCTTGATACCAAGTAAGAAGCCTAGCTATATGGCTATAAAGAAAGCGCTTTACGGGAGGCAACCCGGTTGTTTTTATTTGTGATTTTCTTTGTGTCCTCTTGCTGTAACAAGAGACTTAGTTTTTAGTTTAGTTTCTGGAATTTTTAATAAAGTGCCAAGTTTTACCCATTTTGGTTTGAAAAAGTTGCTTATAGCATTCGGAGATTTTATTCCTGCACGAATCTGTGCACGGTATGATTTTTAATTCTTATTCTGTAACTCCGAATGAGCTGATATTTGAACTGTAGTTGCAACTTTTCATCCTCTGTATGCATGAATTTTTCGGAATTTTTCGACAAAGTTAAGTAGGGTAGAAAAATACGTTTTGCTGCTGCTGTTTTTCTGGACAGATTCTGTCCCATTTTGTTTGATGCATTTTTTGAACTTTTAACTTGAATCTTTTTGATCCAATTGAGTTTATAAGTAGGCATACAACATTATACACTTTCTGGACATTCATATGAATTTTTGTCTAAGGATTATATGCAGCAAGAAATCTATTTGTCTATCACTACTAATGTCACCCCACAGAAAAGAAATGGGAGAAACGGTGTTTTGAAGTTTTTTCACAGGGATTAGAGGAGATGCACCAAGAGCTATCCAAGGATGGTGAAGACCATAAGCTTGGGGATGTGAAGACAACCCCACTGGACCTACACACTCTCGGTTTGCACACGTCTAACTTCTGTTTTTCGATCAATGCACCTTATCGCATAAACTTGGAGCGTCTTTTGTTTGCTTTTTATTTTGGTTTGATTTTTATTTTGTGAGACCACCACCATCATTTATATATGAAAGAGGTACTGGAAATTTGGGTTGAATTAAGTTGGATGCTATTAAAAGATTGGGAAAGGGATGTTTAAGTTGATTCAAAAAGATACATATAGTTGCATGATTCATATGCTTTGTTAATGAGTGTTAATATGCAAGTGTTTTATCAAGAGCTATCTTTTATTCATGTTTTGATGCTGAATGTTACTTTACTTTGTTTAACATGGATTGGTTAGTTCTATGGACACTCATGCATGCATTTAGACGGTCAACTTTCTCCCTCTTGCTAGCCCAAAAATTCCAACAAGTAAAAACTTGTTTCCAACACCTTCAACCAAAGTTTTTCCAGTGAGTCCACCATATCTACCTATTAGCTTTATGCTATTCCGAGTATGATTATCATGATATTTGTGTTATCTATACCTCTGAATGAAAATGCTTATGTTGTTGATTGTCATGGGAAAAGTTGGTTATAGAGCTCTCACGAACTTGATGCACACTTTACTTTTATTGCATTAAATAAACATGACCCATTGTGATTAAAATTATGATGTTGTGGGCTTGACAAATGTCTTGGGTTGAGAGTTAGCTCATATGTGCTGTCACATGGCAAGCTTTCAACATGCTCTTCATTTTATTTAGTTGATATCATGTACTTTTGTTTATGGATGCTTATCATGGGTGAAATAAATGTGGAGACAAAGCAAGTTTAAATGAGTTTGTATAAATGGTTAGAGAGACGCCTGGGCCGCTAATCTAAGCCATGCATCATTCATGGTGGAAATTTACTTACATACTATGGTGAACCGTCAGTGATACACCTTATAATAAAAAGCTATCCCAATGGTAAATAAAAAGGGTGTTGAGATTGTTCATTTTGTTTGTTTGTCTTGTCATTTTGATATGGGCTTGTTCCATATCCTGGGACAAGAGGTACCCCAGTTGACGCTCTTAATGATGCTATTATTACTTACAATGATATTTAACTTGAACTTACTTTGTTTCCCAAGTTGAGTAACACCATGGTGTAGGTACTTGTATTCAAGGGGCATGAGACATTCAACCTATACTTTGTCAAGCACACTACTCATATTTGCTTTCACTTTAAACTTTAATCATTCAAGATGCTATGATAGGGGTAATGAGAGCTTGACACCAAGGATTACCACCTTGCAATCATTAACTTAAGTAGAAGAGTTTGGAAGTTAGATGAAACTTATTCATGCTTTACCCCTACTCATTTATATATCTTTCCAAAGTGTCCACCTTTTATATTCAGATTTTCATGAATACTCTATGACCATTATAGGATGTTCTTACTTTTCATTATGCATACATGTGGTCCATAGTACTTTCTTTCATGTTACACTTTGTGAATTATCATTGAACATCGTTGCATTAAATACTTGATATCACTTCATAATCTATCTTGCATATTGCTACTCCTTTGAAGAATGAATCATTTGACTCTATGTAGCAATAGTAATCATCTTTGATATCCATTGATGGTATTAAAATGCAAAGTCCATGTTAGTTTTATCACCTTCATACTCGAGGACGAGTATTGGTTAAGCTTGGGGATGTTGATGCATGTAAAATGCATACATGAACTTTACATTTTATTACTTGATATTCCAACTTATTTGCATCATATATGGGTTATATTTATGTTTTATAATGATTTTAGGGGATAATTCACAGTTTCCCCATTTATTTGGAATTAACCCTGCAGAACCAGAAAACCCCTTTTTCCATGTTTTTGACTTTCAGGGACCAAACGACGTCCAAATGACCTAATATTTTACGGGGCCCAATATTTGGAAATAAGAAGACGTACGAGCCAAGGATCCGCGAAAAAGGAAGTCCGAGGAAGAAAATAGATGGTCCCACGCGGCCAGATTCCTTGGCCGTGTGGGACCACCTCTTTTATTCCTCGTGGCTCCGATGCCGTCCGTTTTCGTCTCCGTGGCTTCGTCTTGACCTAAAAACGTCTATAAAAATAGTCCCCCGAGGAGTTTCGCGAGGAGGCGGCGGAGAAACACAAAACCACGAAACAGAGAGTCAGAAGGCTGCCGCCGGAGAAGATCGGAGGGGGGAAACGCCGCCGGAATCACCTCCGGAGGGCTCCACCCCCCTCCGGCGTGTTCATCATCAACATCTACAGCAAGATCATCTCCATCTCTCCACTGTAAACTCTTGGCAAACATGATATATGATGCAATATACTATTCCCTTGATCTATTGTGTCTCCCCATCTATGTTTGAGAAGTGATTTGTTCATGGCAATAGTGAAATAGTTCGTTGATTGGTTGCATACAAGTTTTGTTATCTTTTATGATTGTCTTGATGTACAATGTATGAGTGCACGCATATATTGGGGAATGCATGTAAGGTGATCACCGTAGTGTAATGGATTGAGTAGGACGGGTCGGAGTACTAAGACAGAAACCGTGGTCTGAGACTTGAAGTTACATTATGGGGGATATATATGGGGGACCCTAGAACTTAAGGCTATGGTGGGACAATTATGTCTTAATAATTCTTGTGCTGCACATTTACTTGGCCATGAGATCCATCATAAGAGTTGTGTAATTTGCTCATTTACTTGGCTACACCTATTTATGGCTCCTTCCTAGAAGAAACAATTAAGACTGAAACATGTGCTTCACTAATTGTGACAACCACACGAATGAAATAACAATTGCTAGAACATTTGCTCCCTTGAGATATTTGCTACTTGAGATATTTGATACTTGCTACTTTGAGAAACTTGCTTGAGAAAACTGCTGAGAGAAACTTGCTCTAAGAAACTTGCGTTTGAAACTTGATTGAGAAACTTGTTACTAGATAAACCCATTCCACATCACTTGCTTCCATTAGTTAGTTCCTTTCATATTTAAATTTATTGCTTTGCATAAAAGGCCATATAAGAGGGTTATAGGGCTTTAGAGAATAGATAGTTTACCTTCAGCTCCTCGTGGGTTCGACACTCAAATACTTATCGAATTGTGCTACAGTGATTCCTTGCTCTTGGGGATTATCAACACCCAACAAAATATTTTGTTATAACAAAACATTTCATTTAAATAGAGATTGCTAAATCATTTAAATACAATTATCCACTTATATCATGGCCTTTAAATGTTTTCGTAAACAGATACCGTAAAATGATAAATGTACTAAAATCAATAGCTTCAAATACGAACTCATTTGAACAATTCAACTCGCAAAATATTTCGAACTACACTAAAATAAATCGCAAAAAACTCACAAAAAAAAATGCAACACACTTGACCATTTCAATTAGCTGATGAACTTCAGATTCTCCAAAATATACCAAGATAATCTAAATGTATTTCAACATTTCAGGCTGCTAAAAAAATACTCTAACATATACCAACACAATCTAAATATATTCCCCCTAATGACATTATTAAATGCTCACATATTGTAACCTCCCCAATTATGGACTCGAAATAAAAAATTATGTTACCTGTTGTTGCAAACAAGTTCCATAAAATAACAAATACTACAAGCTAAATAGCTTCAAACACAATCTCATTTGTGCATTTCAATTTTCAAAATATTCCAAATACGCAAAAATACATCAAAATGCTCAAAAAAAATGCAACGAATTTGAATGCTTCAAATTTGCTAATTTTTCCCGCAGAACTCTAAAATATTTCAAGATTTCAATTCGACGAACATTTGGAAAAATACAGATTAATTCCCTCCAATTATGGATTAAATCTAATAAATGTCCATACAATGTATTCCATTTGATTATGGAGTTCAATTAAATTTTCAAGGCAAAGTACAAACTTATTATATCTTCCAAAACTGTTTAATATTCAGAGACAATTTAGCTGAAACCTCTCCAATCATGCACATAAAATTTTAAAATGCTCCATTCACTAAATGTTCACAAAAATAAAGACCCAGTTCCTCTAATTATGGATTGAATTTAACAAATTCCCTTACAATGCATTTCCTCAGACTGTGAAGTTAAATTATATATTTCCATATGTATAACAAATTACAAAGATACTTGACCACTCCAATTTGTGGAATTAAAGTAATTCACCACATGATGTTCATGCACAATAATACATGTTTTAGTACAAATATGCAGAGAACATAAGAAATCTTTTTTCCCCATTTAAGTGATTTTGCTACTTAATCTTCTCAGTTCTAAACCATTTCTTTAATACACTTTAGACATATGCAATACTTTAATAAAGCATTGTTCCCGAAATATTACAACAATGTATCGACAATAAAAATTAAAAAACTAACAAACGCGCATTCCCACAGATGGACTTCAATTAACTATTGATAAAAAAATATAAGCATTTTCCAACCATTTCTATTTCAGATGTACCAACATGGTCACAAAAAATAAATATGAACTATTTATATTCAGACATTTCAAATTGCTTAATATTTGGAAAACATCCAAATGCACTTCCTCAAATTACATAGGGTTGCTCATACAATGCATTTACTCTAATTACGAACCTAAAATACACATTTCAGTTTGGTACGTATTTGCAAGCAATCGACATAACCTTTCAATAATTATGTAATTCAATTGAAAAAAATGTGTGTTTACACCCATTATAGTTCATATTGCTGAATATTTGGAAAACATCCAAATGCACTTCCTCAAATTACATGAAGTTGAATTTAATAAATGCTCATACGATGCATTCCCTCTGATTATGGACTTAAATTGAACATTTCAAATTGGTAGATATTTGCAAGTAATCGACATGACCTTCCACTAATTATGGTATTCAATTGAAAAAATGTGCATTCACACCCATTGTAGACTTAAATTAAATATTTATAAAAAATAAAAACATATTTTGCACATTCCAATTTGCTTAAGAATTTGAGTCACTCTGAAATATATCACATGGAGTTCAATTTAATAAATGCTCATACCATGCATTCTCTAACTACGGAATTAAAATGAAAATTTATAGCAAAATACAAAAAAATTCAAACAATTTAAATCGCTGCGTATTTGGAGATACTCTACATATCAAATTTCAACGGATTCCGGCATTTCGAACTACAACAAAATACAAATTCTCTAACTATGGAGTCATTTTACAAATTTATGAAAAAATACAAACTGACAGATGCCTACAAAATTCACCAAGGGCGCGTCGTGCCAACGCGACAAAATTCTACACTATATTAGTGCCACACAAAAAAAAATGGAACATTTTAAATTGGTAAATTTTTGAAGAAAAAACAAATGCACTATCCATAATTATGTGCTGTTGAATTTAACAAATACTTACACTACGTATGCCCTCAGATTATGAACTCTAATTGAACATCTCAATTATGCAAAATATTGGCAAAAACAAAAATCAAATAACTTTCTATACATATGAAATGCATATGCAATTCATCAAACTATATATCTAACAAATAAATTCAGATGCAATTCCACAAATTATATATTTACTTCACTAAATGCTCATATAATGCACATCTTCTGATTACGAATCTAAATTACTTATTTATGCCAACATACAACCATAATCAAACATTTAAATTTGCCAATTATTCAAAATTACCGTAGCATTTCTAAAAGTTTTAAATCGTTCAACATTTGGATATAACTCGAACACATTTTCTCTAATTGCAGTTAAGAATCCGTGTCAACATACAAACATATTTAAATACTTCAACTTGCTAAATATTTGGTTATTCTCTAACCTATATAAAAAATGTTCAGAAAAATTAAACGCTAACTACATATAGCAAAACACAAAGCATAGTTCAACAATTTAAAATAGTCAAAATTTGGATGCAACATAGACGAACTTTGCCCATTTGTTAGCATGAATCCAAAAAATATACTAAAATATTATTTGGGAAAAAAAGAAGCACGTTCCAGCATTTCAAGTTACTAAAACATTTAAGGTACCCTCAAATAAATCAACATGGTCGAAAAAGAAAAAAATTGGTACTTGCTAATGCCAAAATACAAACAAACTTAAGCAATTGAAACTACCTAATATTTGTATACATTGTAGGCGCACTTCACCTAATAAATACTCACAAAATACATTTTCTCTAATTATACTATGCAATCGAACAAAAAAAATACCAACCATTATTTGCGCTACTTATGGCATAGTGCAAACATATTCCAAGATTTCAATTTGACGAATATTTGGAGAAAATCCAAATTAATTCCCTCCAATTATGGATTGAATTTAATAAATGTCCATATAATGTATTCCATTTGACTATGGAGTTCAATTAAATTTTTCAAGACAAAATACAAACTTATTATATCTTCCAAAATTATTTAATATTCAGAGACAATTTAGGTGAAACTTCTCCAATTATGCACATAAAATTTAAAAATGCTCCATTCACTAAATGTTCACAAGAAATAAAGACCTATTTTCTCTAATTATGAATTGAATTCAACAAATTCCCTTACAATGCATTTCCTCAGACTATGAAGTTAAATTAAATATTTCCATATTTATAACAAATTACAAAGATAATTAACCACTCCAATTTGTGGAATTAAAGTAATTCAACGCATGATGTTCATTTACAATAATACACATTTTAGTACAAATATGCAGAGAAAATAAGAAATCTTTTTTTCCCATTTAAGTGATTTTGTTACTTAGCTTCTCAGTTCTAAACCATTCCTTTAATACACTTTACACATATGCAATACTTTAATAAAGCATTGTTCCCCAAATATTATAGCAACATATCGCCAATAAAAATTAAAAAACTAAAAAAACGCGCGTCGTGACGACGCGCAGAAATTCCACTAGTCTTGAATTAATGGCCATCCGTTGCCTTGCCTGAACTACTAACTAACTATAGCTACGGGATTAAATCAGAAATAAAGTTCTTCACTTCACTGTTGGTGCAGCTCGGGTACTGCTTTCAGTGGAGCAGTATACCGTGAGAAGCGGTAGACAGTGGTGAAGATATGGATGGCAACGATTGAGCGCTGATTGATGACAGTGCTATGAACATTCTGTCCATACACTTGCCAGAATCGCAAAAAAAAAAATGAAAATAAAACCATCAAGCGTAGGTGGTGGTTCTAGGACCATGCATGCTCGAATAATATTGCATGTTCTAGACCAAACACACAACAAAACGAAATGAAAGGACAACCACGTCCACACCAAGCACGAAGACTTACAGAACAATCCAGTTCATATTTATAAGGAACTCATATTTGAAAGGTATTCAAAGATATTGTTGGAAAAAAATGGGCTTGGCTCAGCAAGTTTCAAAATTCCTAGTAAATTTCAAAGGCCCGTGTTATCAAGAGGTGGAGGTGCTTTTAGTCACACATAAAAAGTTGGAGGAGACTTGGACCTCCTCACAACGGAGGTTGTTCCACCACTTTCTTAAGTGAGTGAGAATAGAAGTGGTTCACGGGCACTCCTCTGCTCGCTCATCGTGTCGCGTGAATCGAGCCTCGAGCCAAGTCAACTTATACATTTTATTTTTGTTGTTCGGTAAAACCGAGTTGTTTATCACACTCGTCACAACAGTTTGGGTCGCTCGCCAGCAAACGAGAGAGCAGGTCTCCGGAACCGCTCGTCCTTGTATTTTATACGGGTGAGCCGGTGAGGGTCAGTCTAGCGCCAACATGGTGCAGAAAAACTCCAGCCCTCTAGATCAGAAAATCAGAAAAAGTCGTTATTTGTGGGGTGACAAGAGGGTGCCATGAAGGATGTCGAGCGGGTATTTGGTCTGCTCAAAGTTGGTTTTGTTGGATGTATGCCCAAAAGCCAATGTTTTTATACATCTGATTCATTATTATGATTCATGTTTATATGTTATAACTGTTGTGGCTCCTGAATGTGAGATTTAGAGGAAAGCTCATACGCACGTTGGTCAACATGAACCGGAAACATATACCCTAGTCTTGTATACAAACTATTTTGTTGAATGCATGATGACCGTGCTTTCCTGGTCATGGACATTGTGTATGTCAGTGATGTCTACACACGCTTCTATTTTTGTAGACAGTGTTGGGCCTCCAAGAGCAGAGGTTTGTAGAACAGCAGCAAGTTTCCCTTAAGTGAATCACCCAAGGTTTATCGAACTCAGGGAGGTAGAGGTCAAAGATATTCCTCTCAAGCAACCCTGCAATTAAGATACAAGAAGTCTCTTGTGTCCCCAACACACCCAATACACTTGTCAGATGTATAGGTGCACTAGTTCGGCGAAGAGATAGTGAAATACAAGTGATATGGATGATTATAAGTAGTAACTGCAATCTGAAATAAAGATGGCAGCAAGCAAACATGTAGCAGAACTTGTTGTAAACGGTGTTTCAATGCTTAGAAACAAGGCCTAGGGATCATACTTTCACTAGTGGACACTCTCAACAATGATCTCATAACTGAATAAGTAAAAGCTACTCTTAAACACTCTCTTGTTGGATAACAAACACCATTCATTGTGTAGGGCTACAAAAGCACACCTCAAGCCGGAGTAAACAAGCGCCACAACGTCATAAAGGAATCACACACGGTGCACACACTGTCACCTTTACACCGTGGAGAGTACCGGAGTTCATATTAAAGTAACCTATAGAGTGCATAATAGATAAAGAGTAACATCTACATATTCAACTAGATTAGCACAACTGAACACAAGTAAATACTGCTCGGGATTATTCTCCTTCTTGATAACACAAGAGTACTACGTGTAGGGCTGCAAAAGCACTCCTCAAAGTCTGAGTAAACAAACACCACAGTTCCCAAGAATAAGCCATGATAAATATCTAAATTATTCATAGAGTCACACAAGTACCCACACTGTCACCTTGATACCGTGTTGTCACAATGACTCCAGAAACTAGACAAAATCACTTGAGTAGCATAAACATTATTAATGTATTCAGCGATACTAGCAATACACATGATCACATAAAGATCACACCATGGGAGAGAGAGATGAACCACATAGCTACCGGTAGAGCCCTCAGCCTCGGGGGAGAACTACTCCCTCCTCATCATGGGAGTCAGCAGCGGCGATGAAGATGGCGGTGGTGTCGATGGAGATGACTCCGGGGGCAATTCCCCGTCCCGGCAGCGTGCCGGAACAGAGACTTCTGTCCCCCGAAACTTGTCGTCGATGGCGGCGGCGCTGCGGAACTCTTCTGGAAATATGACTTGGTTTTTAGGGTTTTCGCGTCTGAGGCAATATATAGGCGAAGGGGCAACGTCGGTGGAGGCTCGAGGGGCCCACACCACCTGTGGCGCGGCAGGGGGCCCACCCGCGCCGGTGTGGTTTGGCCACCTCGGCGCCCTCCTTCGTCTCTCCTTCGGACTCCGTGACGGTGCTGGAAAAATAGGGACGTGGCCTTTTGTTTCGTGCAATTCCGAGAATATTCGCAGAAGTACTTTTCTGAAACCAAAAACAGCAGAAAACAGGGAACTGGCACTGTGGCATCTTGTTAATAGGTTAGTCCCAGAAAATGCATAAAAGTGATATGAAGTGTATATAAAACATGTAGCAATGGTATAATATAAGCATGGAACATCAGAAATTATGGATACGTTGGAGACGTATCAAGCATCCCCAAGCTTAGTTCTACTCGTCCTCGAGTAGGTAAAACGATAACAACAAATAATTTCTGAGGAGACATGCTTTCACACAATCTTGATCAATATATTGCAAGGCTCATGTCATGAATGAAGTGACTCAAAGCAATGGTCTATAGTTTGCTAACAAATAGATAAAGAGTAAACAATGAATCATATAAGCAAAAACTTTTCATGAATAGTACTTTCAAGACAAGCATCAAAAAGTTTTGCATAAGAGGTAACTCATAAAGCAATAGATTCAAAGTAAAAGGCATTGAAGCAACACAAAGGATGATTAAGTTTCAGCATTGCTTTCAACTTGTAACATGTATATCTCATGGATAGTTGTCAACATAAAGCAATATAACAAGTGCAATAAGTAAATATGTAAGAATCAATGCACACAAAGTTGACACAAGTGTTTGCTTCTAAGATAGAAAGGAGTAGGTAAACTGACTCAACATAAAGTAAAAGATAGGCCCTTCGCAGAGGGAAGCAGGGATTAAATCATGTGCTAGAGCTTTTTAAGTTTTCGAAAGCATATAGAGAGCACAAAATAAGTATTTGAGAGGTGTTTGTTGTTGTCAACGAATGGTAGTGGGCACTCTAACCCCCTTGTCAACCAGACTTTCAAGAGCGGCTCCCATGAAGGACGTTATCTCTACCAGCAAGGTAGATCATCCCTCTTCTCTTTTGTTTACACATGTATTTTAGTTTCTTTATAGATGACACTCCTCCCAACCTTTTGCTTACACAAGCCATGGCTAACCGAATCCTCGGGTGCCTTCCAACATTCACATACCATGGAGGAGTGTCTATTTGCAAATTAAGTTGCTTACTGATAAATCAGGGCAAAACATGTGAAGAGAATTATTAATGAAAGTTGTAATTAATTGGGGCTGGGCACCCCGTTGCCAGCTCTTTTTGCAAATTATTGGATAAGCGGATGTATATGCCACTAGTCCATTGGTGAAAGTCTGTCAGAAGTAAATGACAAGATTGAAAGATAAAACACCACATACTTCCTCATGAGCTATAAAACATTGACACAAATAAGGAGTAATAAAGTTTTGAATAGTTTAAAGGTAGCACATGAAATATTTACTTGGAATGGCAGGAAATACCACATAGTAGGTAGGTATGGTGGACACAAATGGCATGGGTTTTGGCTCAAGTTTTGGATGCACGAGAAGCATTCCCTCTCAGTACAGAGTTTAGGCTAGCAAGGTTGTTTGAAGCAAACACAAGTATAAACCGGTACAGCAAGAATCACATAAAAACATATTGCAAGTATTATAAGACTCTACACTGTCTTCCTTGTTGCTCAAACATTTTACCAGAAAATATCTAGACCTTAGAGAGAACAAATATGCATCCCAAGTCTCAACAAGCTCTACGGTAGTTCTCCACTACTAGGCTTTAACTACATGATGCAAGAGCTTAAACATGATCTACTTGAGAGCTCAAAACAATTGCAAAGTATCAAATCGAAACAAGACAATGATCTACAAGAATGCATATGTCTTTTCCAATACCAACTACTACATGTAGCATTTTCTTTCTTCCAAACAAACACCAATCAATTTATTTAAACATAAACTCTCCAAATGATAATATAATGCAGCAAGAGAGTATTTATAAACAAGTGCTAACAGCTCGAAGAGATGCATGAAAAACAGGAGCTAAAAGCACTGCAGTAGCTAGTTAAGAATACTCAACAAATATAAGTGAAGAACATGAGTATTCACATGAAAAAGCGGAGCGTGTCTCTCTCCCACACAAGGATTGCTAGGATCCGAATTTATTCAAACAAAAACAAAAATAAAAGCACACAGACGCTCCAAGTAAAGCGCATAAGATGTGAAAGAATTAAAATATAGTTTCACTAGAGATGACCTGATAAGTTGTTGATGAAGAAGGGGATGCCTTGGGCATCCCCAAGCTTAGACGCTTGAGTCTCTCTGAATATGGTTGGGATGAACCACGGGGGCATCCCCAAGCTTAGGCTTTTCACTCTTCTTGATCACATAATATCACCCTTCTCGCTTGATCCTTGAAAACTTCCTTCACACCAAACTCAAGACAGTTCTCATTAGAGGGTTAGTGCATAATCAAAAATTCTCATATTCTGTAATGATACAATCAATCCCAAAGCTTCTGGACATTAGCTACAGCCACCAATGCTTTGTGGAGCAAAGAAATCCACACAAACACGTAAAAGAGCGAATGCAAAACAAAAGGCAGAATCTGTCAAAAACAGAACAGTCTGGAATGACGAATTTTTTCGAGGCACTTAAGTTGCTCAGATGGATCTGGCCAAAATAATGAAAGTTGCGTACATATCTCAGGATATGCGTGATTTTTCGAGAATTTTTGAATTTTCTACAGGGAGAAAAGCTCAAATCGTGACAGCTAAAAATCTGTTACTGCGCAGAAATCCAAATCTTGCATCAACTTTCAATATAGAACTTTACTTGGCACAACAATGCGATAAAATAAAGATACAAAGGAGTTGCTACAGAAGTAACAAAACTCCTTGACTCAAAGAAAAAAAAATAACAGCAAATAAAAACGATGGGTTGTCTCCCATAAGCGCTTTTCTTTAAAGCCTTTTAGCTAGGCATAGTGATTTTTATGATGCTCACATAAAGATGAGTTGAAACATAAAAGAGAGCATCAAGAAGCATATATAAAACATGTTTAAATCTAACACTCTTCTATGCATAGGAGTCTTGTAAGAAAAAAATCAATAAAACAAAGTGACTAGCATAGAAGCAAAACAAGTGCAACTTCAAAAATTTCAACATAAAGAGAGAAGACTTAATATTATTGTGATATATGAAACGTGTCTCCCTCTCTCATAAGGACCAGTAGGTCTTAAAGTACCCAGCAAATAAAAGCAAATCAAGAGAAAGCTCAAAACTTCATCATAAAGAGAAGAAATTTAGTAACATGAAGATTTCTATAACCATACTTTCCTCTCTCAAAATAATTTTCAGTGGCATCATGAATAAACTCAACAATATAGCTATCACATAAAGCATTCTTATCATGATCCACATGCATAAAAGTATCATTACTCTCCACATAAGCATAATCAATTTTATTAGTAATAGTGAGAGTAAAACTATCACAACCATCATTGTATTCATCATAAATTGCAGGCATAGTATAATCATAATAAACTTTATCCTCCATAGTAGGTGGCACCAAAATACCACTATCATTATAATCATCATAAATTGGAGGTAAAGTATCATCAAAGAAAATTTTCTCCTCAAAACTTGGGGGACTAAAAATATCATATTCATCAAAACCAGCTTCCCCAAGCTTAGACTTTCCATAGCATTAGCAATAATGGTGTTCAAAGAATTTATAGTAATAACATTGCTACCATCATGCAAACAAGCCTCCATAGGTTTTTTAATTTTCTCTTCAAAAGCATCATGTCCTAATTCAATATAAAGTTCATAAAGATCTCTAATTTTTTTGTTGTTTTCCATTAAGCCTAACTAGTGAAAATAAAAACAAGAAACAAAAAGAAATAATTGCAGAATCTAAAGGAAATAACTTCGAGCACTCACACACTAGCAACAATACTAGAAAATAGCTTTGTAGCCAGAGGATGTGAATACCTTTTACCTTACCTCCCCGGCAACGGCGCCAGAAAATAGCTTGATGTCTACGCTTCTATTCTTGTAGACAGTGTTGGGCCTCCAAGAGCAGAGGTTTGTAGAACAGCAGCAAGTTTCCCTTAAGTGAATCACCCAAGGTTTATCGAACTCAGGGAGGTAGAGGTCAAAGATATCCTCTCAAGCAACCCTGCAATTAAGATACAAGAAGTCTCTTGTGTCCCCAACACACCCAATACACTTGTCAGATGTATAGGTGCACTAGTTCGGCGAAGAGATAGTGAAATACAAGTGATATGGATGATTATAAGTAGTAACTGCAATCTGAAATAAAGATGGCAGCAAGCAAACATGTAGCAGAACTTGTTGTAAACGGTGTTTCAATGCTTAGAAACAAGGCCTAGGGATCATACTTTCACTAGTGGACACTCTCAACAATGATCTCATAACTGAATAAGTAAAAGCTACTCTTAAACACTCTCTTGTTGGATAACAAACACCATTCATTGTGTAGGGCTACAAAAGCACACCTCAAGCCGGAGTAAACAAGCCACAACGTCATAAAGGAATCACACACGGTGCACACACTGTCACCTTTACACCGTGGAGAGTACCGGAGTTCATATTAAAGTAACCTATAGAGTGCATAATAGATAAAGAGTAACATCTACATATTCAACTAGATTAGCACAACTGAACACAAGTAAATACTGCTCGGGATTATTCTCCTTCTTGATAACACAAGAGTACTACGTGTAGGGCTGCAAAAGCACTCCTCAAAGTCTGAGTAAACAAACACCACAGTTCCCAAGAATAAGCCATGATAAATATCTAAATTATTCATAGAGTCACACAAGTACCCACACTGTCACCTTGATACCGTGTTGTCACAATGACTCCAGAAACTAGACAAAATCACTTGAGTAGCATAAACATTATTAATGTATTCAGCGATACTAGCAATACACATGATCACATAAAGATCACACCATGGAGAGAGAGATGAACCACATAGCTACCGGTAGAGCCCTCAGCCTCGGGGGAGAACTACTCCCTCCTCATCATGGGAGTCAGCAGCGGCGATGAAGATGGCGGTGGAGTCGATGGAGATGACTCCGGGGGCAATTCCCCGTCCCGGCAGCGTGCCGGAACAGAGACTTCTGTCCCCCGAAACTTGTCGTCGATGGCGGCGGCGCTGCGGAACTCTTCTGGAAATATGACTTGGTATTTTAGGGTTTTCGCGTCTGAGGCAATATATAGGCGAAGGGGCAACGTCGGTGGAGGCTCGAGGGGCCCACACCACCTGCTGGCGCGGCAGGGGGCCCACCCGCGCTGGGTGTGGTTTGGCCACCTCGGCGCCCTCCTTCGTCTCTCCTTCGGACTCCGTGACGGTGCTGGAAAAATAGGGACGTGGCCTTTTGTTTCGTGCAATTCCGAGAATATTCGCAGAAGTACTTTTCTGAAACCAAAAACAGCAGAAAACAGGGAACTGGCACTGTGGCATCTTGTTAATAGGTTAGTCCCAGAAAATGCATAAAAGTGATATGAAGTGTATATAGAACATGTAGCAATTGGTATAATATAAGCATGGAGCATCAGAAATTATAGATACGTTGGAGACGTATCAGTCAGCGTCAACAAATGGCATATTGTTGGTAGAACAATATAACTGAGTAGACCCAAGTTTTTGATATACTAAGAGAATCCATTACAGTGTATTTTGTCCTTAGTATCTTACAAAAGAAAAGTTATTACATAACATGTCTGTAGACCATGAGGTTATTGAGGTTATGTTTTGCACGAAGTGTTGCTTTGGTACTGTCAACCATCACGGCCATAATTGGTTGATCATAATGGTAGCCACTGGGTGACACCGAGGGTATGCATATATCTTAATGTTTCAAGATGGGATATTACTCCTCTGTTAAAAGAGAGATACTTTCTGGGCCCACTCGATATGAGAGATATCCAATATGTTCTGCAGACAATGCATAATGAATTTTCATCGTGTGGGATATCGTAATACGAGAAGGAGTAAAAGGAAACTTGCGGGTTAACAAGATTGACTATTATATGGTGAGTCAAGTTTGACTCATGGGAATTATCAAATGGATCTAAATCTCGGGCGAAGTTCAGTATCGCGATTAATGGGATTGATATATTATAACAAGCATGTTCAACATAGTATTCTTCGTATAACAGTAATGGTCATTCAGGATGTCCTCGGCCTCTGACCCTTTTTCGGCGGGCACAGAGTGTTCCAGATACAATAAATAGGTTTATATGATAAATAATTAATTCCAGAAATTTCTGTAAACGGAAAATATTTAATGGGGAATTAATTAGACAAAAATATTAATTAATTATTTAGAAAATATTAACTAAAAGAAAATAAAAGGTACCCACCAAAAGGAGGCTACCAAATGGGCCCATGGGCCCACAAGGTAGCCGCACCCCACAAAGGGGGCAGATGAGCCGAACCGTGGGGGGAGTTCCCCCTTACCCGAAACCCTAATGGGCCAAGGCCCATGGGGGGAGGCGGTTTGGGGGGAGGAGTCCTCCTCCCAATCCGAGTTGGGGAGGAGAAGGACTCCTCTCATAGGGCCGGCACACCAAGGGAGAGGGCTTGCCCCTCCTCCCATCACCCCTCCCCCTTGCCCCCTTTATATACTCCCACCCCCTCCTCTTTTGGGGACAACAGTTGAAACACAGGTTTCTCTCAAGTTTAGAGCTTGTCGAATAGGATTGAGGGATCCTCTAATTAGAGGGGAATTCTCCAATTAGACTATATATAATCTATTTTTCTCTCTGTCTAATCTCATGTGTTGAGGAACTCCACCTTCATATACACCAGTAGTGCTTCAAGCTTGGACGGCGAAGCACTTCTGAACTAGTTCTGGTGGACGTGTGCAAACTCTCGGAGGGGTTAGTTGTTGGAACACCAACGGTTGACTCTCACTCGGCTGGATCCAAAAGGTCAAGCTAAGGAGGAGGAGGCTACGTTCTCTCGACCAGGCTTGGTTGGGGGAAATCTTTGACATGCTACATCGACTACGTCATCCACACTTCTTCCGCTTCATCAACCACAAAAAGTTGCCAGCACCACCGTACTAAGACGACGTGACCATCGTCGTGTTCCACACCATGGGCAAGGGCATCCTCGTCCTCTCCCTTGCCAGAAACAAGGGCCTGGACCAGTCATCTGTCGGCAGCGACGCGTCGTGGCATCTTACGGTAGGCGTCGGCTTGGTGGAACGGAGGATCGACACTGACATCATGCTGGAGAATGTAGACTTTGTGCAAGGGGAGGCGCTGGTGCAGGGAGTCAACCCCACGTACCACCCAACACTGCCCCGGCGAGGGTGCATCGGCGTGAGCCCTGAGAGCATGAGGGAGCACATCATCATCTGTGATGCAGACCCCTCGTTTTTCCATGACACTAAGGACCTCGTCGTTCAGATTCTGTGAGATAGAGGCACGACGCATGTGGTTATTGCTATCCGGGAGAAATGGGGATACACATTGCCACATTGCCCCTGAAAACTACGTGGCGGGCATCGCGGATGAACATCCTCGCCACCGAGACAGACCAAACTCTCATATTCATTTTGGGGACGTGAATGGCGACGCCACATCAGACATGAACCCGCCGGTAACCCTGGGCTCGTCCAGTTGAAAAGGACAATCCTAAAATATTGTATGACAACGTCAAAGAAAATAACCATCACTTAATTAGGGCGAGGTGGGGGACAATTGCCCCTCGCCCCATGGTAAGGATAAGATCCATTTAAGATAAAATTTTCTAAATAAATATGCAAGATTCATCTGCCCACGAACGTGGAATGATTGTGTATTTGATCAAGGATTAGGAATATACGTTCGCAGCTCTACATCGAATGCATACATATGTTCAGCTTCACCACAATCACCAATTTAGCCTCAATCGAGCTCGGGTCGTCGTGACCACTGCAGCTGCTATGAGCGAGATCCCTATATTAGGGTAGATCAAGCTCATTCAAAGTTAGAGATCTAACATATACGCACGGATTGAGCACCAAAAATTTGGACCGTCCTCCGTCACTGCGCTCTGTTGAAGATCCACGTCTGTGGCCATCATGATCACGGCAATGGCTTCGACAACAAGGGAGGGGGACATCCTAGATGGGCAGCACCGGAGGGCTATTAGAGTTGCCCTTCTTTGTAGAGTTCACATGCTAGGTTTTCCTCTCTTTATAGGCCGAGTTAATGTGACTCGGCCCTCCGGTAATTTCCCATTCAACTCAAAGCTCTTGGGCACCTCTAAAACCTTTTTAGGGTCATCTATCTTCCCCCATGAGTTCATAGGGTTAAACCACAGTTGAATCCATTAAGTATGGAAAGAGTTGGAGTCGATCCCGTCATCCACTTTCGGAATATAGTAATAATATTTGTTCCTTCGGTAGATCGGGGCTACAGGTCCCGTCCAGACTCTGCTTTGAAAGAATTTTATAGGGAGTCTCTAATTCTCAGTCAACTAAGAATTAAGCTAATTCTTAGTCGGCTAACGTCATGCGATTGCACCAGGGCCGTCGACGAGGGTGTGCAAGTTGTGCGACGTCACAGTCCTCCCCCCCCCCCCCCCCCCCCCCCCCCAAAATTTGGGCCCCCCAAATCGGTGGGCACAACTAGGGATATGTAGCGGCAACCACCCCAGGTCTCCGGTGGAATAATACTGTACTCCGCCCCACTCCCCAATTTGCGTCTAGCGGCCGAGGCGGGCCTCCATGGATAGATCGATCGAGCCGCCATGGATGGATCGATCGGAGCTTTCTTTCAGCACGGAAGCAGATTTGGTCGTGTTTTTCCCGCTTAGTTGTTGGGTTGGTTTGTTGTATTTTTTTCTTATCTATACTAGACTGATGTTGTATGGGCTTTTTGTGTTGTTTTTTATTGTTTTATCCAAAGGAGGTGGAATCATCTGACTTATCGAAGGAATCCAAGTCCTCGTTGCTGGATGGGACATCCTCTTCAGTTTTGTGTACCGCCAAAGAAGAGCACAACTTTGCCGAAAGGGTGTCGCGGACATGCCGAGCGGCTTCCCAGTCGAGGAGCCATGGCCGTCAAATACACCACAGAAGATCTGGTGAAATCTACATGGCTTTCCTCCTGGTAGAGGTCCGTGGCCCTACTCGGGTCGAGGTTGAAGCAGCAGTGGTGGACGCTCGTAGCATCGGCAGCGGTCCATTCCAGAATCGGGCGTCCACAGTTGAAACACTAGGCATCGCTATTTGCATCACTACTCTAGAAGCAGTGCTGCAAATAGCGATGCCTAGTGTTTCAAGTGTCGACGCCCAATTCTGGATGTTGCGAGCGTCCACCACGGCTGCTTCAAAGGGCCGGTGCTGATGCCTGGAAGGACCAGTGGTACGATGGAATTTGCTACTTTCGTTGGAATATAATTAGTGTTTTCTGACGGATTTGTAGTGATTTTGCGGCGAAAGACTTAGCAATCAAATGATTTCGTGCATGAAATTGTTACTTTTTTGCTAGAGTTTGCTGCTGATTATTGCTGCAAACAACTTTTTGATTTTTTTTATAATTTGATTTTGTTGTAGTTATCTTAGGTATTTCCGACATAAATTATATTTGCCATATTGTATTATTATTTCATATGTCTGTTCTGTTGCAAAGGCACGTACTATTTATTGGGATGCTCATTCCATAAGGAGGATGAGCATAGGTTTTTTTAGCGGCAATGGGCTCAGCAAGATGACGGTGAAGAAAGTAATGCGCTGTGGATCGGAGGGGAATGTTCATGTTTGCCGCGCGAACCGCGCATGTGATCCATGTAACGGGTGATCCTTAGCTAATCCAATGATCAGCACACAACGATAGTATGGTTCGGGACGCGCCCGCTTTCTCCTCTCGGGCGTCCGACAGCTAGAATTGGCCTTACTCCCTCCGTTTTTTAATATAAGATGTTTTAGTATTTGTCCACATTCATATGCATGCAAATGTATGTAGACATGTTTTAGTTTACATGTTCACTCACTTTATCATGCATGTAGACAACATGTGCAATAGCTAAAACATCTTATATTAAAAAACGGAGGGAGTAGTAACATCGATCCGTATTTTCCCTATGCAAAGATTGATTCTGCATTCTTAGGGGTTGTACCATCTTGATGCCACAATTGAGTCAATAAAACTTCCTTGGTGGAAAAACGTTCCTCCTTATAGTGGAACGAGGGAGCGCTCTGCCTTGTTAGGAAGTCATGGATGAGCAGTAGCTAGTGAGTATGCAGTTGGCACACACACAAGTAGTATTACCAAAATTACTCAGCGCTATGTCCTAACTCCTAACGATGCGCGATCTTCTGATGGGCGAACAATGCATATATGTCCTGAAAAGTTGGTAACGATAACTTTGTATGTAAGCATGTAACGCCTCGTTGCCTAACGCCCAACCATGCACAGTCACAGGCCTGGGCCCATGGGAATGCGACCTGTGCGGTCGCACGGGGCCCAGAATTTGAATTTACAGTTCGTATGTAACTTATGATGAAGGCTTATGATCATGTAGAATTTGATTATTTGGAAGCAATTATGAAGAAACTAGGTTTTGCTCATAACTGGGTTGATGTGGTTATGGGAATGATAAAAATAGTTTCCTTTTTTGGTCCTTTTCAATGGAAACAAACTGGAGGAATTCAAACCAACAAGGGGTATAAGACAAGGTGATCCAATTTCACCCTATCTTTTCTTGTTAGCAGCGGAGGGACTTTCGTGCCTTTTAAAACCTAGTGTTCAGTAATCGCACCTCGGAGGTATCAAGGTGGCTCCATCGGTTCCGTCGGTGAACCACCTGTTATTCGCGGATGACAGCTTGCTGTTCTTCAAGGGTAGTAGAGAGGGAGCGGAAGCGGTATCGAACTTGTTGGAAGCCTACTGTCAAGCTTCGGGGCAAAGGATAATAAAAGAAAAATCATCAATCTTCTTTAGTAAAGGATGTCCACAGACAAGGAGGGATGAGATCAAAAATATTCTGGATATTGCCACTGAATCATTGAATGAACGCTATTTGGGGATGCCAACTGATGTAGGTAATTCAAAATATGGTACGTTCAAATTTTTGAAAGATCGTGTGTGGGGCAAAGTTAAAGGATGGTTGGAGAAAATACTATCCGCTGGAGGCAAGGATGTGTTGATCAAATCGGTAGCGCAGGCGATCTCGGTATACTCGATGGCGTGCCTTCCAGCTCCCACGTGGCTTATGTGAGCATATCAATGCTCTAATCAGACAGTTTTGGTGGGGCAATGCTCAAGGAAAAAGGAAACCTTGCTGGGTGTCCTGGGATGTCATGACTCGACCTAAGTTTCTAGGCGGGTTAGGTTTCAGAGATTTAGAGCTTTCAATTTGGCTCTCTTGGCACGCCAGGCTTGGAGGATATTGAATGAACCGCTGTCGTTGAGTGCAAGAATTTTAAAAGCAGCATATTTCCCGAATGTTTCTTTCCTTGAGGCGGAGCTTGAATCCCATTTGTCTCAAATATGGTGGGCTATTTTGGATGGTCGGGGTGTTCTAACCCAGGGCTTAATTAAGCGTGTTGGAGATGGGCGATCAACATCAATTTGGACTGAGAATTGGCTGCCAAGAGATACCAATCTCAGACCTATTGTATCCTTAAAAACAGATCCACCACAGCGAGTAAGTGACCTGATCATTGCAACTTCAGCATGTTGGAAGGAGGATGTGATAAGGGAGACTTTTCTTCCGATGGATGCTTCTGTTATTCTCAACATACCGATCTGTACTCGTAACCAATCGGATTTTTGGGCCTGGCATTTTGATCGGAAGGGGATTTTCTCGGTAAGATCTGCATACCGAATGTTGGTGAATACCAAATTCAACCGAGAAAATTATTTTGACGGCAATGCAGGGTCTTCGAACTCAGAAGCTCAGAAGAGAGGGTGGTGCATCCTTTGGAACACGTTGGTACCCTCGAAAGTAAAGGTATTTTATGGCGACTTGCACAACAGAGAAGATATCTAGTGCGCCCACCCTTTTGGGAGCTATCGTGTTACCGTTTTAAAAAGTCAAATTTAAATGTTTTAAAACATCTACTCCTTCCATTCACAAAAGGATGTCTCAATCTTTTATAGATACGTACAAATCTAGAAAAGATTGAGACATCTTTTTGTGGACGGAGGGAGTACGAAAAATTCTGGATGTTCACAAGGTATGGTTGTACAACCTCTAAAAAGTTTAGCCCCAAATTCGAAATGAACAATGAGAAACAAAAAAGACAAATATAACATGAATAGTGGCATTCTTTTGCTTTTGTCTTTTTGTGACACAAGTGACACTATTCATGCCCGGTTTGTCTTTTTTATTTCTCAATGTTCATTTCGAATTTGGAGCTGAAATTTTTAGAGGTCGTACAAACATATCTTCTTAACATCCACAATTTTTCATAGAATTTTTAAAACATTTATAATGAACTTTTTTTTGGTGTTAGCACGGTAGCACCCAAAGTTGTGGAAGCACTAAATATCTTCTCTTGCACAACAGTCACTACCTACAGCTGACGTCCTTGATCACAGAAATATGGCAACCCATAGTAACTAGATCCTCTGGCGCGGCTTGCCGCGCGCCACCCGTCGTTGAGACTGGTTTTTTGATTTGTAAAACGCTATGATAAACCTTGTCAATATGCCCCGGTAGGTGTTCAAATTGCCAAGAAACAACTAATCCATGGCCCTAAAGCAACAAAGGTTGTTACTTAGCACCAAATCCTTATTATCCGGTGATAAGATGACCTCGCCTAATTTAGTAAAGTCAGAGTTCAAACATTAATTATCTAAAAGCATATCGGAATTTTACTGATATTGATACAAAGGAATATATTATACATATGGTGAAAATAAAACATTGTGCAGCACAATTAAACCGCTTGGAATTCGCAGAAGGATGGTGCAAGATAAGCTTGGAGGGAACTGACCATGGGAAGTTTGTTCTCAATGAGGTCGCAGTCCATTGGATCGGTGTAGGCAGGTGAAATCACCGTGGAGGCAGCAACGTCCGAGCTGGCCTCGTCGTCCATCTGGTGAAGGAGCGGAAGGCAGGATCTGAAGCTCCGTCTGGGTAACAGTAGGTGGGAGGAGGGAGCGGAGGAGGCGGAACCGTGGGGGTGAGAGATAGGCGAAGCAGAAAAGTGAGGCATGCGAGTTCCTCTCCCCAAGGGAGGTGTGGATTAGGGCGGCCATGACTGTAGAAGCTGTACCCGACGATCATGGAGAAATCGACAGCGAGGGAGATGGCAGCACGCTCGGTCCACTTGTAGGGGAAAACCCGATGCTACCCCTTTGATAGAGATCTTATCGGTGTGCCAGAAAACGCCTGAACCGCACTTTGAGCAAACTACGCTGACTGAAACGTGGACCAGCCCACAAATCGGCCCACAAATCAGCGACCTGGTGATTTTTTTCCCCTTTATTTCCTTGTGGACTGAAACTGGCCTCCAAATCGTGGCCCATCTTAGCTAGCAAACGCCAAATGGCAGAGGCCCATTATAGTTCATCGTTAAAAAACATTAGGGCGAACTCATTTCTAAATTGGTTGTGTATATACTTGTTATTTTGTCAATTGACCCTCCGAATATTTTAGGCGAGCCATGGTAACAAAAGCGTGTTCTTTGCATGGAATATATCTATATGCTGAAATTAGAATTGCACAACAGAAACTCGCTAAAGAAACCACATGAAAGGGCAAGTCAAAAAAGGCTAACAATAAACAAACCATGTCTCATTTATTTAATGATGATAAATTTTAGTAATTCAGGACACGTCGATTAGCTGAACCATAAATCTATGAGGCATATATGAGCCAATTCAGAACACATCAGACAAATTCACAACTCGGTAAGAATATTTAACATCGACGTAGCTATAAATTTTAATTTGACACTACAATTTGTCTCCATAAGTGAGTAATAGGAACATAGATATACTGCACAACAGAGATGGCATTAAAATAAACGACTGTACAAATAAATAATGCAAATATAGACATACCACTTGTAAGTGCTTAATTAGAGGGATGACACACTAAATCAACATGCTTATGATCTTGATTAAAGCAATATTTTTTGTCATAACATGAAAAACGGCCATTTCAGTAGGAAATATGAAGTTGCTGCTGATCACAGCACTAAAAAATAAGACAATAAGATCTAAAGTAGCATGAGCAATCTCTTAAAAATAGGCACAGAAGCAAATATGCTTCTTTGATTAAAAAACATGTTGAGCCTATAAAATGATCTAAATGAGAAGTCTCGCATCAGCCTGAAATGAAACAGAATCCTCTGCTAAGACGACATCTCCACTTTCACATCGTGATTAAAGTAAAACATATCTGGTTGAGGGGAAGGAAAGGACAAAAAAAAAGAGTGGTACGAAGGACCTCTTCGACAGTAATGAAAAATGAAACACTGACATAAATAAGAGTATTGGACAGTGCTTTGGGCCAGTCATATCTTATCAACCTCGAGGACCAAAACAACTAAGTAGAAAGAGAAGCAAGCTCTGTTCCTAAAGAGAAGGAAGCTCTGTTCCTAAAGAGAAGCAAGCTCTGTTCCTAAAGAGAAGCAGTGTATGACCAACTATGGTACTATCCATGTTCATGTGAGAGTAGTGTGCCCAGGATTAAAATATAGCAAGCATAAGGAGAAGCAAGTTCTGTTCCTCTCAGGATTTTCACAAAGATGAGCGTACAGTGAGAGCAGTCATTTGCAAAGTAAATCCATATTGAGAATAATATAAATAATGTGTGCAACTGGGGGACCATAAATTCCATATGGATAAAGTCAAGAGCAGTTGCTTTTAAGGAAAAGTAAAGGAAAGTTCACAAATGGTGGTATGCCTATGTATGGGGGAGTCCTCCAACCTGTGGATGTGTAGGTATCTAACAAAAATAAACAACACTCAACAATAAATATTTGGTGGATTGTAATCTCACCACGAAATGAAATTGGATAGCAACTTCAAGCTATAAGATAACTGGTGGGAAAATGCAGCGGAACAGTTTGACTAAATAATCAAATATAGTAGCAAGCATCTTGGTTACGCTATACATGTTCCAACTATAATACAGTACCATGTTTGTCTCATAACTTACAATAAACCAGTTTCAGATATAAGAGCCTAGTGGCACTGAATCAAGAGCATACAAATGTTTTGTCTCCTGACTAACTTAAGTGCTTAACATAGGCTAGAGCCAACCATAAGTCTAGCTAAACACATGATACCATGGTAAACCATTAGCACATCAATAACATATGCGAATGGAATACAAAAGGAGCATCCACATAAGGTGCACATGAACATTGCCTCGACCGGCACTCGGTTTATATTTACATGATGATCACAAAAGTAACCAACGGAGTCTTTAAAGTCGAAGGTTCGCAGACTAATTAGTTAAGGGACACTTGCTTCTAACTTGTACCACCAAAAGTGCCCGTACCTGGGAAGAGAGCACAAGAGTTAGCTAGACACCAGGGCACAGTATATATATTGTTCTCCTTTTTTATCACAAGACTTGAAAGCTATATTTACGCATGCACTCTTGATTATCCAAATTGTAAATGAGGTTTTCATATGATTGGTTTCATTCTGACTTATGGTACATGTTTTGAAATATACCAAATTTCACAGCATAAATAGGGAAGAAGATTTCATAAAGGGTTGTCAATCACATACCTAAACTGAGTTTAGGATTTCTTCTTCTTGCTGTCGCTGACCGATGTCCCCTTTGCGGAGAGTTGCCTGCGCCTACAAACATAACCCACACAGCTTGATAAAGCCGAGCGCAAAACACATACAGTGGATATAGCCATATACATATGTGTCCATTTTATATGAGTCAAGAAACGAAATCATGGATATGTGTCCAGTCGAGATGAGTAAAGAAACGAAATTACCTCTTCTATGTGCTCACTGCTGGCAGTGCTTCCCCTGGATCCTGGATCACAGATGAATGAAGTTAGTTTGATAGTTGACAACATTGCATGAAAGAGAATGGCTGACTTCAGATTATTACAGATAGGAGTGTGTATCAGAAAAACACTAACCTCTATTGTAGTCGTCACAGATGTTGTGAGATGCTCTACTGGATCAACAGTAAGAACAACACTAACCTGGCATGAGAGTTAAGTAAATTATTAGAAAAATAGATAGAGACCAAATAATGAGGGCGAAACAGATTTAGCATGTAGGCACTAACATCTACATTCACAGCTTGAAGTGTCTCAATGGCCACAACCTGAGGTGTCTCAGCAGCCACAACCTGAGTTGTCTCAGCAGCCACAACCTGAGGAGCCAAGTCCTGGAACAGAGGCTTCTTCACAGATGATTCTGTAGTATCTTTCATTCTGTTATACAAAGCAATATAGCACCTGTATCAGATCACGTGAATAATAAGATGAAACAGTACTAGGAGGAAAGATCGTCTTTCTGCCTGGATCGCATAAACATACTTTAGTCCAGGTGGCTTTACAACAGATGGTGGCGACCTTTGAAGAGTCAACCTAGTAGGAGTCTGTTCATAACATAGTGCAAATATTTAAAAGGTCAAGAAGAGAAGTAACGTAAATCATACTAATATATACCTAGAGCTAATATACATAGCAATTTGTAGTGAGAAGCAATAAAGCAGCAATAACCAGTGGGGCAACAGTATGTGGCACAACTCGATATAACAAAGGCCATACTGGAACAACATAATGAGATATCACAGGACCAACAAATGTACATTTTTTCTAGATAAACCACATCAATGAAAGACCAAACCAGCAGTACAACAAAGCTAACAATTTAATAAAACAAACTGTTCTCACCCGATCAGTAAAAGTATCAGTGTTGGCTGGAGCATCAATAGATGCAGTGGCAAAGTCCGAGGAAGTGGTCTGGCTTAATGCAGCTAGATTTGCTACAGCAATCCCAGAGGTACTTAACCCACTGTCATCAGAGTTACTGCCTGATGCTAATGCCAGCCCAGTACTACGACGAAGAGTAGACGAATGAGACTGCTTTCCATAACTCTCATCAATCCTATGAACCTGATAAGACGGTTTGTCTGAGTCTGCTTCAAAACTTTTTGTTGTCACAGAAACAACAAAGCGGTACTTCTTTGAGATAACAGCAGCTAGTTCTCTGGGAGTAGACTGATCCGTGCGCGCAGACTGGATAACCTCGCCCAAAGTTGTACTCTGGGAATGTCCAGTGCACAACAAACTCATCAGTGGCCTGCCAACTATCTCTTTACCCTCCCTGTCAAAGAACACCAATTCTACTTCACCAGTTCCATCAGATCCAACATAACAAATGCGATACCTGGAAAACACAAACATTGATCAGAGAGAAGTTAAGAAATACACGATCTTGAACAGGAGCTTGCAAGAGAAGATGATTACCTAGGCATTGCGCTTTTGCCAGCACAAGTTGCATCAGAACACTTGTATTCAGTACCAAATGGAAGCGTTGTCTTATGGCAGGTTGTACATGAGGTAAACCACCACCGCTGAGCAGGACTAAGCTTTGCAATAACAACAGTGCAAAAGAACTTAGTTTTCTGCAAGGAAGTAGCACAGTGGTTATGATGAAGCAAAAATAGCGCTGTCAAAACACAACAATACTATGTTAGGTACATACATCATGATCCCAAATATTTAGATCAAGCAGTTCAGAAACTGTCTTTGTTTCAAGATCAACTTGGGCGCTGATCTCAGCGGCAGATTGTCTTGGAAGTAAAATGTTCTCGACAACCGGAATATTATCCTTTAGCCTATGCAAGTGGAAAAAAACGAAACTGTCAGGCATAAAAATCACAGGTGCGTGCAAATAAAATGAAATGTACCCCTTGTTGCATGTGCCATAGTTACCTTGCACGCAGCTCATTGATCTCAGGTAAGTCTTCATTAATGTACCAATGACATGGAGCGCTGCCGCTAAGTCCCCTCTGTCCTGTGAGCAGAAGAATGAAAAATATATTAGAAGAGGATCAAGGAAAGGTTCCACCGGCATTCTATGCGTTTTGATTGAATACCTTCAAATGGTTTCACCAAGGTACCAACAAAAATGGCTACAACTGGTTCCTTTTCAGCAGCCTGAAGCAAACTTTCTCCCTCAAAGGCAATCGCTCGTTCTCCTCACAGGATAGGACTAACTTTGTAACCACTGTAAACAGAATGAAGATAGGTCAAACAGATGTATATCCAGCAGAGAACTCAGAGCAAGACCATGCAACTTATACTAAATAGATGAACCTTGTATCACTCAGGTAAATAACCCTCTTGGTAGATGGTGTAGAACGATAGGCACTATGGTATTGAGTAGTAGGAGATACACCAGTGATGATACCAAGTACATCTACAGATGATAAAACAATGATAGTAAGCTATTAAAGCTCTTGGTTCCATGAAAAGAAAGTAGAACCCCCATAAACTGTAGAAAGGAACAAAATAGATAAGACTCAGGGTACCTGTAAAGTTATCTGGCATTTCTGAAGGCCTTGGGAGCTCATCAAGTGGAGTCAAAGCATAAGTGCAGAGTGGATAATCCATGATGCTATCATTCATCTCGACCACAGATGTGTGTTTGCCGAACCTGATCATGTACTGACCCTCCACAGCTCTGTAGTTGCGTTTCTTTGGAGCCACCAAGAACCTCTTTAGCTCATAAACCTTCCCCTGAAAGATCCTTGGGATGAACTGGTCAACACACACCTCTGATATTTCACCATACATATGGTTTCCCTAAAATGAACGATAAAAAACAATTTAATATGACAATAGGACCACAAACCAACAATAGGAACAACAAAACAAATATTTACCTGAGTGTCCAAAAATACCATGTCTGTGTGCTTTATAGGCCCATCATCCGTGGCTCCACGATGCTGCCACAGCCTAGAGACATAGACCTGAACTATCCAATGGTGGCTGCTAGGATTGAGGTCACTCAATAGATTAATCGCCATCTAGAAATAAAAAAGATAGCAAAGCGTTAGGTCAATAAGTAACTGAAAACTGATACATCACAACTGATAGAATAAGAGAATACATGTACATACATGAAACGATTGGCTCGCAGGCAACACAAAATACACAAAATCATCACAAATGTGGTTATGCGATAGAACATTCAGTGCACAAAAGACAGACAAAATGTGTTCATCACAAAATTCAGTGGGAGGTAGAAATGGAATATCAAACTATCTTATATCTTATATTTACTAATTGGAGGCACCGTAGAAGCCTCCACGTTAACTCTCAAGGTAAAAGATTAATAGCCATTAGATTTTCATAACGCATGATAATAACTGTCAGATCACGCTAAAACTTCATGCGACTCCTTTCGTATTATTTGTTCACGAAGCACTGATGCAGGGTTCGAATCACAAAGGCAGCAAAATAAATACATCTCCTTAAATACTTCCTCAATCCCGTCATATTATACCTTCTTAATCCTAATTGGAGTCACCGTAGAAGCATCCACGTTAACTCTCAAGGTAAAAGATTAATAGCCATTAGATTTTCATAACGCATGATAATAACCGTCAGATCACGCTAAAACTTCATGCGACTCCTTTCGTATTATTTGTTCACGAAGCACTGATGCAGGGTTCGAATCACAACATTAGTAGGGAAACCCTATATAGGTAGGTGGACACTCTGTGGCGCACCCTTAATTGGTGCGCCACAAAAATATTTCTATGGCGCATGGTTCGCCGTGCGCCACAGAAATCTTTCCCTTTCTGTGGCGTATCTGTTGCCCATGCGCCACAGAAAGCCAGAATTCTGTGGCGCATGCCATCCCATGCGCCACAGAAAATGTGTGGGTCCCACGTCCAATGATTGGGCCAGATCCATCTAGGAACTTTCTGTGGCGCACTGCCCACGGTGCGCCACAGAAAGAGAACTTTATGTGGCGCATGCATGTGGATGCGCCACAGAAAGCAGGCTTTGTGTGGCGCACCTAGCCCGTGCGCCACAGAAATGCAGCTTTCTGTGGCGCACCAAGATCCATGCGCCACAGAAATGCAGCTTTTTGTGGCGCACCGAGAATCGTGCGCCACAGAATATTGGCCCAGATCTACAAAAAGGTGGCAGCCCCACTTTCCCCATGTGCCCTTCTCCATTCTCCCATCTAGCTCGAGTTCCTCCTCTCTCCCATGCCATTTTGACCATCCTATTCTCCATTATTTGTTGTTAAACCTACTTTGTTTGCTATATAATTGGTGAAGGCTTGGGAGAGCCTCCATATATACTCTCCTCCTCTCTTTTTGTCCACTATTTTCTCTCCATCACCACACACTCTCTCTCATCGATCACGGTCACGTCTCGGGAACGGATCTAGATCTACTAGGTGGGTATTGTTGGATGGATGTTTGTTAAAGGCATGAGAAACTTGTCGCGGGCGATTGTGTGTGTGGTTTGCATGAAGCAAACTATTGTTGAACGAATCTATGCATGAAACTTGTGTGTGTGGTTTGCATGAATCTTTGCATGTTGTTGCTTGCGCCGGCGTGGTGCATGGATGTTTGCCGAAATGTTGATTCATTTCCAGTTCGGTAAATTTTTGCACCACCCATATGTCCTACTTTTAGGGGAAGTCATGCCGAATTTTTTCGTCGAACATTTCCGACTTTCCGACTTCCCGCATGAGAAGCTTGTATGTGTGTGTGCATGTTGCGGTTAATTAATTCTAATTAATAACACATACTCTATATGTATACCGCGTAGGCGTCCATGGTCATCAAGATGAGCTCCAGTCGAATCAACAACTACAAGGAAGAAGCGAAGGCGGAAATGAGTCGGTGCAACGGGCACCAGATACGATGTCCGTGTCGAAGTTGCAAACTTGTGAGATGGATCGACCCTGATTCCGGACAATTGGAGGAACACCTGCTCAGGCGAGGTTTCATGCAAGGCTTCAACCAAGCGCCGACAGCAAATGTTGCGCCTGAAGACGAGGGCGGGCAAGATGATCGTGACGAAGGAGATGCCGACGGACATGGTCACGATGAAGGAGTAGATGGTGGTGGAGAAGACGCGAACACGCCGCAGATGGAGTCTCATGTTCAAGAACTGCTCCTCAAGGAGGCGAGCACCGTTAGAGAGAAAGCCAAGCTGGCGCAAATGGAGATAGACGGGAAGACTCCGTTGTATCCTGGGTGCCGGCCACAGGATACGCGCTTGCAAGTAATGCTTGATGCTCTGGAGATGAAGTCGGGAAACAAATGGACCGACGCGAGCTTCAACAAGAGCATGCAATTCTTCCACGAGCGTCTTCCCGAGGGGAACACATTGCCAACTATTATCGAGGAGGCCAAGAAAGTCGTGTGCCCTCTTGACCTACCGCACGTTAAATACCACGCATGCATCAATGATTGCACAATTTATCGGGCGAGTACGAGGACAGAACCACATGTCCGGTGTGCGGCCAAGGACGATACAAGAGCCGTGGGAAGAAATTTCCTCGAAAAGTGGTATGGTACTTTCCTATCACTCCCCGTCTGCAGCGGTACTTCGTGGACCCTAAGGAAGCAAAGCTCATGCAATGGCACGCGGAAAGGGAGAAGCCCGAAGAAGATCCGGAGAAGGGCAGGATCCTTACACACCCTTCAGACGCTAGCCAGTGGCAAGAGTTGGACGCCGTCGGAAATTTCGGAGGCGACGCAAGGAACGTCATGCTCGGTATGAGCACCGATGGACTCAATCCGTTCGGCAACCAGAGTAGCACGCATAGCACCTGGCCCGTGTTTGTATGGCCTTACAACCTTCCCCCGTGGTTGTACACGAAGCAAAGGTACGTACACATGAGTATTCTCATTCAGGGGGCCGAAACAAGCAGGTGTCCACATACATCTGTATCTCGCGCTGTTGAAAGAGGAGTTAGCCACGTTGTGGGAGACGCCAGCCCGTACGTGGGATGCCTACACTGGAGATTATTTCGACATGAGAGCCGCGTTGCTCACGACGGTGCAAGACTATCCTGGTTGCTCATATATATCGGCCCAGGTAGGCCACGGATTCTGCGCATGTGTCAGGTGCATGGATAAGACCCCGCATCTCCAGCTACCAAGGAATCCCGGTGTAGGAAATATGCCCAAGAGGCAATCATAGAGATGATGATATTTCAATGTATCCATGATTTATAATGTGCCTTGAATAATGTCTTGTATTGATTGGCGAGTTGAGGACTTGTCTGTGAAACTCATTACTTGTATGGTTATTCTAAATATGTCCCTAGTCGGAGTTCATGTGAGGACACACTTGAATATTAGACTAGCACATGTATTAGTAGATGACTATGTTTCACAAGTCATAGACATGGAGATGTCAAACTAATAATGTGGACTTATGTTGTGAACATAGAGTTGGGCTGACCCACCTTGAGACAATTAAGCAAACGTTCATAGCTCTCTCTCTCTACATGATGTGTTTGCTTTGTCCCTAGACCTGAGATTGTCGTATGTACTTGAGATGTGAATTAACTTACTTTGGGGCTATCCAACGCTACACCGTGAAAGGGTAGCCATAAAGGTAGCTTACGGGTTTGTCATGAAACATGCTGCAAGGCATAGTCAGTCAAGATGGGATTTGCCCCTCTCTTCTTGAGAGAGATATTTCTCTGGGCCCCTCGAGTGATCAGATCCAGAAATGCATGGCTGTGCTACATAAGGTTAATGGTTAACCTAGTTTGAGATTCCGAATCACAGGATCGAGAAAGAGTGGTAAGCTAGAAGCTTGACCTAATATCGTGAGGCAAAGGGAATGGCATAAACATTGTGATGGTTCGTCCGATACGATCTTTATGCGCGTTTGGGAGTTGGCACGTTTTGCTAGAAGCCGCTACCAACTATTGGACGAGTAAGTGTACTCGTGCCATGACTAAAACGTGCATGAACCTATAGGGTCACACACTTAAGGTTGTGCAGGCATAATTCGGATTGGATCCGAGTTGGGCTGAAATAGACTCCAGGATGGGCTTCAGTTGAGGCAGCCCAATATGGGGAGGTCTATATAAAGAGAGGAGGCTGGACGTTTTAGGGTTGCCCATTTCCGCACCAAATCCACCCAGCCACCGTCTCCCCACGCCCCTGCCGCCGCGCGGACCTAGCAGTCCGGCGAGCGGTGCCTCCACGCCGTACGTGTGGATACCGATAGAGGTGCTACACTTGGAGCACTTGGACGAGCCGCCGAGAGGAGCTGTTCGTGGGAGCTGTTCGTGGGAGCGACTGGATCGGAGAGGATTGTACGTCTACCCTGCCCCGACTCGCTTCACCGACTTCGCACGGCACAGCGCGTCTAGTGGTAATCCCGTGACCTATAACTGCAGCAGTTCCTTGGTTGATGCGGTAGAAAATTTTGATTTTGCGCTAGCGTAGCCTACCCGTATCCCTACACCCGGGTCTTCCAAAACCGTGTACCCAGGGGCTCGAAGGTGGCTTCGCATGGATCACCCGTGGAGAAAACGCGGTGACCTGTTCAATGGTAAGGACGAGATCGAAGGAGCCCCGAGCCCGAGGAGCGGCACAGAAATCGACGAGCTGTTGAAAAATTGGGAGGAGTGCCCCGCGCCGGGAAAGAAACGACCGAAGGTAGATCCGCTGCTGGGTGTATGGAAAGCGAGGTCTGTTTTCCACGACTTGGAGTACTGGAAGGTCCTTAAGACGCCACATAGCCTCGATATGATGCACATTACGAAGAATGTCACCGAGGCTCTGCTTGGCACTCTTTCCAACATGCCGGAAAAGTCCAATGATGGGACGAAAGCAAGATACGATCTGAAATGGCTTGGTGTCAGGAAAGATCTTCAGATCCCCGATAGTGATGATGATGATGATGATGATGATCAGACGGAAGGGACTCAAGGTCGCCGCAAAAGGGTAAAGAAGAACACTGTGGTGCTTCCCGCTACGTGCTTCACTATGAGTCCGGAGGAGCTCGAGCAATTCTACAGGTGTCTCCTAGGAGTCAAATTTCCTCATGGTTACGCGGGGCAGATAAGCAGATATCTGGACGGAACGAAGAAGAGGTTTAGCGGGATGAAGTCTCACGACTGTCATGTGCTGTTGACGCAGATACTTCCCGTTGCAATTCAAGGGATAATGGACAAGCACGTCCGTGATACGCTGCTTGCCCTTTGCAATTTTTTCGACGTCATCAACAGGAAGTCGATCGGCGTGAAGCAGCTCGACAGGCTACAGGAAGAGATCATGCTGATACTATGCGAGCTCGAGATTTACTTCCCGCCAGCATTCTTTGATATCTGCGTGCATCTCCTTCTCCATGTCGTTGATGACATCAGGCAGCTCGGGCCAACGTTCATGCACTACATGATGCCGTTCGAAAGGATGAACGGTGTCATGAAAGGATACGTTTGCAACAGGGCCCGTCCAGACGCAAGCATGGCCAAGGGCTTTCTAACCTACGAGTGCATCTCCTTCTGCCAGAATTATCTAAGCACCGAGAACCAGCATGTTGGTCTGCCCAGGAGGAAACACTTCGGCAGGCTCCATGGATATGGTCACCGAGACGGCACCAGCTCAATCTTTGTCAGCATGCAGGGTCGAAAGGACGACTTCGACAGGGCTCACCGGGTCGCGCTACAACACTTACAATTGATCGAAACTTGGGTGGAAGAGCACAAATGATTACTCGAGCAACATTACATCAACCTGGGACGGCCGAGGAAGAAGGGAGACGTAACCAGAGAGCACAACTCCAGCTTCACGCATTGGTTCAAGCAAAAGCAACTGGAGCTAGCAAAGAGCAAAACGCCATCTACGGAAGATGAAAGACTCATATTCTCCTTATCACGGGGTCCCTCGCACAACGTAAAGACCTATCAGGCGTACGACATCAACGGCTACAGATTCTACACCGAGGAAAAGGACAAGAATAGCGAATATCAAAACTCAGGAGTAACTATGCTATCCTATGGCGATGACGAGGCTACTGTCAAGCAAAGATACTTCGGAAGGAATGAGGAGATATGGGACCTCAACTACTGTGGAGAGTCGGTGTCAATGTTCCGTGTGAGATGGGCCAAGGACGTCGTCAAAGAAGGCCGGTATTTCACCACCATGGTAATACCCGATGCCAAATCGAAGAACGCCTCCGCGAAAAATGAGCCATGGGTACTCGCTAGCCAAGTTGAGCAATGCTTCTTCATTACCGACCCGTCAAAGCCTAGCCATATTGTCGCGAGGAGGGCAAGAGGAGCATCATCGGAATGGAAGGAGACGCCACCGAGGAAGAATTGGACAACGAGCCAAAGATCGAGGAGGAATTCGACAAGTTCTTCGACATGCCTACTACTAGTACACAAAGAAGGAAGACCTCCCTGCCTACTAAAGGTTGTCCGTTCACGCGAAGAAATCTCAAGGTGACCGGCCTAAAGTTTTCAACCGCGAAGAAGGGAAAGAAGAGAAGCTAGCTCGCGGAACCAAGACGAAGAATACTTTTTTGGTGTATTTAATTTGTGTGTGTGTGTGAGACAATGGAAGCATATATATGTATGATCATGAATATGTACTAGACAATGCAAGTTTTTGAATATGTATGTGTCAATGAATTGAATATGTGTATGAATTGAATATACATTGTGTGTGAGACAATGCAAGTTTTTGAACCAAATTTTAAAGAAAAAAAGTTTAAAAAAAGTGAGTTTGCCAGGATTCGTACCTGGCTGTCCATTGAATATATTGTGTGTGAGACCACTGGGCTGTGTTGCTCTTTGTGTCATCAAACAGCAGCACTGCTTTTAAATTCGTACTAGACAATTCTGTGGCGCACCCACTGGGAGGTGCGCCACAGAATCCTGACTTTAACTGTGCGCCACAGAATTTTGTTGCGCCCACTTACATGTGGGTCCGCCAACGCGCCTCTCTCACTACTGAAAACTACCGCGCGCTCGAAAACTGCTAAGTATCCTCGACGACCACCGCGCCCTCGCCGCAGGCAGCTCCCGCCCGCGCGCTCGACGACCACCGCGTCCTCGCCGCCACTCCACCGCGTCCTCGCCGCCACTCCACCGCGTCCTCGCCGCCCCTGGAGCGCCAGAGCACGACGCCTCGCCGCCACTGGAACACGACCGACATCCTCGCCACCGGCCCGCCACCTTGACGCCGACGCTGCCGACGCCCTCGACATCCCCTCTCCCTCCCCTCCACCATCCCCTCCCTCCCGAGGTGCTGCTCCATCCCTCTCCCTCCCGCACGTCCCTCCCTCCCCTCCACCCTGCACAGCAGGTGTTTGTGAAAATGCCAAACCTAAAATGGGCATGAACAAGATAAAATTTGACCGTCTGTTTGTGTGAGGGTGTATAATTGTTTGCCATTTATTTGCTGGGGAATTGAATTGGCGTGCATTGTTTTTAATCATCTTCGAAATACTATATTCACAAGAATGGATTATTATAGTTATTTTATTTGGACTTACAAATAGGTTTTTCTGTCACGGTAAAAAATGGTTTTCTTTCTGAATGCTGACTGTTTGAAATGTGATGCAAATCTGCTAGTTTCCAGCTGCTATGATTACTATTTACATTTAAAGAAAGAACAAAAAACTATACATGGATTTAGTTGAAGGTTAACTAGCCTATGCTAACCTCTAGTGGATTTAGTTGAAGGGTCTTTTTCTGATTTCCATGCATGTATATCGGGTTAGCATTAATCTCGAATTGACTCATTCTTACTGCATGTTTGGTATTCCTTACAACTTTTATGCAGCACACTGCCACATGTTGCAAGGTTTACTCTAGATACGAATGAACCATATGAACAAGTGCTTCAGTCATAGCTATTAGAGATGAGGATTTGTATCCTCAGCAGGACTTTTTAGGTGGGTGGACGGTCTCTGTTTTTGGTTTCTTATAGAGTAACAGTAATGCATTTTCATGGATGTAAATCCCATATTCTTGTTACTCATAAAAACATAGCTGATAATAGCTTCGTTGGGAGCAACCAAGTATACACATCTGTTGAGTGGTACTGAAGCTCTGTTGTCGGTTATGTTTGGTGGCCTATAGAGAGTAACTAGAATATGTTTATCCTATGTCACTCCCACTAGTTGAAACTTGTGAACTTTATGACCACTCTCTAGGTGGGTGTGGATGCATGGATCGTCTCCTTTTCAATTTCTAATATTGATGCGTTCTAGGATCTCTTTGTCTCATTTCCTTGTTGTTTGTGTTGAGATATAGTTGGTAATAATTTCATCTGGAGCATAACCACTTTTATTGGGTTATAATGAATCGATCTGTATTGTCAGATCATGTTGGCCTACTGAGAGTAATTAGTTGGTACTTTTTAACTACTTTGAAGATGCATTTTTAGTTGCTGCTAGGTGCTTTTGCTGCTAGCTGCTTTTGTGAAATGTGTGTGCTAGATGCTAAATCATGGTTTGGTTAATTTATTGCAGCACCACGAGGAGCACCTCCACCACGCCGATCTCGGACCCGAGCCTCCCTTCCCTAGCCGAGGTAGTTCCTCTCTCCCTCGATGTGGATGTGGATGTGGTGATGTATGTGTTGAAGTGGTGCTATGGTTGTCATGATGGGTTGTGGGAGGCTGGGTGGGGCCGTGAGAGGTGTCTGGTTTAATTTTGTGATGCTGTTGCCGGCCAGCGATGCCGGCGGGATATTATTTGTGAAATGCTTGTGCAGGTACCCCGTGAGGCCCTTGAGATTGCCGGAACGTCGATTAACTTCCGTTCCGGCAAATTCGGGTACTCCATATGTCCTATTTTTAGCAAAGGTCATGCCAAATTTTTTCGTGAAATTTAGCATGACTTTGCTAAAAATAGGACATATGGGGTATTGCGACTAATGCATGGGCCGGGGTATCTTAGTACTAAATTAAGTGATACTTTTGTTATATTTGTTGTACTAACTTTTTGCTTCTTTTTCAATGCAGTGCAAACATGTCCTCCGACGCCGGCCCTTCTAAGCACATCAGCGTCGAAGAACAAGCTAGAGAAAAGAACAAGTCGTACTGGGAATTCTCCCAGGAGATGGAGGATGCGGAGGCCGCCGAACTGGCTCGTGACGGCGATGGTGACTTTCTAATAGAGGATGCCGACGGCGATGGGGACGAAACCACCACCACCGATGGCGGCGACCACACGGATGTCGGGGGTGGCGACCACACGGATGGCGGTGGTGGTAGTAACCCGACCGCTAAGAGGCATAAGAAGCCGAGGAAGGACCGGACACCGAATGCGGTGGCCCCCGTCACAGACACGTTCACTAAGGTCTCCTTAAGTGGCCAACCACAGGAGCCTAGGAACATCGCAAGCGGGTACGGCATGCAACTAGGGTGCATCCTCCGGGAAACCGTGCCGATCACCACGTATGACCTCAGGAGCAAGGACAATGAGGCTTTGCGCACAGACCTCCTCAAGAAGCTTCACCAACGATACAATTTCCCGGATGATGGAAACAAAAAGGTGGACAACTACGCCATCACGAAGATGAGCACCGCCTTGACCAGCTGGAGAGGCCGGGTGAAGGCGAAGATTGACAAGGGTCTTAGCTGGGCGGAGATCAGTGCCAAAGAGCCGTACATCGACATAGAAGAGTTCGAGGCATTCAAGTTGTCCTTGGCATCTCCGGAGGCTCAAAAATGGACCGAGTGGGGGAAGAAGATGCGGGCACTGAACTTAGGTAACCACCGTTTGGGAAGCGGCGGTTACGCAGGAAAACAGCCCGTTTGGGACAAGGAGGATGCCGAGGTTGCGAAACTTGGGAAAGAGAACCCGTGGCTTAAAATCACGGACGAGCAAGTTAGGAACTTTGTTCGGTCCCGCTACTATCTGAAGCCGGGGACGGGGGAATTCGTTACCGACTATCAAGATGTGCTGGATTTCGAGAAAAAGCTGGTAAGGAACTTAATTACCGCGGATATCTCAAAGTCCATTTGCGTTGATTTCTACATGGGTTCACGTTTATTTCCTTTGTCCGCAGGAGGATCAGTTGAAGGATGAGGCTGAGGCCGGCCCGTCGTCCCAGGAGGCTCAGGCCGGCCCGTGGGACACGACTTTCAACCGGGCGATGAACGTTTACAAGGGGAGGGACAAGTCAAAGCCGCCGACGTCAGCTGGCCGTGTGACCGGCTTTGGTACGAGCATGAAGTTCCTCGAGTACTACAGCACGGACCCGAGAAGAAAAAGGAGAGGAGGAAGCCGGCTAAAGATAAAGCCGAGGTTCTCGAGCTAAGGAAGAAGCTGGAGACACTAGAGAAAGAAAAGGTGGACGCCAGCATGGTGGACAAGCTAGTGGCCGAGAAGGTGGACGAGCAGCTCCGGAGTTTCTTACCCCCTGCATTGCTGGAGGGGATAGCTGCTTGGCAAGCGGGAGGTCAACAGGGGCCGATACACGTGCCCAGCTTCGCCGGCAGCACCTCCAGCAATAACGTGTCGCCGGTCCTGGTGACCCCACCGGTGCCCCTGTCGTGGATCAACATACACCAAGGCCGGAGAATAATGATAATGCGCACGAGCGGCCGGAGAATGATAGGCCGGCCGCCGGCACCGGCGCCCTTGTCTCGACATTAGCCGAGCTCGACGCCATCACCAAGGTAACTAATTAGTTAGTCCGCGACATCTTCTATGACTATATATGCCTTTGATGACTGCCATATCTCATGCATGGTGCCCAACATGTGTTGACTCCCAGGACATGCCTTGCATACTCCTGCATAGGGTGGGGGTCGGCGGCGAGTTGAAGGAAGTCGCAACGGCCAAGATCATACAACCTTTGACCCGCGATATGCACAACACCCGAATGAGCGAGGTCGTGATGAAAGTCAATGTGAGCGAGGTACTGCCTGAGTTCCGTGACATCGACCCCCCACGCAACCTCCGGGAGCCGAGAAACACATGAAGCTTGGCGAATGCGGGAAGTGGATGATGGAATGGCCGAAGACCCAGATTCGTCTTGGGGATGTTCTTCATGGGGTCAGGCGCACCGGCGGCGCCACCTCGAGGCCCCGGCCCCCGGTCGTTCGGCCCCCGTCGAGGCGGCCACAAAAAGCTGTTGCGGATGAACCGGCGCCACAAGCAGCCGTCGCCACCACCCAGAAGGAACCGCCGGTCGCCGCCACCACCAGCCGGAAGCTACCGCCGGTCGCCGCCACCACCGGCCGGAAGCTACCGCCGGTCGTCGCCGCCACCAACCGCCACAAACAGTTGTTGGGAACATCTTCACCGCAACCGTCCAAGGTTAGTTCTGACTTTCCGAATTCCCCGACTTTCCGACTTTCCCGACTAACGGATGTGCTATTGTTTATGTTTAGGACAAAGCCGTTGCACCTCAACTTGGTGGCAACGACGACAATGAGGAGGAGGAGAATGATGTCAACGTCGATGACTACATCAACACTGGCGCCTGCATGGATGGTATGTACATGCCTCTTGTGGATGAAGAACCCTTCCGCGACCACCGCGGTCAACCTGCTCGTCCCACTTCATGCACACAACGCCTGGCCTTCACCGACACGCCTCCGGATGCCGGCGATCATCAAGCTCAACCGGGTAACATTTTCAGCCCTAACACACTGCAAGAAACTGTTAAAGCGGGGTTCACTTCACCCCCACAATCCCAGAGATGAAGAACAAGAAGAAGCACAGGAAGAGAAAAGGATCCTCCACCTCTGCGAGCCAGCCAGCTCCTAAGATCCGGGGTCTTGAAGACACGATTCCACCCCGTGCGGATGGCTTCCCCCGAGTTCATGAAGCTGGTAAACCAATCTTGTCTGGGGACTTGCTCCGCCTTGCAGAAGGACCCATGATTGCCTTGCAGGAATCTATCTTGCATCTAGAGGAGCTCCTTCTTAAAGACAAGCAGCCGAGTTACCCGGCGTTCGCGGTCCAGGTGCCAAAGGAGCTGGTGGACTTCGTCCAGGAAGACCCCGCGGATGTGTTCTTCATAGCGTACGAGGACATCTTCAAACTTTTCACACTCAACGGCTGGACTATAACATGGTCCGCCTATATGCGCTCGATATGGCGATGAAGATCAGGAGAGATGATACCCCGTACGTCGCGATAGTGGATCCCTACTACATGCGCGACAGCCATCTGGTGGAAGGATCAAAGACACGGGAAACGGCCACGGAGTACCTCGTAAGGGTCATGCTGGCCAACAAGAGGAAGAACGCCCTTCTTCTGCCTTTCTTTTTCGAGTAAGTACACATCCGCTCGCCACCGTCGGATCTTATGCCTTCTTGTACATTTCTTCCATCGCTGATCCTTTGTCCAACATTCTTTCAATTGTGTTGAGCAGGGACAAGTACTGCGCACTCATCTACGTATCCCCGAGGTGGTCCATTGCCACTTATTTGGACTCGGGGAATAAATCCACGCCGAGACGATACACCAGAATAAAGGGTGTTCTCGATGACGCTCTCGAGGCCTATGCCCAAAAGGGCGGCCCCTTCCATAAGAAGTCAGAATTCTTCACGGAGGACAACACACACAAGTTCCAGCATGGGACCGGCTTCCATTGCATCAAGCAACTGGATGGCAGCGTGAAGGAGGCCTACTACGCCCTCCATCACCTTAAAGCGATTGTCCGGGATTACGAGAAAACAAAAATTCCATCTGGTCTCGCAGAATACACCAAAATGGCGGATGCTCTCACCGATGCTGATTACAGAACAGACTTCCATCGCATCCGGCTACAGTTGTCAATGATCATCCTCGACGATGTCATTTACAAATCAGGGTCCTTCCACTACCCCAGAGGTATGATACGTCTCCAACGTATCTATAATTTCTGTTGTTCCATGCTTATATTATACCATTTGCTACATGTTTTATATACACTTCATATCACTTTTATGCATTTTCTGGGACTAACCTATTAACAAGATGCCACAGTGCCAGTTCCCTGTTTTCTGCTGTTTTTGGTTTCAGAAAAGTACTTCTGCGAATATTCTCGGAATTGCACGAAACAAAAGGCCACGTCCTTATTTTTCCAGCGCCGTCACGGAGTCCGAAGGAGAGACGAAGGAGGGCACCGAGGTGCCCAACCACCTGCTCGGGCGGCTGGGCCCACAGCCGCGCCGACCTATGGTGTGGGCCCCTCGAGCCTCCACCGACGTTGCCCCTTCGTCTATATATTGCCTCAGACGCGAAAACCCTAAAATACGAAGCCATATTCCACGAAGAGTTCCAGCGCCGCCGCCATCGACGACAAGTTTCGGGGGACAGAAGTCTCTGTTCCGGCACGCTGCCGGGACGGGGAATTGCCCCCGGAGTCATCTCCATCGACACCACCGCCATCTTCATCGCCGCTGCTGACTCCCATGATGAGGAGGGAGTAGTTCTCCCCCGAGGCTGAGGGCTCTACCGGTAGCTATGTGGTTCATCTCTCTCTCCATGGTGTGATCTTTATGTGATCATGTGTATTGCTAGTATCGCTGAATACATTAATAATGTTTATGCTACTCAAGTGATTTTGTCTAGTTTCTGGAGTCATTGTGACAACACGGTATCAAGGTGACAGTGTGGGTACTTGTGTGACTCTATGAATAATTTAGATATTTATCATGGCTTATTCTTGGGAATTGTGGTGTTTGTTTACTCAGACTTTGAGGTGTGCTTTTGCAGCCCTACATAGTACTCTTGCTTATCAAGAAGGAGAATAATCCCGAGCAGTATTTACTTGTGTTCAGTTGTGCTAATCTAGTTGAATATGTAGATGTTACTCTTTATCTATTATGCACTCTATAGGTTACTTTAATATGAACTCCGGTACTCTCCACGGTGTAAAGGTGACAGTGTGTGCACCGTGTGTGATTCCTTTATGACGTTGTGGCGCTTGTTTACTCCGGCTTGAGGTGTGCTTTTGTAGCCCTACACAATGAATGGTGTTTGTTATCCAACAAGAGAGTGTTTAAGAGTAGCTTTTACTTATTCAGTTATGAGATCATTGTTGAGAGTGTCCACTAGTGAAAGTATGATCCCTAGGCCTTGTTTCTAAGCATTGAAACACCGTTTACAACAAGTTCTGCTACATGTTTGCTTGCTGCCATCTTTATTTCAGATTGCAGTTACTACTTATAATCATCCATATCACTTGTATTTCACTATCTCTTCGCCGAACTAGTGCACCTATACATCTGACAAGTGTATTGGGTGTGTTGGGGACACAAGAGACTTCTTGTATCTTAATTGCAGGGTTGCTTGAGAGGATATCTTTGACCTCTACCTCCCTGAGTTCGATAAACCTTGGGTGATTCACTTAAGGGAAACTTGCTGCTGTTCTACAAACCTCTGCTCTTGGAGGCCCAACACTGTCTACAAGAATAGAAGCACGTAGACATCAAGCTATTTTCTGGCGCCGTTGCCGGGGAGGTAAGGTAAAAGGTATTCACATCCTCTGGCTACTAAGCTATTTTCTAGTGTTGTTGCTAGTGTGTGAGTGCTCGAAGTTATTTCCTTTAGATTCTGCAATTATTTCTTTTTGTTTCTTGTTTTTATTTTCACTAGTTAGGCTTAATGGAAAACAACAAAAAAATTAGAGATCTTTATGAACTTTATATTGAATTAGGACATGATGCTTTTGAAGAGAAAATTAAAAAACCTATGGAGGCTTGTTTGCATGATGGTAGCAATGGTATTACTATAAATTCTTTGAACACCATTATTGCTAATGCTATGGAAAAGTCTAAGCTTGGGGAAGCTGGTTGTGATGAATATGATATTTTTAGTCCCCCAAGCTTTAAGGAGGAAATTTGCTTTGATGATACTTTGCCTCCAATATATGATTATAATCATTGTGATATTTTCAGTCCACCTACTATTGAGGATATAGTTTATGTTGATTATGATATGCCTCCTATATATGATGTTTACAATGATGAATATGATATTCTCAGTCCATCTACTATTGAGGATAAAAATCATTTTGATTATTCTATGCCTCCTATTTATGATGATTACAATGATGGATGTGATACTTTTACTCTCACTATTACTAATGATAATGTTCATGCTTATGTGGAGAGTAATGATACTTTTATGCATGTGGATCATGATAAGAATGCTTTATGTGATAGCTATATTGTTGAGTTTATTCATGATGCCGCTGAAAATTATTTTGAGAGAGGAAAGTATGGTTATAGAAATCTTCATGTTACTAAATTTCTCTCTTTATGATGAAAGTTTTGAGCTTTCTCTTGATTTGCTTTTATTTGCTGGGTACTTTAAGACCTACTGGTCTTATGAGAGAGGGAGACACGATTCATATATCACAATAATATTAAGTCTCCTCTCTTTATGTTGAAATTTTTGAAGTTGCACTTGTTTTGCCTTCCTATGCTAGTCACTTTATGCTTTATTGATTTATTTTCTTACAAGACTCCTTTGCATAGGAAGTGGGTTAGACTTAAATGTGTTTGGTATTTGCTTTTTGATGCTCTCTTATATTCAACTCTTATACATATGAGCATTATCAAAATCACTATGCCTAGCTAAAAGGCTTTAAAGAAAAGCGCTTATGGGAGACAACCCATCGTTTTTATTTGCTGTTATTTTTATTTTCTTTGAGTCAAGGAGTTTTGTCACTTCTGTAGCAACTCCTTTGTATCTTTATTTTATCGCATTGTTGTGCCAAGTAAAGTTCTATATTGAAAGTTGATGCAAGATTTGGATTTCTGCGCAGTAACAGATTTTTAGCTGTCACGATTTGAGCTTTCTCCCTGTAGAAAATTCAAAAATTCTGAAAAATCACGCATCTTCCTGAGATATGTACGCAACTTTCATTATTTTGGCCAGATCCATCTGAGCAACTTAAGTGCCTCGAAAAAATTCGTCTTCCAGACTGTTCTGTTTTTGACAGATTCTGCCTTTTGTTTTGCATTCGCTCTTTTACGATGTTTGTGTGGATTTCTTTGCTCCACAAAGCATTGGTGGCTGTAGCTAATGTCCAGAAGCTTTGGGATGATTGTATCATTACAGAATATGAGAATTTTTTATTATGCACTAACCCTCTAATGAGAACTGTCTTGAGTTTGGTGTGAAGGAAGTTTTCAAGGATCAAGCGAGAAGGGTGATATTATGTGATCAAGAAGAGTGAAAAGCTAAGCTTGGGGATGCCCCCGTGGTTCATCCCCAACCATATTCAAGAGACTCAAGCGTCTAAGCTTGGGGATGCCCAAGGCATCCCCTTCTTCATCAACAACTTATCAGGTCATCTCTAGTGAAACTATATTTTAATTCTTTCACATCTTATGCTTTACTTGGAGCGTCTGTGTGCTTTTATTTTTGTTTTGTTTGAATAAATTCGGATCCTAGCAATCCTTGTGTGGAGAGAGACACGCTCCGCTTTTTCATGTGAATACTCATGTTCTTCACTTATATTTGTTGAGTATTCTTAACTAGCTACTGCAGTGCTTTTAGCTCCTGTTTTTCATGCATCTCTTTGAGCTGTTAGCACGTGTTTATAAATACTCTCTTGCTGCATTATATTATCATTTGGAGAGTTTATGTTTAAGTAAGTTGTTTGGTGTTTGCTGGAAGAAAGAAAATGCTGCATGTGGTAGTGGTATGAAAACTTGCATAATCTTGTAGATCATTGAAACTTTGATAACTTGATTCTTTGCAAATGTTTTGAGATATTTAGATGGTAAAGCTTGCTGGTTAATTAAGTTAAAATCATTAGTGGATTGTTGTCTTTAAGCTTGTACCGTACTACAAACTCTAAAATTGTTGAAGGTGTAGTTGGACTTGATAGCTTTCCATGTCTGAAAGTTCATTGTAATAACTAAGTTGTGCTGAAGGTCGAGGGATCTAACGGGGTACTTGTACCGCCGTGAACGGCCCTTCTTGGAGTGAATTTTAATCATGCTCTTAATGTTGAACCTGCTAGTTGTTTGCAATAAACTTGTGAGTTCTTTTTGACTAATGTTAAGCTACGGTTTTTGGCACTTCCACCATCCAATTTGCTAGCCTCTTCGGTGCTGTGCATTGCCTTCTGCTCACATTGAGAGTTGTGCATACTTCGCCAGTACATCCAACCCCGTGGGAGGACTTCCTCTTGTTCTCCTACACATAAGCCCATACATCTTCCTCAAAACAGCCACCATACCTACCTACCACAGCATTTCCATAGCTGTTCCGAGATATATTGCCATGCAACATCCATCTTACATTACATGACTTGTTGTCATTCATCACATACATATTGCTTTGCATGATTCTATACAGCTGATGTGTGGTTTACCCATGTTACGCTAGATCATTGCATATCCTGCTACACTGGCAGAGGCATACAGTTTTATACATCATGTTTTGTTTATTATGAGTTATTTGTACCAAAAAGTTTGTAATCATATTAGAGTGTTGCCCCTTCTGAAAAGAGCCATGGAGCCATCGAAAAGTGAAACAGAAAAAGAAAAAAAAATAGAAAAAAGGAAAAAGAAAAAAAAAGAATAAAGAAAAAGGGGGCAACATTACTATCCTTTATCCACACTTGTGCTCATGTTATAGCACCTGCAGTTTTCATGTTCTACTAGTATAATATGTGGGGAATTTACACTATAGAACTTGGTTGTATATTCCAATGATGAGCTTCCTCAAAAGTGCTCTAGGTCTTCATGAGCAACCAAGTTGGATGCACCCCCACTAGTTCCATTGGAGAGCTTTCATACACATATAGCTCTATGTGCATCCGTTGCATGGCAATCACTACTCCTTACATAGCTTCGATTATAAGACTTCCTCTTGTCTAATGATCACTTATAGCTTTGTGAGACTTTCTTCCTTTGGCCTTCCAAACCCATTAATGTTCTCTTTGCCATAACATCCTGGTGCCAATACCAAATGCTTGCGCTCACCGGTTGAGTAGGCTTCGAAACAGTTGATTCATAACGTTCATGTTTATTTACTTGGCTGAATCCTTCTATGTTATGAAAATTTACTTGATGCTTGGTTTGAAGGATAGAACTCTATGCTGGATACTTAAATCATCTTTAATGAACCTTGTACGGTTTCATGTCTTTAAAGCGATAGTTCATGAAAACTTTTAGCTTGTTTGACTCTTGCTTTATTATCTTTTGATATCAACTATATACCTTTGCTTTGAATGATTTGATCACAGCTTACATGCCTTACAATATTATGATCAAGATTGTGTGAAAGCATGTCTCCTCAGAAATTATTTGTTGTTATCGTTTTACCTACTCGAGGGCGAGTAGAACTAAGCTTGGGGATGCTTGATACGTCTCCAACGTATCTATAATTTCTGTTGTTCCATGCTTATATTATACCATTTGCTACATGTTTTATATACACTTCATATCACTTTTATGCATTTTCTGGGACTAACCTATTAACAAGATGCCACAGTGCCAGTTCCCTGTTTTCTGCTGTTTTTGGTTTCAGAAAAGTACTTCTGCGAATATTCTCGGAATTGCACGAAACAAAAGGCCACGTCCTTATTTTTCCAGCGCCGTCACGGAGTCCGAAGGAGAGACGAAGGAGGGCACCGAGGTGCCCAGACCACCTGCTCGCGCGGCTGGGCCCACAGCCGCGCCGACCTATGGTGTGGGCCCCTCGAGCCTCCACCGACGTTGCCCCTTCGCCTATATATTGCCTCAGACGCGAAAACCCTAAAATACGAAGCCATATTCCACGAAGAGTTCCGTAGCGCCGCCGCCATCGACGACAAGTTTCGGGGGACAGAAGTCTCTGTTCCGGCACGCTGCCGGGACGGGGAATTGCCCCCGGAGTCATCTCCATCGACACCACCGCCATCTTCATCGCCGCTGCTGACTCCCATGATGAGGAGGGAGTAGTTCTCCCCCGAGGCTGAGGGCTCTACCGGTAGCTATGTGGTTCATCTCTCTCTCCATGGTGTGATCTTTATGTGATCGTGTGTATTGCTAGTATCGCTGAATACATTAATAATGTTTATGCTACTCAAGTGATTTTGTCTAGTTTCTGGAGTCATTGTGACAACACGGTATCAAGGTGACAGTGTGGGTACTTGTGTGACTCTATGAATAATTTAGATATTTATCATGGCTTATTCTTGGGAACTGTGGTGTTTGTTTACTCAGACTTTGAGGAGTGCTTTTGCAGCCCTACACGTAGTACTCTTGTGTTATCAAGAAGGAGAATAATCCCGAGCAGTATTTACTTGTGTTCAGTTGTGCTAATCTAGTTGAATATGTAGATGTTACTCTTTATCTATTATGCACTCTATAGGTTACTTTAATATGAACTCCGGTACTCTCCACGGTGTAAAGGTGACAGTGTGTGCACCGTGTGTGATTCCTTTATGACGTTGTGGAGCTTGTTTACTCCGGCTTGAGGTGTGCTTTTGTAGCCCTACACAATGAATGGTGTTTGTTATCCAACAAGAGAGTGTTTAAGAGTAGCTTTTACTTATTCAGTTATGAGATCATTGTTGAGAGTGTCCACTAGTGAAAGTATGATCCCTAGGCCTTGTTTCTAAGCATTGAAACACCGTTTACATCAAGTTCTGCTACATGTTTGCTTGCTGCCATCTTTATTTAAGATTGCAGTTACTACTTATAATCATCCATATCACTTGTATTTCACTATCTCTTCGCCGAACTAGTGCACCTATACATCTGACAAGTGTATTGGGTGTGTTGGGGACACAAGAGACTTCTTGTATCTTAATTGCAGGGTTGCTTGAGAGGAATATCTTTGACCTCTACCTCCCTGAGTTCGATAAACCTTGGGTGATTCACTTAAGAGAAACTTGCTGCTGTTCTACAAACCTCTGCTCTTGGAGGCCCAACACTGTCTACAGGAATAGAAGCGTGCGTAGACATCAAGGTATTATAGAAGTGCATGTGTAGGGTTATATATATATATGCTATGCTATGAAACCCAAATAGGATAGCCATATGATTTCCAACCATGACAATTGATTGATTGTCTTGCCTCTCTACTTAGATGAATAAATTATACTCTATTTATATCACTAACCAATATATATCCCAATCCATCTTCAGGGTTGTGTCAGAGGGATATCGAAGAATGACTAGAGGCACAGAATGACACCAGGGAGTGGAGGACGAAAGAAGGCTTTCTACCGTTCCCGGCGCCGCTCAAGAAGAGGACTCCATGATCATGCATGCTCCCGCGCGCTCTTGCTCACCATCATCGCCGATGTGTACTACATTTGATCATAGTTAGGCGGCGAACACTTGATTTGTAATGTGTAGTGTGAAATGATGAAACATTCGGCACTTTTGTGACTATGTGTATATATGTATCTCGATCGGGCACTAAGTAATATGTGTGATGACATATTGATTAATGTGTTTGTCTGTTTATATATCTGTCAAATATAACTGTATTTCTGTATAAACCTGTATAAATCATGTATATACCTGTATTTGTACAGCAAAATAAAAAAATACCGGTATTTCTGTTTCATATTTCTGTGGCGCACGCTTTTTTTTTTTTGGCGCACCATTTTCTGTGGCGCACCAAGGAACAGTGCGCCACAGAATTCCTCTGCATAGGATGCTGCCGAGCTATTTCTGTGGCGCACCGCGCTGGGCACGCCACAGAAATATTTTTTGTGGCGAGAATTCTGTGGCGCACCCTGCAAACCTCCTGGTACGCCACAGAAAGACAAAAACGTGCGCCACTAATAGGGTATTTTGTACTAGTGCAAAGGCAGCAAAATAAATACATCTCCTTAAATACTTCCTCAATCCCGTCATATTATACCTTCTTAATCTAAAGACTCAAGTGGGCCATGTAGGTATCAGGGTCCCATCCTTTAGATTAATCACGGATTACCTTTCCCCCGTAGCCAATCTGCATCATATAGGTTGTGCGTACGTCAGCTCCGGTGATGGCCGAAGTTTGCACCATCACGGAGGGCCGGAGGTGGCACCCATCAGCCGTAGTAGCCCGACGAGGTCACAGAAATACTGCCAAGGCGATCTCTCATGCTCCGATCTAGCGCTGCTGCCGGTTCCCCAATTAGCAATCTCTGGGGTTCAGCTGATAGATGTTGCGATGCATCAAGCTCTCACCACATATCAATTAGAGCATCTAGCTAGCTTCGTGAAAGACCACCAGATCAATGGATTAATCAGGTCTGCTTGTGATTTGCCAATTGATGCACGTTTTGCATTGGCCAAAAGCGCCGGTCAGTGGTGAATCGTTCACGAGCGGTGCACGTCGAGCCGCTCTTGCAGGTACACGTCGCCGGAAAGTAGTCCGCGCGACGAGGATGTTCCAAAAAGGTATGCATGAGCAAGCTGTTGCATCAGTATATCTGATCGATCCGTTCGAGGCATCTTACTCTATTATTTTCGTTTGCATCAGGCCATTAACAATTACCAGTTTGACCTGCAGTTCTCACGTCGACAGACCTGATCCAAGTTGTATTGTGCTTGGATTAAACATATAATGCAGAGTTGCGATCTGGAGAGTTAAAAAAACATACAAATGTTTAGTTTGGTGCTTTGTCTTTGTAGCACTAATTGATATTTAATTTAATGCGTTCATTGCCATGCAATTTTACTACATTGTCTTTTTTTTCTCATCATATGCTGTACTTTATAGATGAACTCTTTGTAAGAATGTTCTTTTTTGTAATATGAAAGTCACATGCATAATCTATGAAATAGATGACAATCTTATATTTACTAATTGCTTCTGTAAAATTCATCTTAGGTTGAGCTGCACAAAGTTTGGTGGTATTGGCCTGGGGATTACACGGTACAAATAAAAGGTAATTTCAAAACATCTATTTTGTGGACACATTGTGGCAATTACAGGTTTAATCAATTAGGCGTCTAGAAAAAAAGATGATATTAACTCTTAGACTCCTAGACTACTTCCCATGTATTCTTTGAGGAGATGTCCGGTTGCCTTGAAATATTGAACTTGCCAGTCTGCCCAAGTCCTTTCTATGACAGTCGTAATTCTCACATTTTTCAAGTATTTCTAATTGGTGTACGGTAAGACAGAAATAAGGTTTCCGATTTTGCTTCCTTCCTCAATGGTGCATCCATCTGGGCATTTCATATGCATATTTATAGATATTTTATAATTATGTATATATTTAAAATAGTATTTTCACGAAATATGTAATACTATAGCCTATAGAAGCTGCAACTTGGTGAACAACATGGTCACCAAAATATTTTGGTTTATATATTTCGGAAAGTATTTTCTATCCTAATATATTTATAAACTAAAAAGTTATATTAGTTATCAAAACTTTTGTAAAAGATATTGGTTACCAGAGAACATGGCGGAATCGTATAGTTAGATAAATTTTCAGATAAATTTTGCTAAGTATTTTTGATCTAAACTTAAGTAACTATTTTGGAGTTCGGTCCTAGAATGGGTACTTAAGATGAAATCACAAATCTCCCCCGAAAAAATTACAAGATATATAACGCATAAAACTCAAAAAGAGGGTGCCTATCTATTCTGATATTTTTCCACTAATATTTTTGCACGGGAGAGTAATTTGAGAAAGATACAAGCTATCTGTTGCTCTGGACATTCTATAATATTGCTGACACTTAAGTGGTACTCCCTCCGTCCCAAAATATAAGGCGCCTAAGGTTTAGTCAAAAGTCAACATTTTATAAGTTTGACCAAGATTATACACAAAAATATAAATATTTACAATACAACATCAGTATCAATAGATTCATCATAAAGTATATTTTCTTAATGCGTACATTCAATAATGTAGATGTACATATTTTTTCCTAAATATTAGGTCAAAGTTAGTAAGATTTGACTTTTGACCAGTCCTTAGGCGCCTTATATTTTGGAACGGAGGACTGTAACCTCATTTCTAACAGGAACCAAGAAAATACTATATCCCATGCACGCATTTTCAAAGAGTTAGTTAAAAATGTATTTACAATATTTGTAATTCTAATTTCGAAAATAAACAAAATGATATTATATACGTATATATCTATATTCAGTATGAAGTATTATGATATTTTTTCGAGATTGTGGAGTTGGAAGTTACAAAATGGCTAGCCCGTGCAGTAGCACGGGTTGATGACTGGTGGATTTAATTGATATGTTGTGGAAATTTTTTGAAGTTTCCCGTAAAGATTGGAACGCACGAGAGTTTATGGAATGTATGCAAATCATTCCACATCTAAAATTAGAAGTACATATATGTAATCATAATCTTTAAATGTTTGACGCATATTGTGTTATATTTTGGAGACGTGCATTGCACGTGCAAAGCAACTAGTCAAAGAAGCGGTTGAAGTTGATACTATGCTCAGCAGAAGTATAGCAATGGCGCCAGCTATTTGAATTAATGGCCGTCGGTCATCATCCATCCGTTGCCTGAACTACTAACTAACTAGCTACGGGATTAAATCAGAAATAATATGAACACTTCACTGTTGGTGCAGCTCGGGTACTGCTTTCAGTGGAGCAGTATATATATCGGGAGAAGGGGTAGACAGTGGTGAAGATAGGGATGGCGATTGAGCGCTGATTAATGACAGTGTTTTTAACATTCTGTCCATACACTTGTCAAAATCGCAAAAAAATAATTATAGGAAAATAAAACCATCGAACATAGGTGGTGGTTCTAGAACCATGCTCGAAGAATATTGCATGTTCTTTTTTTTTTCTTTTTTTTTGAATTTATGAGGCAAAAGATTTGCCCCTATATATTAATTAAGAAGGAGTTAGAGGCTTAAACATTGTTTACATCACCGACCATAAGGTCCAAACCAAAAAGACTAGATAGGGGATTAATCTCCCGGTAGAATAGACTCCAAATGCTTAGCACCCGCTTTGACCCAAGTTTGTGCCTCCTCCTTTATCCTCCCCAAGATGATCGAAGGGAGGGTGGACTTGTGCCGGAAAACTCTCGCGTTGCGCTCGGTCCATAATTCCCAAGAGATAAGCATTGTGAGAGATGCTATTGCCTTTCTCCTAGCAGAGTTATTCATGGTCATATGAGTCCACCAATCTTGGACACAATTGAAGTTGTCCCAAGAGTTTACGTCCAACCATGATAATTGGAGCCAATTCTTCACCATGCACCAAATGCGCCTAGCAAACCGGCATTGGAACAAAAGGTGAGCGGCCGTCTCTCTCGTTTGCTTGCAAAGTGGGCAAAGATCACAATTTGGCCAACCCCTCCGGCGTAGTCGGTCCGCCGTCCAAACCCGATTTTGAATGATGAGCCAAGCAAAGAATTTGCATTTGGGAGGCGCCCACACCTTCCACACTAGCGTCTTCATGTTGGTTGAGGTGGTGCCTATGAATTGCGCGTGGTAGGCCGAACTTGTCGTGTAGGTTCCCGTGGAGGACATGTTCCATGTGATGGTGTCGGGGACGTCTTCATGAAGGTGCACATGTTGTAGGGAGGTCCATAGGGCAACGAATTGTTGTATGTGGGCTAGAGTGACCCCGTCGGAGGTGTTTATTTGATTTATCCATGCATCATCTTGCATGGCCTTTTGCACACACCATTTTTTCCGCTTCGAGATCAAGTAGATGAGGGGAGCGACGTCACGTGGCCTTCGTCCATCCAACCAAGGGGAGTCCCAAAATGGCGCCTTGTGACCGTTACCAATAGTGATTGTGGTGCAAGCATAGAAGAGGTCGTAGTCTTCACTTGTGCATGGGTTGCCCATGCCGATCCATAGCTTTGAGGTGTCCGTCCACTCAAGCCAAAGCCACCTTAGTCGAAGGGCCGCCCCAAATCTTTCCGTGTCTAGTATCCCCAAACCACCAAGCTCGGTTGGACGACACACCTTTTTCCAATTAACCTTGCACTTGCCACCGGAAACCTTGTCGGAGGCCGCCCAAAGGAAAGTGCGTTCGATTTTCTTGACATTGGTGATGAAACCGGGAGGCAACTTGAGAGAGGTTTGGTGGAAAATGCCTTGGGAGGCCATAACCGACCTAACCAACTCTCTTCTCCCCGCCGAGTTGATGTATTTGCCCGCCCACATGGGAACCTTGCCGGCAATCTTGTCTTCAAGGTGTTGGAGGTCTACCCTCTTGAGTTGCCAAACGAGAGCAGGAGGCCAAGATAGCGCATAGGGAAACCGGTCCTAGAAGCCGGGAAAGCTTGTAGAACATCATCCAAGTCAATGGTGGCACACCGGATGGGGACAACGGATGTCTTTTGCATGTTTGTGCACAACCCCGTAACATCGCCAAAAGAAGTGAGGATGTGCGCGAGCTTGGTAATTTCCTCCTTGATTGGGGCCATAAAAATGGCGGTGTCATCCGCATAGAGAGAGATCCTAAAGAAGGCACCGCGTCCCCGAAGGCGAGAGAGGTCTCCTCTAGCTGTGGCAAGCTCAAGAACTTGTTGAAGTGGATCGATCGCTATGTCGAATAGTAGTGGAGAGAGTGGGTCGCCTTGTCTAAGTCCTCGCCCGTGCCTTATGGGGGAGGTAGGCACCCCATTTAGGAGGATCCTCGAAGTGGAAGTGCGGAGAATGGCGGAGATCCAATCGCAAAAACGACTCGGGAAGCCAAGATGTCTTAGGCGATCAATAAGGTAGTCCCACCGGACGGCATCGAAAGCTTTGCGGATATCCAACTTGAAGAGGAGCGCCAGAGTCTTGTTGCGGTGTAGTCTTCTAGCAAAGTTTCACACAAACATGAAGTTATCGTGGATGCTTCTATTCTTTATGAATGCGGTTTGAGCGGGAGAGATCAATGTGTTCATGTGAGGTGCTAGCCGGGTAGCCAAGACTTTGGCAATGATTTTGGAGATGGCGTGTCTCAAGCTAATGGGGCGGAAGTCCAAGATGCATTCGGCCCCCTCTTTTTTGGGTATGAGGACCACATTCGCCGAGTTTAGCCAATGGAAGTTGTCGGAGTGAAGGTTGCCAAAGAGGTGGATGACCCGCATGACATCCGCCTTGATTATGTCCCAAGTTGCTTTAAAGAAGGCACCGGTGAAACCGTCCGGACCTGGAGCCTTGTCCGTCGGCATTTGCTTGATGGCACGGAGCACCTCCTCCTCCGTAAATGGCGCATCCATCTCTCCTAGATCAACATTTGGGTGGACAAATGTTTCCCAATTGAAGTCTAGCTCGTGGGGTGGGCCTCTTCTCATTGCCGCATGGAAGTGCTCGTGCACAACTTTTTCTTTTTCCTCATGTGACGTGACCCATCCATGATTACGTCTTAGCCGGTGAATGTGGTTTTTCCTCCTTCTTGCATTGACACGTATATGGAAATATTTGGTGTTTGCATCTCCCTCCCGAACGTTAGTAACACGTGAACATTGCTTCTTCCTTGAGCGCTCGACCACCGCAAGGCTTAAAACTTTCCACTTGAAACAAGGAGATTTCTCCCTCTCCTCTCCTCCTTCTCTCCGCCCTTGAGAGTCGACCTCGCCGCACCAACCCCCTCTCTCCTTGTCTTCCGCTGGCTCCGCCGGTTGGAGTGTGGATGGTGGATGGGAGAGGAGGCTGGCCTCCCCCTCTTGATAGTAGATCTAGGTTTAGAGTTAGGGTTTGCTTTGTGTTCGCCTGATTGGTCTTAGCTGCCATTATGCCATGGAGTCTTGGTGCTCTGGCGCTTCAATGTGACGTCAAGCACGCCTTTGTGACGTTGTCCGTCGAGCCTCCGAGGAGGAGGACTAGTGGCTGATGTGGATCTCAGGCGGTCTGGCTATCCTTCTTCTCAATCGTCATGGCTGCCAGTGGTCTCGTTCGAGGCGATGTGATGCTAATGTTGCGATGTCTCCAAGGAGTCACCTATCAGCGTACTCCCGACGACGGTGGTCATATTGCCGCTGATTCTTCAAGTTGAAAGGCGACCCTCCTTCGCAAAATCTTGTTGGCTACCCTTTCTCCTGGTCTCGGGCCGCTCTGGAGGATCTTCAACTCTGTCCAGGAGCATCCCAGTGGCCCAGGGCCAAGTGGTTTGTCCCTGACACTGCGTCGATGTCCTGGATGTCGAGCTCGCAATGGTGCTGCGGTGGACAAGAACCCTAGGGACCTTATTGCATTTATTTTCTACTTTTTAGGGTTTTCTTTGTAAAAGTTCAGTTCCTGGTTGTATTTTCGTTTCTCTTTTTGGACCTAGATGTAATTTTTCTATAGGAATATATCAGCTTATGGGTCCTTCGAAATCCGCCCCTTGTTCAAACAAAAGGACAACAACGTCCACACCAAGCACATACACCTTTACAGAATGATCCAGATTATATTTATAAGGATCTCATATTTGGAAGGTACACGAAAATACGTGGCCTCACGGGCATTCTTCATCGACAAATCCATGGATCTATGTCTACCAGAAGTGACCATGCACACGGTCAAGTAGGACTACATGCCCGTTGGCACAATAGGAGTACTCGCGAGAGGCGAGAACATATGGTCGGTTGTAGCATATAGGTTAGAGCGACTACCCATTGAACAATACTTGGCACATTGAAGATACAAGCACCACCGGAGAACCAACCTGTGGTTGGATGGTTAGAAGGGTTATACCTCCAGCTCACCAGAGTTCAAACCCTAAGTTTGACGCCGGTGTATCTCATTTAGGCGGAATATTCTATAGTGGGTGGTGGCCGGCTCAGTCTCTCGAAGGTGCTCATAAGGATAGGGTGTGAGTGTATGCGCGTGTTTGTAAGTGTCTGCGTCTTTATTGTGTTTCGTAAAAAAAAATGCAAGCACCACCGATCCGGCTAGTTGGAGAAGAAAGCACATATCAAAATAAAAGAAGCCAACGAAGCCTAACATCACACTGTCTCATGAGACTAAATGTGAGATCTTAGCATAGGACTTAATAGGATTGATAGGATACTCATATCAACAAGTTGTACTTCTTTTTCAGAAGCTCATATGAAAATAACTAAAAGGTTAAATGTGGCTAGTTCAAACCAATTTGAGGATGGGTGACTGACCAGGGAGTGATTACCGGGTGCTCATGAGTGAGGACAAAGTGCGCAGAGAAAATAAGTGTTGGTTTGTGGGGGGCCTAGCTGTCCGACATATTCGTTATGCATACCATAATTAGTTTGTTGTTGCGCATAATTCAAATTGATGCCAAAATTTACATCTATACATTACCGTCATAGCTAGTCTTTCAAAATTCAGACCATTAAGGCCAAATCTTACATCAAAGTTAATACCTTCCGGCCGTAACAATATTTCAATTCATAGTCCAGCACTCCGGTGACCGGAAGGTGGTGGCTAGAAGCGAGATACAAACAAAGGATAGTTCAAGTTCGGTCTGAACTTGCGCCCAACCAACACCCAACTGTCGGGGGCTGAACCAAGTTTCCACACTCCATTAGTGCCCTAGGTCCCTCCGGAGTTGTCACCCTCAAAGTCCGACCGCGACGCATGCCTGCTGCATCATGGAGTATCACCAACACGCGAGTACTTACGTAGGCCAGCATGGCTATATAGCTCCCAATAAGAATTCCCGGACATCCTACAACTACCAGAGATGAACGGCACTAATGGTGGTCGGTGCTGTCCATGGACCGGCAGTTCATCGTTATACTGCAAAATCAGCAACAGAAAATTGATACGCGATCCCACTTTGCTTTTTATACATGGTACCAGGATTAGAATGCTGGTACATCAGTCAGCACGTGTGCAGTGGCCAAGCGGCTAGCAGTCACACTCGCCGCGCAACCGTCAGCCCGAGGAGGAGGACGAGAAGACGTGGAGGCGAAGCCAGCCGGAGCCGGTGGCGCCACCGCGTCATCATGGGACGACCGACGGCGACCGGCATTCAATATCGCGCCCGCCGGTGGCCGGAGACAGTTGAGCTGCACGCCTGCACCGGACGTCCTCGGTGGTCTTGGTGTCTAGCAACGTACGGTGGAATGCTATTAGAGCAAGTACAATAGCGCTGACTCAGCGAGCTATAAGCAAGTCCATGTCATCTAAATCCTACGTGGAGGTGAGAGAAGTGAGGAGAGAGAGGAAGGCCGGCGCTTAATTAGTCGCTCGCTGCTACACAAGAATCAAGATGCTAAAGCCCACATGCAGCTCGTGTAGAAGGCTATAGCTCGCTGCATGCAATAATTGCTAGCCCGGTGTGTCTTGCATGCAAGCACCACATAGTAACAATGAAATATATAAATATTTGATATAGCCTACCTAAGAGCCAGCTTATTGTACTGCAATTTATCTCAGCAAACTTAAGGTGACATGGCATGTGTATGTAGCCGGCAGCCGGCTGCGTTATTATACTTGCTCTTAGTGTACTGTACGTACGTATTACCAGCGCAGCCGTACTCGGCGACTGAGTGATACGCGGCCACTGCTGAGTACTGCAGTGTTTGCATCGGGGCAGTTAATAGATCTGTGCAAATTAATTTCCCCCAACGCCCTAGCTACTCTCTGACTTGGTTCTATAAATATCGATCAGTGCTAGATGCAGGGACATCATCTCCTCTGTTCTCTGCATCGTTTCGAGCACAGTTAGTTCATCTTCGCCTCCAGAGGTTTCATCCATGGATAGGCTCCTCGCCGGCCTCCTTGGCTTCCTACTGGTCAGTTCCTCACTACCATGAGTTTCATCCATGACTATCGTTTTGTGTTCCCACTTCCCAGTTTATTATTTCTGACACTCATGAATGTACGAGTACTTTGTGTTCATGATTTCCCCTAGTAGTTCTTGTGTCTGGGAGGAATGTTGTTTTGCTATATTTCTCGCTGCATGGTTATTTCGCTATAAAAAATGTCTGATAGGAGGTTTAGCTGACAGCATAAACTCCATGTCTCCATATAAAATGGTGTGCATATAAAGATAAAATCAGAATATAATGGACTGCAATGGAATATTTGTATTAAACGACACGTGTTGAAAAGTCGATTACGTTAAATCGAAAGGTTTATGCACAACATATATACTAGGTGCTCAACCTGGAAGCTACTCTGATTTTGCTAGATTTGTAAAGTTGGTATGTTTCAAATATATCAGTCTTGTGCAGGGATCGTGAGGGAGAGGGTATCGTTCAGATCATGCATATACACATGGATCGTGAGAGGAGCGAATCTAACCATGTAATTCGCATGCAGATCGCGTCAGTAGGAAGCCATGCAGCTCGGGCTCCGGAGCAGTACTGGAAGTCTGCTCTTCCCAACACTCCCATGCCAAGCTCGCTCTCGCAACTCCTCAACGCTCAGGGTACCCTATTAATTCTTAAGCAAACATCTTCGGTACACTTGGATATACAGAGAGCTAACAGCTGATCAAAATATGAATCCTTCTCCCTGCTTGGCCATAGCTGAAGGCACTTCCGTGAACGTCGGCTCGGGCGGTGTCCATGTCGACGCGGCTCATGGGAAGCCCGGTGGCACGACGGTTGATGTTGGCAAGGGAGGCGTCGGCGTCGACGTCAAGCCCGGCAGCGGCAAGCCCAGCGGGACTACGGTCGGCGTCGGCAAGGGCGGCGTGAATGTCAACGTCAAGCCTGGATACGGCAAGCCGGGTGGCACCACGGTCGGCGTTGGGAAAGGCGGAGTGGGCGTCAACGTCAAGCCTGGCTACGGCAAGCCCGGTGGCACCACGGTTGGAGTTGGGGGAGGCGGTGTCGGCGTCAACGTGAAGCCTGGATACGGCAAGCCCGGCGGCACCACCGTTGGTGTGGGGAAAGGTGGCGTGGGCGTTAACGTCAAGCCTGGCTACGGTAAGCCAGGCGGCACCACGGTCGGCGTCGGCAAGGGAGGCGTCGGCGTCCACGTGAGACCCCGCCGCGGGAAGCCGGTCAACGTCAACGTCTCGCCTTTCATCTACAACTACGCCGCGACGGAGACGCAGGTGCACGACGACCCCAGCTCCGCGCTCTTCTTCCTGGAGAAGGACCTCCACGCCGGGAAGAAGCTGGATGTGCACTTCATGGCCACCCCGGGCGCCGGCGAGAAGTTCCTGCCGCGGAGCGAGGCCGACACCATCCCGTTCTCCTCCGAGAAGGTTCCCGAGATCCTCAGCCGCTTCTCCGTGAAGCCAGACTCACTCGAGGCGGCGGAGATGGCGCAGACGCTGCGCGACTGCGAGGCGACGGCGGCCAAGGGCGAGAAGAAGTCGTGCGCCACGTCGCTGGAGTCCATGGTGGACTTCGCGACGTCCAGCCTCGGGACCAGCCACGTGAGGGCCGTATCCACGGTGGTCGGGAAGGAGGGGTCGCCGAAGCAGGAGTACACCATGACTGGCGTGAAGCGCGCGGCGGCGGGCGCCGACCAGCTCGTGGCCTGCCACGCGGAGCCGTACGCGTACGCCGTGTTCGCGTGCCACCTGACGCAGGCGACGAGGACATACACGGTGTCGATGGTCGGCAGGGACGGCACGGAGGTGGAGGCCGTCGCGGTGTGTCACGCCGACACGGCCGGCTGGAACCCGAGGCACGTCGCGTTCCAGGTGCTCAAGGTGAAGCCCGGCACGGTGCCGGTCTGCCACTTCCTGCCGCAGGACCACGTCGTCTGGACCCGCAGCGGCTGAAGACGTACGCGCCGTTCGTGAACACCGCCATTATACCGTTGAGTGCTTCGTTATCTGGATGCCTGGTTCGTGATGTTCTAGCCTGTGTGCAGATACTGCTATATGGTATCTTGCATACAGTTTGAGTTGTTGCTACTAGTAGCTTACTATACTTGGATGATGGAGTTGCCAGTATCGCCCGCTTATACGGAGTGGGCTATTTGCTGTACAGTTTAGCGCGATGACGCAATAAACGGACTGGTTCTTATTTACCTACCTCTCTTGATCGCCAATGCTTCGATTTATCAGACTAGCTCAACTTGAGCAGACGCAGCATGGGGCTTCAGATATGCAAGTCACCAACTACGACTCGTACTATAAAGCTGCAATAGATCTCACCAAAGAACCCAAGCAATCAAGATGCCACCTGTGTGTTCAAGGTTGTCCGAGCCCAATCCAGGGCCACAAAAAGAAAGCTAATATGAGAAGAAAAAACTGTTAGAAACTAGCGCTAAGAAAAACTAGATCGAAGGACAAGGTCAAGAAGGTGCATACTGGAGATAATTCAAGCATACCAGGTCTGCAACAACACCTTCAACAAACAAATGATAAAACTGTTACAAATTTTCCACTTCGTAAAATCAAACTACCACTCTTCATCTCTGTACCAAACCTTCATCGTCCCAAATACAGGTACGACAGTGAAACAGGGAAGGCGTTTGCTTTTCCCTTATAATTTGTTCTGTCCAAGAATGAATTATTCTCTATCTGTATGTTTGTGCAGATACAACTCCTATTTTTTTCTGACATCTTAGATCTACACTAAATTCTACAGTTCCTTGCCCCGTGAATAATTGTGGAGCCTGATTGTTCGAACATATTTTCTTATCCCTGTTTGACAATCACAATCACGACCAGGTTTCAATGTTAAATTTACCAGCCCTTTCCAGTTTCCTGAGCCATCCTGAAGCAGCCTCACCACCCTTTTGGCGGACCACTTCTTCTAGTGCGGCCGTCACATCAGCAGGCATTTTGGTAGAAGACCCTGCAACGTATATTGCAGCCCCAGAGCATAATATGTTCCACACTCTGGCACTCTGCTCCTTTATCTTGTGTTGTACATAGACCTTCTGAGGCTGATCCCTGGAAAAAGCAACGAACAGACCACCACCCTCTTTCAGGGACAACACTCCCTTGTCCTGGGCATGATTTAACCAGAAGTCCTTGTATAGAAAATCGTTGTCTTCATTTCTACAACCAAAGAAGAACAGAACAGGAGCTGTCGGTTCTCTAAGGCTCTGTAAAGCCCTTTCCTCCACAAATGCTCGAAAAGGTGCGCATCCTGTTCCTGGTCCAATGAGCACAAGAGGAACAGATGGATGCGGAGGAGGCAGTGATCCTTTCTGTATCCAACATGGTATAAGATTTTCTGCACATAAGCACAGTGACATTTAGATAGGGTTGATTTTTTTTTGTGACCAGAGAGGGTTGAGTTGGTGCATGTACTAAGTTACAATGAAAAATGTTATTACAGAGCCAGAAGGAGTAGCGACGTCCAGGAAAAGAACAGACGAAATAAAAAGAGAGGTCTCCAGCTAAGATTAAAAGAAGCAATTCATACCTTCATTTGGACTAAGCCCCGCCAGCCATGTCGAGCACAGACCATGCCTTGCCCTCTTGAAAGGAGTAAGCCATGACACAACACTAACAGTCAAGTGTATCTGATTTGGATGTACTAATGGGGATGAAGATATGGAAAAGGCTCGTTTCTTTAATGGAGGAGTTAGTTGCACCAACCATTCAAAAGGCATGTGCACCGATGGAAAATCCTCCAATACCTAAAAGAAGAAAAAAAAACAGTGTCCAACAATGAAAATAAATTCTGAGAAAATGGCCTATTGCCATATAAATTTCACACACAAACTTTTGCATTGCAAGAACGTCACGAAGAACATCTTCAATAAACACATAACTTACTTCTAAAACAGTCCGACTCTCCTTTTGATTGTACTGGTAAAGGTCATCTCTTCCTTCAGGAGAAGCAAAATACTGAAGCCTTTCCTTTTCATGTTCAGCTGTGGCAAAGTAGCTCATTATCTACAAAGGAACAATGAAGTTGTATGAACATCAAGATGACATATTAGTCACACATATATATCAGGATATCAGTGGCATCTATAAGGTTTCAAAACAAGTAGACAGGAGGTGTATGAGATGAAGCATTCAGGGTAATTGCTCTTGCCTCAAAAAAATATCGTCGAGGGGAAGCTGATGCAATATCCATCGTCAAAGCAACAAAGGTCTTCAACTTGATGCGGTCCATCATGCCATTGACAAGTGAACACTTGGAAACTTCGTCCCCGCCCTTTGCACGAATCTGGGCAAACAAAGAATAGTCTCATTTTTAGTCGGGTAAATAACAGCAGCAGATTAACTAGAAGATATAAGAAGGCTAACTAAATCTTAGTCATGCTTCTTGTGTCAGTTCCCTCTCGACTTTTCTCCCGTTTTATGGACAAACTAAAGAACCATGCATTCGAGAAAATCGAAAATGATGTATTGTCTAAACATGATAGATATAGCTCAAAAGATATGACTAGTCAAGGCAGTTGTACTTTTGCAACAAAAAATGTGTAGACAGCTACTAATGTGGACCGGGAAGTAAAGGAAGTTGATTACTTGCCTCTGTGGTGGAGAAAAATACAGAGGTACAAGAAACGAAATCAATGAGGTAAAACAAAACAGAGCCACGTACCATTATGTAACAATCTGGATCCAAGTTACAGCGTTCAATGAAACCATTAACATCTGATGGATTCTGACTTGGTAGAATTTCTAAAGCATCACCAACTTGATAACTGATTGCCTATGAAAAAAATTAAGAAATCATTCAATCTCTTTCATGTCTTCAGAAGATGATTGTGAGCTAACATCATCATATGGAACAAGAACACAGAACGCACAGAAGATGGATTCTCCAGTTCAAAGTGGCGCACATCTTTCTCAGAGTCCTCCTTAGTCAAAGGCTGATTTGTTACCTGAAGAGGTTAGCAGTATCATCACCAGCATGAACTAAGCAAATAAAGACTGCATTGATTAGATAACAACAATTGTTACATCGGTAATCTATTAGTCATAAAACAGGAGGAGTGTCCCCACGATGAGCCATTAATATCCCCAGTCTGTTGTTTACTACACAACTACAACCCAGCTATTATTCATTAGTCATTAAGGTAAACTTTCTTTGAGCATGGTAAATATCTTGCCATGCTTACTGAACCTACTGAGCGAAGCAGCATCACATTCACGACATAGAACTGCAAGTTGAGGTCAGTCATGCAAAGCATCTCACAGCATCAAGTAGTGTAATAGAGATTGCTTGGAATTAGGGCTTGCATATTGTGGACACTTGCCCAGTGCCCACTGAAAAGAACAGTAAAAGAAGCTAAATCCAGTATATGGTGCCTCACCAGTTAACAGCAAATCCAGTCGTATGCATAGCACTAATGAAGTGTAAGGTCGGTTCAAAATAGCGAATTAAATTATGGTTACAAAGTCTACTTTATAAAATGGGTTATCCTTTAAACTGTGTTATTCTCAGGAGCAAATACTGCATTTGGTAAGCTAATACACAACATAAGTTTAGAACTAGAGAAGATTCCTTAGAGATGAATGTATATACTCATTTTTAGAACTGCTGGATCATACAAACCTGATATAATCAAACTATACATGATAGACACAAATAAAATGAATATGGATTTAAATTGTTATAAACACCTGGAGAGGATATAGAACGTACCAACTTTAACATGTATTGTGGCTCTCCATCATTATGGAACTTCAGGGCAGGGGACATTGAGCGTGCTCTCTCAATTAATTTCTTGGAGTCTGGTCAGTAAATGATAGATATAATCTTTAGAAGAGACTACACAACAGTATACAGGTTACCGCTAACATGATTAACACCGCACCTGAAGCAATGGAATCTTGAGGAGCATCATCGTGAGAGTAATATACGACTTCGATCTTTGAATCTCCCAAATTATTCAGATTAGGATTAATGATATCAGATATTCTTGGTAAAAGTGACAGATTTGCTTGATTCAGTGATCTCCACAAAGACAGCAGCCAAGGATCTAGAGCTCCTTCGTATCTGGTATACAACAACAAAAGAATCACTTGGTAACTTTGAGGAATTGTTTTCCAACACGAAGAAAATGATGCTTAAAATTTCGACAACCAGAAAAACTTAGACATTAGACTTCTCCAAAACATGCAAATGGTAGATATTTAACATCATACCCTGAAGGGTGTTGATCATCTCCCAAGCCTATCTCTATGATTGGTTCTGCACCAAGATGTAAAAGCCTTCTATCGATCTTCTTTGCAGCAAACTGCAGTATATACACAAAGGTGAAGAGGAAAACAGAAACAAGAAGCCAGTACAATTTTCGAAGTAACAGTCATGATCCGTGAGCAATAAACCTAAAGTATATTGTAAAAATGAGAAATGAGCATGCAGCAAAATGAATTTTGGGAACGCATAAGCATCATGTGTTGTTTGTCATAACCGTATGGTACTTCTTTTCTAACACTAAGCAAACTATTGATTGTTCTATCAATAACAAATTCCCCAAAATAGTGAACTACAGACAAACTGAACAAATCAAATCACCACACATAATTGCATTAAAGTACCGCAGGGCACAATAGTAAGCTAAAAAGAAGACTAACATTGTACTTCTGGTAGCCTGAATCGCCGAGCCCAAATACGGCATACCGGAGCCCTTCCAGCCACCGGGCACCAAGTTCCTTCTTAAGAAGGTGCCTCCAAAACCCCTGCACCCGCAAAACCGACAAGAAAATTCTCAATTAGCAAACCAGAGTCGAAACCTTGCAAACAAAAATGCATTTCAGTGTCTGTCACTACCTTCATGGAATCGGGGGGATCACCCTGCCCCGTGGTTGACACGACGAACACCACGGACCTTTCGCCCGGCAAGCAACTCTACACAGAATGGAAAAGGAAAAGTTTCAATATGACCTCAGATGTAAGTGTTGCCGGGAAAGCCGGGACAGCCGGGTGGGTTTTCTAGGGTTAGGAGCTTACGGGGTCGAAGCTGTCCATGGAGAGGACGTCGACGGCCGGGCAGCCACCGCGCTCGGCCTCGCGGCCTACACGTTCGGCGGCATCCATGGCGTTTCCGGTCTGCGACGCGTAGAGCACGAGGATGCGGCCGGTCGCCGGAGGCGGCGGCGGCGCCATTAGTCAGAGTCAGAAACGGTGATGCGTGCAGTCTGGAATTGGGGTTGGCCGGTTGGGCCAGCCGCCAGCGTTCAGAACCGGTTCTCTCGGGTCGGGTGGGAGAGAAAACCAGACTCGCAGCTCGTCACCTCGTCCCCAAACGGTTTACACGCTTGGAGCAAGTCCAACGGAAGACGTCTCGGCATTGGGGTATTTTTCTCCTTTTTCTGTCATTTCTTTCCTTTTTTTCTTCTTTCTTTTTCCATATTTAAGTCATTTCTTTTCCTTTTCAGATTTTATTTATTTTTCTTTTATGTTTTTTGTTTTTTTACCTCTTTTCATATTAAAATTTGTTGACATAGTTAAAAAAGTATTCACAGGGCTAAAAAGATATTGTTCATGAATTCTAAAATCAGGTTAACTTATTCACAAAAATGTTCATGAGGCTTAACTAAATTGTTCATAGATTTCAAAAATAGATCAAAGAATTCAAACAGATGTTAACCTGAAAAAACCCGATGCTGGCCAAACCAATTAACCTTTTATGACATTGACTGTATATTTTCACGTAGATAATAGTTTGGACGAGTTTTTCTACTCCCATTTCATCGATACATGTTCCGATGATGATATCGAAATTAGGATGGCCGCGCCAGCCCTTATCCAGAACCGCAATGAGAATGCACTTCAGCGCCGGTGTTGAACCATAGTAGAGAAGCCGACCATGAACTACTATACAAGGACTGCATTCATCGCACCAGTCCAACATTCCCTCTGCCTGTTTTTTGGCGTCGCTTTCGGATAGCAAACATGTGTTCACGCGTCTTCTGGAAGGAGTGAGGGAGTACGATGATTACTTCCAACACAAACTACACCTCGCCATCGTCACACCCAGCAACCTAGTCGTCGTCGATCCCTCGTCGTCGCTGTCCTAACTGCCTGCTCCCGCCACCCGCGGCTAGCGGTGCTCCTGCCACGCCTTGTTCGAGCCGCCGCCTCTGCCGGTCTTCCACTACCACGGGTCTCCCTCTAAATCCCTCCTTTGCTGGCGCCGACGAACGCTCCCCACACCCCCAAACCTTAATACCTCGTCCCCGACCCCCAACCCCCTCCCCCCTCCCAAGATAATGTCCTTCCTCGCCTCTAGCTACGCCGCCGCGACGAGTCACGTCGCTACAATGAGGTCCATTCCTCGCCTAGTCGGCGACGTCTTCGTCCTCTTCCACCTCTTGCCATCGACACAAACGGGCCTGGCTCAGAGCAGAGAGAGGGGAAACGGGAGGGGGTACGCGTAGCATGGCTAGCCGACGCAACGAGTCAAATATGATTTGCCCGCTGCCGCCTGCCATCGGCGGTGTATAGCAGGCACCTCCCACCGGTCTCACGTGGGCTACGACGCACCGTGCTGTTCAAGGCCGGCCCAGTGCGCTGCTGTGGCCTACGGCCTGCTAAGCCCCGGTAGAACAATCTCCCCCAAAACCTTCCACCCTCCGCCGCCGTGTAGCTTTAGCATCCCCCCTCCCGACGAGCAGCAGCCACCAGGGAGCGACGCGACGACGGCACGGTAAAATTCCCACAATCTTTGTTCTATCTTTCTTCTTGCCATTGTCTCTTTTTCCTTCCGTAATCACGAAATGAAGTAAATCCCGAGTCTTTCATAGAGGGCGATAATTTGTCCAGCTGCAGTTGATGTAATCCCCATTTGTCGAGACCACTCCGTAAGACAAATAGGCCGCGTTGTGTCCGTCAGTACTCATGGCCGGCGTCCTCCATAGGCGTGCAAGTGCAACCCGAAGGTGCAAGCCACCGACCGGTAGATCCCGTTCTGTGGACGCTTGACGAGTTGTCGACAGTGTAGCCGTCTCCAGCCTCTGGTAGAACACGTCCCGAAACTGAGCCAATCCACCGCCTTAGCCATATTCTCCCGCTTGGTTTGTAGACTGCTATCTGCAGTTCGAACTCTGTAGTCAGTTGTATTCATGCTCTTTGATTCAAGATGTCAGTGTGTGCTTTGCTAGGCATCTTTTGTAGTTGAGTTTGCTTTGGCATGAATTAGGTGTGTATGCCACATATTACCTGTGTCGTTGTTCATGCTCATGAATTATATAATATGAATCGTCATTTCTGTCAAATTTGCTGATTTGAACTCTATTCTGGCCAAATAGAGGTAGGTCTTCATTTGTGTAGCCACTGATTACAGAGGAAATAACCCCCCAACCGACCCCCAATTCCCCATTCCCTCGACCAGGGTGGATAATGGAGGGAGACAAGAATTTCCAGGCTGGGGATGTTCTTTCACTCTTCACTGGGTATCCCATTGCCATTCTAGGTAGGGATATTACTGTTGAATAATATTTCTGGGGGCATTTTGTAGCCCATTGTGTATTAAGGAGAGTACTATGTGACAACATTCATTGCTTGCAAAGGAAATAATAGATTGAATGTACTTTGAATGTCGGTGGCCACACATTATTTTTGTGTGAAGCTAACAATGCACATGAATTTGTGCTACCATATGATTCTTTTTAAGGGTTCTATGTAGGACCAGGGCCGGTCCTCCATAGAGCCGGTGTGGCTGCACAGGCACCCGAATCCCAGGGGCCCCGACACCTGTATGTACATACGGTAGTATGAGATAGAAATTGGTCAGCTGCAGGTTACTTTCTCAGAATGAAAACAAAATCGGAAAAAAAAACATCAACAAGCTTGCAGCCTTTGGCCTATGTACATGCTACCCATGATGCCACCACCTCCCTCGTATTCTTGTTTTGTGTTCTTGTTTCCCAATCTCCAAACTCCATTGCCAATCCATTCCGTGCTGCCGGCCGACGATGGTGCACCATCGCCCGCAATAATTTGTGGTCGTTGATTCTTTCTCCCATAATCTCCATTCCGTCGGCTTGAGAGAACCAATGGCGTTGAAGAGAAGGCCATCGCTACTTGCTCCACCTGTTTGAACCAGAAGGCGATCTCCGTATGGCCCTTATTGCTGGAAAGTGTTCCGTGCTACTAGCTGACATCAAACCGTCAACTAGTACAACCTCCAGGTGCTTTTGTTTGAATTCCATGCCATAATTTCGTTATAATTTGTGTGCTAGGATGCCATCTAGAGAATATTTGTATGGGACTGAAAACAAAGAGAGCAAGATAGTAGATATAATTGTCGACAAAAAATTTAGGACCAATAGAAGGTCTACTAGCACTTCGTGGAATTGCTTCAGCAGTTCCTGAAGAAAAAACTAATAAAAGTGTACACGAGGGCAATGAAAATGTTAGTGATCATAAAAAATGAGGCGAGGATGATAATGCTATGAGTGAACATGAATTTTTTGGATTTCACATATGAAAATGTTAGAAGAAATTGTTTCAGATGGCCACTACACTTGTTTTGCTTTTATCCAAAGGACCCCACTTTGTTTTGTTGCAGAGGGCCCCTAGCATGTCAGGACTGGCCTGTGTAGGACAATGAGCTTAAGCATCTATTTACTCCTAGTATTTTAGTGAAGATCCCACCAAAAAGTTTCCTTCTAGTTAAGTATTAAATATTTTTTCCAAAGTTTGTTTCAGATTGCAGGAAAGAGGTGAAATCATTGTGTAGTTTCTGTTGACTAAAGATGAACAAAGGGAAGATTTTCAAGTTGGCAAAGGGATTTAGAGGAAGGGCAAAAAATTGCATAAGGATAGCACGTGAGAGGGTTGAGAAAGCCTTGCAATATTCCTACAGGGATAGGCGGAACAAAAAGAGAGACATGCGATCCCTATGGATTGAGCGCATCAATGCTGGAACACGACTACATGGGGTATACATCCATCACACTCAAACTGTCAAAAGGAATGTTGAACTACTAATGTTTGCTAGGGATACACTTCAATCGCATGTGTTAATATTTATTAATAAATGAATCACAATAGTCTTGTGAATGCTCATATGAAGACAAAACAGATCAAGAGAACACTACAACTAGCCTTTGCATTCTGCTGTTTAAGTAGATCTTTTCTTTTATCTGACTACCAGGTGAACTATGGCAACTTCATGCATGGATTGATGAAGGAGAACATCCAACTGAACAGGAAGGTGCTCTCAGAGCTGTCAATGCATGAGCCATACAGCTTCAAGGCGCTTGTTGATGTATCTCGCACTGCATTTCCAGGGAACAGGCCGCCTGCCCAAAAAGTTGGCCTAGCAACTATTCTGTAAAACAGCTTGTCCAATAAGTCAGTGTAGTCCGGATGTGGCAACTGAAAGTTACTGCAGCAATATATTGATTATGAGCTATGTAACAAAATGAGTAGAGACTGGTGACCCTTGTTGGTTTATCATGTTGGCCATGTGGCTTATAAATAACCCTGCTCTTAAGTGCATATTTTCAGAGAAAAACAAGGGTATGTTGCACTAACTATCAACTTTTTTGTCGCTTAATTAGAGTGCACATGCATGATATTCAGAATTAGTTTGAAATTATGGAGCATTCCGGCCTTATCACAGTGAGTCGACTGTCTGGTACTCTGGTTACTCTTATCAGTCTTAGGTCTCATGGCATTATACTTTACCAGCTACACACATTGGTCTAGCAAACTATTACATTTATTGGTTCAGATGGGTGCTCTGAATCTCAGCTCAGTTGGCACATTTTTGTTCTCCAGAAGTAAAGAACATTTTTTTTGTTGCTATTGCTTGATTCGCTAACATATATGCGTTATGCTTCAACTGTAATATGCATTCAGAGAATTTCCTAGGTACATTCCCCTGGCGCAGGATTTGCAGATGATATTGTGTGTACAGAATGTTTTTTTAGGGTAATGTGTACAGAATGTTATGGGCTAACTTTTTTCGGTGCGTCTTAGCTCTCCTTTTCGAACGGAATAAGATTGAAAAAAGCAGAGACATAAAATCTCATTCTAGGAATTTTCTTGTGCACACAGGTTATGTCTGATTCTCTTTGCTTTTCCAGGCAAAACGCACACCTGACTTTGGTCTCCGTGCTTAACTTTTGTCTCCATGCAAGTATGAACGCCACATGTTGATCAGAGCATCAAAGCCATGGATGCAGCTGGTTTCCTTTTGGCTGGAATGCACCACTAGTTTTTATCAGTCTATGAGGGAATAAAGTAGCCGTCCATGATTGAGTTGCATTATCAAACAGTGCAAAAAATTTTTTTAACTATAAAATCCACAACTTTTCGTCATCCCCTCTTTTACAGGTTACAGAAAGGGACCGTATTGTACTGCGTGTGCTGGAACTGCTGTGAACCGCCTTCCAAGTTCACGCTCATTATGCATGTCATATTCTCTAGCTAATTGCCTTTTCGGTTGCGCAGGGTACAGATTGAGTAGATTCTGAAAGTGGCCTAGCTCTCGATCTAACACGGCACTGGTAACCAGCATGGCTAGAATGACTCTGAGTGACATCGTGCGTAACCTCCCATCCTATGCTTTCTGTATGACGGAGACAACAGTAGGTGAACCACGCAAAAATCACTCTTGAGGGATTCATGAAGAGTCTATTAGGGCATCTGTTCATTCTTTGTACGTAGCCATGGTTTGTGTAATTAAAAGGACGCCTTATACGTTTCCTTTGCTGATTAGCTAAAGCTGTTTCGACTCCGGAAAGCTTCACATCTGGACTATTTCGATGAAGGTACCAACCCAAAGTTCACATCAGGCATGAAAGCAAGGTGGATCATCGAGCTAGTATTTTATCCTTTGAACCCGGTCGATTGGATGGAGCAGATGAGTTGCTTGTCATCGGATCCTGGGATTTGGTGGCCATCTCAGGAAAATAACTGGCAAATAAGCTCATCTGAGCACGTCCATTCGAGAGAGAGTTTGACCTTTTGTCCCTGACGTCGCAAGTTGCAACCATAATAGTTGGTGCCACCTTCCCCTCTCTAGAAACTCAGTTCAAACGTGGATCATGCTAGTGACAATTTTCACAGTATTTCTAATAGCATCGGTTACAATGTTGCTTTTCAAGGCACAGTTATCTCCCATTCACTTATTTTTCTGTCCCCTCTGACATGCTCTGACTAAATGAACTTTCTCTCATTTCATTTCTCCGTCAAGTGGATGCGTGTGGAAATTCAGTCGTCAACTATGAGTTCACTTAACATTCTAAGGTTAGTCTAGTGTTAGGTGAATAGGTGGCTATCTCTAAAATAAATAAATAATCAGAGATCTCCTTTAAGCACTCGCTGTAGCATTGCAATTGTCTCGCGCGCTTCAGGGTGGTTGATCTCCCTTGCATTGTTCGACTACAATCTCGTCATTGATTGTGTAGCTAGGTAAGGCACGAAGGGTAGCTTTAGACTTTGCCTCTGAAACCCGGGATATATGCAACAGGTTTTCATGCGACGGTTTGTCAAAAAATTATTTATTTGTTAGTTCTTTATTTCTGTTCTTTTAGAGCAGGACAGCAGGTGGTTCTTTGAAAGGTGAATGAGGAAAAGGGCAGGTGCCTTCCTCACACTACTGATTTAAGCATGTTCGATAGGCAAAGGAAAATCTTGATACCATATTGGAGGGTGACATGCAAAAGAAGCAGCACAGAATATACTGTCCCTTCAAAAATTTCGGCTTTATTTAAAGAAACAATAGAGGTTGTATGTATATGCAACAGTAATATCATACGGTTAGACTGGCTGTCCAAGAAAAACATTTTCCCCGGAAATAAAGCTGCTTCGTGTGGAAGTAAGCCTTTTTCAGAAGAATCTGCAACAAAATGAACTAGCTAGTTTGCTTCCAAAGCAATTATACTGTTTGGACAATCAACAATACCTAATAATTTATTTCCATGTCATTTCAACGATGGTTGACATTTGTTCTAGGCCGTTTGTCCATAGGAGGTATAGTAGAAATCGGAAGTATGTGCAGTGACAATCCTTTCTGATGACCCATACATAACTTCTTCGAGGGACTTCAGGTCCATTATACTACCTGCTTTCAGATGGACGGTAACAACTTCTCAAGAAATTATGGTCGATGCCATGATGACCTAATCTAGTCAATGACGTTGCAACTGAGTTTAAAGTAACTATCCATCTTTATTCATGGTCTTCCTACTTTGCATGTCACCTAGGTCGATAACGATTTTTTGCTTTATACATCATGGATTCGTTTCTTCTCTCGTTTTGCTGATCCTATAAGATGGCCGACTTGATTATTCCTCCCACCACCTCTTCGCTTGCTTTGGAAACACCTTCTCTGTTTCATATCTCAGCTAGCTGGAACGCATCAAATCGAACGAAAAAGAAAATCTGTGCCGAGACCATATAGTCGTACAGTGTACTAATTAAGCTCCGCCGGTACAGTTCAAGCCTTTAGCTGACACTTGTTGCGCTGCAGGTCAAAACACTTCCCGCTCCTCCCTGTTTCGGTGCAGTACTCGGAATGAAATCACACTACCCAGTCATCAGTCAACTAGCAAGCTTCAGGCTTCGGATCGATCTATATCGCTCCTCAGTCGGGCCCTTCGACCTTCTTCGGAGCACACAGATTCTGGAAGAACTGATATGCTACAGGAGTAACGACGAGTATATGTCACTTTGCATCCACAACTAAAACTGCCCGTGGAACCGATGCCTCCGGCTCCCGGCCGGTGTCCCTGTTGGCGATCACCAGTCGGAGTCGAATCGGCTAGCTGGTCACCAGTAGCCAAGTACCCAACGCAAGCCGAAGCTACGGCCCGCCGCCGGTACAAGCGCCGCCCAACACGCGTGCTATACGTACGTCAATTCGTCTACCAACCTCCTCCTCCGGTTTGGTCTGTTTCTGCTTATCCGGAGGAATGTAGGATATGATAGCTCAGTCCTGTCTAGCTTGCGTTTGGATTTTTCTCCCCTGGAGCTCGTTTTGAGGTTTTGGATTAGGTTGGGACTTGGCATATGGAATGGAACTCCTTTTCTTTTTTCCAACAGGGAATCGGTGCAGATTTTGCGCCAGGTGTTCGGGTCAACCTATCATTTGGTTCCTCTCGATTTCGAGCAAGTAGCTGGCCCAATTGAGCTTAACTTAAGCTGAGCTAGCCGGCGGTTTAGCGTGCAACTGCCTGCTGGTTTCAGCAACGGACCACTATTAAATGGATCCGGGATCATCCGATCACGCTGGTTGGATTAGTTCGAACTGATGTAAGCTAGCGGATTCTGCAGCGCATATTTAGCCCGATCGAATCAATAATTGCTAGTACTTGTTGGCCAATAGCGAACAAAAGGGAAGTAATATAAGTCTTGGTGTGTTAGTTGAGGGTTGATTATATGCTATGATTTCCTCTTATGTTGGGCTATCTGGAATTGCCTCAATAATCTTGTTTTCAGCAAAAGTAGTTTTAAATTTCTTGCAGGTTATACATGGCCTCTTTGGTTCACATGATTTTAAAAACAGAGGAATAAGAATATTGCAGGAACAAAATGTATGACACTTGAAATCCTATAGGAACCAAAAGCACAGAAATCGGTACCAACGTTGTTTGGTTGCAGCGTACGTGCCATAGTTGTCATACACACATAAGAATTTTTTCAAAAGTCTCACCTCTTCCTAAAAATCCTATAGGACTGTAGTGTAGGAAAGCAATCCATAATGTTTTTTGTTGGAGTATATTCAATCCATTGAACCAAATGCACTCTATAGGAAAAAATTCCATGAATTGAAATCCTACATAATTCATCTGAAAAATCCTTTGAACACAAGAGGCACATATACGTGGTGCTTATTTTAGTGTGCCGAAGCAGGGCCGACCACTAGGCCGGGAGAACAGGCTGACCGTCCTGGGGACCAAAATGAAAGGGCCTCTAACATTGAAGTGTATTACTCCCTCCGATCCATATTAGTGGGCATAGATTTGTCTAAATTCATATGTATCTAGTTAAGTATTTAGACTAGATACATGTGTATCTAGACAAAGTTGTGCCCACTAATATGGATCGGAGGTAGTAGTAATTATCGTACTATTTTCCATTACCTTGAAATAAATATTAAATATCTGAAAACATATCAGTTAGCAAGAGCAACTTGACACAATGAACCAATATCGTGTACCACATAGAAACAAACATGTCAGATCGACAACCATAAGTTTTAATTAGACTGTTAGTTTCTCTCACGAGGATGTTCTACATGTAGTACTCAAATCTATGTTAACGAGAATTTAATTTTTAATTTGTGTTTGTCATTTATTTGAGAAATAGATTGTTGCATACAAGTGATGATGCCAAAAACAATCCGGACGAAGATATAAGATAATGATATCATATTTTTTTTCCGAAAAAGCGAACATCCCCGGCCTTTGCATCAAAGTGACACACACAACTTTTTTATTGCAAAGTTTTCGAGAGTTATAAGTACAATAATACATCTCATGGGTCCGTGGCTGCATAAACGAGCCAAAAAAACAAATAGCCTCTATGCATATTGCATTCTATTAGTATATGCCGCCATCCGCCCCTGATGGAAGATAGACCGAACGACCGTCATCAACCGAGTACATCCAATACGTTGCCTTGTTAATAACTAAGATGAGCAGCTCCAACCTTACAATTCAAAATTTCCCAAAGTAAAGCGCAAAAACCGTCATAATTCATACTTTGTATTCTTATTAATCCTATTTAACCATCTACCAAACATATTATTAACACTAGTTGATGGTGTGATATTAAAAATGAAATGAACCACTCTCCAAATTAATCTCGATAAGGAACAAATATAAACATATGTTCTACAGATTCCTCTGAATTGCGATAGAAACATTTTTTATCCAGTCCAACATATGTAAAGTATATTATCCCGTGATTATTACAATTGATACTATTTCATTACCAAGCAGAAAGTACACAAATATTTTCAACTTCTTAGAAAATCAAACTTGCAAGACACATATACCGATGCTTAAAAGTTTATATAAATTTTCTCACCTAATCATACACGAGAAATGATGACCCACAAGTGTAGGGGATCGCAATAGTTTTTGAGGAAAGTATTTCAACCCAAATTTATTGACTCGTCACAAGGGGAGACAAAGAATATTTATAAGCCTTAGCAGTTGAGTTGTCAATTCAACCACACCTAAATTGATCTTGCTTGATAGAATTTATTAATAGCAATAGTGATATGACAATACTGGAGAGTTGGTATGATCAATAGTAACAAAGTAATAAAGAGAGCAATTGAAACAGCGAAAGTGATTATCGTAAGCAGCAGGATTAAAAACACCGTAGGCAAGGGATGGACAAATGGGCGTTACATGGATAATACCGTTTATGTAATTTTTGAAACACAGGGCATGGACCAATAAGTAAACTAAGCATCAAATTCATCCATCATATGTAGGCATGTATTCCGAATATAGTTGTATCCACTTGTAATAAGAATTCGTACAACATCTTTTGTCCTACCCTCCCGTTTTAGCGGGGCCAATAAATTAACTTAGGGTAATTAAGGTACTCATTTTACAAAGCACCGGAGTAAAGCATTAACAATTAATGAATACATGAAATCCTCAAGTTACCACCTTCCCCTTTGATATCCCAATCTTTCAACTTGGGGTCTCAAGTTTCGGACAAGTAACAGGTGCATACAACTTGCAGGTATGACCCGAAGGCCAAAGCAACAATTATATTCATGAAAACATAAAAGGTTCAGATCTGAAATCCTGTCACTCGGGCCCTAGTGTCACGCATTAAGCACAACAAAGTCATAGCAACAACAATTAACGACCATAAAAGGATACTAGGCATCATGCCCTAACAATTCTATCATCTATTACATGAACGATCTCATCCAATCCCAACCATCCTCCATGCCTACATCAGGGAATTACTCACTGATGGATGGGGAAGCATGATGGTGTGATGGAGAAGCGTTGGTGATGGCGATGGCGACGGTCTCCCCACTTCGGAGGCCAGGAACAGCCTCCAGAATCACCCCGAGGAAGAACAGGGGTTGACGATGGCTCCGTATCCCGAACATAAAAAGTAAGGGGGGGCCTAGGATTTTTTTCCGTCGAAGGAAAAATATAGGCCGAAGGGGTGCACGAGGCGGCGTCCTAGGCTCCCACGCAGGTGGGGCCCACGGCCCAGGGGGCTCGTGGGTGGGGACCGCGTGGCCACCTAGCAGCCCTCCTCTGGCTCATCTTCTGGCTCCGAACATATTTCCGCCTAAAATAAATATTGACGTCATTTCTAGAATTTTTAGGAGAATTTCAATTTCCTGCACAAAAACAAGACATCAGGACAATTCTACTATAAAATAGCATTAGTCCGTTAGTTCTATTTAAATTATATAAATTGGAGAACAAAATAATACTACCTCCGGTTCACAATAAGTGTCGTGAGGATTGTACTACCATAGTACAAAATTCCTATACACCTCCCGACACTTATTGTGGACCGGAAGGAGTAGCAAAAGTGTTCGGAAAAGTAGATACGTTTTGGACGTATCAAGAAACCACTATTTTTTTTTACTAGAGCGTACGCTTGAGAAATCTGTACCATGATTCTAAGGATATTAAAATAGACTCGACCACACATGCCACACATACACAGATACAAATATATACATATACATTATATACGTTTAGTTAGTAGCAAAGAACAAATTCAAGGGGAATATTTTTTACAACATACGATTTATATTTCTCACAACACAATTTTTATCGAAATACATTGCAATTGTATAATAACGAATGACATAATTATGGAAAATAAAGATAGAAAACTATACTTGTTAAGATTATAATATGACTAAATTAAGTCACAAATGATTATAAAAATTTAGTGTAAATACATTAATTCTAACTTAAACTATACTTCCTCAAACTGACCCAACTTTTTGCCGGATTGTTCAATTCAAAGCACAAACATCTCAACCACCGAAGGCAAAGACCAGATTTTTCAATGTGGAAGATACCGAGGCAATTAAGATAGGCAGGGAGGGAAATGTTTTCCAGTTTTTCTTTAATATGTTATCTGACTAGGGGTAGAGATAACTTCAGTGCATATAGGGCTTCATCTAAACAAAACCAGTGACATTGACTTATACATGTACGGTCAATCATGAAAGAACATAGTTCTTTAGGAATTTCATTGTCATATTATTCAAAGGGTGACATTAATTTACACGTGCAAACTGGCATGAATTTTATTGTTAAATCATTTTAGTTAACAAATAAGTTTTCATTGTGTGTAGAGCAGGTGCAGTTGACTTCATACATGTACGATCAATCATGAAATGAAATAACATAGGGCTTTAGGAAAATGAATAGCAGCGGAGCAGTACGTGTGCGTATTGTAGTCTCGAATTTTCCTTGTATGCCGCAAAGAATCTCAATGTACAAAAAAAATGTATCATAAAATAAGGTTTCCATGGTGATCATATTAATTTCAGTCGCTCAAAACATCAATTAGAGACGGCTAAAATGGCCATCCAATTTTGGTTTTGTGAACCGCGTGCACACGGGGGTTATAGATGGGGGGAGTGGGTTGGGGGTGAAGGAAATCCCACACAAATGCAAAACCTTGTGCACACAGTTGAAAAACAAATCATATGAGACAGCCATGTTACAAATGACTGGAACCAAATAGAAGTGTGAAACCGAAAGCACGATGAACATGGTTGAAACCCAAAAATTTGTGCGGTCAAATCAAGATTAGCTGAGTTGTTGGTCCATGCATGATTAATGACCTACATTGATCGAGGGTCTTAGATTAAGGAGTCAAAAGTAGCAAAACTAGAACAAACTGGTAGGGATGTCCTCTTGAAGGCGCCGATGGAGGAGAAAACCAGTGAATGCGAGCTGCGGGAGGTGGAGACCAAAGGTCATCCATGAGGAACGCGGCGAGATTTAGGGAGGCACTTGACGTCATGGTATCCTCTACCGTAGCCGTGCGACCGTAACCTGTAACTTGTTGTACCTGCTCAAGAAAAACAAAGGAGATGAGTCCTCAGGCAATAGCCGCCGCCACCTAAGTACGATGCTACCGCGTCTAGCAAAGCACACGCATGACCACTGATGACCCACAAGTATAGGGGATCTAACGTAGTACTTTCCATAAATAAGAGTGTCGAACCCAACGAGGAGCAGAAGATGTTGACAAGTGGTTTTGCGCAAGGTTTTACTGCAAATACTAAAAGACAAGTTTTTATGGGTATTTGTAATAACAAATAAATAAAGTGCGAGTAAATAAAAGAGAGCAATAATAATTGCAGCAAGTCGCACAATCTTTTTAAACACAAAGGACAAGCCGCTGGTGTTACTTATGATGACTAAAACGTTCCTGAGGACACACGAGAATTTTGTCAAGTTAGTTTCGCTTCATACCGTTGATTAATCTTTAATGTTTTGAAAGTGTTGTGTGGGTGAACCTATGCTAATGCACCGCCCTTAATTGGACCAGTACATACTTGTGATTAAACCCTCTTGCAAGCATCCGCAACTATAAGAAAGTATTTAAGAATTAACTAAGCACAACCTTAAACCTTGAGATCATACACTCCCTTATGCAATAGCTTACCGACGAGGCTTGATACGTCTCAAACGTATCTATAATTTTTGATGTTCCATGCTTGTTTTATACCAAATGTCAGATGTTTTTTCTATAGTTTTATATCATTTTCTGACAATTATGGGACTAACCTATTAACCTAGTTCCCAGTGCCAGTTTCTGTCTGTTTTATCTGTGCATTGCAGAAAAGGCTCAAAAATGAAAGTGCTCGGAATTGGACGAAAAATTACGTCAATTATTTCCAGCACAAATAAGCCACGGAGCCCGAAGATCAGCCGGAGGGGACCCTCCAATGAAGGAGGCGGCCCGAGGGCGCGGCCAGGGGTGGGCTCACGCCCTCAGCCTGTGTGGGCCCCATTTCCACTGCCTTTCATCGACTATTCGCCAATAAAATCCCTCCTGACCTAAGAACGACGACACCAGAAGGAAATTACGAGAAAAGTTCCAGAGCTCCGCCGCCACCAAAAAACCTAATTCGGGGGACAGAAGTCTCTGTTCCGGCACCCTGCCGGGACGGGGAATTGCCCCCGGAGCCATCTTCATCGCCGTTGCTGCTTCCCATGATGCACCGGGAGTAGTCCTTCATCGGGGTTGAGGGCTCTTGCTGTAGCTATGTGGTTTATCTCTCTCTCTCTCCCATGGTGTGATCTTTATGTGATCATGAGCATTGTAATCTAGTTGAATTCGTAGATGTTTCCCCTTCATAATGTCATGGAAATGCTACTCAATTGGTTTTATCTATTATAATTTTCGGAGTCACCTTTGTCCCACGGTGCGATGGTGATAGTGCGCGTGACGTGTGTGACTCTACTGGATAATAGATTAGAGGGATACTTACCATGAGTTGTTCTTTGTGTTGGATGGTATTATGAAATTGTGGTGTTTGTTTAGTACTGTCTTGGGGTGCTCATAGTGATAGCGTGGGGTGCCCTAGGTTGGGAGTGACGGACTTTAATGTGTACTTTTCTAGCCCTACGCAGTAGAATGGTGTTTCCTATCCAGCAGAAGAATAGTTCTGAGTAGCATCTAAGTTGCATATTGAAGAGTAAGTTTTATTCTTGTGTTCAACTGTGTTACAGTTGTTGGGAGTGACCACTAGTGAAAGTATGATCCCTAGGCCTTGTTTCCAAGCATTGAAACACCGTTTACTCTCAGTTTTGTTGCATGTTCGCTCGCAGCCATTTTTATTACAGATTACAAAAATCACTTGTAATCATAAATATCACTTGCATTTTACCATCTCTTCGTCGAACTAGTGCACCTATACACCTGACAAGTGTATTGGGTGTGTTGGGGACACAAGAGACTTCTTGTATCTTAATTGCAGGGTTGCTCGAGAGGGATATCTTTGACCGCTACCTCCCTGAGTTCGATAAACCTTGGGTTACTCACTTAAGGGAAATTTGCTGCTGTCCTACAAACCTCTGCACTTGGAGGCTCAACACTGTCTACAAGAATAGAAACGTGTAGTAGACATCAAGGGTTTAGGTTTCAGTCGCTCCAGCAGCCCCCGCAACAAGTAAACTAAATACACAATGCATTCTCCTAGGCCCATAAAGGTGAAGTACCATGTAGTCGACGTTCACATGGCACCACTAGAAGAATAACAGCACAACTTAAATATCAAACTATTAAATATTACTCAACATAATGTCACTACTAGCAACGAGACTTCTCCCATGTCCTCAAGAACTAAATGAACTACTCACGAGACATCATATGGATCATGATCAGAGGTGATATAATGATGAACAACAATCTGGACATAAAAGTAATTCACCGATAAATACAACAAGTAATCAACACCGGAAAAGTAATCCCAATAAACTACACAAGGAGAAACCCTAGATGTCTCAGCGGAACGAAGTGGAGCGGCGGTGATGATGGTGCTAGCGGTGGAGATGGTGTTGATGATGATCCCGATGAAGCCCGGCGTGATGACGATGACGATGGCGACGATTCCCTCCCCCCTGGAGCGAATTTCCCCGGCAGATTTCTCCCTGCCGGAGTGCTTTTCTCTCTCTGTGGTTTCCGCCCCCTAGGCGGCGGCGGAATATTTCTTCGAAAGCTCCCCCGTAAGTTTTAGGTCAGGAGGAAGATATACGCGAAGGAGAGCGTTGGAGGTGGGCCAGGGGACCCCAGGCGCGGCACCCTGTGGCCTCCCTCGGTTTCATCTTTTGGCTCCGCCCATTTTTTAACGAAATATTGACTTCTGTATTTTTTTCGTAATTTTTGGAGTTCCAGAAATATTGTATCGATCTTGACGATGCTTTTTTCCAGCTGATTCCAGATTCCGCCAGATAATTCCCGATAATCATCAAACATACAAAATAAGATAAAATTGCATAAGTATTGCATTCTAATATGAAATATAACAATGAATGAGAGTGAATTATGATATAAAATGTATTTTCTAATATTGGAATTTAAAATGAATAGATTAAAATAAATTTAAAATTTGTTTGGCACTATTTTCTAATAAGGTACAAAGCCCCTTTGTGCCAAAAAATGGACCCACTATGAAGAAAATTAATTCATGGTGCATAGTGCAATTTTTTATTTAAACCGTGTGCAATTGCCTCCTACATCACGCTTATATATTTTTTAAATCCGTGTGCAATGCATCACGCAAAATACAACACTTTTTATATTCACAAAATTGAAAAACATTATTTAATAAAAGGTTGGAAACTATTCTGGCATTATTGTTTATTATGGTACAAGGCACCTTTGTGCCAATAATGGACACATTATGATGAAAATTATTTTATGGTGAATCTCTCACAATTTAATTTTAAAACCGTATGTGATTACCTACTACATCACATGCACTTTAAAAAAAAGTGTGCGATCCCATTGCATACCATTTTAGTTCTTAGCGATGCACAATTTTCTTAAACATTACACATCTTTTTTTGAAAAAGGTATACAATGATTGCATTGCATACGGTTTTGCCAAACAGTATACGACAGGGGCATAAATGACCTGATATGTACAATAGTTTATGATGCTAGGAGTCTCATCTTAACTAACACCGTTTACTCTGCAATGCAAGGTTGTACCCCTAACCCAGCAGAGTTCAAACCCCTGATTTGACGTTGGTGTTTCTCATTTAGGCGGATTATTCTTCGGTGGGAGACGATGTTCCCGTCGACAGCGAGGCGGCTGTGATGACTTTGTCAATCTCAAGACCCGACCGCCGGCTCAGTCTCTCGGAGGTGCTCATAGGGGTAGGATGTGCGTGTGTGCGTTCATAGGGGGTGAGTGTGTGCACGTGTATGTGAGTGTCTGCGTTGTACTGTGTTTCGCAAAAAAAAAAAAAAAAAACTAACACCGTTTACTCTGCAATGCAAAACTATTCTTGCACATGCATGCCGTCTCCATCGTTGCGGTGACGTATTCTGTTCACTAAAGTTGTCCATGGCCATGGGATATGACATGCCTGGCTAGCTTAACGTATAATTGACACGAACACGAACAAACAGGTACGATCGATTCCATCTAGAACTCCACCGGCGTATAACGACTTGGTCTGGGATTGATCGATCGACGTGTGTGCATAACGAGCATCAATCAAGGATGGCAACGGCCGGAAAACGTGCTCAAACGTACGAAGGGTGGTGGCAGGTCTTTTCCACCCCAAATGCTGACATTACAAGCTAAAACATGCATGCAAATTGTTTCTTGCCTTTCGAGCTAGCGATGGCTTCGTATTCGCGACAGTGCCACGTACGTCATAATTAAACTATCATCCAAGACACGTACGAATCCGTTCCCCGACCCTTGAATCCTTCATCTTGCGACGTACCTACACGTCTCGTTTTTCTCTTTTGAATGCTGCTTCCTAATGATTTTCAGTTGTCTAAATTTGTTAAAAGTCTCGCGCGGCCCTTTAAATCTCAGACTGTTAAGCTTAAATTTGCACTCTTTGCTTTTGGAAGAAAATATGAAAATTGCACTATTAAATGCGTCCCATTTTATCCGCACGGTAGTGCAATTTTTATAAGTTATACATAAAAAGTTAGGTTGAGATGATGATAGTAAATTGACTGGCATTTTTAAAAAATGCTTTACAAAATTGACTGGCATTTTTATAAAATTAAGGCAACATATGGATAGCAAATCCTTTTGTGTGTGCAAAAATAGGTTGTGCGGTTTTAACAGTTACCGTTTTACGTGGCGCGTCTATGATTGAAAGGTAAAGTAACACGTTATTGAATTTCTTTCAGAAACAAAATGTAAATTAAGTTCTTCAATGGACATTTAAAGAGAAATTAATCTATGAGAGCATTGGTCGCGCGCATATTCCCGCCCTCCACCTAACATTTTATGTTCCATTCTAAGCAAGTACGCCGCCGACGATAAGTCACTTTGGCTCCTGGACACGAGTGACCCCTTTATTTTAAAAAATAATTAAAAACTATATTTATAATTTTCAAAAAATATATTAAACATAATATGTATGTAGCCAATGATGCATCCTAGATACATGTAAAATCACAATGTGAAATTCTTTGTGTTATGGGCTACACAAAAATGACAAAATCTTGTATATTTTAAAGATTTCAATGTGTGTACTCATGTCCACACATTTGAAAATCTTTAGCTCAAAATATAAAGTATTTCAAACTGAGATTTGGCATGTCTATGAGATACATTATTGACAACATGTAGGAGTTTTTAAAACTTATAAATTTGTTTTTTTAAGTTTTAAAACAAATGAAGCACTGGAACTCGGGAGTAAAAAATCTTCACTCCGTCGCAGAACACCAAGTACCCTGCACCACCGGCGCGAGGAATGACCACAGCTACAACGTTTTGTTTTCGGTAGGAAATACCGCACAGCTAGCATAAGTTGACTCCGCTACAACCACTCAATCATCTTAGTAACACGGAGACCCCCAAACTATACCCCTAACTGAATGGCTTACTGCCGTCTACGCTTCCTCTACTAGTATATAATTTACTAAAAACAATCATGCAGCTAGTGTATACGAGTCTCAACAGAATGCAGTGCATAATGCATTCTGTTTTCTTCTATCCACTGAAGCTACAAAATTTGTGGACGAGTTTATCTTTGTTTTCTTCTATCTTAATAGAATATTTACATAACGTCTGTCTTTCTCTCAGAAGTAATGCACTACCCATTGAAGCTAGAATGGTGAGACCTGAGAAGTGTATCCATTAATTTCGTCTTGCTCTGAAACTTGGTGAAGGGGACTTCTGAGTTCTGACATTTCGTAAGGAGAGTTCAGGAACTCCCCTGCCATATGAAATGAACTGGATGAAGCAGAAAAGTAAAGGTCCGTGTGTCATTTTCTCCAGCACATTTCCTCCACTAGTTCTACGCGAGCCCAATCTTCCAGTAGTACTTAAGCCGCTGCTACTCACTTTTGTAAATTATCGCTGGGGTCGACCTGTCTCGCATATATTTTGCTCTCTCCCGCCGTTGCTTCCTCGGCCGGCCTCCCGTTCCGACGCGTCGCGGCCGCCTTCCACAACGGATTCCGTCGAGCTCGCGCGGGTGCGAGCACTACTGAACTGCTGCATCGTGAAGCTGCGTCGGGGAAGAGAGGCACCGTGATAAGTGGTCGGCTCGCCGCGCGATGAGGGGCGGCGCCGCCTCGGCGCGATGGGGCTCCGCGGGGACGACGCCGCGGTCGCTGAGCACGGGCTCCTCGCCGCGCGGGGGGTCCGAGCTCGCCACCGAGGACGGGGAGGAGCTGGTGGAGGTCACGCTCGACCTGCAGGACGACGACACCATTGTGCTGCGGAGCGTCGAGCCGGCCGCGGCACGGGGCGACCTCGTCGCGGTCGCGGACGGCGGCGCGTCGTCGTCGTCCTCGCGGTCGCCGTCGATCCGCCGGACCTCGTCGTACCGGCTGCTGCAGTTCTCGCAGGAGCTCAAGGCGGAGGCCGTGGCCCGCGCGCGCCAGTTCTCGCAGGACCTCACCAGGCGGTTCAGCCGCAGCCACAGCCGCAGCGACGAGGGCCACCACCCGCCGCCGGCGGCGGCGTCCGGCATCGAGTCCGCGCTCGCCGCCCGCGCCGCGCGCCGGCAGCGTGCGCAGCTCGACCGCACGCGCTCCGGCGCGCACAGGGCGCTCCGCGGCCTCCGGTTCATCAGCAGCAACAAGGCCAGCAACGCCTGGAGGGAGGTCCAGGCCAACTTCGACCGCCTCGCCCGCGACGGCTACCTCTCACGCTCCGACTTCGCGGAATGCATAGGTACGTGCCCACCGCCAGCCAGAACACAAAGCTGCCATTTTGCTCTGTTCGGATTCTGGTTCACACTCTCTGGTCTGGCAGGGATGGCGGGATCGGAGGAGTTCGCCCTGGAGCTGTTCGACACATTGAGCCGCCGGCGGATGATGAAGGTCGACACGATCAACAAGGAGGAGCTGCGAGAGATCTGGCAGCAGATCACCGACAACAGCTTCGACTCCCGCCTCCAAATCTTCTTCGACATGTAATTTGCTCTGTTACTCACACTTATCCGTTAGCTCTGTAATTAGTTATTACTGTTAGAGCAATGGCACTTTCAGCTCTGTACATACAATTCGTCACAACATTTCCCTTTCTTTCTTTCAATCAGGGTGGATAAGAATGCGGACGGCCGGATTGGGGAGGCGGAGGTGAAAGAGGTGAGCAACACTCCATGCCCATGGCTAGGCTTCCTTTCCCCTTTCTTCTCACAGTTTGCTAGTATCTGAGGATATGAAATCAAATTATTTATGCTCTCGCCTAGTTTATTATAATTGGTCGACTGAACAGTCAATTTCCTCGCCCTGGCCACATCAAAATTCCGTTTCGTGTTCCGTCGAAACATGCAACTCCCGTACTCTCGGTTGTCATTCTTAAATCTTAATTCCGTGCTTAGAGCGAAGGACAATTCTTAATTAATAATTATAACGGTTAATAACCCGACAAGCCAGGAGGGGTTTAAGGTTAAGAAAAACCTAGGGAAAGTAAGTAACAACCTTTTGTTGACGTCTAATCGGAGTCGGTGAGCTAAACCGGCGGGGAAAGCATCCCAGTTTCACCAACTCGGCAATTCCTACCTGCCAGTGTTCGTGACGCTCGTTTTCTCCAGTAGCCCTTGAGGAAAAGGAGTGCTAGCTTTCTTCTAGAACCAGAACGCTGCGCAGTAGGTGAGGGGCATTTCCGCCATGCCCCGCTGATGTTTTTCTGATCGCCTCAGACAGACCGTGCGCTGAAAGGCGTGAACGATCCGGGTAGCTTTCGGATTTGGGCGCTAGAGGGTGCCTTTCACTCATGTCTTCATCGTGTCAAAGGATTTCCAGTCACTCAGTTTTTATTTTCTTTTTATTTGGTTTGGAAAATGTTGCTTCATGCTGAATTGGTTTCATGTTTTACTCGTGTTCCCAGATTATTATGTTGAGTGCGTCCGCCAATAAGCTGTCGAGGCTCAAGGAGCAGGCGGAGGAGTACGCCGCCTTGATCATGGAGGAGCTTGACCCCGAAGAGCTGGGATACATTGAGGTAAGCTCGTTGCCTCAATTTGGTGCTAGTGCTACACCTGTCAGCGACCACATCTCTGATGCCAGCGGGATTAAGAAATCAAATGAGTCAAACCACCACTAATGTTTCTATTTTAAACAATGAGCGCCGTGAGCAAATCTCAAACCAATATTGACAACGATGAACTCATGCCACCGATAGCGATAGTCTTGTGTAGGTAAACCTCCCTTGTTTACTTTAACCACCAAGAAGACGGGACCCACCTGTCAGCGACCCAAAGTCAGAGGACATCAGGGTGGGTAACGTCAGAGGATCCGGCCCCCAAGAAGACCCGGTATTTTAGGAGTAATAGTTGACCCGGGTTGTCTTTCTCGGGAAGGCAGTGGAGTTGTACCAGCAAGAGCCTACCAATATCATCAGTTTTGTTTTGTTTATCTCACGCATTGCTGGGTGATGCGCATCAACCGGCCAAATAACCTACCCCTGAACTTGGCAGTTGACAATCACCATGATGGCGGTAAAAAATTCAGTCGCCACAGTGATGGGCCCCAACTACTACTTGCAACGAAATGCTCCATTGGAAACAATGGACTGAAGTTGGACATGGTATCCATGGACAGTTCTTTCCCATCATCATTTATGTCGAAGTTGGTGCGCAGCCGTGGACCAGCTAAGTCAGCATCGGTTTATTTTTTTTGCCTCATTCCCTGCCTAGCTAGTTCAATGCTACCCTTAAGGCATCTCCAACAGGCCACCCCAAATGGAACAAAAAAATGTCCGTTTTGTCCGTTTAGGGTGGCCGGCGGCCAGGTCAGAGGTCCGTGTCCGTTTAGGGAGTGCAGTGCACCCAACGGCTCACCCGATCTAACGGCTGGGTGGGGGAAAGAGAGAGAGAAAAGAGAGTAGAGAGCAGGTGTGATGCGTGAGGAGGATGACAAGTGGGGCAAGTCGAACATGAGACGGACAAACGGACGCGCGGACAATGTCCGCCTCACCCCATTTCCTCCGCAAAGTTGGTCTGGAAATGTGGTGATCCGGGCTAAAAAACAAACAGTGGTCCGTTTGTGGTGCCCCGTGGGACATGCCTTCTGTCCGGCCGGATAAAAACGGACATGTCGGTTCATTTGCGGGGAGTCGTTGGAGATGCCCTTAACTTGCCGCCTGCCACACAGCTTCCGTTACCACAAAGACGTTTAATCATGGTTCCATGATTCTTCAGTTGTGCATTGTTCTTTTGTTGCAAGGATATGCTGAGTTGCCATACGATAAATCAATCCCAACCAAGGTTGGCCCATAGGAACCAGGAATATAGAGTGGAGAGTACCTTGTTTTCTTCGGTTCACATTGTTGTGGCTTTTGACCTTTTGTACTTGTTACATTATATATGGATTGTACTAGCCTTTTCTATCAGTTCGGACTTTTGGTTGCGTTGGCTAGTCCATGAAATATGACATGTTTCAGAGCCTAGTGTCTCGAGTTCGAATCTTAATTTTCGCAGTTTATTAAAAAAATGCTCGTAGCTCCCTTTGTGTCCAAGTATACGTGGATTGCACTGGTAGCCATTTTCATCAGTTCGGATTTTTGATTGCGTGGCTAGTCCACAAAATCACAATCATTATTCCACAAAACTTAAAGCTTAAGTTGCATAGTCATATGAGCCATCTGTGGCAGTCTAGCAGTAAGAGGTGTGCTGTATAAGTGTGTCGTGTAAATTTTTATTGCGTTTGGTTGAGCTTTGTATCCGTTAATTATTTTTTCTTGTAAGACTCACGCTTAATACTTCCTAATAAAGATGGTTGTGCATCAATCTATCCGATTGATGCGGGGGCAGGGTTTTCTCCTTTTCGAAAAAATATAAGCCATCTGCGCGACTAGGGGCAATCAAATTAAAAAAAAGTGAGGGCCTCAGGGGGGACGCAGTTCAGTTTGGCAGGACTTGATATTTTCGTGTATTAGATCCCTCAGTAATATTCACCTGCCTTGTATTTTCCCTAAGTAATTCTGCAAATAAGTATATTTTGTTCACAGGATATTTTTATCAATTAAAGCAGTTGATGTTCAATTGAATCAATGGTTGCAAATTTCGTGGCTTCTGAAAAGTAAACTGCTTGTTATTTCATTTCAGCTGTGGCAATTGGAGACTCTTCTATTGCAGAAAGATACGTATGTGAACTACAGTCAGGCTTTAAGTTGCACAAGCCAAGCACTGAGCCAGAACCTGGCACTAAGGAAGAAGAGCTCAATCCGCAAAATAAGCAACTCTTTGACCTACTACTTGGAGGACAACTGGAAACGGTTATGGGTGCTTGCATTGTGGATTGGAATAATGGCTGGACTGTTCACCTGGAAGTTTATGCAGTATCGCGACCGATATGTCTTTTATGTGATGGGCTACTGCGTCACAACCGCAAAAGGCGCCGCTGAAACCTTGAAGCTAAATATGGCAATCATCCTTCTGCCAGTATGTCGTAACACCATTACTTGGTTGCGAAATACAAGGGCTGCACGTGCATTGCCATTTGATGACAATATCAACTTCCACAAGGTTAGCCATGTCATTTTCCTCTCTTCTGAGCATAACTTATACTTTCATAGTGCAGTTACCTTAGAAGTTAGATCATTGAATTAAAATGCTCTCGAAGTTTTTAGTGCAGACTTCCATCATCTGTAGTTCACATTTAGATTTGATTTAAATGTGAGTTTGATTTGCCATATATCTCTTAACAGCACAAATTTGACCAAATACTCAACTAGACATGGTTTATTTAACACTTCACTTTTAACGATCCCTGTTAACTTATACTTCGGGGAGTACTAAACTTTCCCCAAACTACCTTGAGCTTTGGCTGAAAGTTGCAGACAGAGTTCTTTTTTTTTTTGCAGTGGCCTACTTTATTATTCTATTTACTTTACTGCGGTAAGAGTTATTCTCCGTGCACTAGATTAGTTGTTGTGCTAACTTCCACAATTTGTGAGATATTAATTCTAAGTGTAATAATTACTTAACTGCAATTTACAGAGGCCTAAAGCTATCCACAGTTCACATAAAAAAATGGCCCTGGTAGATATGATACATCATATGGGTCTGTTTCCTGTTCTGTTCAGCCAACTCTGAACTTTTTGTTTTGTATAAAATTCAAAGTTAATAACAAGGACTTATGGTTTTGCTGTAACGGCAGACTATTGCAGCAGCAATTGTGGTTGGTGTAATTCTCCATGCAGGGAACCACCTTGCATGCGATTTTCCACGACTTATACGTTCATCAGATGAGATGTATGCTCCTTTGGGCCAGTACTTCGGGGAAACAAAGCCTACATATCTTACATTAGTCAAAGGAGCAGAGGGAATCACTGGGGTAATCATGGTTGTGTGCATGATAATTGCTTTTACTTTAGCAACTCGGTGGTTCCGTCGCAGCCTGGTAAAGCTTCCAAAGCCGTTCGACAAACTGACTGGCTTCAATGCTTTCTGGTATTCTCACCATCTGTTCGCCATTGTCTACGTGGCTCTCATTGTTCATGGCCAGTGTTTGTACCTTATTCATGTCTGGTACAGAAAAACGGTAAGATGTTTATGTATTTGTCTTCATTCTTTGTTCTTGAAACAAGTTGGATTCCTAATTTTTTTTTTGATGCAGACATGGATGTATCTTGCAGTGCCTGTGTGCTTGTATGCAGGAGAGAGGATTCTGAGATTCTTCAGATCTGGCAGTTATTCTGTCCGGCCCTTGAAGGTAATTTCAAATACATCAGAAACTTGGCCATTACTTCTTTGTTCCCTGTACTAACCCAGTACCCTTTATCTTCAGGTGGCCATCTATCCTGGTAATGTTTTGACGCTGCAAATGTCCAAACCTCCCGCATTTCGTTACAAGAGCGGGCAATATATGTTTGTTCAGTGTCCAGCAGTATCGCCCTTTGAATGGTATAGTGGTACTTGTCTGTCATCACTTCTGAACTATGTGTGCTGGATACTACTTTTAGGATAGATAATACCGAATGTCTTATCATTCACATCTACAGAAGGTAGACTGGGACACTGGTTGAACTTTGAACACTTGTCTCTTTCAGGCATCCCTTCTCAATTACTTCAGCACCTGGGGATGACTATCTCAGCATTCATGTTCGACAACTTGGTGACTGGACACGAGAGCTCAAGAGAGTATTTGCCGTGGCATGCGAGCCCCCAGTGAGTGGAAAAAGTGGCCTTCTTAGAGCAGATGATACAACTAAGAAAACGTATGAAGATCTCTTATATTTAGCAGTTAACTTTGTGCTCTGTACTCATTTTTTATAATACTCTTTTGGCAATGCAGCTTACCCAAACTTCGTCTCGATGGGCCTTATGGTTCTCCTGCTCAGGATTATGGCAAGTATGATGTTTTACTACTTGTTGGATTAGGAATTGGTGCAACACCCTTTATAAGCATATTGAAGGATCTGCTCAACAACATTATCAAATTAGAGGAAGAGGAGGTTTGTTGTATTATCCCATTTCTTCAGTCATCATCTTCACAATCTCATTAGTAAAATAAAATATCATTAATATATTATTTTATATTTTATCTTATTTTTCACTCACAAGTATAATTGCAGGATGCTTCAACGGACCTTTATCCACCAGTTGGCCGGAATAAGCCACATGTTGATCTGAACACACTTATGAGAGTTACCACGAGACCGAAGAAGGTCTTAAAGACCACAAATGCTTACTTTTATTGGGTGACACGTGAGCAAGGCTCTTTTGATTGGTTCAAAGGAGTCATGAATGAGATTGCTGAATTGGATCAAAGGGTAAATACATCAAATACCTTTTAATTTAGTGTACAGTGCAATTTTGTTATCTTCGGAAATTTGCAATACGTTCCCTTGTGAAGTTGTACTTACAGCTACCTTTGGCCCATGCTAGAATATCATTGAGATGCACAACTACCTCACAAGCGTTTATGAGGAAGGGGATGCTCGGTCAGCACTCATCACTATGCTTCAATCTCTGAACCATGCAAAGAATGGTGTTGACATTGTGTCTGGAACTAAGGTAAGGAGCGATGATTTCATTAACAGCTTCGCTCAGGCTGTTAAGTAAATGCATCGAAATATTGAGCAATTGCCTGATTATTTATTAGCATAAAGTGTTAGAAAAAGGTGTACACATGCAGCTACTACTTCCGTTTGACTGCCAGTGAACTCATTTTGCAGGTTCGGACACATTTTGCAAGACCAAATTGGAAAAAGGTTCTAGCTAAAATGTCCTCCAAGCATCCATATGCCAAGATAGGTTAGTATACATATTACAGCCTAACTAATCCTTTTTTGATTTGGTAAGTGATGGATTCATGGACATACGTGTTAACAAACTTTTATCAACCATTATCACAGTAATTGCTATATATCTATTCTACACTTATTATTTGCACAAACTAGCACATATATGCAAAATTTTCACTGCGATGCATATAATGAAAGTAGGAGAGAACAGAACATGAAGTTCCACATTATTTGTTCTTTCAGATTAGGCATATATGAGTAAGACTGCAAAGAAAACAAGAGTTTTGGCCTAGCCTGGAATCTTTTTTTTTCTTATTTGGTTTCGTCGGTTGGCTCTGTTTCGATTTCTTTGCTAGGCTACCTTTGCAGTTTTATTTTGTTTGGTTTGCTTCCTTTGAAAGTTTCCGTGCCTTCTCGGTGTTCTTCAATTACAAAATGGTGCGCATTTCGATGCATGGCCGTGAAAAGATTGGTCTGAGTTAGTAATATGAAAGTAAGTCCATTATTGTTTCTGTTGCATACAGGTGTATTCTACTGTGGAACTCCAGTCCTAGCACAAGAACTTGGCAAACTTTGCCACGAATTCAATGGGAAATGCACCACAAAGTTCGAGTTCCACAAGGAGCATTTCTGAATAGCGAGTAACTATCTGACAGGAAACAAGAATAGATTGTGCTACTTGCACAGCATTTTTGTCCTCGTATATTCTTCTTTATAAAAGACAGGAAAGACCAAGGTGGAGAGGCAACCATAGGTACCGTCCTACACTTGTTGCTTGACAGTATATACACCCAACTCCCCAAGGAACAAACAATAGCGCCAACAAGAGGGATTTCAGGTAATCATGTAGAACTACATGTGCCGTCTACCATGGCTTTCGCAGCATTGACCCCGGTGGACCTGGGAGCAGATTCCTCCGGCAGGTCTCGAATGTACAGAGACCACCTGAAGAAGACCTTGATCTTCTCCTGAATTTAGTTGGGAATACAGGATGATATAGGACATAGATAGAGGACCAAAAACCACAAGGCCACATAACTGTATATGTTTCTCATGCAGCTGAGTGTCTGAAGTACGTTTGTATTTGTAATTACGTACAGTAAATGACACAAAGGTGAAAGAGAAAAGATATACCAATTCAAGTGTTTGTAATTTGTGAGTATAGAGTGCATCGGCACTGATTGGTTCAAGGCTGGGCATACTATCCAAATTCAGGTTTGTGCTGTCGTTGCGACTTTGTGCCTGAGTTTGTGAGCATGTTTGTCCGTAGTAGCAAGATGTTGTTTCAACTGTGCTGTCGTTGCTGACTTGTGTCAGTTTTTTTTAGGGACGACTTGTGTCTGAGTTAGTAAAGCACAGAGCTGAACTCTTCAAAAGGTTACACCTATTGGCATACACACAATTCTCTTGAAATGAAATTCAAAAGAAGCGCAAAGGAGATGTCTGCGGTGAAAGAAAATATGGCATGAAAAAATGTCACTATTACTCATAGGGGGATCCAAATCGAAATCAAAACAAAATCACAGGGTTTGAGACGGCCTAGTTCTCTCGGGATGGGTCGAGGATATTCCCTGCAAAGACAATTGTGCCGGTCGCCTCCTCCACTATGAAGTAGGCAAACGGATGGTCAGCTACAAAATCCACTTGAGGAGGTGGCAGGCGGTGTCATTGAACATCCAATCATCATATTCATCATGGTGATGGATAGCCCAGCTCCCACCCCCGTAGGGGCGACGCGGACGGCGGCCACACCGGCCACCGTCAACGGCGCCGTAGCCACCACCCCCAGCATATCCCCACCTCCCACGCTCTCACCGCGACCCTGCCCGTTCTCCTGGGCTGACTGCCAGGACGAGGAGGCAACTACAGTGTCCGAGCTCCCCGTTTCCCCCCGAATCTGGAGGAGGGCGAATGGCCAGATTCGCGCTCGGTGCTGTCGCGGCAGGGCCGCCATTCGCACTCGGTGCTGTCGGCGCCGCCGGCCTGCGACTGCGGCCCTGCCGCCGTGCTGGAGATGGTCTCCCCCGCCCGCAGGCCCCTGCTCCGCCAGCTGGGTCGCCGCCCCTGTTCCAGCCGAGATTCCGCATCGCCGCCAACGCGGGCGTCGACTTCCCGGGCGAGTGCCTGCCTCCTCCTCCGCGCGGTTCGCCACCCCCGGCAGGTGGCGCCGCAGCTCCGTGGTGGGAGGCACGCTGCTCACCCCACACGGCGCGGATCCCTCTGCGCGGGGCGACCCCCGATCTCCGCCTAGGTCGCCGTCGGGTGCCGGCCACGCGCTTCTGCTCGTGGATTGGCGTCATTGGGGGCAGCCTGCTGGCTCCGACTGGGATGGGTGCCGTGCGGCGGCTCTCTCCGTGTCCGTCCGGGTCGGGAGGGCTGCGGCAGGAGGGCCCTGTCATGCCTGGCGAATGTTTGAGGCGTCCGGCTCAGGTGGAGCCACGGAAGGCGAGGCCGCCATCCTGGCAGCTGGAGTTCGCCGCGGGTCTGGAGCGCAAGGGAGCCGGGCGCGGCGTGCTGCTTTCTTGAGGAGGATGCGAGGGAGATGCTTCCACTGTCTCTGCTTAGGTCACCGCGCCGCCTCCTGCCACAACACTCGATCCTGCTGGCGCTGTGAGAGGGCAGGGCACCTGGCTAGGGACTGCAAGGTGCCACCTGCTCGGCCGCAACCGGCGAGGCTTCCTCGACATCGCTCGTCGCCGGTCAGCCCTTTCCGCTCTTTCGTGGAGGTGCTCAGGGCGTTCCCGGAGTGGACGATTGCAACACCAAGGAGGAGGAGGTGCTGCTGGCCTGCGAGCGGTGCTACAAGGGAGGCGTGGACGGAGCTTTATCTGAGGAGAACGAGCGCGGCGGGCTGATGCTGCTGCCTCCACAAGATAAAGGCAGTGACCGCGAGTCGATTTCACAGGGGCTGCAGGATCAGCCATCCCTGGCATGGCAGGAGTTTCTTGGCGAGTTGTCGGCCTGGGTCTCGGGTCCGGCCTCAACTTGCTCCCCTCTTCTAGCTGATCGAGGTCCGGATGAGGGTCTCGCCATGGTGTTGTGCTCGCCAGTCGACACGTTGTGCGAACAGGTGCTGTTGTCGGACAATGAGGAGATGGGGGCCGAGCTGGGCGAGCATGCCACTGGGATGGAGGACGGGCACCCTTCCGAGGGTCCTTCGTCACACTGGCCGGCCATGGGCAGCAGGACCTAGAGGTGGGTACACCTAGGTGCCCCTTGTCGAGCTTCATCGCTAGCATATCGACGCCTCTCGAGGCCTCCGTTTTGGGCACGCCGGCCACGGCGTTGGTCCACGAGAAGGAGTTGGAAGTGTCGGCAGTGCGGAGGAGTGTGAGGTTCGCCAAGCAGCACCCGAATGGCGCCAACATGGAGCAGCTAGCCAAGGAGGCCGTGGCGCGCCGTCTCAGTTCACAGCTTGAGGATGCATGCCCCTCG
>CAMZMU010000056.1:28296401-28653288 GCA_947311845.1 Poa pratensis | reverse complement strand
TACTGTTTTATGCAAAAAAACATCATTTTCCATTCGATACGTTTAACCCTTTGTTTTCAGCAAGCCGGTGAGATTGACAACCTCACTGTTAAGTTGGGGCAAAGTAATTGTTGTGTTGTGCAGGTTCCACGTTGGCACCGGAATCCCTGGTGTTGCGCCGCACTACACTCCTCCACCAACACCTTCGAAGCAAACCTCGTTTTCCTACTGGTCCGATTAAACCTTGGTTTCATACTGAGGGAAAACTTACTGCTGCACTCATCATACCTTCCTCTTGGGGTTCCCAACTGACGTGTGACGTACAAGCATTGTTTCTGGCACTATAACCTAGAGCCACCAACACGTTTTCTGGCGCCGTTGCCGGGGAAAACAGAATTGCTTCTGCAAGGGGAGTCTCTCACACCCAATCTCTTTACTTTGTTATTTGTCTTGCTTAGTTTATTTTTATTTAGTCTTGTTTGCTCTCTTTATCAAAAACACAAAAAAATTAGTTCCTTTTTATTTCGAATTACTATTATGACTAGTTGTTTTCAATGTCTTATCTCTATGAAACTGGGTCTCGTTATAAGAATTACCGCTTCTCTCCAAAAGGAAAATCTATGGGAACAAATAAGAAGATTGAATGGTTTTGCTAAGAACTTGTGTTCTACATATGATGAATCCTACTGCTTTAATGAATCTCTTTGCTATAGAAGGCACAAACATCTCCCTTTCCAATGTGAGTATACTGATAATGAAACCTTGGCTGCCTATGCTAAAGGAAACTATGATTTTGGTAATCTTGAACAAATTGAAGAGTTTATTGTTTTTAAGGGTGCCCTTGAAATTAGTTCTTATCTTGAACATAAAACTGATGCCCCTTATAAATCTGAATGTATTGCCATACTTAAATATTGTTGTGATACCTACAAGGATAATAATTCTTACATTACTGAACATCTTGAGAGGATGTTTCCTCAAAAAGATGAAACTTGTGCCTTGCAGGAACCTGAGGAAGAGGAAATTGCTGAAACTGTGATCTCATTGGATGAAAAAGAGGAGGAGAGTGAAGAACAAAAGGAGGATCTACCTTCTAATGACAGTAACTCTTCAACTCTTACACTATTTAATTGCCCTCCATGCCTACCTAAGGAGGAAGAGTGTTATATTGTTGAATGCCATGATTCTTTTGAAATATCTCCTTTTGATAAATTTTACGTAACAAGCTCCTTGACTCAAGAAAACGAAATTTCAGAAATAAAACAATGGCTCCCTAATGCTATATATGATAATGCTCTTGATGATGGTCCTATATTGCCTAATGATATTTATTATACTACTATTGTCAAAAGTGGGTTTAATGACCCCACTGTTTTTGAACTTAATAAAAATTATGTGTTTGTAGATCATGAAAAGCATGCTTTATGTGATAGTTATATAGTTGAGTTTGTTCATGATGCTACTGAAAGTTATTATGAGAGAGGAAAATATGGTTGTAAAAGTTTTCAAGTCACTAAAACACCTCTCTTTATGTTGAAAGTTTTGAAGTTGTACTTGTTTCATCTTTCTATGCTAGTTGCTTTATGCTTCAATAATTTATTTTGTTACAAGGTTCCCTTGCATAGAAAGTGGGTTAGACTTAAATGCGTTTGATATTTGCCTCTTGATGCTCTCTTTTGTTTTTCAAGTTCTATTCCTATGAGAGCATCATTAAAATCTTTTAGCCTAGCTAAAGGCATTAAAGAAAGCGCTTTAGGGAGGCAACCCTTTATCTTTTATTTTTAGTTTTTCTCAAGGAGTTTTTGTTACTTCTGTAGCAACTCCTTTGTATCTTTATTTTATCGCAATGTTGTGCCAAGTAAAGTTCTATATTGAAAGTTGATGCAAGATTTGGATTTCTGCGCAGTGACAGATTTTTAGCTGTCACGGATTTGAGCTTATCTCCCTGTAGAAAATTCAAAAAATTCTGAGAAAAATCACGCATATTCCTGAGATATGTACGCAACTTTCATTATTTTAGGCCAGATCCATCTGAGCAACTTAAGTGCCTCGAAAAAATTCGTCATTCCAGACTGTTCTGTTTTTGACAGATTCTGCCTTTTGTTTTGCATTCGCTCTTTTACTGTGTTTGTGTGGATTTCTTTGCTCCACAAAGCATTGGTGGCTGTAGCTAATGTCCAGAAGCTTTGGGATTGATTGTATCATTACAGAATATGAGAATTTTTGATTATGCACTAACCCTCTAATGAGAACTGTCTTGAGTTTGGTGTGAAGGAAGTTTTCAAGGATCAAGCGAGAAGGGTGATATTATGTGATCAAGAAGAGTGAAAAGCCTAAGCTTGGGGATGCCCCCGTGGTTCATCCCAACCATATTCAGAGAGACTCAAGCGTCTAAGCTTGGGGATGCCCAAGGCATCCCCTTCTTCATCAACAAACTTATCAGGTCATCTCTAGTGAAACTATATTTTAATTCTTTCACATCTTATGCGCTTTACTTGGAGCGTCTGTGTGTTTTTATTTTTGTTTTTGTTTGAATAAATTCGGATCCTAGCAATCCTTGTGTGGGAGAGAGACACGCTCCGCTTTTTCATGTGAATACTCATGTTCTTCACTTATATTTGTTGAGTATTCTTAACTAGCTACTGCAGTGCTTTTAGCTCCTGTTTTTCATGCATCTCTTCGAGCTGTTAGCACTTGTTTATAAATACTCTCTTGCTGCATTATATTATCATTTGGAGAGTTTATGTTTAAATAAATTATTGGTGTTGTTTGGAAGAAAGAAAATGCTACATGTAGTAGTTGGTATTGGAAAAGACATATGCATTCTTGTAGATCATTGTCTTGTTTTGATTTGATGCTTTGCAATTGTTTTGAGCTCTCAAGTAGATCATGTTTAAGCTCTTGCATCATGTAGTTAAAGCCTAGTAGTGGAGAACTACCGTAGAGCTTGTTGAGACTTGGGATGCATATTTGTCTCTCTAAGGTCTAGATATTTTCTGGTAAAATGTTTGAGCAACAAGGAAGACAGTGTAGAGTCTTATAATACTTGCAATATGTTTTTATGTGATTCTTGCTGTACCGGTTTATACTTGTGTTTGCTTCAAACAACCTTGCTAGCCTAAACTCTGTACTGAGAGGGAATGCTTCTCGTGCATCCAAAACTTGAGCCAAAACCCATGCCATTTGTGTCCACCATACCTACCTACTATGTGGTATTTCCTGCCATTCCAAGTAAATATTTCATGTGCTACCTTTAAACTATTCAAAACTTTATTACTCCTTATTTGTGTCAATGTTTTATAGCTCATGAGGAAGTATGTGGTGTTTTATCTTTCAATCTTGTCATTTACTTCTGACAGACTTTCACCTGGACTAGTGGCATATACATCCGCTTATCCAATAATTTGCAAAAAGAGCTGGCAACGGGGTGCCCAGCCCCAATTAATTACAACTTTCATTAATAATTCTCTTCACATGTTTTGCCCTGATTTATCAGTAAGCAACTTAATTTTGCAATAGACACTCCTCCATGGTATGTGAATGTTGGAAGGCACCCGAGGATTCGGTTAGCCATGGCTTGTGTAAGCAAAAGGTTGGGAGGAGTGTCATCTATAAAGAAACTAAAATACATGTGTAAACAAAAGAGAAGAGGGATGATCTACCTTGCTGGTAGAGATAACGTCCTTCATGGGAGCCGCTCTTTGAAAGTCTGGTTGACAAGGGGGTTAGAGTGCCCACTACCATTCGTTGACAACAACAAACACCTCTCAAATACTTATTTTGTGCTCTCTATATGCTTTCGAAAACTTAAAAAGCTCTAGCACATGATTTAATCCCTGCTTCCCTCTGCGAAGGGCCTATCTTTTACTTTATGTTGAGTCAGTTTACCTACTCCTTTCTATCTTAGAAGCAAACACTTGTGTCAACTTTGTGTGCATTGATTCTTACATATTTACTTATTGCACTTGTTATATTGCTTTATGTTGACAACTATCCATGAGATATACATGTTACAAGTTGAAAGCAAATGCTGAAACTTAATCATCCTTTGTGTTGCTTCAATGCCTTTTACTTTGAATCTATTGCTTTATGAGTTACCTCTTATGCAAAACTTTTTGATGCTTGTCTTGAAAGTACTATTCATGAAAAGTTTTTGCTTATATGATTCATTGTTTACTCTTTATCTATTTGTTAGCAAACTATAGATCATTGCTTTGAGTCACTTCATTCATGACATGAGCCTTGCAATATATTGATCAAGATTGTGTGAAAGCATGTCTCCTCAGAAATTATTTGTTGTTATCGTTTTACCTACTCGAGGACGAGTAGAACTAAGCTTGGGGATGCTTGATACGTCTCCAACGTATCCATAATTTCTGCTGTTCCATGCTTATATTATACCATTTGCTACATGTTTTATATACACTTCGTATCACTTTTATGCATTTTCTGGGACTAACCTATTAACAAGATGCCACAGTGCCAGTTCCCTGTTTTCTGCTGTTTTTGGTTTCAGAAAGTTACTTCTGGAAATATTCTCGGAATTGCACGAAACAAAAGGCCAGTCCCTATTTTTCCAGCACGTACACGGAGTCCGAAGGAGAGACGAAGAGCCACGAGGTGGCCAAACCACCTGGCGCGGCAGGGCCCACGCCGCCCTGGTGTGTTTGGGCCCCTCGGGGGTCCGCCGACATCGCCCCTTCGCCTATTTATTCCCCGAGACGCGAAAACCCTAAAACACCGAGCCTTTCATCCAGAACATATTCGCTGCCGCCGCCGTCGTCAACCCTAACTCGGGGGGTTCTGAAGCTCTTCCCGGCACCCTGCCGGAGAGGGGAATCATCACCGGAGGGCTCTACATCGCCATGCCCGCCTCCGGAGTGATGCGTGAGTAGTTCATCCTTGGACTATGGGTCCATAGCAGTAGCTAGATGGTTGTCTTCTCCACTTGTGCCATCATGTTTAGATCTTGTGAGCTGCCTATCATGATCAAGATCATCTTATTGTAATGCTACATGTTGTGTTTGCTGGGATCTGACTTATATTGATACCTATGTGGAGCTGAATATTATATTATCATGTCTATGTCATTTGTGATCTTGCATGCTCTCCGTTACTTGTTGAAGCCTTGGCCACGTGAATACTTGTAACTCCAAGAGGGGGTATTTATGCATGATAGTTGGGTTCAACCTCTATTTAACCTGGGATAGTGACAGCAAGTTCTAAGGTTGTAGATGTGTTGTTGCCACTAGGGGTAAAACAGCAATGCTTTATTCAAGGATGAATGTATTGTTTACATTACGCACATTACTTAATGCAATTGTCTGTTGCTTGCAACTTAATACTGGAAGGGGTACGGATGTTAACCGGAAAGTGGACTATTTAGGCATAGATGCATGCTGGATAGCGGTCTATGTACTTTGTCGTAATGCCCAAATGAATCTCATAGTAGACACCACAGCTCACACATGCATGTTATATGCACTTATCAATTGTCAATTGCCCAGCTGTAATTTGTTTACCCAGCATGTTAGTTATCTTATTGGAGAGACACCACTAGTGAACTGTGGACCCCGGTCCATTCTTTTACATCTGAAATACAATCTACTGCAATCATTGTTCTCTACTGTTTTATGCAAACAAACATCATTTCCATTCGATACGTTTAACCCTTTGTTTTCAGCAAGCCGGTGAGATTGACAACCTCACTGTTAAGTTGGGGCAAAGTAATTTGATTGTGTTGTGCAGGTTCCACGTTGGCACCGGAATCCCTGGTGTTGCGCCGCACTACACTCCTTCACCAACACCTTCGAAGCAAACCTCGTTTTCCTACTGGTCGATTAAACCTTGGTTTCATACTGAGGGAAAACTTACTGCTGCACTCATCATACCTTCCTCTTGGGGTTCCCAACTGACGTGTGACGTACAAGCATTGTTTCTGGCACTATAACCTAGAGCCACCATGCAACCAATCTTGCCTGTTCCTCACAACCATTCCATGCTCATCTTGCTTGTTCTTGAAATCCACTTAGTACCTATAGCATTGCGGCAATACTTTGGCTTCTTAACTAAATTCCACACTTTGCTGCGCTTGAAGTTGTTTAGCTCTTCATGCAAGAATTCCAACCAATCCGGTCTTCAAGAGGTTTAAACACTTTCTTTGGTTCTACCATGGATATATGTGCTTGATGCTCACTAAAGCTTGCCAATACCCCTTGTGGTCACATTGCTCTTCAAATCACCAAGAACCTCTTCTAGCTTATGGCTTTCTAATTCCAAGGTCCTTGCAACTCTGCTTTACACGGGGTTCGATATCTCTATTGCATCTTGGAGGTATCTCTTGATCATCTGACCATTTGAGTCCCCGTCTTGACCGGAATGATGACCTAGATCATCTTGATGCACATCTTCAATATTAGAAGGAGAGGGTTGATCTTGGTCTTGACCTTGGCTAGCATCAACAATAGGAGAACTTGGGTCTTGAACTTGTTCTTGGGTTGGTGCATCATTTGCTTCCATGGTAGGCGCTGGTTCACCTTGTGATGATGTAGTCTCCACTCGAGTGGAGCTAGGACTTGCTTGAGGAGGCTCATGATGTATCTCGATGGGGCGATAGAAACCAATGCCATTCTTCTTATTGCATCATGAGGTTCCTCAATATCTACATCACGAACATGAAATTGCGCCACTTGGGAGCCGTCATTCTCATCGAACTCCACACTACAAGATTCCACAACTCTCCCTAAGGATTTGTCGTAGACTCTATAAGTGTGGGATTCGGCACCGTAACCAACAAAAATACCCTCTAAAGCTTTAGATTCAAATTTAGATAAACGAACACCGTTGATCTTATAGAAACACTTACAACCAAACACTCGGTAGTAGAGATGGTGGGCTTGTTGCCGGTAAGCATTTCATAGGGAGTCTCCTTTCTCCCAACACGAAAGAATAACCTGTTAGATGAGTGACACGCCGTGGAGATGGCCTCGGCCCATAAGTAAAGTGGAGACTTAAACTCCGCCAACATGGACCTTGCCATATCCTGAGAGTCTGGTTCTTCCTCTCGGCTACACCATTTTGTTGAGGGGTATATGCAGCGAATATTGATGACGAATTCCCTCTTCACTAAGAAACTCATTTAGGGTGTAGTTCTTGAACTCGGAGCCATTGTCACTTCTAATGGCCAATATGGGAACATTGTGTTGACGTTGAACTTCATTGGAGAAGTCGATGATGGCTTGTTGAGTCTCATCCTTCGACTTGAAGAAATAAACCCAAGTAAATCTTGAATAGTCATCAACAATCACCAAACAATACTTCTTCCCACCAAGACTCGGTTGAGGAACGGCACCAAAGAGATCAAATGAAGAAGTTCCAATTTCCTCTTTGATGAGATGATGGTCTTGCTTGAGTGGGAGAATCATGCATCTTTCCATCAACACAAGCCCTAACAAAGATGATCTCTAAAAAAAGAAACATTCTCTTTTAGTCCAAGAATGTGGCCACCCTTGTGAAGACTTTGCAAAGTTCTCATATTGACATGGGACAAGCGCGATGCCACAACCATCCCACGCCGGCCTTTCCGAATAGGCATATTGCTTAAGTGTTGGTTGACCCCGAAAAATCCACCACAAACAACTCATGTTCAACATATCCAACGAACATGACCTTTAGAGTCTTGCTCCTCAAGAGTACCACCATATCAATAGTAAAATGAACATCAAAGTTCATCTTATTAAGTGCACGAACGGACATAAGATTGTAACCTAGAGACTCGATAAGCATGACATTTACAAGGGTGATATCCTTTGCAACTACCACCTTGCCGAGACTCTTTACCTCAGCTTTTGACTTATCACCATAAGAGACGGTTGAGTGATTTAAATTTGGTCTCAACTCTGTCATAATATCCTTGCTTCCGGTCATATGACTAGTGCATCCACTATCAACCACCCATTTAGACCCATCGGAAGCATAGTCCTACAAGAAATCATTGCTTGGATTTAGGTACCCATTTCTCAATGGGTCCTCTTTTGTTAGCAACAAGGGTCTTAGGAACCCTAATAGAATAAGCAATGTAACCATCATAAGGACCAACATATTTTGCATAAATATCCCCATAATAATCAACATAAAGAATGTAGTTGGGATTGTTATGCCCCGCAAAGTCACTATGAGTGGTCTTGCCCCTAGTGGCATTACCACCCGCAATGGAAGTCTTGGCCTTGTGCGGGCTTGGCATTGTTCTCCTTGTTGTTGCTCTTCTTGATCTTTGCCTTGGCTACATAACCAATACCCTCCTTCCCTTTGTGGGCTTTTGCTCAAAAACATGAGCAACAACCTTTCTTTACCTTTGGGAATAGAGGTCTTGGCACTAGTGGCCTTGGCAAGATCCACCTTCAACCTAGCATTTTCCTCAATAACATTTGCATGATCACAAGAGGGAGTAGAGGTACTAGGTGAAGTAGATTTAGAAAGTTGACTTTGAAGTTGCTCATGAGACTTGACAAGGCTGGAGTGATCACTTTCCAAGGCCTTGTGGGCCTTGTCAAGCTTCTCCATATCCTCAAGAATCTAGCATTAGCAGCCACAAATTCGACTTTCTCCTTTTTAATCACTTTATATTTAGCAAAGACATGGTCTCTATCCTTAATGATTTTAGAATTATTTCATCATTTTTATCAAGGGACTCAAGTCTTTCCTCAAGAGAAGTTCTATATTCACTTTCTTCTTCTAGGGAACATTCAAGGATGCTATGGTGAGAGAGTCCTCTCTCTCAATTTTTCCCTTGTCTTCAAGGAGTTCTTCGCTGCATCAAGTTGTCTCAAGAGTGACTCAACATATGACTAGTTTCACCTTGCAAGTTAGCCACTAAAGTATCGGAGGCAACAGTTCTTTCTTAATCGCAAGACTAGATTTATCATCCATTTTATGCATAGTCTTGGAGTGAAGATGATACCTCGGTAACATGAGCCATGAGGCAACGAGCGGTGTTGATGGAGATGTTTTCATTGGGGATTTGAAGAGAGAGATGGATTGATATGAGGCTAATGCGGCCACCGCACTAGTGGGTTCTTCTTCTTCTTCGGAATCATCGGAGGATACTCTTCTTGAGTCATCAACACAATTCTTGGTGCTTTCTTGAAGAATGGCTTCTTCTTGACAATGGCTTCTTTTGAATCATGCTTGATTGGACCTTGGGGACGAGCCTTCCACCGTGTTGCTCTCTATCTCATAAGGACAGTCTTTGATGAAGTGATGCTTGTTATGATAATTGTAGCAAGTCTTTGTCCTATTAGCAAACTCCTTCTTCCCACTTGGATTGTTCTTGATCAAGTTGAGCCTTTGCCTTGGCCGGGTCACGCCAAAATGTCCTTGTTGCAAGAGCTACGTGACCATGGTAGGCTTGTTCAAGATCATCGGGAAGAATGTTGTTCGGGCATGCTTCAACTTCATCATGTTCATCAAGGCACACAACCTTGGCCTTCAAAGCAAGTGAGGGACCTTGTTTCATTCCCATGGCCCTAGCACGGTTGTCTAGAGCATTCTTGGTGGCAACCTTGGAGGCTTGCACTCTTGCATAACTTCATTGGATGTCATCTCAAGGTAGTTGTGTATTTCCTTGTAGGCCTTCAAGTCAACGGGCTCGAAGGGCATGAGAGCATTCACATACTTCCTCTTGATCCAAGCATCATCCACATAAGTGGCCCCAACATTAAAAAAGCTTGGGCAAGAGTATTGAGTCTTGCATACATCTCTTCATGAGTTTCGCTATCAAGCATGTAGAAGCCTTCGGCTTCATTGTTCAAGCATCAAATCTATTCCTCTTCATGCTCTCATTCCCAAGGAACACCTCGGAAAGGCAATCCCAAGCTTCTTTGGCGGTGGTGAGATTTTGGATGTGATAGAGATCCTTTTCTCCAACGGCAAGTTCAATCATGTGAAGAGCGGAGGCATTGAGTTGCGCATCCGCCACTTCTCTTCTTGTCAAGTTGTTAGGATTCACGGCCTTGTATCCCACTTGAATGATCCTCCAAAGCTCGATAGAGGAACTGTTGATATGAGATTTCATTAAGTGTTGCCAAGTAGCAAAAGCCAATGCATTAAGCTTAGGAGGTGACCCAAGGTTTATGCGAGTATGATGGATAGGTGGGTCGGGAGAGTTCACAAGGGGAACCGCATGGTACTCCGGCTTCCCACCTTCGGGAATGGTTGTGGATGGAGAGGAGTTCTTAATTTCGGTGTCGGTTTCTTCATTCCCTTCCTTCTTCTTACTTCCATCCCCGGAATCACCCGAGTTGGAATGAAGGGGTCCTCTATTAATGGGAGAGTGTCCAAAGGGGGCTAGTACTAGTGAGTCTTGCGAGCATGTCGCGTATCTCACTAAATTGGGTATCCATGGATGATCTCAAAGATGTTTCCATCGATTTGACATCGACCATGGATGCCGGTGTACTTTGCCCTTCTGGGGCACCTCACCATTAGTCATACTTCTCTTAGGCGGTTAAGCCCAACAAGAGAGCCGAGGCTCTGATACCAATTGAAAGGATCGTATGACACCTATAGGGGGGGGGGTGTGAATAGGTGCTACTTCAATTTTAGTACTTTTTTCAAATTAGGCTTGACACAAAAGGTAAATTCTCTATATATGCAACTACGGTGAATTTACCTATATTACAAGCTAGCAACTAAGCAAGTTACACGAAGTAAAGACGGTAAACAAGGATATAGGTAACCGAAGGTGAAAGCAAGCAGACACAAGGATGTAACCCCGACTTCCTCCTTTTTAGGAGTACATCTCGTTGGAAGGTGTGCGCTACCACACAGGTCAAAACTCAACAGCCACAAAGGTTTCACCTTCTTCTCCGATGAACCGCACCACAAAGGTTTGGTTCACCTTCCACTATCGGAAACCTTCAAGGCGTTCCAGACCTTTACAACAACGATCCGGGGCACAACCCACAATTGGGTTGGGGCTCCCGAACAGCTACAATCTATCACAAAGACAATCAAGTAAGTACAACAAGAGCTAGGTTTTCCCAAATGAAATCCTAGCAAAGGGGCCCTCAAGTGAATGAGGGAAATGAAAATTCTCTTGGTGAAGATGTAGATCCGAGCCTTCTCCTTCAATCCTCCAAAGATCAACGAGTTTGGGTGGAGGGATTGGAGAGATCTAGTGATTCTTGAGTTTGCAATAATGGTGGATTTCAATGTGGGGCGAGCACTTGTCTCAAGGTAGGTGGAGGAGCTTTTATAGCTCCTTCTAAAAAGTAGTCGTTGAAGAGGCCGGCCTCACGCGCTGCCACAAGTTACCCAGAAGCCGGCCTGGGGGCCGGCAGCCCATCCGAGCCAGCCGCTGAGCCCGGCCTGGGGGCCGGCTGCCCTACCGAGCCAGCTGGCCTGGAGCCCGGCCTGGCGGCCTGGGGGCTGGCTTCCCAGGGTTTCTTCACCCACGGCGATTTCGGACAAATTCTTTCTTCTTTTGAATTGTTATAAATCTTAATATTTCCTGAAAGCACTTAGCATCATATTAAAATATCACCAGTGTTGTTATCTAACACACAAACACATAGGGGTTTAAATAAATGTCCTTTCAATGCCGCCGGTGGAGACCTGCTGGAGGGAGCTCCTCGATCTGGAGGTGGTGCAGGCTAGTCGGGGGAGCAGTGGGACGACGTGCGAGACGGAAGATACATGTGCGAGATGGCTCTGCCGGCGGCGGCAGGCGATACGGCTCCTGCAGCACGCCGGTTGGGGGGCGGCGACGGCCGACGGGTGTGAGGGCGTCCAGCGGAGGTCACGAGTGCGAGACATCTCGATTCATTTTGGGAGAGAAAAGAAAGCAACGAACGGTTTTCTTTTGACTTGGTTTGACTTGGCGCTGGCTGTGGCATCTCTCAGTAATTTGGTGCTGCTCCGCAATGACTGCTCCGTGGATCCGCGAAAGAGGTGCTCCAAATTTTGTACGAGCAAATTGTCCAGCTTTGCGATCTGGCTCCGCGGAGTTGGCGTGTTCGTGCTGCACCGAGGTGCCCGACGGGAAGCTAGAAGCTGGGCTGAAGTATTAAGAGCTACTCCCTCCGTTCCATTTTAAATTGACTTTCATTTGTCCACATGTGATATATCTAGACATGTTACAAGTAGATACATCCATATGTACACAAATAAAAGTCATTTAGTTTGGAATGGAGGGAGTATAGGTCGAAGAAGAAGAAAGAGTTACGCGGAGCGAATCGCCGAGCCTTCGCTAAAAAAAACAAAAAATCGCCGCCCGCCGACCCTCCCTGTGAGGCTGTGAGTGACCAAACACCACGGCAGCAAAGGAGAACCGGCCAACACCACGCTGCTGGGACCAGGATCCAGTGCCTTGCTGCAGCCAAGGCACGGCGTGCCTCGACCCCCACATCCACCGTCCAACTCAATCAAGGGACAGAAGCAGTTCAACACCATCCACTCCACCTAACACGCGACTCACGAAAACTGTTCGCGGGAGTTCGTCATCTACAGCTCCGCTCCCGCCGACGCCGCCGGGAGGAAGGGGAGTCCGCGGCGCCGACAGGAGGTAGTGGACCTGCACGGCGGATAGGGAGGTGGACGCGCCGGACGGCAGGTCGGAGAACCGCCAGCGCCGGAAGAGACGACGACCGCGTCGCCGGGGAGGCTGCGCAGCGGCAAGTTGGAAGAGAGCGAGGCAGCGCATTCACTGTCGCGATGACCGCCGGCGCCGGAAGGGACGACGAACACACCGTAGAGGAGGATACTTCAGAGGTAATAAGCGTCATAAGATCGATTTGTGCTCTCCGATTTGTACTCTGCAAATTGACATACTATGCGTAGTCAATGTTCAGTCTATTTCTGTGGTCCATGCCAGATATGTGTAGTCAAGCTATGGACAGATATACGCAGATTATGTGTAGCCAAGGTTTAATCTAATCCGACTTCTGATTTCTGTTGTCTGAATTTGGTAACTGTCTGTATTCAACTAAATTTGATGTTTGCCTTCAGTTAACTGAAATTTAGTAGCTGCCTTAGCTGAGTTAACTGAAGTTTCGTTTTTTGCAGATGTTTGCATCTCCTGCCTCGCAGCTGCCAGCTCCAGGACGCCCGTGAATATCGGAGCGGTCGTCAGAGTGGGCATATGAAGGAGGTCGGAGGGGGACACAGGAGGACGTCGGAGGAGCCGTCGGAACCGACGAAGGGAGCTGCCGGATGGGAGGCGGACGGAGCAGCTGGAGGTTAACGGTCGTCGAGGCTGTTTCCTCCTGTGGGTGCCGCCGGAGTTCACCCTGGAGCAGCATCCGGAGTGCATCCTTTCCGTTTCCCCCAGCGCGCTCCACGAGAGCCCTCTCCCTTTCCCGCAGCACGGCGACGGAAGCTGCAGCGCGGGCGTCCGTTCCTTTGCTTGCGGCGCGAGGAACAGAGGAAGAAGGACCAAGTCTATTTCACGTTGACCGATTCTGGCTGTTGGATGGGAATGGACGGTGGATGCTGGCCTCGAGGCACAGCGTGCCTGGCCTTCAGCGAGGCACGGGATCTCAGTCCGGCTTGCTGCCCCCACCTTCTCTTTCTTCCCGCCCTCGCCTCCCCCGTCACCGGCGCGATTCCAGCGCCGACCGCCCCGCACAAAACCCTAGCCTAGCCGCCGTCCCACCCATCCCCACCTCTCGTCGACTCCTCCAGTCCATCCCCACAGCGCATGCTCCTCGCCTCCCTCTTCTCCCGAAACCCCAGCCGCCTCTTCCTCCCCGCCGCCGCTCGCATCGTCCGCGCCGCAATGTCCGCGTCCGTCTCCGTCGAGTACGCCAAGTCCGGCCGCTCCTCCTGCAAGGGCTGCAGCGCCGCCATCGCCAAGGGCGCGCTCCGCCTCGGCGCCTCTGCCCGCGACCCCCGCGGCTACGACAGCACCAAGTGGTACCACGTCGCCTGCTTCCCCGCCTCCTCGCACCCGCATGGCCCCGTCGACAAGGTCCAGGGGTTCGACTCCATCAAGGTTTGAAGGATTTGGGTGGCTCTTGTTCCGTTTGTATTTCGTCCTGTTCTGTTTCAGTGTTTTGTTTTTGTACCTTTGGGGCTTAATAACTCCGGGTTTTTTGATGTGCGCAGGACGACGACGTGAGGAGTTGCGAGCTTGAGAAGGTAACCCATTCCTTCTCTCGTTGAAACGCCTGTTGTGTCAATGGTGTTCCTGCTCCTTGTGATTGCCCACTAGATGGCAATTTTGAGTAATGTAGAATGAATGAATGGTGTTGCTAAATTTTCAGGTGGAATGTTTGGGTAGTTTTCGATAGAAATGATACATTTTTGATGAGCAAATGGATACGAGATTTAGCTTGTCTCCCATAAAATGTAGTTTTGCTTGTCTCCCATAAAATTAGTTTTGCTTGTCTCCCATAAAGTAGTTTTGCCTTGCAAAACATTTACAGTTCCATGAATTGAGGAATCCACTATTTTCAGAATAACAAGAGGGATCAGACTGCAGTACAGTCCAATGGAAGTGCCAAGTCCGAAGAAAGCAAAGGCATCTTCGCCTAAGCGGGGGTGGAGAAGGGAACTCTCTCGTGAATACGCCAAGTCTGCCCGTTCCACCTGCAAGGGCTGCAACGTAAGCATTGAGAAGGGTGCGCTTCGCCAGGTGTCGCAGTCCAGGACCCCCGTGGTTTCGGGAGCACCAAGTGGTACCACCACACCGCTTCCACAAGTCGTCGCTTCTGCTGGGTCCCTGTGAAAAGCTTAGGGGGTTTGACTCTATTAAGGTTGTGCTCTGTGAGGTTTCATTTCACATTCATATTTAGTTCTCTTCTCTTCCGTGTTTTCCTTTGAGTCTAAACTTCAGATGTTTTGAGGGCCTTCAGGATGACGATCGGGAGCAGTTACAGGAGCTAGAGAAGGTAACACATTCCCCACTTGTTGAATTACTATTGTGCTAGGCGTATTTCTGCTACGTATGCTGAATATTTCTGACTACGAAATTCCATATTATGCAATAGTTTTGTAGAAGTATGTTAGGTCCATAATATTTACTCATTTTCAGGCTGCAGTCAGTCAACTGGAAGTGCCAAGTCGAACAAAGCAAATGCCCATATATCTTTGCCTGAATGGAGGTGGCAGAAAAGGCAAGTGCATTTTATCGTGCCCAATATTTACTGTAGAGAACTTGAGGGTTTTTTTATCTTAGAAGTTTGGGTTCTACTTAATTGCAATTGCGTGATTTTTTTTGGATTTGGTGGATGTACATGATCAGAGCTTAACAGTTTGGCCACTCATAGAGCTAGTTGAACAAGTGGCACTGTCGCTACTTGATATTTCTGCACATCAATAATTGGCACACTTACGATCTTTTTTAGTTGGTTGTGACATTCATTTCTTGTATGATGGCTTGTTTAGTTCGGAATCCTTAGTTTAATTCACCATGCGTAGAGTAAATGTCTTGTCAACTTTCAAATCCCATCTACTTGTCCATCATATATATTAGAAACATCAATTATTTGACATTTAGTTCTAAATTTTGCTGAACCTTCCTTACTAACATTTGATAAGCTGTATGAATAGGCCAGGTAGCATCCATAGTTAGCCTGTTATAATTGCACCGTATCAGCAGACTTATGTTCTTATATATCATGGTGTGAGTTGGCGGAATGCAGACCCTTTTATTTTGAGAGTGCTTTCTGAGGAATGACTTTAAGTAGACACCTTTGTATCTTAACATTTTCAAAAGGATCACCCTCCACTAAATCAAATACGTAACCAAGGTTATGAGGTGGGAAAGTGTTGAAAGAAAAGCCGAGTACTTTTGCTGTAATCTATCTCCTTTTTTCTTTTCTTAACTTCATCTCAGAGCTGAACCAGCATGTTATTTTATTTGATTTATAGCTTGTTTTGTTTTCCATAACAGTCATCCCAGGAAAACAAAGGAGTTGGCGACAGTAATACCCTTTTCAGCTTCTCATATCAAGAATACATACAAGGTCTTCTAATCCCTAGAGTTCTCACTCCAGTGTTTCGACCTTTGGGCTGTTGATAAATATTTTATTATACTAAATTTATTGCTCACGTTCTTGTCTGTTGATGCAGGATGCACCCTTCCACCTCATTGGAAAGTTTTCGATACAGTAATTTTCCGTGAGCAGGTCTGTTGAGCAACTAAGAGTAACAGCTTGAAAGATTATTCTATACTTTATAATCATATCATTCTAGATCTTTTTGTAATTATACATCTTGTCATCTTGTAAATTGTCAGTAAGTAACCTTTTTTGCAATTTTATGTTCAGGATGATGGCCTCCGTGCTTCAGCTAAGATTGCTGCATTTGATTTCGATGGGTGCCTTGCCAACACCTCATGAAGATGTATTATTACTATATAATTCCCTTCTTTAAAACATGTTAAGTAATATCATTTGATATGAGTGTTTGACATGCTTTCTCTGTGGGTCATGATACAGTATACATATTCATGGCTTTATAATGAAGACACATTTTAATTGACTTGCTAAAGGAAAGATTTTCCTTACAGTTCAGTCTATGGACAATGTTGGTCTGGTTGGGGCAATCTCATTTAATGTCATTTTAGTAAGTTGGGTCATTATGTCCTACATCCTGCATATCTGGAAGCTAAATGAATCATGAATGTCTGAAAATCTATAAACGCTATATTCGATATGGAACTTAATTAGAATTTTTTAGTTCCTGCTCTATATTGGTTTGAACCTTAGACTATGATTATTGTTAATTCTTGATCTTGAATTCAAGGAAATCACAACTTTTGATCATTCAACAATCACCTCCTTCTGCCTTGGTGTCCTTAACTGAGCATTTATTCGTTTTGCAAACAATGTTTTAATTAACCATCTCTAAGGAAATACTACATCCGTACCAAAAATATAAGATGTTTTAGCATTTTTCTGATAGACGGATGTATCTGACGTTATTAGTGTGTAGATTCACTCTTTCAGTTGATAATATCTAAAACATCTTATATTTTGGTACGGAAGAGTATTTGGTAATTAGATCAACTGGAGTTGTGTTTGTGAAAAAAAAAGTTATGCTTGGCCTTGAGTATAATCATTAGGTGACCACTTTTGTCATATTGCTCCCCTGAGATTATGTATGTTACAAATTGGAGTGTCTTTTTTTAATGCTTCCTTTGCATGCTATTGCTATACTTGTAAGGCAGTAGATAACTTTGACCTACTGCAAATGCAGCACTGGTGCAGACAAGTGGTCACTACAGCATAAATCAATTCTTGATAAGTGTGCAAGCCTGTACAAGGATGGTTACAGTGGTTAGTTGTACTGTTCTCTTGTATCTGTGCACTCGTTTGAAGATAACTATGCACATAGCATGTTTATACAAAATCATGTGTGGTGTTGTCAGGTCATATTCACCAACGAGTCAAACATTGAGCGCTGGAAGAATAAGCGGCAGCAAGTGTTGACTCAAAAGTTGGACGCCTTGCAACTTTATGAGTGTGTTAAAGTCCCTATTCAGGTATTTTTGGGAACCTGTCTTCGTTTCTCTAATTTTGCCATACAAAAGCGTCTCTTATTTTTCTGACCCATGCTTTGAGTATTTTCAATATATCACTTATTTTTGTTTTCTCATGATTGAATGACATAGCTATTAGTCTATTACCCGATCACCTATTTTTTTTTCAGTCGGCTACTGTTCGTGAATACAGAAACATCACATCTTGCAACTTCTTACTGAACATACCTAGTTATTGCTTTGTGGAGTCCAGTAAGCCCACTTAAGAAACACATGACTTGTTTTCCTGCAGGTTTTCATGCGTGTGGTGTAGGGAAAGGAAAAGGAAAGGCACACCAGATGATCAATTTCGTAACCACATTCAGGAATGTGGTGGTTGATGGCGAGCATTTCAATTCTGAAGTTGACATCGACATGGATCAGTAATCATTCTATTCTAAACTTTGCTTTTTAGATTCACCATTTTGAATTGATTAGTTTCATAATGGGCTTAAGTGCAAACTTAATTTTTCCAATATAGATTCATTATCTCGGTGCATGTGTGGTTGCTGGACACCAGGTGACACATGCATACCTACAAAGATATACACGGTTCATTTCTATGTTTGTTTTTGCAATGTTTGAACTGCGTGTGCTTTATGGAATGCTTTCATTCAGGACCATTGCTTATTCGAGCAATCCCCCTTTTGCTGACTTGCTTATATATCCTGTCAAGAGCACTCACAAGACTGTATTGTGATATATATGAAACTACTGTTGTTATATGTGTAAGATTGACCACCTATCCTATATTTTGGCTGAGTGATCGGCAACATGGAGTTCCATAATAGCGCCTGTGGTTCTGAGTTTGCTGCTAAATCCACACAAAGAATAAGGCATTCACAGCATTGTGCTGTCTGCATATCTGATATCAGGGTTGATCAGGCTTAAACATGATTGTGCTGTTATGCAATAACCAGTATTTCCCACCGTGTCCTTATAGCTTAAGTTTTTGGGTCAGTTCAGTATGTTGATTGAAGAACTCAGACCTCACCTTTTTCCCCTTAAGATTTGGTCACACCATTGCTCCGCTTCTGAGATTTGCCGTGCTTTTCAGATCTTTCTATGTTGGTGATGCTGCTGGCAGAAAGAACGATCATAGTGACGCAGATATAGAATTTGCTAAGGTATGGCGGAGCGTCTTTCCCTTGAGCTTCAGTGCACTAGCATTTCTTCATTCGATTAAAACATTCGGTAACTCGAAATGCCCCTGAAAGTTGTATTTGTCATTTATAGGAATACCATCGACCTGGTTTACAACTATTACTTAGAACCTGAGAAGTGAGCACACCGTACAGCAGCATTTAAACCTGTTGCATCCATTTGGCTAAGACTTTTATTTTCAACTGATTCATTGAATCTTAGCAAGTAGCATAAACCCAACTTTTAGCCATGCAAGCACTTAAGGAGACACAGTTAGGAAAATGACAATATTTAACCGTTAGATAGGATACAGATCTTAAAGCTTCTAATAGGAGACCAGATTACCGTGACTCTCGGAACAAGTGCAAGATTGATTATGTTTAGAATTTCCTTTCCTTAGTGATGATACCTGTTCAAGTTTCCATTACCGTTTTGACTATCTCATCCGGTATTTTCATTCCATGGTTTTAAGATAATACTACTTGCTAGCTGAGGCAGCAAGTCAGAGTGATACAAGAAAATATGTTACCCATTTTGGTAGCCATTATGCCAATCACCAATGAAATAGACTATAGTTGAACTTCGTTTGAGTTTGAATGCTGGTTTCATCTGAAATGAAAAAATTTAATCCCATCCACGAGAAAACTGGGTTATCTCAACTCCTAAAGGTTTATGTACTTCTCTCTGGGGTAACCTTACCTAGCTACCCTAATATTATTTGTTTCATAAAAAACTGTGTTCCTTTTTAAGTTTTTGTTTGCTATGCTATTCCATCGTTAATATTAAGGTTAATGGGCTATATATTGTTTGCTTCCTCATTTCTGACGCTCAGTTATTTTTCTATTATAGGCCGTCGGTCTGAAGTTTCATGTTCCTGAAGAATTCTTTGGTCCCTAGGTGTTCATTGGAACCAGCTACATTAGGTGATGAATTAGATGGTTTACCAATTACCCTATCAAGGTGTCTCATGTGCGGAAACTAAGACCGACCATTGGTGCAGTTATTTTGACGTGGAAATCTAGCAGAGGTTGCTGTTTAAACTAACCATAGTTTTCTGAATGCACTGTTAGATGCAGTTCCAGTCTTAAAATATTTTGCTGTAAATGGTTTAGGCTTAAGTACTACCGAGACACTCACTGGCTTCTGAATGAGTATCGATGATGTGGTACAGTTGGGACTTGAATCACCATACTGTTGACTGGCCGGTCACTGGTTACTGCCTCAATGATCCTGTCGCTAGTGAGACCATGGTTTGATCAGAGCACGATAGGAAAAGGAAAAAGACAGTGAGTTGAAAGATAGATGTCGCTTCCTGGTAAATAGACATTTAAAAATTGGAATCTTGCTTTCTTCTACAAGTTGTGGTTCATATGCTGTTCGAAAAGAAAACCAAGGCGTAGAATCAGAGTGGGCAAGTAGCTGCCACAAAATGACGTGACACAACCTTCTGGGAGCGAGCGCTTCCCACTGTGAATGCCAAGAAGTCGTTCTATCCAAATTCCAAGGTCCGAAAGAATGCAAGAATATGCTCCTGCGGCTTGTCATCGAATGCATATTATTAAGGATTATTGGCACATGTAGGAAAGAAGTCCAAGAGAGGCCCCTGTGTTCCTGTCACACAATTATACGAATTATTAGGCTTAGCGCATCTCCAAATCAACTTCCACTTCCATTATTACCAAGAACGAATGATTCCCTGGTACTAGTCTCCTCAATCCGGTAATTCCACCGGCCGCACATTACACACCCACAGCTCAGGTAAATCCCCACCTTCCATTCAGCAGCTATTTTTCTCCACTTCCACTGCCACACACGCGTGAACTGCAACTTGCTCCTGATTCTGCCGCCGGAAATGAGCAAAACCGGCAGCGTCGCCATCGACGTGAGCCTGTCGCCAAACGTGGTTCTCCCCGGCTTCGTCATGAAATCCAGGACCGGGAGCGGAGGAAGCCATTGGCGGAGGTGTGGGCCTTCTCCCGGGAGGATGGCAGCAGGGTGGCCTTCGCCCTGAAGGCCGGCCTCGCGATGTTGCTGGTGCTCGTCGGAGAACTCTTGGGCACCAACATGGCGAAGGCCGGCCTCGCGATGTTGCTGGTGCTCGTCGGAGAACTCTTGGGCACCAACATCGTTTGGTCCATCCTCACCGTTGGCATCATGCTCGAGTACACCGTTGGTCCGTGGCGAGTGGCGACATCATCTCTTCTAGTCTAGAGATAATAAATAGAACTACTGTACATACATTTTGGTGTGGTAAGACGTTATCGTTGTTGCAGGCAGGTGCCACGTTCAACAGAGGGTTCAACCGGGCCGTGGGAGTCTGGTAGCCGGAGTGGTTGCCGTCGTGGTGATCTGGATAGCGCTCAGCAGTGGCAGTGTGGCTGAGCAGTACGTCATTGGCCTAAGCATGTTTCTAGTTGGTACGTAGTAGTACCTTCTTGTTGCATGGTGGTCGGTGGAATACTGGAACACCAGTAGCTAGCACGTCCGGAGAAAATGTTGTGAACAAACGTGCGCGCGGTGGCGTTGCAGGAGCGGTTACGTCGTTCGTGAAGCAGCTGCCGGGTCATCCTCTTCACCTTCTGCCTCATCATCGTGTCAGGCTACCGCGTGGACAACCCTGTGGCCACCGCCCTCTACCGGCTCTACTCCATCGCCATGGGCGCCGCGCTGGCGCTCCTCGCCAACGTGCTCGTCTTTCCGGCGTGGGCCGGCGGCAGCGGTCGTGGCCGTCGCGGGAGGCAGACGATCTGGAAGTGGACACGGTGGGCAGCCAGCAGGTGGCCACGAGGATGCGCGCGCTGGAGAGCATGCTGGCGCTGTCGCTGGCCACGTTCGCGTCGCTGTTGGACTCAAGCCTGGTGGACGCCATCCACGAGCTCTTACAGCTCGCCAAGTTTAGGGAAGAAGGAGGCCAGTTAAATAGCTGGGAATTTGATGAGTAGAGCGTGGAAATAATGGGCAATTTTGAAATCAATTCTATCAGAATTATATTATGACAGCAGAGTTGGCAATATTAATAAACTAGATTCGAATTTGTATTTGAATAGCAGATCTATTAAATTTGCATAGCAAGCAAATGCATAAATCACAATAAGACGATCTCATTCTTAATCAGTCATACCCGTACATGCAATCCAAATGCCTGCTAAGCATACAATACAGCAAACGGGCACACTGCAAAATATCTACAGTCCTTTAGACAAGCCATTACCCGTGCAAACAAGAGAAATAGCATAGGCTCATTACCTATCTGCAACTGTTATTTAGTTAAGGTCTCCATATCATTCTCTCGAAAAGAACTCGTGGGCATCATCGTATTTGTCTAGTACAACGTTGTAGAGTGGATGAATCGGCTCTAGCAAGTTCGAGTATGGGCCAAGCATGTGCTGAGGCAAGGGGCATGAATCGGAACCAGTCATTGCGCTGTACTGGCTAACCGAGAGTCCACTGAGGCAGTAGCACGAGTGGTAGTGATCTCTGTTCTTTCCAGGTTTATCCCTCAATCCTCCCTCCAGCACCTGTGTAGTTTCAATTACGATATGAAATTTCACGTCTAGAGAATTATAGCTCATCACAAAATCTGAAAATAGCGACTCAAGATATCATCTATGGAAGAAATAAGATGTTTTTTCACCTGTGCACAAAGCAGGATGTATTGCTGCAGGGCAATGTTGTGGAACAACGGGCCTATTTGGTTGCTCTGCTTTACAAAATCAAATCCGAACTTCGCATAATCCACTGTTTCAGAACAAAATAAGAACGTTGAAATAACTCAAGATCAGACCTAACACCTTATGATCAAAGCAGTAAACACTAGTATGTAACGTAGGTTATGAACAGTACTAGAAATTTCTATTAAATTAGCAAAAAGTGTCGAGGGTAGACAGCATACTGACTACTGAGACCAAATGACACTAGTCCAATTTGTGGTGACAAGGAGTTTCGTTTGACCCAAAGTCAACATGATTTTGTATATATGGCAAGTCATGCCGGATACTGCATACTGAGATTTACCCGTGATCCCCCCCGCGTAAATATGAGGATTGGGAGCGTACCAGGGCGCATGGAGCGGAGGACTACTACCCACGCGGCCACGCCCCACGAAGGAGCTTGGACCCGATCACCCAGAAGGGCGGCACTAGGGGTGGGCAAAAATGGTTTGGCTGCAGACCGGGAAACCACGCTCTAATTTTTTATCGGATACAAAGAAGAAAAATGAACTAGCTTCTCTCTCCAAGTCGTTCTGCCTCGACCGGGCCACACTCTTGCGTGGGTCGTGGCCACCGACACGTGCCACTTCCCTCCGTGTCAGGACCTCAATCCATCGTCCCCTCTCGACCGGGTCCAAACTCCCAGCGACCGGAAGGGTTGCTGCACCCCCGGGCGATGCAACCAGTAACACCTTCTACCCTAGCTGGCCGGAGTCTGCTCCCCGTGCTAAGAGTCGCGACCGAACAGAGCCTCCTCCTCGATGGATAGGCCATCCACGCTGATCGAGCCACGCTCCACCAACAAAAAGTCGAGGCAAGGCTGCATCCCTGCCGACCATCTCAACCACCTCTCGTGTGTCCACTCTGCCCAACTCCACCTTCTAGGGCTACGACGGTTCACATCCCCCGTCCCACCAAAGAGCCACGGCAATTCACTCGATCGGGAGACAAGGAAATAAAGGAACACTCCAACCACATTTCTTAGGTATCACCCGGAGGGGCCCACTCCCCAAACCAGGATACCCCCTATTGTGTGCGGATTTGCGTCATAGTTGTCTTAATGGACTAAAACTGCAAAACTTGAGAAGAGCACTAGTCATACCATCAACAGTTCATCACAATTCCAAAAGAGAAACACACCAGCTTCCTTCAGTGTGTTACTTTAGAGTTTATTTACCCACTGAACAAGATATATAAAGCATGGTATTTACAAGGAATCTCAGGCGACTACTTATCTGACCAGATATTTGAAGCAGAAATAGTATTTGATAAAGACACACTCGCCCCACAATTTGATTTTCCATAAGAAAATATTGCGCATAAATACTGACCGATAGAAGATTCTTCTGAAGCCAACCCAGAGGAGCTGGTCCCACAAGCATCATCTACTGAAGATAGTTTGCTGGAATATGATGGTTTAGATTGTTCATCAACAATTGTCATCAGTTTTTGTGCTAAAGCAATAGCAGCTCCCTGAACATACACCAGACATCTGTCATATATGGAGCAGAACATGTGGCTAAAAAAAGCAAATACAGTAGAGCTACTTGCCTGCCAAAAGGAGTAGCAACCATCAACCAATTTATTGGTCCGTCCCTGGAATCCGCATTCCACTCCTTGACGAAATGCCACCCAGCCCTAAATGAACAGGCCCTCATTAGTGTTGCAACAAACAGAAATTATATAACTCCGTCCGTTCCTAAATATAAGGCGTATAAATTTAGTCAAAAGTCAAAGCTTGCTAAGTTTGATAAAAAATATAGAAGAAAATATCAACATCTATAATACTGAATAAATACAGTATGAAAATCAATTTTATGATGGATTTATTGATGTTAATTTAGTATTTTAGATGTCAGTATTTTTGTCTATAAACTTGGTTGAACTTGCAATGGATTGACTTTTGACTAAAATTTATACGTCTTATAATTTGGAATGGAGGGAGCATGTGGCTGCAAAGTAAAACTTCAGATATTTCCTTGAAAAAGGTCTACTTTTCTACCTAGTGTTTTTGCAAAAGTTACTTCCAACTCTAAACTCTCGCAAAAGGTAACTTCTTTACAACCTTTGGCTGGTTTCGCAAGTGGTTTCAGCTGGCGTCAATGTCATGCCAGTGATGTGTCACCAAACAAACCATTTCATGTTGATTAGACGGGTAAAGGTTTCAGCTAAACCACACTGAGCTCTCACTATTGGTCCCTTTGCCGTATCTCGCTCTGTTTCTCTTTGTTCTCTCTCTTTACCGATCTGTCCGATCACATGGACATGACGTCTAAACACATGGCATCCACGCTAGTTAAAAACCACTTGCCTAACCACCAAAGTTTGTAAACTGGACAGTTTTGGTCGTTAGATATTGCAACTTGGACATTTTTTAGAGTCAGTTGAGGATTGAGAAGTGGACCTCTATTTCCTAATAATAACTATAGCGGTGATTTAGAATAAATATCTGAAACGTTTCTTCACTCATATAATTGAAAACCAAAGGACAAGCTTCAACTAATTGAACAAAAACTAAATAAGTTCCTAGTATAAGGGTCAGTTACTGAAATCAAAGAAGCCAGAAGTAGCACACCACACTCTAACAGAAGGAAAACTGAATAAGGTAATAGGGGCTGTTGTCTTACAATCAAGCTAGGCAAATCGAGTTTCTCCACTTCATTAAGCAGGACCATTGCAGCCAGCCCACAATACGTGTACCTTATCAAAGCAACTTTTATTTGAAGTTCTTGACAGATACATCCAGAAAATTATCAGAGATCATCCTTAGAAACATACCCACCATGAGCTTCAGCATAAGGTTCCCCCGCAATCCCACCTTCATAAGTTTGACAACTGGGCATAGAGTTTAAGAATTAACCAGTCATTCTATAGAAAAAAGAGACCAGAACAAACCAGCCAGATATTTTGCAATTGCAAAATTGACAATCACATTAACCAAAGCAAACCTTGCTATGTAGTTTCCAACACCTTTTGCCAGGTCAGCATCAAGAATGTTCACGAGGCTGGCGACCTAATCTCAACAGACGAAATATTATAGAACAGCAACAAAAATATTAAGAACTGTAAGAAACTCACCGATATTGCAGTATAGCAAGCACGAACATCGATTTCACCACCATCATGCATTCTGGTTGAAGGATATTCAATGGAGCAACAGACATTAGGTGGAAGGAACTTGGTATGGAAAGAATATTTTCCTTGCCCAATGTATTATCGAGAAAATGCAGACCTGAAAGCACCTGATTTGTCCTTCATTAGAAGCATAAACTTGTACAGATTGTCCCTGATTAACAAAACAGAACTGTTAACAAAATGACACAGATGTAATTCATATCTTTCTCTAAGAGCAGACATGGATTTACCTTTTTATAGATGATAGTGCTCTTTCACTCCCTATGGTTACAAGTGTATTTACAGCAGCATACGATGTAGCAAGATGCGGTAACTGCCAAAGAGAAGGGGAGCAACAGGATGAAGTTCAAAATTGGGCAGTAGAAATTATCATCTTAAATGAGTGTGCAAGCATGATATAAAATCAGTTGATCAAATAACAAACAAGATTAATGCTATCTCTGAACTTTGAAAAGATTGGAAAACAAAACCACTACAACAGCTAGCTTTGCCAACTACAGTAGACCTTCAGTCATATAAACACATCAGGTCACTGAATACCAAAAACACAGGTACGTATTTCATATAAAATAGATATCCCAAGTTTTTATCACGCTAAAGTCAGGTTCAGTATCTCTACACCCCAGCATTGACATGACCTGTCCCAAGTTCCATGGCTGTCTAAAATTGCATTTGAGGAATCAATGCAAAAGATTAACCAACCCAAAGCTAATACTGAAGCTAAATGTGTGGAACTTAAGAAAAGTTTGAGATGAGAGCAAACCTGCCCAGGTCCACCAGCGTATCCACCATGTTTGTCCTGAAACAATTATAATTACAAACCCACATAAGAGACCAAATGGCATTGAAATATTCAGAATCACTGTATGTGCAAATGTGTGCCTTCTGTGCTTTAGTTATGTATAATAACTATTAAAAATCAGTAAACGTAAAAATCATATTGCTTAAAAAACTTTTAAGGGACAACATGAGGTGACCAAGTAGCACAAAATAAATTAAAGCTTATTTTCCAGTACCATCCTTCTACAAAAGCAACATTACTCAACTGAAGCATGACGCTATATAGTTTACTAGATCTAAAATGTACTGTTCTGTGCAACCAGAATCTAGTGTCATGGTAACACGTGGATGAGATATCTATTCATCTAGCCAAAGCCATATTAAGCAGGCTAGCAAAGCTGTTCAGCCATTCAATCTCGTTCTCATCTCAAGGAGAGCGAAAGTGTGAAAATCAGTCTGCTTATAAAGTTATCGACAGATATATCTTTAAGCATAGGATTAAGAAATTTAACAGCAAACTGTACCAACACATCAGGCAGTTATATGGTAGCAGATCCAAACCTGGCATCGAGATAAAAAGTCCACAATATCGTTCTCGAGGTCATCGTCAAGCGTTTCGTCCAACAAAGCAAGTCCGTGAACCATCCAATAGCACAACCAAGGTCGACTGGAACAACCAGAAGGAAAATATGAGCAAAATATAGACCAGGGATGGCATGCAAGTCAATTCAACACTGGAGAATCATTACTTGGCATCGAGTACATGGAAGCTCGGTCCAAGATGCCTCAGACTTTTCGTCAAATACTCGACATGCTGATCACGCCACAGCTCTAGCCTGCAACAGAAGAATAAAAACACGATCAAAGCTCGGCATAAGCAGGTGGATAGCATCACAATCTCAATTAGTGCTTGTTAAAGAATTAAAGTTAAAAGGCACACTCGTACAGTCCTACAACACCTAATTGACGGCACTAAAGCTTCTAAGAGCAAATATGCTGATACCACAATCAAGCAATCCTTCCATCACATCTGCTAAATAGGTGAATTTATCAGTGAACTTCCAATTCCGAGCAGAAGCCAAGCAGAAGTGCAGAACCATCTGATCCCCGTACTAACCGAGCCCATCTCTCGCACCCAAACCCTCCACTCCCAAACACTGCGAATAGCAGCCGAAGTAATACCGAGCGTGGTGGAGGGATCCTTACATGACGGACTTGGTGTTGGGCGGGGCGTCAAAGAGGACGCGGTAGATGTCGGCTACCCGCGCCTCCACCTTCATCTGCTCCACCTGCGTCACGGTGAGCCGGGGCAGCTCAGCGGCCCCGCCGTCCTCCGACGGGTCGCCCCCTGTGGGAGCCGGCGGCGGCGGCGGCTGCGGCTGCTGCTGCGGCTGCGACGAGGATTCCATCGGGGGAGTAGTGGGACGGAGTAGTGCTGCCGCGGCTGCGAGCTCTGTCTCTGTGTGGTCGCGCGGATCTCAGCAAAAGGCAAACTCCTTAGTTTTTTTTTCTTAGGTACAATTCGATGCCAATACAGAAGTGAAAGTGGCAAACCTAGCCCAACATACAGTGAGGCGCAATGGACCAGCCCATCTTCCTGGCGAGGCCGTGCTATACCTGCCCGGCCCGAGCCCGAACGGATCATTCCCACCACCGCACACACGGCCGCGCCGCCCCCGCCGCCGCCGCACCGTAGGGCAGAGTCTCTTTCCGCCTAGCGGCTGCGGCAACCGAAGCAGCAGGAGGAGGAGGAAGGAGGAGCACACCGCGTTGAGATGGCTGCCATGGTCGGAGCGCGCAGGGCTCTCTTCGCCGCCCGCTACTCCCCTCGCGGCGAGCTCGCCGCTGCGCTCGTCTCCCCGGCCCGGCGCGTCGATTCGCTGCCCAGGTAACTCACGCCGCTCCGGTAACTCGTCGAGTCCTATCCTACGACGGGTCTTCCCCTGCCTTGCCAATCTAGTGTAGTTTGTGACGTTCGCATGATTTCACTCATCATCCAGTGGTTTAGCTCTCTCTGTGAAATTTGCTGTTGAAAATAAATCCACGTACGTTAAATATAGAAGAAATCGATTTTACTTGGAGCTTGAAATGGCAAAAATACGAAGCACAGACGCCAACCCACCCATGCCACCGTAGAGGAACTGCAGAGAGCAGTTTCTGAAACTAGCTTGCCACTTCAACCACGAATTGTAATTTCACTGTCCGCGGACCCAAACAGATTGCTTTGACGCCTCAAAATGTCCTAGATGGTTTCCTCTTGAAAATGTGTTTCTTGCCTGAAAACTCACGTGCTTCGTTTGCTATTCTGTTTCAGTCTTCCAGCTGAAAGAGGATGTCTGCGTTCTTGGGCTCCATACCGAGCCGCTGGCAATCTGGCATCCGAACAAGTTGATGGAGACTACCACTGCGAGTGGGGGGTGCAGAACGAGGGGAACTACGGCATGTCCCGCTCGAATCACTCAGCGGATCATCAAAGCCGCCCCCTGCAGAGGGATCCCCCTTCAGCTCATTCTTCAGAAGGCACTGACAGAAATAAAGGTGTGCATGTTGGTGGCTCTGTCAATGGGCATTATGGACGCAATTCTGAGCAGCATTACCAAAGTGGTGGATCATATGGCTTACCAAGTAGTCGCCAGCCATATACCGCTGCAAGAGTGGATAACGAGACAGCTGGATATAATACCAGGCAACCTTATGGGGGCAGTAGCGCATACAGTCATCAAAGCCCCAATGGCGATCTACAAAATGCTCATCGGCAGCATCACAATGGCACACAAGCTAATAATGGCCTTTCTGCAGATGGTAACGTGCAAATGAATCACCATCCTACTGGATATGCCACATACAACTCTGGATACAGCACCCGAAGTAACCAGCAGAACTATACTGGTGGGCAGTATGGATACGGTCCATCAGCATATCAAAACTCAACTGGAAATGATCATCAAGTGTTTCAGCAACAGAAGGTTGATCAGATATCTGATGGTAACTACACAAATAGGCCTGGCAATTCTGCCTCACAATATCCGAACCCAAGCAGTTCCTCTAAGGTGCATGTTGCAGGATTTCAACAAGGCCACAATGGTGATCTTGCATACAGTGCCAGGCAACCTGATCGGGCCAGTAGTGCATACAATCACCAAAGTCCTAGGGAGGATCCACCAAATACTCATCAACAGCACAATGGCACTGGATATGGCACACACAGCTTAGGTTACAATACCCAGGGTAACCAGCATAACTATACCAGTAGGCAGAATGGATACGGTCCTTCAGGACAATCATATCAAAACTCAGCTGGAAATGTTCAGCAACAGAATGACTATCAAAGGGGTGATTATACAAATATGCCTGGAAATTCTGCCTCCCAGTATACAAATCGTAGCAGTTTCCATAATGAGCACTCTGCAGGATTTCAGCAAAGCCATGCTTCACAAGCCTATCCGAGTCCTTATGCTGCTAACAAAGTTGACACACATAGAAATCATCCAGGGCATTTCATGAATGTAAACACAGATGTACAGAGCAACCGTAATGGAATTTATCAAGAAAAGCATTTAGGTATTCAACCTATCACATCAGCTGAGAACAACTTGACCGGTACACCATATCAAGATAGCATGTACCAGCATTCACGACCTGGCAGCCTTCCAAATGATGGATCACCTTCCAAAGTATCTGACGAAGCTGGTGGCATACCCAAAGGCACTATTGAAGAACTGGATAAGTTATGGGAAGAAGGGAAAGTAAAAGAAGCTCTTGAAGCTCTACCAATGCTGCGAGAAAAAGGCATTATACTGCATGCTCCTCAATACTTTAAATTGATGCAAGCATGTGCTGATGCATCTGCTCTTGCAGAAGCAAGACAAATACATCATGAAATATCTCAATCTGAACTAGCTGCTGACAAAGATGTTAACAACAAAATTTTGGACATGTATGCTAAATGTGCCTCGATGGAAGATGCAAAGAAACTGTTCAGTACTATGGCTCAGCGTGATTTGGCATCTTGGAGCACTATGATCTCAGGGTTTGTGCACAATGGTCTTGGTGAAGAGGCAACTGATTTGTTTGATCAGTTTAAGCAGACAGGAGATAAACCAGATCCTGGCATGTTCACACATGTTTTCTTGGCCTGTGGAATTTTGGCATCTGTCGATGAGGGCATGTTGCATTTTGAATCAATGCAGAAGGATTTTGGTATAACTCCTGCCATGAATCATTATGCCAGCATTGTTAATATGCTTGGCCAGTCTGGCTATCTTGATGAAGCTCGTGAATTTGTTGAACGGATGCCAATGGAACCGAGCATTGATGTGTGGGAAAGTTTGATGAATATGTGTCGACTTAATGGATCTTTGGAGCTGGGAGATCGCTGTGCTCAGATTATAGAACGTCTGGATCCTTCTAGGCTGAATGAGCAGTCTAAAATGGGTCTTTTCCCTGTGAATGCTTCAGACCTTGCAAAAGAGAAAGAAAGGAAAAAGGCTAATTCTGTTGAAGCTAGAAGCAAAGTTCATGAATACAGAGCAGGGGATAGATCCCATCCTGAAACCTTTAAGATCTATGAAGAGCTGAGGTACTTGGCGGCTCATATGAAGGAGGCAGGCTATGTTGCGGATACTCGATTTGTGCTCCACGATGTTGATCCAGAAACTAAAGAGGAGGCCTTGCTAGCTCATAGTGAGAGACTAGCTGTTAGTTACGGTCTTATAACCAGCGCTGTCCGTTCGCCTATTCGGGTTATAAAGAATCTTCGCTCCTGCGGAGATTGTCATACAGCTTTGAAGATAATCTCTAAACTTGTTGGCCGCCAGATCGTTGCAAGGGATGCGAAGAGGTTCCACCATTTCGAAAATGGTGTCTGCTCTTGCAAAGACTACTGGTAAAAAGAACGCAACAAGTTTGCATTGTTACCGAACTTAATAGGTACAAAACCACAATAGATTGTGTAAATCCTAAAGGTATGCTGCAGCCTATGAAACATTTAGTTAACCACAAGTTTCATGTTAGGGACATGTTGTATCCTCTATTATTTAACGCCTCGTTTAAGTGTTCTACTTCTGGAATTTAAGCTTGAAACATTCTTTATCTGATGATGACCCTTGACGAAGCTAGGCCTAGCCAAAGAAAAATGCCTAGAGCCTAGAGGAACATTTTCGTGGTGTATGTGACAACTATTGCATTCACCTAATTCTTGAAGAAAATTACTGACCTTTTCGTGTGATGCAACAAAACAAAACAACTGTCACGAGATCTTGTTCATGTGTTCTTCAAATTTTTTATAAGAATTCAGAAGGACTTATATCCCATATGTGTAACCTTTGATTTATAGGATTGTACTCCTCATATGTGTGTTTTGTACCGAAAACCTAAAATGGAGACCGGGCTACATGGTGCCCGATTTTTCAAAAATTCAAAATCGACATTTTTTTGTTTCAAAAAATCGAGAATTTTTTTTCCATATGTAGATATTGTCGAGATTTACAATCGTGCAAATTTTTAACTCCAAATATGTTGTATTTTGGGTTGCACAAAAAAGAAAAATGGGTGGATCTGAGTGGTGAACAATACGCAGTTTCAAAAATTTGAAAATTTCCCCGATTTGTCATTTTGGTACAGCCCAAAATACGACGAGTTTTAAGGTAATTTTTTGCACGATTGTAGATCTCTACACTATCAACATTTGTGATTCTTTTCGCGATTTTTGGAAACTCGAAAAATGTCATTTTTGATTTTTCCAAAAAAAAAAGGCTACATGTTGGGCGGGTTCCAAAAATCCACTCTCTGTTTTGTACACTTTATAAGAAAAAAAAGTCCATGTACGCATATAGCTTATGGTGCAATCAAATCACATAAGATTATTCATGACAGATCAACACGTCTTTTTGTTCTCCGTATGTGTATTGATAATCATGTACATAGAAAAAACCTTAGTCTGCTACTCCCTCCGACCCGAAATAATGGGCGCGCCGTTGTTTTTGCAAAAAAAAACCCTGGTGTTTTTCACCTGAAGACACGAGTCCTCCCGCAGTCTCTCCTTCCTCTCCGACCCGACGCCGCCCTGCTCCGCCCCGTCCCTCGCCGCCTGCTCCGCCCAGTCCCGCGCCTCCTGCTCCGCCCCGTTCCGCGCCGCCTGCTCTCCTCGTCTCCCCCAAGGACCCAAGGACGAGGGAGATCAAATCTTTTTTCCCCCAAGATCCTAATTTTGCCGCTGTTGACCTCCGGCGGCCGGGCCGTGGAGGAGCACGGGGACGGCGACCTCGTCGCGGAGGCTCACGGGTCAACGACATCCTCGCCTCCAGCGACACGGAGCAGCTTACCTCCTCGCCGCCTGCTGTCTTCGGCGGAGGCAGGGGAGGCGGCAGGGGCGGAGGCAGGGGAGGCGGCAGGGGCGGGCCCAGCATGAAGGGCGGGAGCAAGGTGGTCGTCGTGCCGCACAAGCACGACGGCGTCTTCATCGCCAAGGCCAAGGAGGACGCGCTCTGCACCGGTAGAAGCTCGTCTCTGTCCAGGCAACTTCTCGAGTTAAACTTTTTCTGTGACCAGCTAGTGAGCTGATGAATTACTGGTCTGTGGTACTCGTGTAGTGCTTTGCTTGTGGTGCTGCTGTAACATTTGAGGAAGATGATCTAGCTAGTGGCTGTGGCTGTGGTGATAATCTCAATTATCTGCCAAAAGCAGAAGAACAGGTGTGTGCTTCTCTGAACTATTACGTTCAGAGTTGTGCCTCTGTTAAAATCAAGTGTAAAGTATATTTCAGTTCAGATGGGCAGTTCAGTTTCAGTTTCAGAAGGAAAATATCAGATGAGTGCCTTCCACCACTAGTTAGGCCCTTGGAACCTTGGGCTTGATGTTGCTTACATTCATGACAACATTGCACACTTAATGCCAGACATTAGTTGTCTGTAATGCGAGGACATTTGTGTAGTGACCAAATTTATTTTAGCTGTCAATATTGCTATAGCAGCTGCTGGCATTGGTCTTCTGTACCTTTTCTGTATAACTCAAGCATGATCATTTAAACAAGGACAGCTGCACCTTTTCTGTATACTACTGATCATGAAGGTATATCTAAAAAAGGGTTAGCAATAACCTCTAGCATCCATGTGTCTGCTCATCTGTTTCAATGCAAAAAAAAGGGTTTCATGTAAGGGTCTGTTACTAGGTTTCATGTAAGCTGTCTGTGTTATTTTTTTGTCTATTGCATTGCAGTTACCTGTTCTTGAACTTCTTTCTACAAATGCAAATAGGAACCATATAGACCAGACTCAGTTTTGCAGTATTCTACTCAGTTTGGTTCTGTTTTACTGCAGTTTCAGTAAAACAGAGTTCTGGTTCTGGGAAACTGCAGTTAGAAGCATTAATCAGATCACTGGACTGAGTGTGCACACTGGATGAGCAGCATGCTATACTGTGTAAAGAAACTAGTCAGTATCTTGTTTAATGGTCAACAATCTCTCAGCTAAACCATGACTGAAACTGGGCTAGTGTTGATTATGTTTGCTGTATACATAATTAATGCATAGGCAGACACATGGTTCAGTTGTATATCACTGAACTGAGACCTATGATGGAGCTGTTTGTGAATCTGTAAGTACAGGTATATTGACACTGCTATTTGTGGGGACCCCAGACCGGCAGTCTGAGACCTCCAGTATGCATACATTCACGATCCCAAGATCAACAGTCGTGAACAACATACTTAAGTTGGTACACAGATTACATCATCCATTACACGAATACTTAAGGTCTTACACAAAGGGGGCACATGACCACGCCTTATTCAACAGCCACGCAGGGCCGACAAACTACTCATAACACAGCGGAAGACATTAACACACAACGTGATAGAGCCCAAGTCATGCCTTAACCTACAGGCTGCTGACCGGGAAACGTTCCTAGTTCGCAGGGTCGTCGGGGTAGTACTCCTCCCCGTAGAACTCCTCCTGAGGCTGCTCCTCAAAGTCTGGCTAAGACAATAGCCAGGGACGAAACCAATATGAGTACATTTGATTGTACTCGCAAGACATCCCGAATGAAGCTTATAAGATGCAATCATGCTTATATGGTGGAATGGGTAGGCTGTAATTAGGGTTCACTACCCATGATGGATGAAAGATTCATCATGGTTGATTAACATCTCTATATCTTTATTGAAAAAGATACTTCAAAAGATAAGTTTTCGCAAAGAATATTGAAGAGAAGAGCAGATTTTTCTTTGCAAAACTTCTTGGAAAACACTCATCAGGTTTCCATCATCAGCACCTCCCAGGTACTTAATCCGCCTTTCCAGTACCTCCCAGGTACACTCCTTTCCAAAACCTCCTTTTTAAAAACATCGACACAATGCTAGACGACATTGACCATTCAGCTGTCCATGACCGCGGACGCGGCTATTCGAATAGTTTTGACTCTGCAGAGTTTGTACACTTTCACCACACCATCCGGTACATCTGCCGTGAACACCACGGACTGCCCGCGACAGTATGCGAACATCAGATAACCGATCATAACTTCCACTATGTCTATGCTAGTATGCGATTACCTCTTCAGTGGGTTTGTTCTCCCCGGCACCGAGTGAGCTAGCCGTATCGATCCGGTTGCCCCTAGACATCACACCGCCATGGCAGGAGACCCACTGTTGCTTGCCGGTGGCACTCGCAGTCCACACTTTGTATGCCCATATCCAGCATTCGGTTCCGGGGACTTTAACCCCTTCTAGCCAATTGAGGTAAAGTCTCACACTAACACAAACAAGCTTCCATTAAGCCCGTGCCCATTTTGAGTGATGTGGTTGTACGGTAGGGCTGTCAGGCACAAGACTAGTCTATGTGTCGTTTTCGAAAAACATTTCCAAAACATCTTCTTCACAATCCTCCCGTGGACAAGGTCCCACCTTTCCCGGGTTTTTCTTTTAAAACCTTTGTTTTTCGAAAACACACTTTTAGGGGTGTCCACTTAGGGACTTCAAAATTATTAACTTGTGGTGGTAAATATTCCATATGGTGGCTAAGGGCTTGGTAACACCAAGTTGTAACTAATGGCAATGTAATAATTTATAATAACACTAGTAGTAATGGCCATATCAAAAATAGTTTTGTTTTTCCAAGTTTTTGTAAAACTTCAGAAGTAAATCATGCATGATATAATGATAAGTATAGTAGCAAGCATTTGGGAGCTTGCCTTGGTACTGGTCAAAGTCTTGTCCCTGAAATAAACAGGATTGACAATAGGCCTCCTCAGCAACAGCTTCTTCCTCGGGTTCTAGCGTCGCAAAAGAGAGTAACCACCAATCAGTACCAACTAAAGGTACATACTAGCAACAAGCATCACATACAGCAAGCAAACATCATTGCACAACAATCATCTACTTTTCAAAAATAAAAATCTACCACATATTTTTATTTGAAAAGAAAACTAATAGAGCTATGCTCTAGTTTGAGAATTTTATTCTCAAACCAAAATGCAATGGGGTCAGTGGGTGTACCACTATCAACCAAAGCATAAAGAGGTCATTTAGCCTCTGGTCATTTACAAAAGTCACCTAAACACAAGCTAGACAAAAATCTATTCATACTAGTGAGTCACAAATATTATCAAAAGTAATATTCTAGTTAAACATGCTTTGCTAAGGGCTAAGTAATATCCAAACAAGGGTGACATGCTATTCAACCAGTAGCAACATAACAAGCTACTGATGTTCACACAACACTCTCTAAAGTCATTCCATATAAAGGATTTTTATCCTCATACAATCCCTAAATGCTAGAAAAGTCTAGGAAATAGTCCTACTAGTGATAATATCCTCTCACAACACATGAAGCACTCAACTTCTCCTAGCATGTTATCAATATGAAGTAACACAATCATAACAGAGAATATCAAACCTACACATGCTAGAAATCACAAAAAGAATACTAACCCATATTATAAAACTAAATAAAACTATAAATAATTATTATCAGAAAAGCATAAAATCTAGTTTTGCTCACCCAATTAAATCTACAGCTCAATAAATCACACCAAGATAGGATTAGGTACTCCTAAACATATACAAGCCAACACAATTGGATTCACTTCAAAAATCATCACCAAATAATTTCCAAAAATCCTAGAATAGCCTACTGGACATTTACAGAAATGCATGCCATTTTAATTAGGTTGATCTTTAGCAAGCAAGACCAAGTTCTACTGCTAGGTAACACTTAGAGCTTTCCAAAACAGTTGAGTTTGCATTTTTGTGATTCTTAGAAAAAAAGATATTTAAGTTTTAGTGAAAACCAGTACTTCTGCCTCTCCATTTATTTCTCCAAAAATAATGACTAAAATGTAGATCTACAAGTTGGGTGTGTTTAAGAACTTGCAGAGGTACTACCCAGATTTTTGGTTTGATTTTATTTTGCATTTTCCTATTTTAAACGGATTTAAACCAGAGACACATATTCTGCCAGTTTCTAAAAACTGAAAATCACAGAAAAGAAAAAAAAAACGGCGCACGGGCCGAATCTCGCTGGGCGAGCCCAGCTAAGGCCGAAGCGGCCCAGCTAGGTGCGCGCGCGTGGCGCGGCGCGGGAACGGGTGGCGTTCAAAGGGAGCCGTCGATCTGGAGATCGACGGTCCAGACGCGTCTTCTTCCTCTCCTCTCTCTCTCTCTCTCACCGCGACACGGGAAGATCGAGCTCGGGGATAGCTCACCTAGGGGCGACGTGGGGCGGTGGCGAGTGGTTGGGGCGGTCACGCGAGCTTGAATCCGTGCAGGGGTGGCGGCGGCAGCGGCAACGGTGCCACGGTGCAACTCCGGCGAGCTCGAGGTCCGGCGGGACGTCGAGGACGGCGGCGGCGCTTCTGCAGGCAAGAGGCCAGGAAAACGTGTCAGGGGCGTGTTCTGGAAGCTCGGCGGTGCGATGGTGCAGAGAGGTAGGAGAAATCGGCAGTGGAGCGGCGGCAACCTCCAACGCGACCTCGCTCGGGCTCCGGCGAGTTCTTCCTCCGCCTCGCTCGCAGAGAGCGAGAGGTAAGGAAAAGATGGGGTGGGGCGGGTGCGGTGGATGTGTGGAGGTGGGTGGCGAAGTGTGAGAGGCAGTGGTGGCTTAAATCCGAGGAAAACATCCTCTCCCCCACTCGGTGTCAACGGCCGGGCGGCGTGGGTGTGTTCGAGCACGCAAACGTCGGCTCTGGGCTTCCTCAGGGCGTCAACTGGTGTCCTCTCCGTTGAGTGGGTTCTGGGCAGGGCAAGGACGCGAGGAGGAGTGAAGAAATGGGCTGCTCTCTCCTCACGGTCCACTCCCGAGTCACATCACGGCCACCTCCATGTCTCCTCTCCTACTGCTCCTCGTTGACCTCAACGAAGCCATACAATGGCATGGAGATGAAGTGGGGACATGGGGGAGTAGAATGGACATGGTCGCTCCCTCTGGTTCGCACGAAATCAACACGAAAACGTGCTCCAAAATTCTGCCCGTGCTGTGAACAGTAATCTTCAGAAAATTCAGTTTTTCAGAAAAACGGCTAAGTGTCAGGGCAGTCAACAGATAGCAAAAGTTGCTGCTTTAATCACCTAGCAAATCAAGTCCAAATGGAAAAATTTAAATTGGTAAATGATCTCCAGGTTGAATACTTCCATTTAATATTTTTGGTCCATTTTTGAAAAATGTTTAAGGGCAGGGAAACATGCTGGTAAGTGGGCTACTCTCTGACTGTTTCTGACTTTTCTGTTTTTCTGTTTTTTTTTCTGTTTTCTGTCTTAATCTTTAGCCATATAAACATGCATGTATCTAGGGGTTCCAAAGGTACAAAAGGTGATCCAAGGGCATGGAACCAATGTCCACACACCATAGATCATCTCCAAACTCAAATTTTCCATAATTGCACATTTTAACCACATAAAATAACATGTCCAAAACAGCAAGTCTTAACAGATTTCAGAAAATAAAAACCTAATTAGAAAATTCTAAAAATTTGTTTTGCACAAACCACAAGCACTAATATTTCACACATGGATGATCAAGAGTACAAGCACAAGTGGGTTCACACATAGGTTCATAATTTGGAGTCTCACTTATTCTACAAAAGGCTAAAAATAAAAACGGGGGATTAAAAATGGGGGTGTGACAGATCTTCCCCCCTTAAAAGAATCTCGTCCCGAGATTCGCAGGTCTAAGCATTAAGAAAATCAGGGAACTCCTTCCTGATATCTTCTTCACGTTCCCAGGTAGCTTCTTCCTCAGAATGATTCGTCCACTGAATCTTGAGGAATTTAATAGCACGCTTCCTGGTCACACGCACATTCTCCTCGAGAACGCGTAGGGGTCTGTCACGGTAGGTTAGGTCTTGGTTCAGGTCAATGGTCCTGAAGTCGACATCTTGGTAGGTGAGATTCTTCTCGGGTACATGAAGACATTTCCGGAGCAACGACACATGAAAAACATCATGAAAATCTGACAGCTCTTCCGGCAATTCAAGCTGATAAGACACTTCACCACGACGGGCTAAGATCTTGAAAGGGCCAATATACCGGGGTGCAAGCTTTCCCTTGACATGAAAACGCTGCATCCCTTTGAGTGGTGTGACTCGAAGATATACGAAATCTCCAACACGGAAAGATACATCCGACGCTTCGAGTCTGCGTAACTCTTTTGGCGGGATTGAGCTGCCTTGAGATGATCACGAATAAGCTGGACTTGTTCCTCCGCAGCACGCAAAGTGTCTACACCAAAAATCTGACTGTCACCAGACTCAGACCAATTCAGAGGTGTACGACATCTGCGTCCATACAGGGCTTCAAAAGGGGCCATTTTCAAACTAGACTGGTAGCTGTTGTTGTAAGAAAACTCTGCGAAAGGCAGACAGTCTTCCCACTTGGCTCCATAAGACAAAACACAAGCACGGAGCATGTCTTCCAGAATTTGGTTCACACGCTCTGTTTGTCCTCCAGTCTGTGGGTGATAGGCTGTGCTAAAGGCTAGTTTGGTTCCAAGGGCTTCGTGTAATTTTTTCCAAAATCGAGAAGTGAACTGACTTCCTCGATCAGACACAATCCTCTCAGGGATTCCATGCAGACTAACAACCCGTGAAATGTAAAGATCAGCAAGCTGGTTTCCACTGTGAGTGGTTCGGACAGGAATAAAGTGAGCAACTTTAGTGAGTCTGTCCACAACAACCCATATGGCATCATGACCACGGCTAGACTTTGGAAGTCCAGTAATGAAGTCCATCCCAACTTCATCCCATTTCCAGCTTGGCACTTGCAAGGGTTGCAACAATCCAGCAGGGCGCTGGTGCTCAGCTTTCACTTGCTGACACACAGAACATTTGGCTACAAACAAAGCAATCTCTCGCTTCATTCCATGCCACCAAAATCTCTCCTTCAAATCTTGGTACATCTTGGTTCCTCCGGGATGGATAGAATACAAAGAATCGTGAGCTTCTGCCAGAATGGTCTGTTTCAGCTCAGACTCGGAAGGAACACAAATGCGACCTTTATACCACAATACTCCCTCGGAATCAATAGTAAATCCAGGTACCTCTTCCCGCTTCATACGGTTCTTGATTCCCTCAATACTCTTTTGGCCTTGTTGAGCTTCTTTGATCTGATCAACCAGAGTGGGTTTAACTTCCATGGTATCCAGCATACCATAGCTGACCACTTCAATACCAAGTTGTTCAAGTTCTTTCCATAACTCCGGTTGCCTAATTTTGATCATTGAATTCAAAGAAACAGGCTCTCGGCTAAGAGCATCGGCAACTACATTTGCTTTGCCTGGATGGTAGTGGATACTTAGATCATAATCTTTAATGAGCTCAATCCAGCGGCGTTGCCTCATGTTAAGCTCACGCTGAGTGAAGATATACTTCAGACTCTTATGATCAGTATATATTTCACACCTTTTACCCATAAGAAAATGTCGCCATGCCTTGAGAGCATGAACAACTGCGGCAAGCTCTAAATCATGCGTGGGGTAGTTCAACTCATGTGGTCTCAACTGGCGGGATATATAAGATATGACTTTCCCTTCTTGCATGAGAACACTTCCAAGACCAAGCTTAGAAGCATCACAGTAAACATCGAAACTCTTGGTGACGTCCGGCATAGTGAGAACCGGAGCAGACACCAGTCGGTTCTTCAATTCTTGAAAACTCTTTTCACACTTATCCGTCCATACAAACTTATGGTCCTTCCTGAGCAATTGAGTGAGTGGTCGAGCAATGCTCGAGAATCCCTCAACAAACTTGCGGTAATATCCTGCTAAACCCAGAAATGATCGGACTTCCGTCTGATTGGTTGGGGCAGCACGCTCCAATATGGCCCGAATTAGAGCAGGATCCACAGAAATTCCTCCTTCAGATACCACATGTCCAAGAAATCCGACTTCCCTAAGCCAAAACTGACACTTACTGAACTTAGCATACAGCTGATGCTTACGAAGTGTTTCGAGCACAATTCTCAAATGTTCTTCGTGTTCTTTTTCATTCTTGGAATAAATCAGAATATCGTCAATAAACACTACGACAAACTTGTCCAGATAATCCATGAATACCTTATTCATGAGATTCATGAAATAGGCAGGGGCATTGGTCAGACCAAACGACATCACGGTGTACTCATACAATCCGTAACGGGTGATAAAGGCAGTCTTCGGAATATCGGTCTCACGCACCTTCAACTGATGATAACCGGTGCGAAGATCAATCTTCGAGAAAATTCTAGCCCCATTCATCTGGTCAAATAAGTCCTCAATTTTGGGTAACGGGTATTTGTTCTTGATGGTCACATCATTCAACTTGCGGTAATCCACACATAAGCGAGTGGTACCGTCCCGTTTATCCACAAAAATGACAGGTGATCCCCATGGCGAAGCACTAGGGCGAATCAGACCTTTCCTCAACATATCATCAAGTTGTTTCTTCAGCTCATCTAGCTCTTGCGGGTTCATTCGGTAAGGCTTCTGTGCTATAGGTCCGGTTCCAGGTACTAACTCAATAATAAACTCGATATCCCGATCAGGGGGCATACCGGGTAACTCTTCTGGAAAAACATCCGGGTACTCACATACAACAGGTACTTCTTCCAGTTTAGGTGTGGCTATACCTGTGTGGCAGTGGACTTTCGAAGAAGGCTTGGTTGCGGTAAAGGTCACTTCTTCACCATCACTACTGGTCATAGCAATGGACTTCTTGGTGCAGTCTATAACTCCCTTATACTTGGTCATCCAGTTCATGCCAAGTACTACTTCTATCCCTTGGGATCCCAGTACTACTAGATCAGCATGAAAGGTTTTCCCGTTGATGTCAATGGGTACCTCATTGCAAGAAAGGTTGGTTTTAGCTTTGTCTCCAGGTATTTGCACTAGCATAGGGTTGCGCATAGGTGTAGGTTGCAATCCACTTTTATCAACGAATGGCTTAGTGACAAAGGAATGCGATGCACCAGAATCAAACAGTACTGTTGCTGGTACAGAGTTGACAGGAATCGTACCAATCACCATGTGGGGTGCCTCCTGTGCCTCCTCTGCAGTGACATGATTCAGATGCCCTTTGGTCACATTTGGCTGCTTCTTCTGGACTGGTCCAGGGTTCATCTTGGTTGCATTTGGACGAGCTTGAGTAGCATTCTTGGTAGGACACTCACGAGAAAAATGCCCTTCCTTGCCACAGGCATAACATCCTCCAGTTGGATTCGGGTTGGGTCTTGCAGCACGGTTGAAAAGATTTCCCGTGTTGCTTCCTCCAGGCCTTGGTGCATAAGGAACACGGTAGTTGGGATAGTTCGGCCTTGGTGCAGTCGGGTTAAAGGGGCGAGGTGCATAAGCAGGGACCCTGGGTGGTGGTGGCCTCGCAGGTGGGGTACTGCGAGCTCTGGGTGCACTGGGTCCTCCTTGCATCATCATCTTCCTCTTGCGGTTGTCAAAGGCAATCTGGCGCTTGTGCTCCATCATAATGGCAGCATTGGCGAGTGACTCCAGATCCTGGAATGGTATCACCACAAGGGTGCACTGCAGCTCATCCTGCAGTCCATTCAGGAACCTTTCTTTCTTCTTCTGCTCAGTGTCAATATCACCTGAGGCATACCTAGCCAAAGTGGTAAACTTCTCCCAGTATTCTGACACTGTCATACCTCCTTGCCTCAGCTTCAGAAACTTGTCCCGCATAATATCCATCACACCCTGGGAAATGTGATACTTGCGGAACTTTTCAACAAAGTCTTCCCAACCAAAGACATGGCCAACAGCAGCAGTGGCACGAGTAGTTTCCCACCAAGTCCTTGCAGGTCCAGCGAGAAAATGAGTGGCGAACAGAACTTTGTCATTGGCCTCCACAGACGCAACCTCCAAGTTGTTCGCAATAGTACGGAGCCAGTCATCCGCATCAAGAGGTTCAATGTTCTTGGTAAAGATCGGGGGATTGGTGTTCTGAAAGTTCTTCAGCTTAGAGCGAGCACCATTCCCATTCCCATTCCCATTGCCGTTGTGGTTACCATTCATGTTGCCCATAACGGTGGCCATCTGTTGCAGGGTGTTAAGGGTGGCTGCGCTCTCAGCACGTGAGGCTTGACGGTCTTCCATCATAAGAGCTAAAAGCTGCTCCATCGAAGGTGGTGGTGGTGGTGGTGGACGACGAGGCGGCATGCTAAAGTGAAAAGGGTATAAGACTAGGCACAAAGATAGTTGGAAAACAGCGGCACACAAGTTTATCGAAAAACTATAAGACAAACGGTGAATCGAGGACGACAAGAGTAGCGGCAACACAAACATAAGCACAATATACACATCACATACATAGCATAGAGTCTTACAATTACACATACACAAACATAAGTCTCACAATACAAGCAAAGCTTCAACAGAGCTACATAACAACGGAAACGACTAGGGGACATCGCACTACTACTAGCATCCTGGTCCGACACACAAGTCCACGAGCACAAGGGTCACTGTCTAGTCCTGCTCAACCTCTCCCTCGAAAAGGATCTCCTCAGGATCCTCCTCGTCTCCAAGGAGATCGTCATCCTCCGGCTCACTAGGCTCACTCACGTCCATATCATCAGAAGGTATGTCGTCGTCTGGAAGGAGGTCCTCGTTCTCCTTGCGGAGCCCGGTGTTCTCCTCCTCCAACTCCTCGATAGCCGAGTCCCTCGTAGCCAAATCCTCCCTCGCAGTCTTCAGCCGACCCCTCAGAATGGCGTTGGCTGACTGCAGCGCCTCTACCTTCTTGACGAGACGGTTACGGTCCAAGCGAATGGTCCGCAGCTGTCCCTCCAAGGCGCGGTTCCTCGCAGAGGTGGTACCGTACTCAACCCTCAGACTGTCCAACCTACTCTGAGTGTAGTGCAGAAGAAACTCCATATCCTCTAGGTGAGGACCTAAACCAGCAGGGTCAAACTGATACTCAATGGGCTCCCCCTCCGCATCACGTCTCCCAAGCAGCTCGAACCGGGTACCAACGAAGCGGTAGTCACACTGATAGGCCAAGCGTGCAATCGTCTCCTGGATCACACGGACAGCTCCATCGTTCCAAGAACGCTCGATCACGCAGTAGACGTACACCGGAGCAGTCGGCGTCGTCAGAGGCGGGCGGATAGTGCACTCCACCAGCCAAGACGGGTCTCCGGGAACACCGTCCATCAGTCCTCCTCTCAGCTCTGGCAGCGGACGACCAAGGGTACGGGTCATCTCTACCAGCTCCCTCTGAAAACGAAACGACACCTCGTCTGCCAACCCCAGCTGTCGAGCCTCAGTGAAGACCACGGCCATCTACACAAATTTTAAGTATAATTTAAGTTAGGTACCAGTGTGCAAAATTTTAAGGTATACAAAAGCAACTTAATGTAAGTAGAGTTTAACAACACAGAGGGGATGAGAAATATATAGAATATTTTGGTACTTAGACATCTTCATACTTTGCTTTAGTAAATTAACTTTTTGGGAGTACTTGCTAACGTCCATGCTAACTAAGGTCTCCTAAGGTCAAGATGGCTCTGATACCAACTCTGTGGGGACCCCAGACCGGCAGTCTGAGACCTCCAGTATGCATACATTCACGATCCCAAGATCAACAGTCGTGAACAACATACTTAAGTTGGTACACAGATTACATCATCCATTACACGAATACTTAAGGTCTTACACAAAGGGGGCACATGACCACGCCTTATTCAACAGCCACGCAGGGCCGACAAACTACTCATAACACAGCGGAAGACATTAACACACAACGTGATAGAGCCCAAGTCATGCCTTAACCTACAGGCTGCTGACCGGGAAACGTTCCTAGTTCGCAGGGTCGTCGGGGTAGTACTCCTCCCCGTAGAACTCCTCCTGAGGCTGCTCCTCAAAGTCTGGCTAAGACAATAGCCAGGGACGAAACCAATATGAGTACATTTGATTGTACTCGCAAGACATCCCGAATGAAGCTTATAAGATGCAATCATGCTTATATGGTGGAATGGGTAGGCTGTAATTAGGGTTCACTACCCATGATGGATGAAAGATTCATCATGGTTGATTAACATCTCTATATCTTTATTGAAAAAGATACTTCAAAAGATAAGTTTTCGCAAAGAATATTGAAGAGAAGAGCAGATTTTTCTTTGCAAAACTTCTTGGAAAACACTCATCAGGTTTCCATCATCAGCACCTCCCAGGTACTTAATCCGCCTTTCCAGTACCTCCCAGGTACACTCCTTTCCAAAACCTCCTTTTTAAAAACATCGACACAATGCTAGACGACATTGACCATTCAGCTGTCCATGACCGCGGACGCGGCTATTCGAATAGTTTTGACTCTGCAGAGTTTGTACACTTTCACCACACCATCCGGTACATCTGCCGTGAACACCACGGACTGCCCGCGACAGTATGCGAACATCAGATAACCGATCATAACTTCCACTATGTCTATGCTAGTATGCGATTACCTCTTCAGTGGGTTTGTTCTCCCCGGCACCGAGTGAGCTAGCCGTATCGATCCGGTTGCCCCTAGACATCACACCGCCATGGCAGGAGACCCACTGTTGCTTGCCGGTGGCACTCGCAGTCCACACTTTGTATGCCCATATCCAGCATTCGGTTCCGGGGACTTTAACCCCTTCTAGCCAATTGAGGTAAAGTCTCACACTAACACAAACAAGCTTCCATTAAGCCCGTGCCCATTTTGAGTGATGTGGTTGTACGGTAGGGCTGTCAGGCACAAGACTAGTCTATGTGTCGTTTTCGAAAAACATTTCCAAAACATCTTCTTCACAATCCTCCCGTGGACAAGGTCCCACCTTTCCCGGGTTTTTCTTTTAAAACCTTTGTTTTTCGAAAACACACTTTTAGGGGTGTCCACTTAGGGACTTCAAAATTATTAACTTGTGGTGGTAAATATTCCATATGGTGGCTAAGGGCTTGGTAACACCAAGTTGTAACTAATGGCAATGTAATAATTTATAATAACACTAGTAGTAATGGCCATATCAAAAATAGTTTTGTTTTTCCAAGTTTTTGTAAAACTTCAGAAGTAAATCATGCATGATATAATGATAAGTATAGTAGCAAGCATTTGGGAGCTTGCCTTGGTACTGGTCAAAGTCTTGTCCCTGAAATAAACAGGATTGACAATAGGCCTCCTCAGCAACAGCTTCTTCCTCGGGTTCTAGCGTCGCAAAAGAGAGTAACCACCAATCAGTACCAACTAAAGGTACATACTAGCAACAAGCATCACATACAGCAAGCAAACATCATTGCACAACAATCATCTACTTTTCAAAAATAAAAATCTACCACATATTTTTATTTGAAAAGAAAACTAATAGAGCTATGCTCTAGTTTGAGAATTTTATTCTCAAACCAAAATGCAATGGGGTCAGTGGGTGTACCACTATCAACCAAAGCATAAAGAGGTCATTTAGCCTCTGGTCATTTACAAAAGTCACCTAAACACAAGCTAGACAAAAATCTATTCATACTAGTGAGTCACAAATATTATCAAAAGTAATATTCTAGTTAAACATGCTTTGCTAAGGGCTAAGTAATATCCAAACAAGGGTGACATGCTATTCAACCAGTAGCAACATAACAAGCTACTGATGTTCACACAACACTCTCTAAAGTCATTCCATATAAAGGATTTTTATCCTCATACAATCCCTAAATGCTAGAAAAGTCTAGGAAATAGTCCTACTAGTGATAATATCCTCTCACAACACATGAAGCACTCAACTTCTCCTAGCATGTTATCAATATGAAGTAACACAATCATAACAGAGAATATCAAACCTACACATGCTAGAAATCACAAAAAGAATACTAACCCATATTATAAAACTAAATAAAACTATAAATAATTATTATCAGAAAAGCATAAAATCTAGTTTTGCTCACCCAATTAAATCTACAGCTCAATAAATCACACCAAGATAGGATTAGGTACTCCTAAACATATACAAGCCAACACAATTGGATTCACTTCAAAAATCATCACCAAATAATTTCCAAAAATCCTAGAATAGCCTACTGGACATTTACAGAAATGCATGCCATTTTAATTAGGTTGATCTTTAGCAAGCAAGACCAAGTTCTACTGCTAGGTAACACTTAGAGCTTTCCAAAACAGTTGAGTTTGCATTTTTGTGATTCTTAGAAAAAAAGATATTTAAGTTTTAGTGAAAACCAGTACTTCTGCCTCTCCATTTATTTCTCCAAAAATAATGACTAAAATGTAGATCTACAAGTTGGGTGTGTTTAAGAACTTGCAGAGGTACTACCCAGATTTTTGGTTTGATTTTATTTTGCATTTTCCTATTTTAAACGGATTTAAACCAGAGACACATATTCTGCCAGTTTCTAAAAACTGAAAATCACAGAAAAGAAAAAAAAAACGGCGCACGGGCCGAATCTCGCTGGGCGAGCCCAGCTAAGGCCGAAGCGGCCCAGCTAGGTGCGCGCGCGTGGCGCGGCGCGGGAACGGGTGGCGTTCAAAGGGAGCCGTCGATCTGGAGATCGACGGTCCAGACGCGTCTTCTTCCTCTCCTCTCTCTCTCTCTCTCACCGCGACACGGGAAGATCGAGCTCGGGGATAGCTCACCTAGGGGCGACGTGGGGCGGTGGCGAGTGGTTGGGGCGGTCACGCGAGCTTGAATCCGTGCAGGGGTGGCGGCGGCAGCGGCAACGGTGCCACGGTGCAACTCCGGCGAGCTCGAGGTCCGGCGGGACGTCGAGGACGGCGGCGGCGCTTCTGCAGGCAAGAGGCCAGGAAAACGTGTCAGGGGCGTGTTCTGGAAGCTCGGCGGTGCGATGGTGCAGAGAGGTAGGAGAAATCGGCAGTGGAGCGGCGGCAACCTCCAACGCGACCTCGCTCGGGCTCCGGCGAGTTCTTCCTCCGCCTCGCTCGCAGAGAGCGAGAGGTAAGGAAAAGATGGGGTGGGGCGGGTGCGGTGGATGTGTGGAGGTGGGTGGCGAAGTGTGAGAGGCAGTGGTGGCTTAAATCCGAGGAAAACATCCTCTCCCCCACTCGGTGTCAACGGCCGGGCGGCGTGGGTGTGTTCGAGCACGCAAACGTCGGCTCTGGGCTTCCTCAGGGCGTCAACTGGTGTCCTCTCCGTTGAGTGGGTTCTGGGCAGGGCAAGGACGCGAGGAGGAGTGAAGAAATGGGCTGCTCTCTCCTCACGGTCCACTCCCGAGTCACATCACGGCCACCTCCATGTCTCCTCTCCTACTGCTCCTCGTTGACCTCAACGAAGCCATACAATGGCATGGAGATGAAGTGGGGACATGGGGGAGTAGAATGGACATGGTCGCTCCCTCTGGTTCGCACGAAATCAACACGAAAACGTGCTCCAAAATTCTGCCCGTGCTGTGAACAGTAATCTTCAGAAAATTCAGTTTTTCAGAAAAACGGCTAAGTGTCAGGGCAGTCAACAGATAGCAAAAGTTGCTGCTTTAATCACCTAGCAAATCAAGTCCAAATGGAAAAATTTAAATTGGTAAATGATCTCCAGGTTGAATACTTCCATTTAATATTTTTGGTCCATTTTTGAAAAATGTTTAAGGGCAGGGAAACATGCTGGTAAGTGGGCTACTCTCTGACTGTTTCTGACTTTTCTGTTTTTCTGTTTTTTTTTCTGTTTTCTGTCTTAATCTTTAGCCATATAAACATGCATGTATCTAGGGGTTCCAAAGGTACAAAAGGTGATCCAAGGGCATGGAACCAATGTCCACACACCATAGATCATCTCCAAACTCAAATTTTCCATAATTGCACATTTTAACCACATAAAATAACATGTCCAAAACAGCAAGTCTTAACAGATTTCAGAAAATAAAAACCTAATTAGAAAATTCTAAAAATTTGTTTTGCACAAACCACAAGCACTAATATTTCACACATGGATGATCAAGAGTACAAGCACAAGTGGGTTCACACATAGGTTCATAATTTGGAGTCTCACTTATTCTACAAAAGGCTAAAAATAAAAACGGGGGATTAAAAATGGGGGTGTGACACTATTGTATATCCTCCTCTTGGCTGGAGTTAGCTTGGTGATTTACAAAACTGAATGTAGCATGATGCAGATACTCCCTAACTGTATACTTTTTCATATGCAGGCTTCTAGGACTAGGTAGAGCACAAGGCTTATATGAGCCTAAGAAGAACTATTTTGTCCACATTTACCCTGAGTACTGACAGCAGCTGGAACTGTTCAGGTAATGAAGTCTATGCATGATATCTCATCCAACCGATCTCAGAATTTAGTTCATTACAGATTCTGAATTTCTAGTTCCCAAATTTGTTCATTACAGATGCAATACACGAAGAAATCGAAGGCAAGAGCGGAGCAGCAACCTGTATTGCTATGGGAGGTTCAGACACTTGGGAGCAGGCAGCAGCAGCTCGAGCTCCACCGGCTGCAGGGGAGCGGCGGGTGCGGGAGCGCGATGGAGGCGCGGCAGAGCGGGCGCGAGGGGTTGGCGCGGAGCCACGGGTCGACGCAGCGCTTGTGGAAGGCGTGGCGGGACGCCGGGAGGAGGCGGAGCTCGTTCTCGCCGCCGAACACGGCCTGGATGACCTGGGCAGCGCGGCGAGCGAGGACGCTAGAGTGAAGAGCGGCAGACGCCCGATGAGCCGCTCCCGCTCGGCGGCCGCCTCCTTCCCCTCACTTCTGCTTCCCCTGGCCGGCCACGGACGCCGCCTCCTTCCCCTGGTCGGCCACGGACGCTGCCGAGCTCGATGCGCAGGAGGCGTCGCGGCGATTTGAAGGGGAAGCGGCCGGCGGCGGGAGCCCTCCGAGGCAGCCTCGCAACTGCGGGCGGAGCCGCCGCGGACTCGCTCTCTCCGGCGAGCTGAGGACGGCAGCGATCCGCCCGTCGCCCGCGAGGAAGACTGATTTCGATTTGGGGACCTATTTGTAAAGATTTTGAACTGGCAGGGGGTTTTTGTAAAAAAGAAAAAACACATCCTCCCGCCCATTAATTCGGGTCGGAGGGAGTATTAAAAAAGGAGCCACTCTATCATCTCGTATTGTGAGTACTAAAATATACTCATTGGATTGGAAAATATAGACATTGACCAACAATTACTTTGTTAGACTGAATTATGTAGCATAAAAATACTTGTTTATGGTTGTAGACTTGTAGTTTTGTATGACGTGACAACACATTTATATACTCCCTCCGATCCATATTAGTGGGCATAGCTTTGTCTAAATTCATATGTATCTAGTTAAGTATTTAGACTAGATACATGTGTATCTAGACAAAGTTGTGCCCACTAATATGGATCGGAGGTAGTAACACTTTCTCCGTTCCGAGTTATAAAATGGTTTGAATATTTTAATGTGCACTACATACGGAGTGAAATGGGTGAACAAACACAACAAGACGAGTCTATGTACATGTGATTCAGAAGAAAAAAAAGGCAGAACAACTTATAATTCGGAACGGAGTAAGTAGCTTTTGGTCAAAAAATTGTCTTAGCCAAATGAAGTACCTTGACATGGGAAAAAAAATACCAATCTGTAAGTCTGTATAGAAAATAGCGAATTCGTATAGACATTGTCCACCGAACGTGGCACAGCTTTTCTCCTCCTTTTTTTTAGCATGCACAGCATTTCTCCTAAGTCGTATAGACCGCGTCCACCGAACCAGAGCCGTGGCTCACTCGGGTCTCACAGGCCCTCGGCGTCCAAACTGTAAAAGAAGCCCAGAGAGGGAGGGTTTTAGAGCCCATCCACACCACACCAGCCATGGCGACGGCGGCTGGCGGCGCGCGGCGAGCCCTCGCGGGGCTGCGCTCCGCTTCCCCATCCACTCTCTCCAGAGCGTTTTCCCGTCCAGCGGCGGCCACCCATTCTCCGGGGGCCGCTCTGCCCCGCGCCGCCTCGCGCCGGCGCCTCGCGATCTCGAGGTACCTCGGTGTTCCTTTTCCTCGAATTGGTCATGTTCGGGCAGTACGGTTTGCTCAGATTCGGCCGGCGTGTGCAGGGTCCCGGTGGCGGCGCTAGGCGGAGTGCAGGGTCTGATGCCGCTGCACAGCGCGACGGCGTCGGCGCTGCTCACCTCCATGCTCGGGCTTAAACCCGGGTCCTGGGGCTGGCTCTCGGAAGGTAAACCAAACTTAACTTGGCTTTTGTCTTATCCCCGTGCCATGGATGACGCGTGGAAATGCTAGTAAAAGTTAGGAAGTTGGACGAACTCTGGTGAACCAGATCAGAACTAGATTTTGTTTTCCCTGCTAAGTTTGCTGTATCTGTAGACACAATTGTGATTTGTTAGTTCTGAACTTTTAATGTATCCGCCCCTTCAGCCTTTTTGTTGCCTGGTTCGGTCTCTCTGAGTGGCTTATTTCGTTGAAAACGTTTCCATGAGACTTTCTTTCATTGAAGAAGTCCATGACTTGTTCTAGGTGATATGAGGTTGAACAGGCTTTAGAAAAAATGCAAAGAAGGGTACATGAAGGTGGATTATGGATAAAAAGAAATTAAAATAGTATAAATTTTTTCATGAACTGACTAAAACTAAAGGACTCAAGGAAGGAAAAACGGATTAGGATATTTTTGTTTGTCTTCTAGATAGAGAAAAAAACTAAAGGAGAATAATACGGCGAAACATTTATACAAAACCGAGCACACGCAAGGGAGGGGGAGTACCTTTTCTTTAGCTTCCAACATGAAAGATTTAACCTACTGTACTAAATGCCTTTCAAGATGTATATTTCTAAACTGACTTAACCTATTAAGCCCTTCCCCTAAACTTTAAAATCCCTATCCAGGATTCCCATGAATGAGATGGCTATTTAAGGCCAGGCTGCAAACCACATAACCATACCTGGTGGTAGAATGATTGTAGTAGGAAGCTAGTGTTTAGTTTACTGGAGAGTTTCAGTCTAGTTTGCGTTTAGTTTCTCCTCTTTCAGTTTAGTGGATCACATTAACTACTTTAACATTGTTGCTGGCTTGCTTTCTGGATTAGGATGATCAAAGTGGTCCATAATGCATGTCTCTATGTTAGTAAACTTAGGATTTTCAAATGTAATTATTGTTGTTGTTGGACATTCACTACTTTAACATTGTTGGGCATTTTTTGTGTTGGACATTTAATTAGGTTGCACCTGGGACGTCTCTAATTGTTATGTTCTTTATGGAGTGCTTTCCTCTTAGCAAGCTGATTAGAAGAACTAAAATATTGCTTCTTGGTTTTCTGTCTGAGCATTTTGTTAACTGTCTTCTCCTTTCGAACAGCTGTTATGTATTCTCCCATTTCTGCCTCTTGCTTGCCCGATTTCAGCTTTTCTTAAAATTCGGATCTGGTAAAATGGGTTGAGACCGTCCATTAAAGTTCCTTACAGTACCATGACACGGGTACATAATTATTAGGCATATGTTGTATACACACAGAGATCCCAAAAAATGGTCACCATAGGGCATATGGAACCAAGCAGTTGAAACCAAGGTGTATGCAGTACTTCATACCAAAATAGCTGTTAATTTGCTAGACTTTCACAAGTGTTTCATGCTGCTTATATTGCTGGTTCACTGGATCACCTGAAATTTACGTCCTTACCAAATGGATATACATACTGCCATGGTTTTAAAGGCGTCCGCCTAGGCGTCTAAGGCGTCCGCCTAGGCGTCAAGGCGCCCCCCCTCCGCCTTGGAAAAACGACCGCCTTAGGCGCCTAGGCGCCTAAAGCGTCCGCCTAGGCGTCGCCTAGGCGCCAAGGCGCCCCCACTTCGCCTTAGGACGCCTTAAAAGCCATGATACTGCACTAGCCTGGCATGCTGTACTGATCATGTTATTATATGGAGCATTTTGTTTTTGTTCTGACCCATTGTTTTTTCTCGTTTTCAACTTCAGGGTTTGCAACACCACTATAACAAGAATGGGGTTTCAGTCGCCATACAAGAGTCTTCATCTTCAGTTTAGCCTTCCCTTGGCAGATTGCAATAACACTCCCTGTGGACTAAACCCTTGGAATTTTGCTGGTGGAATATGTAATATTACTGCTTAAAAATTATGATTGTGTGCCAGTCATCTTATTATCCAGTGATGATATTCATGCCAAATTTTTGTAACATTATTTTGTGATACCAGTTTCGTTAATTTGATGGCATTTTGTGATTCTTCGTCCCTGAGTGTATCGCGGAATTAAAACATCATCAGTTCATAACGTCATTTGCATGGCTGCCATACCAGCATCGTTCCAACAGATACAAACTCTGCTTCAAGAACCAGGGTTCCATTTTGGATATGGTACAGGCCAAACACCTCTTTTTAATTCAAAATCGATATTTTGTGATGAAAAAGGCTCATGAGCCCAGTGATCCCTTAATTTTTTAAAATCCTAAAATCATGTATACAAGTTTCTAAAACTTGTGGAAGAAAATTCTTGATGTAGTCAATGATGTAAAAACAATTGTGCAAAATTGCAAGCTAATTTTTTTAAATTCTGATCTAAAAAATGACAAATCTGATAAATTTTGGAGTTTGAAATTATGCACTGTTCACTATACTAAATCCATTTTTTTGTAGCTCAGAAACAAACTATTTCAGATGGACATTTTACACGTTTGTCTATACATCATTGTGTATGTACAGATTTTTTTTCAGAAAATTTGAAATTGTGGTATTTTTTAATTTTGAAAATAAAGGGATCACTAGAGCTGGGAGCCAAAATTCCCTACTCAGATCCGAAAAATCTGCATTGTCTTTCTGTATCATATACAGACACCATATCACAAAAGCAAGGGAAAATTTGAACTAAATCTGCTTTCGGAGGCTAATCATGGCTGAGTTCGCCCTTTTAGACAAAATATTTACATTGAAAGCTGTACTTCTCATTCCGCCAAATTTCATACTGTAAGCCAAAAAGGACGGAACAAGGATCATTTGCTGCAAGTCATAATATATCTTTATATTGTTCATCATGACTTTTCGGATTCATCGTCCCCAAAACTACATACATTCGATACTCCCATACAACGATCTTTGTATTGTTTGACACCGTTCATCTATTGCTGCTACACTCAAGAGATAATAGTCACAGTTCTAACCTCGTCCTTGTCATCACCTTCAGAGTGATCATTGGAATGTGACTCCGAATCTCGATCATTCAGGGGGGTGTTCTGAAATACATCAAACAGAAGAGCTCGAATTCGCTCCCGCAGCCCCCAAGTTTCTTCAGGGTTGAACCATTTGCGTCCAAACTAAAAAAAGCACAATAGTCAAGACTCCCGATTGTTACTGAAAAAATAATGAACATGCTTGATTTATACCTTGCAAAGGCGCTCTCTTGTCCATCTATCTGGTGCCTCTTGAATAAACTTCTCTATGTAGTAAAGCATAAATATACCACAGTCATAGTCATTTCGCTGGCGCGGCACCTTGCAAGTCGAAATGGAAGGTAGCTTTAGAAAATTGGCACAAAAAATGATAAAGAGTTGAGCCTCTCGAGAACTATCATCAGAACACTCAGGTACTTACCTCAACTTTTTCCGTGTGTATATTTCTTGGAAGATGTCTCCATATCGTGCCTGAAAAGGGAATGTCATAAGACGGATCCTTCTGTAGATAGCACCATTCTTCTTTGAGGTAGCTGCAACAAAAAAAAATCATATTCGTGAACACGACAAAATCATATTCGTGAACACGACTAAGGTTAATCAAAGGTAGGAATTTTCAGAATGAAAAGTTCCCCCTACAGGGACGGTACACATCACCACAGATCCCTCCAGTTCTGAGTTGTAAATGTTTGGGATCAAGAGCAAATATTCACGTAGTATCACGGAACATACCTCTCAATCACACGAAAAATCTTGTCGCTGGGATGCAGTCCTAGAGAGTCCAAGTGGAACACTGTTGGCCCTGATTCTCTCTCTTTTGTGGGCATGCAGATAATAACCAAACTCCAGTGCATCCTAATTTACAAGAGCATGAGCTAATCAGAGTCTTATGTGTACATGATAACTACATACTCTAGAACGTTATCTGCCAACCATCAAACACACCCTCATGCCAAATATTAACCAAACTAATCATATATGTGCTTCAAGGAGCAGATAAACACGTCCGATTTAGAGTTATCCAGAGATGAAAAACTTACTCTCCATGTATAGGCAAAAGTACATATGGTGTCCTAAAAATATCTACATTTTTCCACCATCTCCTTAACTTCTCAAACTGTGAGTCGCAATCACCCTACAAAGAATGAACAAGTCAACCAGCAGTTGTCAAAACTAGCTTTGAGGGTGAAGAACAGATAATCCCAACATGCAAAAGGTATTGAATGAATAGAAATTTATAAAGCAAAAGAGAAATGATGAAGTAGGCTATTTTCCAGAGAGAAAAATATGCACAGATTTTTTGGAACATATCATGTTGAAAACCGAATAACCATGCATATTTGCAGTTTTGCATTGAACAAACAAAGACCGCCAAGGTTTTATAGAATTTCCTGGAACTTAAAGTGGGAATATCCTGCTGCAATTTGGAAAACTATGTGTCAAGGAGAAGTGCAGAGAACTAGAATTTTTCTGTTTACATGCATATGTAGCTCCATATTTTATTAATCGCGGCAACAGGGTGATATAAACTAAAACGAAGCTTTGAAAGAACAAAAGTATGATTTAATGTGAACTGAATGACACAATTACACTAGGTTGTTGTTAAGTATGCAATTTAAGAATACAGTCAACTGTAGCAAGAAAGTCAATACGGTGGCATCCCGTATGGGAACAATGAACCTTCCACTTCAAGCCAACTCATCGACCAACTATAGCAATACTTCAAACCATGGAATTGCAGGTAATGTTGAATGTTCTAAATTATTAAATAAACATAGAAGGATCAAGAGCATACCTTCCTGGATAATAATGCCTCTTCAAGTTTGCTGTAGAAATATGTACTGAAGATGTACAAGTCGCCACAAAGCCGGGATCTTTTTAGGTACCTGACATGGTCATAGTCAGAATGGACAGGCAACGTGTATTAAAAACTACACAGCATATTATTTTATTTTGACGTTTATTCAGCTAGAGCTTCCAAACGAGAAGAATAAATAGAGCATAGACATTTCCATCTTGAAGGGAACACGTCACGATAAACGTGAGATATGTTGAAACTTCACGACTCGGTTGATGGATACAATTCGCATTTAGTCCTTTAAACAAATCAAATATGTCTTTCAAACATTTGGAGGTACTGATTATTCGCTGTAGTAGCTCAGTTATAAAATGAGTAGGAGACCTACTTTCTATTTCAACATAACATTTGGTAGTCCTAAAGTGGCATCTAAAGTAAGTTACTACAGATAAAAACAACTGAACAAAGACAAAAAATAAATGCAGTTCAGTCATACACATCAAGACTTTCTAACAGCTGCATGCGAGCACTTGAACGTTGAACTTACTAACAAAAGAAAGAGGAAGATAATGTCATAAGCAGAAAAGGGAATAGAGTACTTACTCGATGTAAAAATTTATAACAGGTGATTTCAAAAATACTGCAGGTTTAAGACATTCTATGTCAGAATATGTCAGCTCAACACTTTCCGGGTCAGCTCTGTAGACAGTAATAGACATTAGTTTCAGAGACGATTCTATCTGTTAATACCGGTAACTTTACATGATTCTCACCTTGATGGATAGTAGATCTTTGACTTTTTGTCCCTACACAAGTACGATTTGATTAATGAAACATCTATGATTGGTCACTGATTTACAATATACAGTGATGAAATATAAACCGTATCTCTATTGTGTTACCAAATTACCATTCATTAGCCATCTCAACATCAACTGATTTAGCAGGTTCTGTATCTTCATCATCCAAGAGAACTACTTCCTGAAAAACCGAAGAGCATGATTGGAACACATATGAAGAAGTCTTATTGATGTCAAATGTTTGCAGCTAAGATCAATGACAATAATAATGAAACATTAAAGCATCAGTGACGATCTTCTCAGTGAATCAAATCCAAACACCGTAACATGATTGATGCCCAATTTTTGGCACATCTAGGCTTTCATTTTGTTTTATTAAAAATAAAATAACTTTGTGATTTGAACTCAATAGATTTTTATTCAGAAAACATAGAGATGGATGAAATAAAAATTTGTATTGGTACCCATAATTTTACACCATGGTAAGTATGATGCTAGATGCACAGAGCAATTTTAGTCTAGATAACAGGTTTCAGTTTCACGAGTGAAAAGAAAAAATATCAAAGACCAATGTAAGAAAAAGGTGAAATAGTTGTCAGCATATTCACCTTGTTTTTGTCTCTTTTATTTAACATCTCATATTGGTACATCTGATTCTTAGAATTGCCAAACCTGCATATCAGATTTATCTATCAGCAAAACAAAATAACCACATAGGCACGTACCAACACAAGCCCACAGGAAATAAGGGGTCAAACAACAATCTCTACCTGGTTACGTTTGGGTTTTTGCTACTTCCTTCACGAGGTTAGATCTATTTCAAGTTGTTAGGTCTGCAGCTGATGCTTCCATTGAGGAGTCTTGTACGTGGCTATATAATATATTTTCCCAGTCTACTCCCCTACTCTAACACCCACGCTCTCGGAATTTACCAGCTTACCGCTACAATCCCTAGCCTCCATCGAGCACAACTAGAATCTATCCTCAAGATCCACGGTTCATACCATAAAAGTGGTTTTAAAGAGACATATTACTTGCAGGAACTATTAAGATGGAACTATGTTCCTCCTGTAAACTGGAAAAGATAAGACAAGCTTATTCCAACATGGATATTCCATCAGGTTAATCGAAAAAGCTGGCTATGAGGTCACTGGAGTCGTATATGCAGGTTATAAGCCCAATGGTTCACGAAAATATAGCACTGGAGATGATGTATAACCTTTGAAGTCACTAATGACAATGACAAAGGTATAGGCGTCCACAAAATCACAGCATAAAACATGATCATGAAACTAAATTTGATATGGTTGTGAGACATGGGAAGATAGTTAACAAGAAAACAGTGCTGCAAACACTGTCAGTAATTACTACTAGATGGAAAGTGAAACGCCAGAGTTACAAGAGAGAAATGGTCAACATGCGACGCGTAAATGTTGTACAGCAAAGGACAGAGTGAAAAGTCCCTGATGTATAAGTGAAACAGGCAAAGTGCTATAGAAGGTATATCATAGCTCATCTTGATAGAACTACCAGAACTAAAACACCAAATGAACTCGATTAGTAAATAGGAGGGAATACCTCTTGGGGGAAATCTCAAAAGCGTCATCTTCCGTATGTCGTTTATCGGACATACCCTTTGACCCAACATTGTTATTTTTCTGTCGATTTTTGGTACAAATCTTCAAACCTAACCTCCTATCATCCATATCTGAAAATTTATTATCAGTAGAATTTTGACGAACTGTACGTCTATTTAGTTCACGATTGACTGGTTTTCTTGCTCGTTCCCCAAGTTTAAAATATTCTAGCTCACTAGCGAATGCAGCTCCATCAACCTACATATAACCAGGAAAGTTGTCAAAACATTTGTAAATTCTAATCACAAGTGTATTCTGATAAAATGTAGCATGTAAAAATTAGGAGGACACCAAAGTGCTCACCTTGCCATTCTTTGTAGGTGGAGCAAAATATGACTTCTGATGGCGTTTGACACCAGAGTTGCTGCAGTTGAGCTCATCACCACTATCTGCAAAATATATGCATATGGTACATTGGTGACTGGTAAAATATAAGCTACATCCTTCAAACAGTTGAAGGCAAGAAACAGGAATGTGTTAGACCAGCCAGCATGAAAACGCCCTCCATGAAAACCACAAAAAGACCTAGTTAGTGAACCCTAATGCCTACAGATCAGATACATTACAATGGGGATTTTTTTTAAAAAGGATGTGGCAGTGTATACTTCATTATATCGATAAAAAAATGATTCTGCTGAAAAACTGTTGTCCCATAGGAAGCTTGTTGACCTTGTAAACAGACTGTCTAGAGACTAAAGCATCTATACTCTCGAGAAAAGGGAAACGTACATATGTTATCCAACCAAAAATTTACATGAGCTAAACAATGACTCTCGGGTAGTATATAAGATGAAATCAAATGACCACCACTATCGAGTATAAGAGCTTCCTTTTTCCTACAAAAGTAGAGCTGAGCTACTTTTCTGCTTGAGGCTTGGGCATATCTGATAGGTGACTCGCTTTCTCTCATGCGTCTTCAGTCATTCACCCTAGGAGTGTACATACCCGGTTTGGATACAACCCATGAAAGCTTGCCGTAGTTCAGTTTTCTTTGTTAGCTCCGATCACACTAGCAAAACTAATACAAAAATTTGACCTATGAATTTCACGGTTTCAACTCAAACCGGTTGTGAATACCCTGATTCACCCACTGGTTACTTTGTTATCCAAGTTGGCAGCTTATGCCACGAGAACAACGGGTATTCAGTTACACTTTTGTATGATTATATATTGCATAAGAATCAGTATATAATTATATCAATACATAATAATTCCTTCTTTTCAGATGTCAAAATTTATAAAGTGACAGGTAGTATACCATTTAGCTCACTATGTTAAATATCAAGACATAACAATTCCTGCTTTTCGGATGTCAAAATGTATCAAGTTACATACAGTTCAAAATGATACCATTTAGCTCACTATGAATCCAAATCAAATCCACATTGAGGCTGTATGCTGGCTACAATATTTTGCATTTGAGATTTTGAGGCCATCAGCCATTGAGCAATAATCGAGTTTCAAACTAATTGACAGTATTTTATGCACCCATGCACTATTCATGCAGAGACCGTTATAATATCAGTTGGAAAGTAGAGATAATAATTAGTTTCTGTATTAGTTGTGTTTACTTAATCACTCTCAAACCATGCATCTGGCCTTCTTCAACATGGAAATTATCGATATGGGTTTCAGCTAGCCATCAGATGGGTACAAGAGAAAAAACAGCATATGTATCTGACATTACTAACAATGTGCATTGCATAATTAACAAGGTCAAGCATAAAGCTTACTGAAGGTGAAGGGATCATCCCTACTGGGGGTGTGCAACGTCAGTCTCCGACCCGTGTCAACCTACAACAGTTAATGAAAACGATTAACTCCCTGCACGGATGAAATATGCTGAAAATTGTTTTAAGAAAAAAAATACGCTGACAAATAGGAATACATTAGAATGGCCCAATGATACAACTAGAACATATCAAAAGCAAATTGTTCTGAAAGATTATTTAATTGTCATGATTGTGAAGACAAAATATCTGATTCACCTGTCGATAACACCAAAAAAGAAGCGATGCATTGAACACATTCAAGGTAAAAATCGAATATTATGGAAGGAAAAATAATTGGCAAAATCTGCTTATGTGCCAACTTAATTATTCAGTTGCAAGTTTATGACACAATATCTCATTGTCATGAACAAAGAAAATATATGCTTTCCATAACTGAATACAAAAGGGAAGAGCATAAATATGCATTTAATCAAGAGAACAAGGCTACTGACAGTGGAGCGCCAAGTAGTAAACCAGGAATCTAGATATGGCAACTTCTACCAAATTACCAATCCTAATGTCATCCATGAGCAGTAACATACAAAAATGGATATCTTTGACGTAAAATTACTTGACTGACCATAAGCACCTGAATCGCTACGGACTCTAAATCAAACATCATGGCAAGGAAAAATGTTTGCTGCTTATGTGGCAACTTGATTGCAAGTTTATAAACATAAGAAAATATGTATACTTTCCTTAACTGAATGCAGAAGGGAAAAGCATAAATCTGCAGTCAATCAAGAGAATAAGGCCACTGACAGTAGCGAAGTGAGCTGTGGCACATTGGTAAGGCTTGAGGCGGTGCAGCCTGCCCATTCGGGTCGAATCCTTGGATTGAGAGTCAGCATGTTGCACTTTCACAAACGTGCGCTTTCAGTGATAAACTGTGTGTGTGTGTGTGCTTGTACAAAAGCAAGGCTATTGACAGTGGAGCGCAAGTACTAAACCACAAGCTTGGATTTGACAACTTGTACCAAATCATCAATCCTGGTGTCATTCATGAGCACTGACGGACATGAAATTAGCTGACTGAACAAAGGTGACGTGAATCGCAACCCGATATTCTGAATCCACATCACCTAAACTAACCAGTGGTTAGAAATTTCATTACTGAAAACGAAATAAACTTCGTATCGAGAAAAGATAGAACATGACTGCCTGCTAAAATTCTCCTTTTGGTCACCCGCATTGTTATATTTTTCAAAAGAAAAAAACATCAATGACGAACGTGTTACATAATGCTTATCAATCATTTCGGCAACTCAGCTTTATGGTCAGGATTTCTAGAATATGTTGTAACATGGAAGTCATACGCTTTCAAACAAAAACAAACATATTTGTTCATTATTCAGTTCAATTTCTTTTCTATTGGAACTCTTCAGTGTAATTTCAACAGCTGAAAGCGACTAAAATCCCCTTTTTTTTACCCTGAACCTCGCCTTGAACCCCAAAGGGCAAATCCAGAAACCCTCTAAAAAGAGAAAACACTGATAAAAAACAAAAAAAACCTAAACTTCCCCAACCAACTATCGATAATCCTCGTATACACGAATCCAGATTGGGGGAAAGCAGGCAGTTCCAAGAACTAACCCCCCTCCCCCAAAAAAGAAAATCGATTGCGCAGAAACCACATTTCGCTCACCTTCCTCGGCCCGGCGGCGCGGCGGCGATCAAGCTCCTTCTCCGCCCGGCGGACCGACTTCCACAACTTCTCGCCGCCGTCGGGTGTAGGGCCACGGAAGCCGCGCATGCGCTTAATCTTCGCCTGCAGTTCCTGGTCGTTGAATTCCTTGAACTCGTCCGGGTCCCCCTCCCCGCCGTCGGAAGCGCCATCGCCGTCCGCCTGTATCCGGGAAGGTGGCCACGGCGTCCGCGGAGAGGGGGACACGATCTCCAACTCCGCCGGCGGGGAGCCGAGGGACATTTGCGCCCGGTCGATGGCTATCGGACTGGGCAGCATGGTTAGTGCCGTGCCGCCGCCTGGCGGCGGACGGGGGAGGGGCTCCGTCATCGAACCGGCGGAGCGAGGGTTTTATGACCAGACGAGACGGGCGACGAAAGGGAGAAAATGAGATTTTCGAAAAGTTGAAAAGAACTTGTGATTGATATATGATGCTGCCGCTTCAATCCCAAGCCAATAATTACTAGGTCGACCTGCCTGGCGCCTGCCCAATTTATGCAGTTCTGCCAATCTGTCCATTTAAATGGCTTTCGGCAAAACATTTTGCACAATTAGAGCATCTCCGGTAGATGGCACCATTTTCTTGTTACATCCTTACAAGGCACAAACTTTTTGGTTATAGGGAATGGAAACTGGTTTTGCTTCGGTAGATGATGCATTTTAGGGCCGCGGGGTGGCGACCGGAATCAAGCTCGGAGGACGGCGGGGAGCCAGGGCAAAGCGGGGCCGGCGTGACAAGGCTTCAACAGCTCCAAGCCGGCTGCGGTCCAAGGCGGATGGCGGCGGCTTCCACAGCTAGAATCCGACCGCGGGACGGTGCGGTGGCGGGGGAATCGGGCTCGGATGACGACGGGGTGTCGGGCCAGAGCGGGGGAGGCGCGACGAAGCGGCTCGGCGGTGAAAGGGAAGAGGAACTTTCAGAATGGCAGTTGGGCCACGCGGCACGCGGATGCGTTTTTTGAGCAGCCCTACTAGTGATGCAAATATGCATCACCAAAGCCAAAAATTTGGGGCATGCCAAAAAATATACATCACTAATACATCATCTTCTGGAGTTGTGTTTTTGATACTTGGTGATGTAAAAATCAGTTTTTTAGTCACGTGCCCTATTTTAGGTATCTACTAGAAATGCTCTTAGGTCGGCCGTCAAATTTGTTTCATTGTGCTGATTTTTTCAAAAAAAAAACTATGGTTGCCAAACAGAAAAAAGAATAATGGACATCTTTGTAAACTTTCAAGTCCTTCACATACAACGTTGGCGTGAAAAGGAGCCAAAGTCCTCCCACGCTTACCTGCAAAGACGACTCAACACGCCACGTTGGCGGAGAAATTCAGGCTGATTTTTTACTATAGTGTTCAAGAACCTGCCGATTATTTGGCCATCTGTAACACTTTGAGACTTCGCTGGTCAAACTACACATCATGGACAAGTTCGCGATTTTCCCACAATACTAATTACCGGTAGAGTCTTGATCTTTCAAAATTCGATAATGTTTTGCAAAGAAGACATCTGAGTTTTCATTTGCGAGGGAGTATTATTGATTATGGAGTTACAAATGCACCACCGGCCCAACTGTTAAAGAAATGACACACTTTAACATAACATAGTCCTTAAAAAATATTGTTTAAAAATTACTGCCAGTGAAGGGAAAAAGGCTTGGTAGTATTTCTGGGGTCTTAATTTTGGCTGATAAAATCAAATAAAATCATAAAACATGGATTATTATCATTTTGTGGTATTAGTTGCACTATTGAATTATATTTAATTGCAATAAATAAAATTAAGACATAATTGTCAATTGCTAGAAATCATTTACTTCTCTCCAAGATTTGATGAATGGTTAAGATATTGGTATCATAAACACTTTTTTTTGAAAAGGGGAACACGCCCCGGCCTCTACATCGACTGATGCATACAACCCCAACTTTATTCATTATTGTAAAGTTTCAAACATCATAATTTACGGACCACTCAAAGTTGATACATGAATCAATCACTTAAAATTAAGCATCACGCAGCGCGTAAGGCTTAACATTGGATTTTACTAGCAAGTAAGTAGGGCCCTTGACTAAAAAGTTCTCATGCAACCAACTATAACTGGTTGCACCAATAGTTCAAAGCTCTATGTTTGTCCTCATACTGGAGATAGGATCATGAATGGACCCAATGAGTAGTCAAATGAATAATGTGCATAAAACAAGGAGCTCTCGTTAAAAACAAAATCATTCTGAACAATCCATATAGTCCATAATAGCACATACTATTACCATTTGAAGTTTATTCGCTTTATCAATTCCATTATACCAATCAACAAAAAAATTGTTATATTAGATGAGGAGATTACTTAAAAATCATATGGAGAATGCGCCAAATCAGTTGAGCAAACGGAGACTATATTAAAAGGTGTTGAATTGATTCAGCGTTATCACAAATATTACATTTGTAAATCTTTATAAGAAAGGGACCACATCCATATGAAGATCTTGATCTTTTCAGTGATATCTTCATTTTCCATATATGTTGGCGAAGGAAATGCATACAGTCGTTCATGCAATCAATATACATTGATTTCACCGTAAAGTGTCCAGTTGTAGTTAGTTTGCAAACAAATACATATGGTTGTTCCGAGTGACTAATACCAAATATGAGAGGCGATTTGCTACCCGCATGGGTAGCTACACACCATGCCATTATACGCCGATGTAAGCCATATATACCTGTTTTGGATTGATATTGTAGTAGAGTAGATATTTTTGGTGTACAAAACTGGTTTCGGAATTTAAAAAAAATAATATTTTGGTCGTCTTTTTTAGGGTTGACTTTTCGTTGACTTTTTTCATTGACTAAAAAAAGAGGACCAAAAAATATTTTTTTTGAAATTCCGAAACCAGTTTTGTACACCAAAAATCCCTACTCTACTACAATATCAATCCAAAACAGGATATACGGCTTGCATCTCCGTATAACGCATGGGTGTGTACCAAATATAGACATAGAATTTATATAGAATATTTGTAGCCAATCAGTTAGAATCGAAGAAGTAGCCAGAGAGGAAAATCAATGAAATATTCAAATCATAGAGTTTAGACTTAGTTCGTAGGTGTTGTGTTTTTTTTTTTTTTGAACCACATGATTTTGTTGGATATGCAATTTACATGGTTACCTAAGCGAGGAATGTTGCAAGAGGAAGAAAGGTATAGGGAGTCAAGGGGGAGTCACAAGTTAGTGACAGCAATCAAGTACACACATCGTAATAGCATAGATTTACTACCACCAGGTGATGCAGGAAAACATAAATGTACAAAATTATTATTCGAAATTTATGCGCTTGGGAGAAGCAGATGAGCAGCATTAAAGGTGTAGTACATGAAAACCATGGGTGGGTGTAGAAAACAGTGACACTCTAACTAGTCGTGCTTGCAAAGTGGTGCCTATATAGGTCTAAGGAGTATGACATGTTTGCACGTCTACTAAAGCAAAGTATATGAAATTTTGCATTATGATTAGCATTTAGTCGGGCATCTTTTTCATTAAACAAAACATGATTTCCATATTGTATAAATTGTACATAGAATGTTCATATCGCATAAACTATATATGGAATATACATGGAACAATTTGTTTCACTAAGAAAGGCGTTGGATAATGTTTATTCTATGAAAAATTGATATCATCAGATTCATAAAAAAATTACGACTTTTCGTATCACAAAAGCGCATATTAATAGAGTACCACATTGTTCAAAGCCTTATCCTAGAAAAACAAAGGTCGTCTAAGACTAGAGCACGCGCTTAGATTCGTAGTTTAAGCAACAAGGGTATGCAACGAATATTTTTGAAACTCTTGGCACTTTAAACATTATTTAATCCATGACTTTCATTTAATTCGTGTATTACTAATTTTGTGGTGTCCTGTGAGTTCTAGTTCCTCTTTTTTTTCAAAGGTTGGCAAACTCAGATGAGCTCACATTACCAAAGGAAAAAAATTAAGTACTCGCTAGCATGATCCAGTACATGCATCATAAATAAAATTAACTTTATAATGAGTTGCTATCCACCAAGTAACATGGATAAATTGTTAATTCCAGCCTATTCTGTCATATTAGTTTATATTTAGTAGTAAACCATGCATGTGAGCCCAAATTTAAGAATTATGTATCTTTACTATTAAAGGGAGTCGGTTGCCGTTTGTCCCACCTCCCCTTTAGTAGTAAAGTTGCAAGATTGACTAATAAACTCACACCGACCAGTTCTAAGAGAAACTAAATGATGTTTAGGAAGCTAATTCTATTTTTTCGGGAACTAATTAACCGAACAAAAATTTATCTCGGTGTAACAAAAAATGGGGAATATCAAGAATAATACAACATTACTAAGCCAAGTCCTCAATAGGGTACTATGAGCATTGCAGAAGAAAATTAACAAAAAATGGTGAATATCAAGAATAATACAACATTAATAAGCCAAATTCTCAACATGTGGTACAAAAAGTTGGGAGTTTGTGGGATCTACACTCACACCTAGATCACACAAAGAGCTGTCAATTCGGAACGGACGAGTTGGACTGCCACTGTCCCAACACGCCACATTGTGTTCCGCAGCTGCGTGTCTACTGTCTAGTGTAAAACCTGTGACCTAAACTCCAATCATTGCTCCTGGCTATAGCACCGTAGAATTAATACTTTTTATGACAGCGTAGCATACTGTGTGACCCGACAGCCGACAGTTTGGCCATTTCAGTTTGTACGTTCAATTCAGTAGTCTTCTAGACTTTCACGGTCATTGTCATCCTTTTAGTATGTGTGTGACTATGTGAGAGATAGTTGATCTTATAGAATTACTAGTCATCACGAACTTTGTCAGATCATCCCCACATGTGGCGGTGTCAAGCTATTCAGTAGGAGGCGGAGAGGAAGAGAGCGGGTGGGGGAGGGGTTTTCCCAAGGGGGGCTCATAGGTACAGCGTGCAAAATGAAGTGGGAAAATGAAGAGGCCAAAGACAACCAGAGCGCGAGAGACACCAAAGCCGGATATGATTCGAAATCCATATCGGGTCATAGTGCAGATGCACGCACGCACTGCTCAAAATAATTTTTAAAATGTCAATAAAATAAAAATAAAATTTCGGATATAGTTCAAGATATTTAAGTTAGCAAAAAAGTTTCGCGAAGAAAAGATATTTTTATGACCGGTGCAAAAAAGACAAATCCGGGGCTCCAAAATGACTTTGTACGAGATATTTTTTTGTCTTTTTTGCACAAGTAAAAAAAATGTCTTTTTTTGCGAAACTTTTTGTGCTAACACAAAATGTCCTGATGTATATCCGATTTTTTTTACAATTTTTTTACATTTTAAAAAGTTTTAAAAAATATTTTACACAACGATTACATCTACACCCGTGACCCGAAACGCCGTGTCCGATGTGATTTCACTATCGTTAACTTATGCCAGATCGGTATTACCATGTGTCCTTCCTTTATTATTCATACGACCATCCGTCACCATGGACGATCTGACAAAACAGCGGATGGTAGCGGTGGACAAATGAGATGTATGGTGTGGAGAAAACAATATAAATATACTGCATTGTTGTTGTCGAAAAAAAGAGGAAGCGGGAAGATAGATATTGACGTTTGTAACGATGCATTCACATCGCTTCGTTCCTGAGAGAAACAGGCGATAGGGTTCCCAGCCTCCCGCTAGCGTCGCCGCCGATCTGCCTCGTCCTTGTGGCCTTAGGCCATGGCGACGCGGTGGATCCCGGTGCTTGCTGGCGGGAGGGCTCCGTTTTCAGATGCGTTTTTGTGTTTTGTTAGGTTTTGTGTCCTACTCAAGAAGACGACGCGGCAGCGGCTCCTTGAACATGGAATAAGGTTCTCCCCGCCTAGCCCCCGTTCCGGCAGCGTGTCTAGCGTTGTTGGAGGGCGTGTGGAGATGTGTCTCCGTCGAATCTCGCGGGATTCAGTCGGCGTTTGTCTTCGGCAGATCCGATTGGATCTGGTCGTCGTTCGTCTGTGTTCGTGTGTCTACAGGTTGGATCCTTCCGATCTATACTTCTCTTCATCGGCGACGGTTGCTCGTCTGGTGCGCTGGTCCTATGGGGCCTTAGCACGACGACTTCTCGACTGTCTAATACAACAAGGTTTGCCCGACTCGTTCCAGCGAGGGAGGGGCGATGACAGCGGCGCTCCTTCGGCTCGTTCCAGTGCTTGTAGTCGTCGCTAGGTAGTCTACGGATTTGGATGTAATTTTTGTTACTTCTTGCATTTTTTGTACTATCTTGACAATTGATGAATAGATTGGAAGTTTTTTCGCAAAAAAAAAGATGCATTCACAAAACACTCGTGCATAGCGTAAATATCACCATCATGAACTAGAATGCCACTTTTTTTTACATCAACTAGAATGCCACTTTAATCACTGAAAAGGATGTTTTCTAGCAGCACACGGGTATTTAGATAGTGCCAAAAAAATTGCAGCCGGAAATGATAAGTAGTCACATATAGTCATAGATCACCATTTCACTGCGATCAAGTGGCGGCCAAGCCATTTCCGTGATTCCGGAAAAGGAGCAACCATTACAACTTAATGTCGCTGCATCATTTCTCATACAGGTTCTCGATTTTAGAACTGCAAGGCCAACACAAATGGGTTCCTCTTGTCCCGAGAATGGACGAACTTCAGGCTTCAGCAAGCAGAAACATAACAACAGCTTATGGGTTGTCATGGACCTATATTCAACACAAAATGTTGTGAACTCTGAAGTCGTCAGGCGGCGACACTTCTGAAGAGGTGAGGTGTAAGGCTTCATTCAGAAGTCCTCTCTAGTCTTTTGGTACTCCACATTGGCATCCCATACAACAGCTAGACGTTGGCTGAATAGCAAGAAACAGTAAAGAAGTTACCAACCGTTTCAGAATACAACAGTTCGAGTAAACTATTTTCTCAGACTAAGACTGTTTCAGTACACTGTTTTCCAAGCACTAGCAGAATAGCTGAAAATAGTATTTTCCAACATATGTGCATAACAAACTAAGAGTACCAGTATATTTCTTGCCAATGGAAATCAGTATGCGGTTAGGGGTAACTGATGTAAGTATAATTAATGTTGGGCATAGTTAGCTATACACACATTGTAGTATTTTACTAGGATACAGCCTGAACTTTATTCTATAAAAAATATTTACAATATGATAAATCATATAGATATCAATATCTGCTATGCAGAACTGAAATGAGATGAACTAGGCTGATTTGAGTTTTAAAGTTCCTAAATTAGCATCTAGCACACGAGAATGGATATCGTGCTCCTGCCCTCTAGCCTAGCCTAGCCACCAGATCCGCCGCCGCCGCCCCTCGCCGGCGTGCTTCCAGCCCAAACACAGCCTCCTCCCAACCTCCAGGCATGTCGCCGTCAAGCGCCGCCGCCGCTGACCGCAGGGTGACCCTCTCCGACGAGCGCGTCTCCTCCGATGAACGCTGGCTCGAGTCGGAGAGCGAGTCCTCTGCGCGCTCCTCCGGCCGCTCCTACAGCGACGTCGCCCGCACCCCTCCCCGAACCCGCTCCCCTCCGCCAGCCCGCGCAGCCGCGCCGGCGGACCAGCGCCCAGGCCCTGCCGCGGCCGCCTCCCGGCTGCCTGCCAAGGCACGTCTTGGACCCCGCTCAGAGGTACACCGTGTCGCTGGCGGCGCCGTGGTTGACGAGGATGGGTTCCAGGAGCCTCGCCGCCGCAGGCGCGTGCGCCGTCCAGCTAGGCCAAGCCCCCACCGCGACAGCACGCCCCCCCTCGCCGGAGGCGCTCGCCGGCCTCTGCTTCCGCTGCCTCGACCACCGCCACAGGGTGCGTGACTGCACCAACGACATCCGGTGCCGTCGCTGCCTGATCTCCGGGCACGACTCCCGTCAGTGCGAGGTGCTCCGCCAAAACGCGGCCCCGGACCAGCTCGACCCGGCGGCGCAAGACGCGCCCACCTCCGCCGCGCCAAGCCAGGCTGCCAACATGCCACCGCCTCCGCCACTCCTCCTTCCACCTCCGGTCGCGCCGACGATGGCCGCGCACGCCCCCGGGCCTGCGCGCATCATCTTGTCGCGCTCCGTCGAGATTGAAGAGGCCGAGGCGGTGCTCACCCGTGCGAGGGTGGCCTCCGTCATTGGCACGCGCCCGCGAGTCTCCTGCAACGACGTCACTGAGCTGCTCTACTCCTCCTTCGAGCTCGAAGACGGCGACTTCACGGTGCACTCGCACCACCCGGAGGACTTCTTGATCCTCTTCAGCTCCATGGCCACCAAGACTCGCCTCAATGGAGACCACTTCGTCCGCGGCCCGCGCTTCTCCCTCTCCATCCGCCCATGGTGCAAGCTCGCCCACGCCGGCGCTGGCGGGTTTGAACACTGCGTTGAGCTAGAGCTCCGCGGCATCCCCGCCCACGCCTGGCATGTTTCGACGGCCGAGCACATTCTTGGCGCCAGCTGCTGGATCGAGCGTCTCCACCCCCGCACGCGCTCCCGGGAAGACCTGGCCACGTTTCGCCTCGCCGGCCGAACGCACGACCCTGCGAGCATCCGTCGCAGCGCCATCCTGGAGATCGTCGAGGTCATTCCCTCCCCGCACGGTGCCGGCGCACCCACGGTCAGGACTCTCACCTACCCGATCGCCATTGCGCTGGCTCGACTCGGCAATGGGAGGGCTCGCCCCCGCGCCAATGACCAGGACGAAGGACGTGACCGCGAGGACGGCGCTGATGCCGGCAACAACCCTGACCCAGGGCAAGGCGCAGGGCGCGCCAGGCGACGTGGCCGCAAGCGGCGACGTACGGGCGGCGCTCCGTCGGGACGCGCCGACGGCATGGCTGTCGACGCCGCGGGCTGGCGCACAGCAACAACACGGCAAGAGCAGATGGCCTGGCCGTCAACCGGCGCTGGCCCGCACCACGCCGCACGGCGGCGCCGCCCCCCACCCCGGCGGCGCTGAAGATGCTGGATTGGCCAGGACAACGTGGGGCCCGCCATCCTCATCGCGGAGCCAAAAAAGGAATGTCCATGCAGTGGGTAAAGCGCGGCTCGCAGGTGGACCAACAGCCAAAGCTGTTGCGCCAACGGCCAGCGCGGCGACGGTCCCTGCGCACGCCCTGACAACCCCAGCTGGCGACTTCCCATTGGAGACGCCATCCTCCAAGCCCACGCAGAATTCAAACTGCGCGCTGGATGCAGTGCCCACCACCAGTGCTGCGACCACTGCCAACCAAGACCTGCCTCGCGACCAGGACGCTTCCTCTTTGGAGAGCGAGATCCCAGATACACAGTTGGGCGCGGGGCCCGATGCCGATCCGCGGTCGGGGCAAAGTGGTGATACGCTTCCATCAGCGCCTGTTGCCGCTTTGGACGGTTCCTTGGACCGGTCCAATGGACCCGACCTGCAGCTGCAAGCCACTGATGGCACGGGCAACGAGCACACGCCAGACATGCTGCGCGCCATCTCTCCCGCTGCAAGCCAAGAGAAGAACCCCGAAGACGTGCCACCACCTCTAGACTTGGGCCTGACTACGAGCCCAGCTAGGCCCACGCCTCAGCCCACGCAGCAGCTCGACACACCGAGGCCCAACAGCGCAATTCAGGGCGACGCAACAGCTGATCCTCGCTCTGCCCCTGGCCGTTTCGCCTCGCCGCCGGTAACATTGCGCCGCTCCAAGAAGCAGACCGCCGCCACGCATGCACTGACTCTAAGCTCCTTCCTCTCGGAAGCTGCCCAGCAGCTGGACGCGGCACTGCCAGCGCCTGGAAGGAAACCACGGAAGCCGCTGAACTTCGCCCCGGCCCGCCGCGGACGCTCGGCTAATTGTGTGCCGGCCTCCGCCCCGCCCACGGCTGAACGACGGGCACAAGTCCAGGTCCTGCGCACCCTTGGCATCATCGGCGTCGACCAGAAGATAACCGCAGCTGAAATGAAGGCTTACTACGGCGTCTTCGCCACGCCCATCTCCTTCATGATGCTCACCGCCATCGCCAAGCTCGTAGATCGCACGCTGCCGCAATCCGTGACGGATGAGCCAATCATGTCAGCCAATGTCGCCGTCACCATCGAGACGTAGACCCCTGCGCGCCGGTCCCCCTCCGTCGATCCAATTTTAATGGATCACGGCCTTAAAATGCTAATCTCAAATGTGCGTGGCCTGAACGGCCGCGCGCGCCGCCTAGCCGTGAGATCAATGTCGGACACCGCGGGCGCGCCAATTGTATGTCTGCAGGAAACAAAGCTGAACTTGATCTGCTTGCCTGTTATCCTTGATGCGCTAGGTTCAGAGTACGACGAGTATGTCTATCTCCCGCACAGGGTACACGCGGAGGCATCCTTCTCGCGTGGAAAAGCCGGAGCGTCACGATCACGGATGCGTCGTTCTCCACGAACGCGATCACCGCCAAGGTCTCAACTGGTGTTGGCAACGCATGGTGGCATGGTGGCTGACTGTGTTTACGGGCCACAAACTGACACGGACAAGATCGAGTTCTTGCAAGAACTCCGAGATATACGCGCCACCTGCCACGGCCCATGGATGCTCTGCGGAGATTTCAATATCATATACCGCGACGAGGACAAGAACAACGGCAACGTCAACAGACGCATGATGGGTAGATTTCGAAGGATGATGAATGATCTCGCGCTCAAAGAGGTCTATCTTGCTGGGCGCCGCTATACCTGGTCCAACAACCAGTCCCCGCCCACCTTGGTCCATCTTGACCGTGTTCTGTGCACGACGGACTGGGAAGACATGTACCCTGCCTGCCATTTGCGTTGCTTGGCATCTGTGGTATCTGACCATAGCCCATTGCTGCTCGACTGCTCCCCACAGCAAGCCACGAACAGGCGCTTCCACTTTGAGGATTTCTGGTTGCGGATGGACGACTTCCACGACACGGTGACCGCGGCATGGACGTCGATCGAGGACCCCGACCCTTTCAGGCGACTCATGAGACGCATGCAAGCCACAGCCAGCAAGCTTACAAGCTGGAGTTCGCGCACTGTCGGAAATGTCAAGCAGAAGATGGCGATCGCTCGAGAACTCATCTCGCGATTTGACAAGGCACAAGAGGACCGATTGCTCACGCCGCATGAGACCTGGCTCCACAAGCAGCTCAAGATCACCCACCTGGGATTGGCTTCGGTGGAACGTACGATCGCAAGACAGCGAGCCCGTATCGCTAACCTACAGGATGGTGACGCCAACACCACCTTCTTCCACCGCCAATCCACTTACCGGCGACAGAAAAATAGGATCTACAGCATCGCAGTTGGCGACCGGGTGCACACGGAGCACGCTGACATGGCGGAGGCGGCCTACGATCACTACGACGCGCTCCTCGGCACTGCTCTTGACCGGGAACACACGCTGGACATGGCACAATTCATCGATCACCACGAGCTGGGCAACCTCGATGCGCCATTTAGCGAAGAGGAGATATGGAACGCGATCAAACGCCTACCCGCGGGGAAGGCGCCGGGTCCGGACGTCTTTACTGCTGAATTCTTGCGAGCCTATTGGGGCACCGTCAAGCAGGACCTAGTCGACACATTCCAGCAGCTCTACGAGATGCGGGGCAGTGGATTCGCCAAGCTAAATCAAGCGCTTCTCACCTTGATCCCCAAGCGCGCCGACGCCAGCCGCCTAACTGACTATCGCCCAATCAGCTTGATCCACCTGATCGCCATGGTTTTCGCCAAAATGCTGTCGCTGCGACTCACACCCAAGCTCGACGAGCTTGTCAGCCGCAACCAGAACGCGTTCATCACGGGCGCAGCTTGCACGACAATTTCGTGCTGGTGAAACAGTCCGCACGGCTTCTGCACCAGCTCGGCGCGCCACGGGTTCTGCTCAAGCTCGACCTTGCACGGGCGTTCGACTCGCTTGCCTGGCCTTACCTCTTCGAGGTCCTACGACAGTATGGGTTCGGCGACAGATTCCTGGAGTGGATCGCCATACTCCTCGCCTCTTCGAGCACACGGGTTCTGATCAACGGCGAGGCCGGCCCCCCAATCTGGCATCGACGCGGGCTGCGCCAGGGCGATCCCCTGTCCCCACAGCTGTCCGTGCTCGCTGTCGATGTTCTGGGCAAGGTGATCAAACGTGCAATTGAGCTCGGCATCTTGCACCCCCTGCACCCACGGCGAGAAATTCCTGCCATCTCCCTGTATGCGACGATGTGATGCTATTCTGCCACCCCACGCCCACCAACGCCGCTGCCATCAAGGGAATTTTGCAGCTGTTCGGCAACGCCTCCGGCCTCAAGGTGAATTTCGCCAAGAGCTCGGCCTCCTTGTTGCACTGCGACACGGACGTCGTGACGCCGATCATCGCCAGCCTTGGTTGCCCCATCGTCGAGCTCCCGATCAAGTATCTGGGCATACCGCTCACGCTACGCCGCCCCACTGCCGCTGAGCTGCAACCTATGGTGGATGGCATCGCCTCGAGACTGTCGAACTGGAAATCAGGCCTGATGGCCAAAACTGGGCGCCTTGCCTTAGTGAAATCAGTACTGGGAGCCATCCCACTACACCAGCTGCTCGCCTTCGCGCCGCCAAAGAAGACACTACGCCAAATTGAAAAGATCGAGAGAGGATTCCTCTGGGCTGGGCGCGCCGAAGGCAATGGAGGGCACTGCCACGTCAATTGGCGACGGGTCTACCGCCCAATCCACCTTGGTGGCCTCGGTGTCCTGGACCTGGAACGGGCAGGGCTTGCGCTACGGATGCGTTGGCTTGGTTCTCACGAACGGCCCCGGAACGCGCATGGAGCGGCCTCGAGCTACAATTCTCTGCCGACGAGCGCATGCTATTCTTCGCCTCCACCTACACGACGCTAGGGAACGGTGAGACAACCAAGTTCTGGACTGACCGATGGATCGACGGGCGTGCAATCAGCGAGATCGCGCCGTCGCTGTTCCGATGCGTCCCTAAACGTCGCCGCAAGGCTACGACGGTTGCGGCAGGCTTACAAGACAACAGTTGGGCACGAGACATCCAGGGCGTGCTAGGGATCGACGAAATTGGACAGTATTTGCAACTCTGGCAAAGGATTACACTTACAAACCTCACATAAGCACCTGATCAACTAGTCTGGAGGTGGACAGCCAACGGTACATACTCTGCCAAGTCCTGCTACGCTGCTACCTTCCATGGATCGACGACAAGCTACTCCTGGAAGCTAATCTGGAAAAACTGGGCACCACCTCGCGTCAAATTCTTCCACTGGTTGGCCGACCAAGACAGATGCTGGACCGCTGACAGGCTCGCACGGCGTGGCCTGCAACACCCTCCCCGCTGCCCCCTTTGCGACCAAGAACCTGAAACCATACAACATCTGTTATTACACTGCCCCTTCACTCGGCAAGTATGGCATGAAGTATTGGCATGGCTAAGGTTCACCGTCCCTGCGCCTAGCACGGAGAGTTCCCTGATGGACTGGTGGCTGAAGGCGAAACAGCACACTCCGAAGCAAATGCGCAAAGGCCTAGGCTCGATCGCCCTACTGACGCCATGGATGGCTTGGAAGCATCGCAACGACTGCGTGTTTGAAGGAGCGCAGCCCTCAACCCACAGCCTCATCGAGAAGATCAAGGGCGAAGCCAAGCTCTAGGCTACGGTAGGTGCAAAAGGACTGCGTGTGATACTGCCGTCCACCTGGGACGTGCACTGATGTATTCCCATTAAGTATCTGTAACCCTCTTTGGAGGATGTAAAACAAACTCTATCTTTTCAATGAAATAAAACGCAAAGAATCCTTTGCGTTTTCTCTAAAAAAAAGTTCCTAAATTTCTCCTAGTGGAAAATATTTAAAAATGAATAACTGAATCATCTACAAGTCTACAACAGTTTCAGACTATTATCAAGTCCTAACAAAAACAGATTAGCAAATACTAGTATACTACACCAACACATGGGCATTGTGCGACTAGATGTCCAAGCAGATCATGACCGAGCTGAATCAAAATACTGAACTGCCAAGTGGATAGTTAAGCACTTCAGCTCACTTTTTAAATTGATTTGCCATGACAACTGAAGAATAAATTTTTACTGAAGGCCCTATCGTTATGAAAAATCTACGTCTGCCAATGAGTTTGGAGGCATGGCAATGATACTAGGACGATTAAAAGAAGGGATTCAGTAGAGCATACCCTAAGCATAAATTTCACTTCTCAACCATATGAGCCGGACACTTGCACTCTTTGTGGTCATAAAGATTTCACGGTTCAGCCGACATTTGAAGAGTTTTAACACCTTCGCTTCTCCATATCAGTAAGATCTTTTATTGCCTCCAACACAGCCACACACTTCTCAATTGTGAATCTATCCTCCTGCTTGGGTGTCTCCTTAACTTCTTCCACCAGTTTTTGTGTTTGCTTCACCTTGAATTCCATGTTGTGCTCAAGTGCCCCGCCGATCTGACTCTGATTGCCCCTTTTTCTAGTCTCCTCTCCTTTCTGTCCTGAGCAAGTGGGTATTGTGGGTTTAACTTCTTCAGCCCCTAGGTTAGAACATGTTTCCCCTTGTCCCTCCAGATTAGTAGAGGCAAAAGGGTTTAAGCCACCATCGGTAGCTTCGCTGTCAATGAGAGGAGCATGATTACTTGTGTTCTCCACTTGCAGTACTGCAGGCAATGGAAAGTAAATTAGAAAATTTCCTTAAAAAACCTAGAATATAGCATCCCAAGACTGTCCACCCAAAACTGCATAATAACCAGTACAGCTAACTAAACTAGTACATACTCCAAATCAAACTCACATTGAAGCTGTATATGCTGGCTACTTCTTATTAACAACGTTTAGCATTTGAGGCCACGAATAATTTCTGCCTTTCAGTCAAGATTTACGGAGTTACTACAGATGAATTAAAAATAACATCATTTAACTCGCTACAATAGATTCATCTACGTAGAAGTCCAAATCAAACTAGCATTGAATCTATATGCTGGATCCTTCATATTAACAGCATTTAGCATTGATGACGTGAACAATAACCAAGTTTCAAACCGATCGATGGTATTTTATAGTGGTACTGCAGTCATGTACTGTTCATTCTGCTAGTTTCTTTTTTACAGTTTTTGTGGCTTCGTTTTTCATTTAGCAGGCTTTCCTTTTGCTCGCTGTTTTGGCTGTAAGATGTTGTGCTATCTTATAACACAAATGGCTCACATTTAGATCCGATGTTCCAGTAAAGATATATTCCATGGATTACATGCATGGTCAGAGATAGAGATAATTTCCTAGAGGTCACATCAAGAAGTTCCTACATAGGGGATAGCACGTCTTTATTATCAATACAGAAATAATAATGAACTAGCCTATAGTTAACACCCCCTCCAATGCCCCAATCACCTTCAAGTCATGTCTACTGGCCCTCTTCTACATGGCAGTTAACCCTATGGGTTTCAGTTGGCCATCAGATAGGTGAAAGAAACAAAACAACATATATGTGTGAAAATACTAACAGCGTTGCATAAACAACTAATTAATGCATAAAGCTTACTGAAGGCGTAGGGATCATCCACACTGGCTGTCTGCACCTCCTGACTCCGTCCTGTCTCAACCTACAATAGTTAAAGAAACCGTTAATTCAGGACATGTATGAAATATGATGACAAATGGGAATATATAAGGATGACCCACTGAGACCACTCTAGAATATACTAAAAGTATTCTGACAAAATATTTCTTTTCTTCTTAGTAATATCTCCTTTACCTGTCTATAACACATGGCAAACACATTCAAGATATGATGAAATATCATGGAAAGAAATATATTTGGCATAAGCTGTTTATTTGCCAACTTAGTTATTTGATTGAAAGTCTATAATCATATCTTGAAAACTGTCATGAACAAAATAATTATATACTTATTAACAAAATACAAAAGGGAAGAGCATAAATCTGCAGTTAATCAAGACGATAAGGCTATTGAAGTGGCGGAGCTAGGGCCAAGTAGTTGGGAGGGGGCGGGGGAATGGTGAAAGTGCATGTGTTGCCCCATGCGTGGTTTTGGTAATTAATGACAATCCTTATGGACTAATGTTTGCATTGAGATATCTTTATCGATCTTGTCCATGAAGAAGATTGGATTTCATGTGTTGGACTCTAGAAGATTATATGATGACCAAGGTTCTATCCAATGGGTTCATATGAAGAATGGTCATCTAGAGTTGAGCTTATTTTAAGCATGGCTTGGAAAAGAAGATTGAGTGAACATTCATGTTTATCTCCAAGCCATCATCTATATCAAGGGAAGAATATGAAGCGCAAGTGGATACATGAAGACGGAGCTAAGCGAGGCTCTCCCATAATGGTGTATGGGGGAGTATTTGGAGAAGTCTTCATCAAGCATGTGCTAGCAAGCACATCAAGAAAGTGTTCCAACTTGAGGGAGTCAAGATCGTCATCATCTAGCTCAAGTGGAATGCTCAAGGCAAAGGTATGATCTTGATAGGGTTTCTATTTTACCGGTCTCGTGGTGTTAGTGGGAGACCGGGTTATAGGATAGACGGCGTACTATCAAGAGGGGCTCTCAACTGAGTAACTTGATCGCATCTTTGTGGAGAGCTCAAACCTTTGCATATTTGGCATATCATATTTCTTGGTTCTTATTTGGCTTTTATCCATGTGAGAATTTAGAGCTTGTGTTCATCTCCATACCAAGCTCTAGTTCATCAAAAACAGATTTCATTCGAATATCTTGTGGTGTTTTTTATGTTGGAGGTTTTACCGGTTCGTCTCTTGTAGAGAGGTCAAACTCTCTCTTGTGTTATCCTCCTCACATGATGGACTATGATGTGTATATGCATGATCTTGTAGTGCTTGTGATTATCTTTGGAGCAAGCCCAAGATCATAGAAAACGGAGTCCGGATGAAAAACTTGTTGCGTTTTCATGCTGAAAATATTATCGGTTTATCCTTGAGAAAAGTTCCACACCTTCCCATGTGTGGCAACTTAACTTTATTTATGGCTCTTGTCGTTATCTTTCCAACTCGTTGGTGTCATCTCATTGGAGTTTTCTCGCAAAAGTTATGGGCGTTTCATTTTCGGGTTCTGGGTGGCCAGCCCCAGGCCCCTGGCCGGCTCCCAGGCCGGGCGCCTCTGCTGGGTGGCCAGCCCCAGGCCGGCCTGGCCGGCTCCCAGGACGGCTGGCTCGGATGGGTGGCCGGACCCCAGGCCGGCCTCTCTGCGCAGGCCAGCCTCTAGGCCGGCCCCCAGGCCGGCTCCCAGGCCGGCCTCCCTGCACTGCCAACGGGCAAATTTTTGAGGGGACCTATTTAAGGGGCTTTCTTCCCTAATGGTTCTCAATTGTCGTCGTATTGAACAACAGATGCCTAGGGTAGGCTTGAGTTTGGGGCCGATGGACGCTAGAGGATTCGGGGAGGATAGCGTGCTGAAGAGCGCACACGGAAGAACAGATGAACACAAGTATTTACCCTGCTTCGGGGCTCTCGTGAGAGATAAAACCCCTACTGCAGCATCTAGCCTATTTTGTGTATTCTCCTCTCTTATGTGAATGGTACAAATGCTCCTTGAGCTGTGTAGAGCGAGCTATGGCAGCTCTAGAACATAGGGAGGAAGAATGCTCCCGTGAGCAATGGAGAGAAAATGAGCCTCAGGGGCCTCCTGGAGCGTTCCCCCTGGTGCTCCTTATAAAGAGGGAGCCCAGGGGACAAGGGGTGGCCCGCAGGTCACTATGCACACACTGTAGCTGACATGACTACTGGGGTCTTGTCCGCACTGTTGCCTATGTCATGACTTGTACTCTAGTCACGTCCGCGCCACTGTAGCCATGCTGGCTATGCCATCATATTGGTTGTCCTTGTCTACTTGGTCAACTGGCATCAGGTACGAGCTAGGGGCGTCCCAGTACCTGGCGTAGCTGGCCTCGTTTGATGCCTCGGTAGGCGTGGAGGAGAATTCGGCCTACTGGTGACTCAGCCCAAGCCGATGTGAAGAGGTGGCGGCGTGCAGCCGAGGTGAGGAGGTGGCGAGCCTCGGCCCAGCCTAGCGGTGGCGAGCCTTGGCCCAGGCCCAGCCGAGGTCTGGGGATGACTCGGTCCACCGAGATGCTGGATACCTCGGATGGAAACTCGGCCCAGCCGAGCAGCTGGATACCTTGGTCCAGCCGAGCTTGCTGGATACCTCGGCCCATCCAAGTTGAGCATATGCCGGCCTGGGCACTGCAAAACTCGGCCCAGGTTGCTTTCTTCTGCCCTTTTTTTATCCTTTACGTATCTAACTCCTGTTCCTTTCTCCTGATGACCCATCAAGACCATTAACTTTGGGGTACCCGGGGTTACATCCTCGACACTTCTTCTGCCCTTTTCTTTATCCTTTACGTATCTAACTCCTGTTCCTTTCTCCTGATGACCCATCAAGACCATTAACTTTGGGGTACCCGGGGTTACATCCCCGACACTAGTCCCCGAGGCTGTGGGGGACTCGCAGAGTCGCGCACAGACTTTCAAAATCAAATAGCAATATTAAAATCTCCATGCAAACAATATCCTGCCTGCATGGGCACCATCACTTTTCAAATTGCCAATACGTGCATGTCCGACATTTTGCCTGCCTGGGCACGGTCATATACTGATGTCCTTGCCGACATTTGCAAGTTTGACATAATGCCTGCTTTGGCACTGTTATAAGCCGGTTTTTAGCCACTTTGGGCGTTTACCGAAGTCGGATGTCAACAGCCTGAGCTGGATTGACATATTGCATGCTCGGGCATATCTCATATGTCGGTTTTTAGCCACTTTGGTCGTTTACCGAAGTCGGATGTCAACAGCCTGAGCTGGATTGACATAATGCTACTCGGGCATATCTCATATGTCGGTTTTTAGCCACTTAGATATGCTGGCAGCCTTAGCTGAACCAACATATAGCCGTTATTGGCTGAACTGGCATTTTGCCATCATGAGCACTTGCCTTATGCCGGTTTTTACCGTAAAGATATGCTGTCAGCCTTAGCTGAACCAGCATATAGCCTTTATTGGCGGAACTGGCATTTTGCCATCATGGGCACTTGCCCTATGCCGGTTTGAGATATCTCTCAACACATTATGCTCAGTGAGTCGGAATACCCTTCGACTCACTGAACCGAGATAGCGATGCTATGATACTCTGGCAAACTGGATAACTGAAGAACCATGTTAATCGATTAAGCTGGTAAAGACAGCAATCAAGAGATATATGATGATATGAGAGAGATGCCGTGATATTCTGGCAAACCGAGATAAACGGCGATCGTGGGATATTGCACGATGCCATGATATTTTGGCAAATCGACATAAACGGCGATCGGGGGAATACCGATAAAGCTATGATATCTTGGGTAATCCGAGACAACCGATATAACCATGTTCTTGGTGATAAATATTTTCTCGGTACAACCGTTACCACCTTTCAATGTTAGTTCAAGCATATATATGATGAATATATATTTAAACAACGAATCTACTAACACGCGGAATTAATTACAGCATGTGACAGAGATTACTTCTAGTAGCCAAACTATGCACGTAGACACAGACTCGGTCTCAACCGAGTCCCGAGTTACTTTACAGATCTAGGAGAAAAAGCAGAACTGACTGGCCGGCCAGTCCCCGGGTCAAGATATCTCGACCCCGGGGAAAGAACAACTAAGCAAGGTGCCAAGGGGCAGTCCCCAAGTACTGTTTTAGACTATCTAAAAGTATGATGCAGATATGTAATTGATACTTACGAGGTAGTGTTGTTGGAGAAGTCGAGGAAGACGCTTATGCCGGCCTGGACACCGACATGTCGGCCTGGGCCACTAATATCTCGATTTGGGCCACCAATACCTCGGTTTGGGCCACTTTCACGTCGGATTTGACCAACATATGTCGGATTCCAACCTTATGTCGGATTTTCCAACTTCATGCCGGATTTTCCAACCTCATCTCGGACTTTCCAAGCTTATCTCTGATTCGACAGGCTTATGTCGGATTTTGACAATCCTATGTCGGATTGACCAACTCTCTGTTTGGTTTGACCAACCCTCATGTTGGTTTGACCAATTCAAGCGGGTACTGCAGGGCGTGACGGGGAGCCGGCGACGCGGGGCGCGGCAGGGGCGCAGCCCGGCGGAGCCTGGCGAGGCGGCGGGTCGACGGGAGGCCGGGTAGGCGGACGCGGGAGACCGGGCAGGCGCGCAGGCGGATGCGGACGTCCTCGGCGGTGCGAGGGCCTGGACGGAGCAGCCAGCCACGGACTGCACACGGAGCAGGTCGAGGCTGCGGGGTCGGACGCGGTGCTTGAGGAGGCGGAGCCGGATGCGGCCGCGGGGCGCAGCCCGGCGCGGAGACGGAGCGGCGAGGGAGCCGATGCGGGGCGGAGTAGACGAGGCGGGGACGGAGCCGGCATGGCCAGCTCGGGGCGGAGCTTGGACGGCCGGGCGCGGATGCGCCAGGAGGTCGACGGCGCGGGGGCGCGCGGGCTGTAGAGGGAGACGGACGCGGGCGCATCCAGCGAGGGCGAAGACGGGTCCAGTGGCAAGCCCCGCGGAGTCGAGGTCGAGGAAGGACTGCGCTTGGGCGCGGGTGCGCTGGACGCAGGGGAACCCGGGCGTGGGCGCCGATGCGGGGATAGGAGGTCTCGGCCCGGGTGCACCTAGTCTCCGCGTTACGCGAAGCATACACCGCTCCGCGCACCCCCTCGTGCTTACTGGGCCGGGCCCTTTTTCCGTGCACGCACGCACTCCAGGCTGGTCAACGGGAGGTCCGATCGGTCTTCTCTGCGCGTGGTCGCTCAACGTGGGCGAGTCATCCGCTCGTATGATTAGCTAACTTTTGGAGGCCAGGTGCGTTGCGTGCGTTTTTTCCTACTCCCTCCGTCCAAAAATAAGTGTCTCAAGTTTGTCCAAAGTGGATGTATCTATACGTGAAACATGTCTAGATACATCCACTTTTGGGCAAACTTGAGACACTTATTTTGGGACGGAGGGAGTACGTAGCATCTCTTTCTCCCTCCTATAATTATTAGCTAGCTTCTTGTTCAACTGCTTGGCCCTCATAATATAGTATGAATTGCTTTTTGTTTGCTGTTTCGTATATGAGTGTAGGTTCGACTGCTTCATACTCCCTCCGTTCGGAAATAGATGTCTTAGCTATCTCAAAATTTGGATGTATCTAGACATGTTTTAATGTGTACATACATCCAAATTTTGAGATAGCTAAGACATCTATTTCTGAACGGAGGGAGTATAATATAGTATGAATTGCTTTTTGTTTCCTGTTTCCTATATGAGTGTAGGTTCAACTGCTTCTCATCATATAGTATGAATTGTTTTTTGTTATGAGTGTAGGTTCGACTGCTTCTCATCATATAGTATGAATTTTTTTTGTTTCCTGTTTCCTATATGAGTGTAGGTTTGACTGCTTCTCATCATATAGTATGAATTGTTTTTTGAGCGATTTTAAAAAGTGAATAGAAAATTTGTCGGTTAAACATAGTTGTTTAGAACTATTTTAAAAACTGAACAAAAAAAGTTTTGAAATATTTTTGAACGAAACATATTTTTTGAACGATTTCGAAAATTGAATAGAAAATGGCGCTGAACGAAATCTATTTTGAACAATTTTAAATTGTAAACGGAAAAATGGCGTTGAACAGAAATTTTGAACAATTTTAAAAATTGTTCAAAAGGCCAGTGAAAACGAAACTACTTTTAAAACAGGAAAAAGTCGATGAACGAAATCTAAATTTGAACAATTTTAAAAATGAACGAAAAAGGTCATTGAATGAAAATCTATTTTGAACAATTTTAAAAAGTGAACACAAAAGGCAGTGAACTGGAAACTACTTTTGAACGTTTTTTAAAAAGTGAACGGAAAATGGCGGTGAACAGAAATTTTGAACATTTTTTGAAACTCCGTTGAACGGAATGTGGTAGTGAAACGATTTTGAAAACGCCGCTGAACAGAATTAGGTCTTGAACGATTTTTGGAAAGACCCGTTGAACGGAATTTGGTCTTGAACGATTTTTGAAAAGACCCGTTGAACAGAATTTGGTCTTGAACGATTTTTGAAAAGACCCGTTGAACATAATTTGGCCTTGAACGATTTTTGGAAACTCCGTTGAACGGAATGTGGTAGTGAACGATTTTTGAAAAGACCCGTTGAGCAGAATTTGGTCTTGAACGATTTTTTGAAACTCCGTTGAACAGAATTTGGTCTTGAACGATTTTTGAAAAGACCCGTTGAACAGAATTTGGTCTTGAACGATTTTCTAAAACTCCGTTGAACAGAATTTGGTCTTGAACGATTTTTGAAAAGACCCGTTGAACGGAATGTGGTAGTGAACGATTTTGTAAAACTCCGTTGAACAGAAACTTGGTTTAAACGGATTTTGGAATGGTGTTTGAAAAACATGTTGAACGTAATTTGAAAAACATGTTGAACGTAATTTGGTCTTGAACGATTTTTGGAGAGACCCGTTGAACGGAATTTGGTCTTGAACGATTTTTGAAAAGACCCGTTGAACGGAATTTGGTCTTGAACGATTTTTGAAAAGACCCGTTGAACAGAATTTGGCCTTGAACGATTTTTGAAAACTCCGTTGAATGGAATGTGGTAGTGAACGATTTTTGAAAAGAATAGTTGAACAGAATTTGGTCTTGAACGATTTTTTGAAACTCCGTTGAACAGAATTTGGTCTTGAACGATTTTTTAAAACTCTGTTGAACAGAATTAGGTCTTGAACGATTTTTGAAAAGACCCGTTGAACAGAATTTGGTCTTGAACGATTTTTAAAACTCTGTTGAACAGAATTTGGTCTTGAATGATTTTTGAAAAGACCCGTTGAACGGAATGTGGTAGTGAACGATTTTGTAAAAACTCCGTTGAACAGAAACTTGGTTTAAACGGATTTTGGAATGGTTTTTGAAAAACATGTTGAACGTAATTTGAAAAACATGTTGAACGTAATTTGGTCTTGAATGATTTTGGAAAGACCCGTTGAACAAAATTTGGTATTGACCGATTTTGTAAAACTCCGTTGAACAGAAACTTGGTTTAAACGGATTTTGGAACGGTTTTTGAAAAACATGTTGAACGTAATTTGGTCTTGAACGATTTTTGAAGACCCGGTTAACAAAATTTGGTATTGAACAATTTTGTAAAACTCCGCTGAACAGAAACTTGGTTTAAACGGATTTTGGAACGGTTTTTGAAAACATGTTGAACAAGGCCCCTGGACGTGCATAATTTTGGAACCTACCCCTGGACGTGCATAATTTATTTGTACATTTATTCTAACGAAAATTATTTTCAGTAAGAAAAATTAACTTACTGGAATGATTTAACAAAGAACGTTTGTCTTCTTTATTTTTTTAATAAAACATTTATCTTATTTGAAGGAAAAACTATTAATATTTAAAAATAGAAAAAGTAGAAGAAAAAAGAAGTAAAAAATAAAACAATAAATAAATAAAAATTAGAAGAAAAAAGACACACAAAAGAAAAAAAGAAGGTAAAACGGATACATAAATTGAAATAAAACCGATATTAGAAACTTAAAGTGAAAAAAGGAAAAACATGAAAAAACAGAAACCTGACTTAAATGAAACATAAGAAATTAAGGGAGAACTAGCAAAAAGAAATAACAAAAAAAGATAGAATGCATAAAAATGGCATTGGAAAAAACAAAACAAAAACAGAGAGAACGAACTCGAGGTGAATGCGTACACGCCCCTGTGTGCGTACACGAACGAAAGAAGTCGTCTCTGGGACTCTCGCTGCGTACACGAATGAAGAAAAAGGATTAGCGAACGAACCAGTCAAAAGGAAGCTTAACGGGCCGAGCCCATAAGCGAAGGGGGGTACGCGGAGCGAATAGCTCCCGCAGTACGCGGAAACTAGGAATCGCCTCTCGGCCCAGCCGAGACGAGGCGGTGCCGGGCCGCCGAGGTGAGGACGCGTCGGCCCAGCCGAGACTGGACATCTTGGCCCACCGAGGTGTGGAGTATCTCGGCCCTGCCGAGTTGGAGGAGTCGGACCGATTGGAGGAGCCTCGGCCCAGCTCTGGGCATGCCGGCCTGGGAGAAGCCGGAATTGGCCTATTTCGGTCTGAAACACCATATTTCAGCCGGGTCAGCAGCTATGTCGGACTGGGCTTTATCTAACTCGGTTTGGCCTGTGACTATGTCGGTTTTAGGCTTTGTGCAACTCGGATTTGACCCACTTAACTCGGAATTGACCAGCTTAACTCGGATTTTGGGCGATCTTACCTCGGATTTGGCTAACTCATGCCGGTTTTGGCTATTCCTATGCCGGTTTTGACCAACTCAATCCAGATTTGACCAAGTCATCCCGGTTTTGACCAGCTGATGCTGGTTTGAACTTCTGTCGACCCGGGATGATGTGGAGTCGAGTCCCCCGAGTTAACCAAAAAGGTCCCGTCCGAATTTGATCCAGCAAGCGCCACTACCAGCCCCACGATGGGCGCCAACTGTCGTCGTATTGAACAACAGATGCCTAGGGGTAGCCTTGAGTTTGGGGCCGATGGACGCTAGAGGATTCGGGAGGGATAGCGCGCTGAAGAGCGCACACGGAAGAACAGATGAACACAAGTATTTACCCTGCTTCGGGGCTCTCGTGAGAGATAAAACCCCTACTGCAGCATCTAGCCTATTTTGTGTATTCTCCTCTCTTATGTGAATGGTACAAATGCTCCTTGAGCTGTGTAGAGCGAGCTATGGCAGCTCTAGAACATAGGGAGGAAGAATGCCCCCGTGACAATGGAGAGAAAATGAGCCTCAGGGCCTCCTGGAGCGTTAACCCCTGGTGCTCCTTATAAAGAGGGAGCCCAGGGACAAGGGGTGCCCGCAGTCTCTATGCACACTGTAGCTGACATGACTACTGTGGGTCTTGTCCGCACTGTTGCCTATGTCATGACTTGTACTCTAGTCACGTCCGCACCACTGTAGCCATGCTGGCTATGCCATCATCTTGGTTGTCCTTGTATACTTGGTCAACTGGCAATCAGGTACGAGCTAGGGGCATCCCAGTACCTGGCGTAGCTGGCCTCGGTTGATGCCTCGGTAGCATGGAGGAGAATTCGGACCTACTGGTGACTCGGCCCAAGCCGACGTGAAGAGGTGGCGCGTGCAGCCGAGGAGAGGAGGTGGCGAGCTCGGCCCCAGCCTAGCGGTGGCGCGCCTCGGCCCAGGCCCAGCCGATTCTGGGGATGACTCGGTCCACCGAGATGCTGGAAACCTCGGATGGAAAACTCGGCCCAGCCGAGCTGCTGGATACCTCGGTCCAGCCGAGCTTGCTGGATACCTCGGCCCATCCAAGTTGAGCATATGCCGGCCTGGGCACTGCAAAACTCGGCCAGGTTGCTTTCTTCTGCCCTTTTCTTTATCCTTTACGTATCTAACTCCTGTTCCTTTCTCCTGATGACCCATCAAGACCATTAACTTTGGGGTACCCGGGGTTACATCCCCGACACTTCTTCTGCCCTTTCTTTATCCTTTACGTATCTAACTCCTGTTCCTTTCTCCTGATGACCCATCAAGACCATTAACTTTGGGGACCCGGGGTTACATCCCCGACACAATCCTCTCGAGCATGTTTTTTCCCTTCTCTCACCTCCATTGTTGACCTTTGGAAAAGCTTGTCTACCTCTCAATCCCTCCCATGATTCTTGCATATCTTTGAGGGAAAGTGAGAGGAGATCTAGAACTACAATTCTACCAATCCATCTCTCCTCTAAGTGAGGAGAATCTAGTAGATCGTGATCTTGGAGTTCTTGGTGTTTCTCCTCTTTTGTTCTTCCTCTTATTCCCACATAAGCATTTGTTGCTTTGTTGGAATTTGAGAGTGAAGGACTTGAGCACTTCTGTGTTCTTGCCATTGCATTGTGTTGCATCGGTTTGCTCTCTCCACGAGGAATTAGGAAGTGAAAGTTTGTGAACTTGTTACTCTTGGGTCTTTGGACCCTAGACGCCTTTGTGGTCATTGAGACCTTGTGGTCACTTGTAGCCGTTCGGGAGCCCCCAATCCATTTGTGGGTTGTGCCTCGGATTGTTGTTGTAAAGGCTCCGGATCCGCCTTGAAGGATTCCGATAGTGGAAGGTGAACCAAACCTTTGTGGTGCGGTCATCGGAGAATAGGTGAGCCTTTATGCTTGAGATCGACCTTTGTGGTGCCTCACACCTCTCCAACGAGACGTAGTCCCTAAAAAGGAGAACTCGAGAATACATCCTCGTCTCGCGTGCCTCGTTATTTTATACCCAGCTTTTTACTTATGCACTTTACATTGTGATAACCTTCGTGCTTGAAGTATTCTTGTTGCTATCACTGATGGCGTGTAGTTCACACGCTTGTTGGAGACCCCAATAGGAAAGTATAGATGTAGTGCAAGCCAGTTTTTCCCTTGAAATATGACCAAGGTTTATCGAACCAGGAGGACACGGAGGTTCTTCAGAAGGTTGTTGATGGCCGTTACGCGATCACCAACGTGGAACCTGCACACAACACAACCAAGCTACTTTGCCCCAACGAAACAGAGAGGTTGTCAATCTCTCTGGCTTGCTGAAAACAAAGGATAAATGCACAGTGTGGAAAACAGTAGTGAATTGCAGAAAGTAACAAGGAACAGATGATTGCAGTAGGTGGTTTTATCAGTAAGAGGTAAAATGGACCGGATCCACGTTCACTAGTGGTGTCTCTCCATAAAAGATAACTATCATGCTGGTGAACAAATTACAGCTGGGCAATGACAAATAGAGAGTGCATGACAATGCAATAAATGACAAGATTTTCAATTATGAGATTTAATTGGGCATTACAAAAAAGTACATAGACTTTGCTATCCAACTCATCTATGCCTAAATAATCCCTGTCGTGGTGGATCACGGCAGATGCCATAGGTATGGCTAAGATGGGGCCGAATGGTCGTTGGGGGAATCCGGGGAGGGTTTATGCACTCAAGAAGTGCACACGCAAGAACACGCAAGAACACGAACGAAGAACCAAGAAACCAAGAACACAAAGCACACCACGATGTACCCTGCTTCGGGGCCCTCTTGTGGAGGTAACACCCCTACTGCAGCACTATCCTACTCAGTGTATAGCTCAAAGTGACAAGTACAAGCTGCTCCTCGAGCTGTATGATGCTACAATGGTGAGAACTTGAGGTAAAAGATGGAGCTAGACGGGAGGAAGAAGGCACTCCGAGCTGAATCCGAGGTGTTTCCGGGGTGTTCCGAGGTTCCTCTCTCTTTCTTTCTCTCTTGATCAACTAGTTCCTCTCCCCCAGCAGGAGGGGGGTGAAGCCCACTATATAGGCCAGCCGGGTTACCATTGTGCCCCTCGCCGAACACTGTTGCCATGCCTCTGCAACGGTCACCACCGTACCACCGTACCTCGGTCAGGGACAAGACGTGGCTTGCCCATCTCCTGTAGCCTAACGGCAGAACTAGCATGTCCCCTCTGACCGAGACAGGACGTGGCCTGGCAGAGCTACCTCGTAGCCTTTTCCCAGATCCCGCGTGGTCAGCGGTCAGAGACGTGCAGGCCCGCCGAACCCGGGGCACGCCTCTGCCAGGCTCCTTGACAGACGCTCCCGTGTCAGGCGCTCTTGTACCCGGCTGGAAGTGACAGGAGCATTGACTCCTGCCCGACCTACTGCCTACCACCTCGGTTAGCTCGGCACGGATGTGACGAGCTCCGTACCTCGGGTCTTGCGCTTAAGATCTTTACCAGGTCGGATCTTACTTCCTCCCCACAGCTTCTCCTGCTCTCACAACACAAACCATGCACGAGGTAGTTAGGTCGGCTGAACATAGCTCGGACAGTGAACCTCGGCCCAGGCCAACGGGATACCTCGGACCCCTCGGGCCAAGATAGGTCGGCCTTTAAACTCTCCAGGTCAAGTGAAGCTCGGACTCTCCAGGCCCAAGCAGGTCGGCCCTTTCCGTACCTCGGCACACCTTCGAACTCCACTTATGCCAAGCCTTGACCCTACCCGGGGTACCCCCCGACATTAGTCCCCGAAGCTGGTGCGGTCCTACGACCTCGGACGGAGGGCCGTAGCAGGTTCAAAAAAGCAAGCACCACCTCTAAAACCGACCTCCAACATAGCTCCGCCGAGGTACTTCCCACAGACCTTAACCTCATCCGAGGTTGATCTGCAATCTGAACTTTCCGAGCTATGTGACTCAGCACAATCTTGCCTCAAGATTTTCCGAGGTACGTGGCGAAGAATCTCTGCCCGGACCTCGAAACCCGGACCTCTGAAAGACAGGTCCTGACCACACGCCGCCCTCGTCAGCCGGACCCACCAAACAGCGCACCTGCGCACTCAAGTGCGAGACCAAATTGACCGCCCGCGACTCCTCGATTCTCGCGCTGACCGGCACAGGAAATCCGAGGTTGGCGGTTGCCACTCTGCGGCCCACGATGTGGCCGATCGTGCGGCCACCAACCGTGCAACCGTGCGCTCCCCGCACACGATCCCGCGCCTTCCCGATAACCGCGCGGTAGTGCGCAGTTAATGCACGCCGTAACCGCACGCGGCTTATAAATAGGGGCCCAGGGGTAACTTCATCGTCTTCTTCCTCCATCGCACACCACTCCGTGCCACTGCCTCCGTCGCCGCCGTCGAGCACCTTGCCGCACCGGAGTACGCGCCGCCGTTCTGCCGCCTCGTTCCGCGCCGCCGCCGAGCGCCTCGCCGCACCGGAGTACGCGCGCTGCGCCTGGCGCCATCAACTTGCCACCGATCCCTCGCGTTCCTCCACGGTGAGTTCTTCGTTCCCCTCCATTGCCCATGCCATGACCATGTTCATCCTCCGATGAACTCGAGGATTTTGATGAACTAGATGCTCTACCTTTGCACTTTTTAGCCACTGTAGATCTCCTCTAGACTTGTACCAGATGCACCCGTAGCACTGTCCTTTTAGTTTTGCCCCTGGATGAACTTGATTTTATTTCCCTTTTTGGCTCACCGGTAGATCTTTGCTAATATCTCGCCATGGTAGAAACATGTTTCCCGCCCAAAACTCTTTAGCTCGGCTGTTTTGACTGATCCGAGGTATTTTACCCCGGATATCCTGAACTGTCCGAGGTACTTACCCCGGTTGAACCTTCCTCTTCTGCAGGAAAGCCTCAACATGTCGGCAATTCTACGTCAAACCGCGCCGAGGTTTCCGCCAGCGAGAGAGGTGGATGGGATGGCTCGGACGTCACTGACGATGATATCAAATGGCTCAAAGAAACTCATCGAATCCCAGCCGAACTGCTATATCGGCTTCACACTGGGGACGGCGAACCGATCACCAACCCCGGCGAGAAAGTGGTGTTTGTCTCTCACTTCGAGCGCGGATTCGGACTTCCGGCCAGCAAGTTCTTTCGGGAATTTCTGAAGTTCTTCGGCTTGCAGCCGCACCATCTCCCTGCTAACTCCATGCTACAGCTGTCGTGCTATGCAGCTTTCTCTGAAGGATATCTCGGCCTCTGGCCGAGCGTTGAGGGCTGGGCCAAGTACTTCCAACTGAAGAAACAGAGCATCCCCAACAAGGAGGTTGTGAACAAAGATATGACTGCCTGTGGTGCGGCCTCTATCTCACCCCGGCTGTACTCCGAGTTCCCACGGATCAAAGGCCTGGAGAGCTGCAAGAAGTGGCAGCGATCCTTTTTCTATGTGAGGAACCCCGGTACTGTCGACCTCATCAACCTCCCGGACTTCCAGCTCGGCCCTCCCACTGCACAACTCAATTGGGACTTCAACCCGGAGGACGCCTACGCCGAGGTTCAAGAGATCCATGAATACATGCTGGATCTCAAGAAAAGAGGGTGGGGTTCCGATGACATCCTCCGGACTTTTGTGGAACGAAGAGTCAGCCCCCTTCAACAACGAGCCCATAAGATCTGCCATATGGAAGGTCTACTCGATCCTACTCGGATCAGCAGCAAGGCGCTCTCCAAGGCCTCAGTTTGGCGCCGGGTCAAAGCCGTTGCCCAGACTGAGATGGACGAGGAGTGGACATGGGGCGTGGAGCCTCACGACAGAGAACATCTTCCGGAGCAAGTGAGTACTTACTAATTTTCCGAGCTTACGCTCCGGTCTTGCACACCTCGGTTGCTTCTTAACTCAATTCTTTTTTGCCACTCCTGCAGCGGTTCGCCCGGCAGCTGATCGAGGACGGCGCGGAGCTGTCGAACTGGGCGCCTGCCCGCCTCGCCCTGGAAGGTCCAGAGACTGAAGACCCGGACAATGAGGATCACCTGCCGATCCCTAAGGCCGTTCCGAGGTCCGCCCCCAAGACTAGCTCCTCCAACCCGGGTAAGAAACAAGTTCCCAGTTCCATCAGAGACTGGTCTGACGACGATGATGACGATTGCCAAATTCTGGAACCTGTCAACGTTATTCCCATTTCATATGCTCCTCCAACATATAAGAACTTTCATCCAGCGTCTGCAGCTTCCCGGAAGCGCTCAGGACCTGGTACCTCGGATGCCGAGGCTTCCAAGACCTCGGAGACTGCAGCGCCCAAAGCCAAGCGTGCCAAGAAGACCTCGGCGCGGCGCAAGAAACGAGGTCCCGTGGAGGAAGATGCGTAAGTGACCTTTGCTCCTCCTTACTTCTCACGCTGCTCCAAGGTTAAGCTTTTTACACTCTAACTTAATCTTTCTCTTTCGTCTAGCCCGGCTCGGCAGGTCAAACAGAGCCATAGCTCGATACACTCACCACTGCCTCCAGTGGTTGAAGCCAGACAACCGAGGTCGAGGTTAACCTCGGCAGCCCCGCCAGAGCCTCTCCTCCAGGACCGTCCATTGACCTCACCAGCCCGGAGAAGACCATCTCCTCCCCTACGCGCGTCTCCTCCGCCGAACTTCCACCGCCGAGCTCTGACTCCGGCCTGGGGCACTCTGCTCCCCGCCGAGATCAGACTCCTCCGCCTCCTCAGAAGGATGCGGAGACAGATCGCGCCAAGACTCCGGTTAAAGCCGTGCAGGAGCCTCGGCTGTCCCCCAAGTCTCAAGCTGCGCGCAACCAGCAGCAACAGCAGCAAAAGAAGAAACAACAACAACAACTGCAGAAGCAAAAGCTCCAGCAGCAGCAGAAAGATTCAGCTCAAAACGTTGAGCCCCCCAAACAGCCACAGCAAACTCCGATGCCGCCACCGTCATCAGGCCCCTTGACTGCGAGCACCCAACTGGTGCCGCATGTTCCCGCTTCTGCGCCGAGGTCCACCTTGACCAAGGCCGCGCCCTCGAGCTCTCAGGTCGCCACCTCCCGAGCTTTATTCGCTGCTACTACCCAGCCGGACATCAGCAGCTGGGAGGTCGGGCAACTCCGGACCAAGAGCGGGAACAGCCTAGGCTCGGAGAAGCACTATGACATGGACTGGAACTCGGCTGACACTGTCGAGGTCTCCTCCAACCCGAGCTCTGAGCATCAAGTTGGACCCAGCGCCGTGCTCCAATCTATCTATAACATGCAGACTGCAGTCCTTGATTGCAGCAAGAAGGCCTCGGTAAGTTTCTTTACACAGCTCTCTTTCTTCCTTTGAAATCAAATGACAAACATACACTATTCCCAGTCCCCGAGATTCGGGTTGAGCAATTGACACTCCACCGAGTTAAAATTGCTCGGCTTGAATCTCAAAAACTTGTCATTTCTCCCATGCTGAGTCCCCGAGGCCAATGCCAAGTCCCCGGGACTCAATTGGGCCTCGGGTGCTAGAAATACCTCGGATTTATCCGAACTGATCTCTCTATTTTTTCAGGAATGCAACAATGCTCGGACAAAGGTCTTCAAGAACCTCCTGCTGGATCACAACAGATGAAGAAGTCTCACCGGACTCTTCTATCCGCCAAGGAGCAGAGCGACAAGGATTACGCCTCCAAGTTGAAGACAGCCGAGGATGAAATAGCTCGGCTGCAACAAGAGCTGAACCGGGCTAATGAAGCCAAGACTGCTGTGGAGGACGCTATGAAGGTTAAGGACCAGGCCGCCGAACAGCAGCAAAAGCTTGCCAAGACCCTGGAGAGCCGTGCCACCTCGGCCGAAGCCGAACTTACCGCCCTCCGAGCTATCTCGAAAAGCTGGTTGTCCGAGCTCGCTCGGATTAATCATCAAATGGACAGTAAGTTCCTTCTCACCTTTTCCTTATTTTCTGCCGACCTACATCCCGTGCCACCGTATGCCTTATTTCAGCGACAGCCTTTTTGTCCTCTTCAGAAACTTCGAGCACTCCAAGGACAAGGCTATCCGCGAAGTTCAAGCAGCTCGGGCAAAGAGGGCTGAGACAGAAACTCTCAGCGACAGCTGGGATATCCAGGACCACCTTGTCGCCCTTAATGCTCGGATCAGGCCGCTCCGAGCCATTGGAACTAAACTTGTTGATGCTGCCATCGAGGTCCACCGTGCCCTCTGGCCCAAGGTCAAGACTCCCACTTGCATCGACGAGCTCGCCACGAAGCTGAAAGGAGCCGAGGCTAGACTTCGGGAGTGGAGATGCTCGTCAGCTCGGGCTGGAGCGGACAAGGCCCTGGTGTTCGTGCTGTCCTGGTATGAGGATGTTGAGATCCACACTGTTACCTCCCTGCGCAGGGGCTCTCCTTGGAACTCCACCCCGGATGGCATTGCGAAACGCCAAGCAGCAGCCGACCGCTTTGCTAGTTACGCAAACACCCGGACCTTTGATGACGGGCGCCTCTACTCTGAGGACGAAGAGAGCTCGGACGAGGAAGCAGCGTCTGGTGAAGAAAGTTCTGAAGGCGAGGACATTGACTTTGAAGAGCCAGAGAGCTCCAAGGGCAAGGCTGGCAAAACAACCGAGGTGGCTGAAGGCTCTGATGATGACTTCAGCTTCGACGAACCTCCGAACTCCAAGGGCAAGTCCGGCAAAGCTGTAGCCACCGAGGTGATTTCCTCCGACGTGACGGACACCCCGGCAACAACTCCCACAACCGAGGTTGCTTCCGCGACCGAGGTTGTTCCTGCGCCCGAGGTTGCTGCGCCCGAGGCTCCCACTGCCACCACTTCGGCGACCGAGGTCTCTGGTTCCGAGGCCTGAATTTATCTTAAGCAAAACATTAAATCCCCGGTATGCCGGGTGCAGATGTAACAGACCTTAAGTAGTTTGCTTTGCTACCATTACTTTAACTTGCTATCCGAACCAAGCTTTTCTAAGAATTTATGCCGAACCCTTTTGGAACGAGTCCCCGAGTTCACTTTCGTGTTTACTATATCTGGCATTCTTTGCTCTTGTCTACCATTTAGGCGTTCGACAGTCGAGTCACAAGATTGTTATTTATAGCATACAGTACTTAGCAAATCTCGAAGTGTGTTTCAAAACCATCCGACATAAACGAAAGGTAAAGACAGGGGTTAGTAAACGACACATGCCGAACTATATTTTTGGACCGAGTCCCCGAGTTCATTTTCATGTCTCCCACGTTTTTTCATCTTTGCTCTTGACTACCATTTAGGCAGATGCCAGTCGAGTCACAAGATTAGTTACACAGCATACATTACTTGAAGTTTGAGACGAGGTTCAAAATAGTTCGGCATATGAACGAAACTGACAAACAGAAATAAAACACAAGCACAAGAGCGAGGCAGTCCCCGAGCTTCAACCTCGGAGTGCCGACATTTTATTAAGGATTAACCGAGGTACATACATTGCGCCTTTCATGAGTAGAAAGGTCGGAGTAGAGCTACGTTCCATGGTCGCCTGACCTCTGATCCGGGGTTGTCCAGCCCATCTTCCCTTGGTTCCTGCGCATCTATTAGATAGTAGGAATCATTGAGCAGAGCTCGGGTCACAATGAACGGTCCCTCCCATGGAGGTGACAACTTGTGCCGGCCTTTCTTGCGCTGCACCAACCTCAGCACCAAATCTCCCTCGTGAAACACACGAGGGTTGATACTCCGGCTATGATAACGTCGGAGACCTTGTTGGTATATTGCTGACCGAGATGAGGCCAACTCTCTTGCTTCCTCAAGCAGATCTACTGCATCCTCCCGAGCCTCTTTTGCCTCGGCTTCAGTGTACATTGCCACTCTGGGCGCATCATACTCGATGTCAGTGGGTAGCATAGCTTCTGCCCCATAGACCATAAAAAATGGCGTATAGCCAGTTGATCGATTTGGCGTGGTCCTTAGACCCCACAGTACTGCTGGTATCTCATCTATCCAACACCCCGGCGTTTTCAGCAGTGGTTCAATGAGCCGAGCCTTGATGCCGGCCAACACTAGAGCATTTGATCTTTCCACTTGTCCATTAGACTCCGGGTGTGCCACCGAGGCTATGTCCAGCCGGATTCCCTTGTTCATGCAAAACCGAGCGAACTCTCCAACAGCAAAGTTTGTGCCGTTGTCCGAGATAATGCTATGGGGGTAGCCATATCGCAGAATAATCTCCTTCAAGAAAGTCACTGCTGAATGACCATCCAACTTCCGGATTGGTTTACCTCGATCCACTTGGTGAACTTGTCCACCATCACCAATATGTGCGTCATGTTACCTCGGGCTGGTTTGAACTCTCCCACCATATCCAAACACCATACCGCAAACGGCCAAGTGATAGGAATTGTTTTGAGCGCCGAGGCTGGCATATGCGTTTGCTTGGCAAACCTTTGGCATCCTTCACATCTCCGGACTATGGCCTCTGCATCAGCAAGAGCAGTGGGCCAATAGAACCCATGCCTGAACACCTTGGCCACCAGAGCTCTTGTGCTGCAATGATGACCACACTCTCCTTGGTGGATCTCCAAAAGCATCTCCTTGCCTTCAGCTGGCTCGACACACCGTTGCAACACCTCGGTTACGCTTCTTTTATAGAGCTCCTTGTTGATGATGGTGTACGCCTTGGCCCTCCTTTGAATTCTCCTAGCCTCGGTCGTGTCACTGGCAAGCTTCCCTCTGTATGAACTTCATGATTTGCTCCGCCCACTCCGGCACTGGGTGCAAAGGAAAAGTTCCTCGTCCACCTCCATTGGTTCGGCCACCATAATCTCCTCCATTATTTCCTCCACCATCCTGCGACCAGTCCCCGAGTCTTGATGAGCAGTCCCCGAGGTTCGGTGCGCAGTCCCCGAGCTCTGCCACGCAGTCCCCGGGTCCGACCAAACGCACCCGACGTCTACCTCCATTGGAACAGGTCCGGGCTCTTGCTCCGCCGGGATGAAAATAGATTCGGATTCAGGAGAAGGTTTGATTGAAGGAGTTCTCAAGTGATTCAGGGCTACCCCTGGTGGTACTGCCTCTTTCGATGAACCGAGCTTTGACAACACGTCGGCAGCATCATTTTCTGCCCGAGGTATATGCCTGTACTCACACCCTTCAAAGAACCCGGATATCTTTTGCACATGGAACCGATATAACGCCATGTTGGCATCCAGAGCATCCCAAGTTCCAGAAGATTGTTGCACCACCAGGTCGGAATCGCCGAAGCACTCTACACGCCGGATACCGATCTCCTTTGCCACCTTGAGGCCATGGATTAAGGCCTCATACTCCGCCACATTGTTTGATGCTGAGAAATGAATCTGCAGCACGTACTTCAGCTGATCTCGCTTTGGCGAGGTGAGGACTATTCCAGCCCCCAGCCCGATCTTTGTCTTGGACCCATCAAAATGCATTTTCCAATAATTATAGTCCGGCCTGGGTGGCTCATACTGCATCTCGGCCCAATCACAAAAGAAGTCCGGCAACGCCTGGGATTTAATTGCGTCTCTTCTCTCATAATGTGGTGCATATGGAGACACCTCAATCGCCCATTTGGCAACTCGGCCAGTTGCATCTTTGCACCCGATGATCTCCGAGATTGGAGCTTCGCACACCACCGTCATGGGATGCTCCTGGAAATAATGCTTCAACTTCTTGACCGCCAGGTAGACACCATACGTCATCTTCTGGTAGTGAGGGTAGTTCTGCTTCGAGGTAGAGATCACCTCGCTCAAGTAATACACCGGAGGGTAGTCCTGCCTCTGCTGCTGGCTGCATCGGATCACCCAGAGCATAAGAATCTGCAATCCGGATTGTTTCTGCTAGGGATTTCGGCATATCTCTTTGGAGCCTCTGCCACAGCATGCTGCCATGTCGACAACCATCTGCAAACCAAGAAATGGCCTGCACTTCTACCACTCCTTCACAGGAATTCCGAACATTGCTCCACCGAGTTAAGAATTCTCGGTCAGTTTCATGATCATCTTGCTTACACGCCGCCAGGAGCTGAGGTCGGTTTGGCCTCTTGTATGTACTAGCAAAGTTGCTGTTAAACGCCAGCTCCAAGTCTATCCAGGAGTTGATACTATACTCCGGCAGATTATTCAGCCAGATCCGAGCTGGACCTTCCAACATGTGCGGGAGATACCGGACCGCCAATCGGCGATTGCCCCCCGCTATGTGCACCGAGGATACATAATCTGTCAGCCAATCTTGTGGCTTGGTGCTCCCATTGTATGGCTTGGTGTTCTGACCTAACTGGAACTGAGATACTGGTGGTGGTGGTTCCTTCATGATCCGAGGTCCAAAACACGCCGGACCAGGAGGGCCTTCCTCCTCCAGTTGCTCAGACAAGTAGATTCTATCCAGCTTGTTACGAACATCGCCTGGAGCTAACATCCGACCTCCTATCCGAGGTCCCAATGCCCCATCCACTCTGTGGTATCCAGCTCGCGCCATGGCCGAGTCTCCATCATCGTATCGGTCATCGCCTTGACCGACATTCTGAGGTTGCTGAACATACTCCGGCTCTCGCTGATATTGCCCCTGCGGCCGGGGTTGTTGTTGATACCTCGGGGCCGGAGGTGGTTTACCTCGGCCAGCCGTCGCTGCTTGCCCGCCATCCTGATTTCCCCCCAGGCCGGAGTTACCCTTAGCTCGGCTTGCATTACCTGGGCCGGGGTTTCCCTTATCTCGGCTAGCATTGCCCTGGCCCACCTTCTGCTTTGCTGCTAAGACTGGATCATACATCTGCAGCTGCTTGTTCTGACCCGGGGTGACACTCCGGGCTCGATCGGCTCCTCCGACGAGTGGAGACGAGGCTTGCCCCTTGGACACCTGACTAACTGGCCTAGCTGAATAAACCATCTCTGAATCACCAGCCCCGGCATATGCTCTGCGGAGAGCCTCATTCTGCTGGTTAGCCACATACACTAACTCATTGACTCGCTTCTGCTGCGCACGCCATGCATCTCCAGTTAACCCGGATAGCTCGGCCCTGCCTGCCTCGGCAGCTCTGAGGTTCTTAGCAGGGGAACTATACACCGGCCTTCCCGTCGACACGCGACTCTCACTCCTAACCGAGGTGGTAGGTCGAGCCTCCCTGTCCATCTCATCATTGAGCCCCTTGCCTCTCCGCCGCACCTCGGCTCCCCTATGTGTATCAACTACTACCGGGGTGAAGCCATTTGCCGCATTGTACTCACGCAGATCTCTATTGAACTCATCTCTAGCTGTTACCATTGCTACAGCCTCCTTCTGCAACAGGACACGCTTTGCCTCTAGGTCGGCCACCGTCACCACTACATCCACTGCTGGATTTACTGGGTCTGCCAGTGTCTGCACTATCTCCACCAGGGTCGCACCTCGGCCCTGCACCTCGGGGGTACCAGGCAGCTCTTTTTCTAGCCTGGGCTTTGCAGATCTCACCTTAGCAACCTCGGCCGCCTTGGATTGGTTGGCATCTACTTTGCCAGCGGCGTCAACCGGACCTGTCATCATCACCTCCACGCAGCTCTCGGGACGAGTGATACGCCGACCTAAAGCCGCGAGGAGAGGAGTTTCGTCGTCCACGAGCACCTGCTCCGGGTTCCCGCGAACAACCTCGACAGCAACGTATGTGACGAAGCTGCCGAGCATCATGGTGAAGCCGTGCTCGGGGAAGGGCTTGCCGGTGAAACACCCCGCGTTGTCGCTGATGAAGGTGAACTCTCCGATCTTGGCGACAAGCCCGGAAAGAACACGCTCGCCTGAGCCCGTCCGGATGAAAACTCCCTCCAACGCCTCAATCTGCCCCACGGTGGGCGCCAACTGTCGTGGTGGGATCACGGCAGATGCCATAGGTATGGCTAAGATGGGGCCGAATGGTCGTTGGGGGAATCCGGGGAGGGTTTATGCACTCAAGAAGTGCACACGCAAGAACATGCAAGAACACGAACGAAGAACCAAGAAAGCAAGAACACAAAGCACACCACGATGTACCCTGCTTCGGGGCCCTCTTGTGGAGGTAACACCCCTACTGCAGCACTATCCTACTCAGTGTATAGCTCAAAGTGACAAGTACAAGCTGCTCCTCGAGCTGTATGATGCTACAATGGTGAGAACTTGAGGTAAAAGATGAAGCTAGACGGGAGGAAGAAGGCACTCTGAGCTGAATCCGAGGTGTTTCCGGGGTGTTCCGAGGTCTCTCTCTCTCTTTCTTTCTCTCTTGATCCACTAGTTCCTCTCCCTCTAGCAGGAGGGGGGGGGGGGTGAAGCCCACTATATAGGCCAGCCGGGTTACCATTGTGCCCCTCGCCGAACACTGTTGCCATGCCTCTGCAACGGTCACCACTGTACCACCGTACCTCGGTCAGGGACAAGACGTGGCTTGCCCATCTCCTGTAGCCTAACGGCAGAACTAGCATGTCCCCTCTGACCGAGACAGGACGTGGCCTGGCAGAGCTACCTCGTAGCCTTTTCCCAGATCCGCGTGGTCAGCGGTCAGAGACGTGCAGGCCCGCCGAACCCGGGGCACGCCTCTGCCAGGCTCCTTGACAGACGCTCCCGTGTCAGGCGCTCTTGTACCCGGCTGGAAGTGACAGGAGCATTGACTCCTGCCCGACCTACTGCCTACCACCTCGGTTAGCTCGGCACGGATGTGACGAGCTCCGTACCTCGGGTCTTGCGCTTAAGATCTTTACCAGGTCGGATCTTACTTCCTCCCCACAGCTTCTCCTGCTCTCACAACACAAACCACTGCACTGAGCTAGTTAGGTCGGCTGAACATAGCTCGGACAGTGAACCTCGGCCCTGGCCAACAGTATACCTCGGACCCCTCCGGGCCAAGATAGGTCGGCCTTTAAACTCTCCAGGTCAAGATGAAGCTCGGACTCTCCCAGGCCCAAGCAGGTCGGCCCTTTCCGTACCTCGGCACACCTTCGAACTCCACTTATGCCAAGCCTTGACCCTACCCGGGGATACTCCCCCGACAAATCCACCTTCAGGTCAGCATCCGCATCACTTCCAGTATTAAGTTGCAAACAACAGATTATTGCATGAAGTAAAGTGTGTAATGTAAACAATGCAAATGACACGTAGACAATGCATCATTGTTTTATCCCTAGTGGCAACAGCACATCCACAACCTTAGTCGTTTCTGTCAACTCGAGCCCAGATTTCTGGAGGCATGAACCCACTATCTAGCATAAATACTCCCTCTTGGAGTTACAAGCATCTACTTGGCCAAAGCATCTACTAGCAACGGAGAGCATGCAAGATCATAAACAACATAAACATATAGATTGATAAACAACTTGCTCATAGTATCAATATTCATCGGATCCCAGCAAACACAACATGTAGCATTACAATAAGATGATCTTGATCATGTTAGGCAGCTCACAAGATCTAAACATGGCGGTACAAGGTGGAGAGACAACCATCTAGCTACTGCTATGGACCCGTAGTCCAAGGATGAACTACTCACGCATCACTCCGGAGGCAGGCATGGCGATGTAGAGCCCTCCGGTGATGATCTCCCCTCCGGCAAGGTGTCGGGAAGAGCTTCAGAACCCTCCCGATCTAGGGTTGGCGACGACGGCGGCAGCGGAACTTTTCGTGGAATATGATCGGTGTTTTTAGGGTACGCGGAACATCGGGAATATATAGGCGAAAGGGCGGCGTCGGAAGCTTCGCGAGGCGGCCTCACCAGGGCCCGGCGCGGGCCCACCCTTGGCCGCGCCCTAGGGTGGCGAGGCGGCCTCGTGGCTCGTCTCCGTCTCCCCTTCTGGCTTCTGATCGTGTCGGTGAAAATATGAGCGTCCCTTTTTGTTTCGTCCAATTCCGAGAATATTTTGCGACTAGCTTTTTGAAAGAGAAAAATAGCAGAAAACAGGAACTGGCACTCTGGTATCTTGTTAATAGGTTAGTCCCATAAAATGCATAAAAATGCTATAAAGTGTAAACAAAACATGTAGCAATTGATATAATAACAGTATGGAACATCAAAAATTATAGATACGTTTGAGACGTATCAAGCATCCCCAAGCCTAGTTCCTGCTCGTCCTCGAGTAGATAAACGATAAAAACAACATAATTTTTGAAGTGACATGCTACCAACATAATCTTGATCAAATAGTAATGTAATGCACATGAACTGAATGAAGTTATCCAAGTCAATGGTCTATAGTTTGCTAACAAGTAAACAAAGAGTAAACATAATGAATCATACAAGTGCAAACTTTCATGAATAATACCTTGGAGACAATGGAGCTTTAAGAGTTTGTATAAGAGTTAGTTCACAAAGCAATAAATTCTAAATGAAAGTGTTTGACTTAACACAAAGGAAGATTTAGTTTCAGCACTGGCTTCAACTTCAACATATTTATCTCATGGATATTGTCAAGGCAAAGAATATAATAAGTCAAACACATAATTCATATAAAAACTGTTGTACCAAAGTTGACACTAGTGTTTGCTTGTGGAGACAGAAAGAAATAGGAAAACTGACTCAACAATAAAGTAAAAGAAAGGCCCTTCGCAGAGGGAAGCAGGGATTAAATCATGTGCTAGAGCTTTTTAGGTTTTTGAAAGCATATAGAGAGTATAAAAATATATTTTGAGAGGTGTATGCTAATTGTCAACGAATCAGTAATAGACAATACAGTACAACCCAAGTTAATCAGACTTTACAAGAGCGGCTCCCATGAAGGACGTTATTTCTACCAGCGGGTAGATCATCCCTCATTATCTTTTGTTTACACACTTATGAACATTGCTTGACTGATTTCTCAGGGGCAAAAAGATGTGAAGAAAATTATTGGTTAAAGTTGTAATTAATTGGGACTGGGCACCCCGTTGCCAGCTCTTTTTGCAAAATTATTGGATAAGCGGATGTATATGCCACTAGTCCAGGTGTGTAAAGTCTGATCAACAAGTGAAATAAAGTAAAACTATACCTCCTCATGAGCTAGTAAACAGTGACACAAAAAGGAGTTGTACAGTTTTGAATAGTTTAAAGGTAGCACATGAAAAATTTGCTTGGAGTGGCAGGAAAATACCACATAATAGGTAGTTATGGTGGACACAGATGACATGGATTTTGGCTCAAGGGTTTTGGATGCACAAGCAGCATTCCCACTTAGTACAGAGTTTAGTCTAGCAAGGTTATTTAAGCAAACACAAACTGTCAACCGGTACAGCAAGAACTTGTATAAAAAACATGGCTGAAAAATTATAAGACCCCACATTGTCTTCCTTGTTAACCAAAACCTTTCACTAGAAAATATCTAGACTTTTAGAACTACCAATGATACAAAGATCAAGTATCAACAAGCTTTACAGTAGTTCTTCACTAATAGTCATTACTTACACGATGCACAAGTTTAAACATTTACTTACTTGGTAACTCAAAACAATTGACAAGTATCAAATTACTCAAGACAGTGATCTACAAGACTTATGTAAGCATTTTTTATACCACTACCACATGCATAGCATTTTCTGTTCCAACCAAACACAAATCAACTTATTTAAACAACTCTACAAACAAATATAAGTGAAGCAAGAGAGTAATTTCTTCAAAAGAAACTAATAGCTCTGAACAAGAGATACATGAAAACAAAGAGCTAGAAGTTTTAGCAGTAGCTAGACAAGAATACTCAACAAGTATAAGTGAAGCACAAGAGTATTCTAATGGAAAAGCGGAGCGTGTCCTCTCCCAAACAAGAGTGCTAGGATCCAACAAGTATAGAGCAGCAAACAAAACAAAAACAAACTGAAAACAAAAGCACACTGACGCTCCAAGAAAAGTACATATAATGTAAAGGAATAAAAATATAGTCTCACTAGAGATGACCTGATAGTTTGTTGATGAAGAAGGGGATGCCTTGGGCATCCCCAAGCTTACCCAAGCTTAGATGCTTGAGTCTTCTTGAAATATGCTGGGGAGATCCATGGGAGCCTCCCCAAGCTTAAGCTCTTCACTCTTCTTGATCTTGTAATATCATCCTCCTCTCTTAACACTTGAAAACTTCCTTCACATCAAAATTCAACATTTTTCACATTAGCAAGTTAGTGCATCAAAACAAATAATCTCACATAGTTCTGTAGGGACACAATTCATAAGCAAATATTTTCAAACATTAGCTACTGATACTAGGCTTAAGTGAAGCTCTTCCACCCTAAAAGAAACTCACTCAACACTTGTAAAAGAGAGAATGCAAAACAAAGCCAGAATCTGTTAAAACCAGAACAGTTCGTAAATATGATTTTTTCGGGACACTTACGTCGTGTAAATCGAAAAACTCTAGTCGTACGAAAGTTGCGTACACATCTCAGGAACACACACAAAAAATTTCAGATCAAAACATTTTTTGTCTAATTTTCTACCGAATTAAACGGTGATGTCCAGAAATCTGTTCCTGTGCAATAATCCAAAATAAGTACCATCTTGTCATAAGAGACTTTTTTTGGCACAACAAAAAGCAAATAAAAGATACAAAGGAGTTGCTACAGAAGTAAACAAGCTCCTTAACTCAAAAAACCAAAAATAAACAGAAAGTAAAAACAATGGGTTGCCTCCCATAAGCGCTTCTCTTTAATGCCTTTTAGCTAGGCATGAAACATGCATCAAGTATTGTCAAGACCAGAAACATCAACACCATAATTTGCCCTAAAAATAGTATCAAAAGAGTGTTTCATCCTCTTCCTAGGGAAGTGTTCCATACCTTTCTTGAGTGGGAATTGAAATTTTATATTCCCCTCTTTCATATCAATAACAACACCAACAGTTCTAAGAAAAGGTCTTCCCAAAACAATAGGACAAGAAGGATTGCATTCAATATCCAAAACCACAAAATCAACAGGAACAAGGTTATTGTTAACCATAATAAAAACATTATCAACTCTCCCCAAAGGTTTCTTCATAGAAGAATCAGCAAAGTGAACATCCAAATAACATTTTTCCAAAGATGCAAGATCAAGGATATCATAAAGCTTTTAGGCATAACAGAAATACTAGCACCAAGATCACACAAAGCATTGCATTAAAAATCATTCATTTTCAATTTAATGATGGGCTCCCAACCATCATCTAACTTCCTAGGGATAGAAGCTTCACGTTTTAATTTCTCTTCCCAAGCATGCATGAGAGCATTGATGATGTGTTTAGTAAAAGCCATATTTATTTCACTAGCCTTAGGACTCTTAGCTAGCTTTTGCAAGAACATAATGACTTCAGTTATGTTACAACCATCAAAATCAAAATCATTATCATCAAAGGTAATGGAACCATTATCCCTACACTCTAAATTTTTTTAGCACTTTTATCAGGAACAATGTTAGTGCTATCAGGCAGTTTAAAGCTTTTTGCAGCAGAAGTGGAGACATTTCCAACACCAATAATCTAACCATTAACAGTAGGAGGCTTACTAGCACTTGAGGGTTCATCAGTTTTAAAAGTAAAAATAGTGCAAACTTTAACAACACTACTTTGTTTAGCAATTTCAGCTTCTTTTTCCTCTCTTTCCCATCTTTCATGTAACTCAGCTAGCATCCTAATGTTTTTATCAATTCTAACTTGTATAGCATTGAGAGTTTTGCTCTCTTTAACATCATGAGGCATAACTTTTATTTTCAGAAAATCAACATCATAAGCAAGACTATCAACCTTAGCAGCAAGAATATCTAGTTTCCCTAGCTTTTCCTCAACAGTTTTATTAAAAGCAGTTTGTGTGCTAATAAAATTCTTAAGCATAACTTCAAGATCATAGGACACACTTCTATTGTTGTTGTAGGAATTGCCATAAGAATTACCATAAGAGTTGCTACCATTAGAAGGATATGGCCTATAATTGTTATTACCAAAATTATTCCTATAGGCATTGTTGTTGAAGTTATTATTTTTAATGAAGTTCACATCAACATTCTCTTCATGAGCAACCAATGAAGCTAAGGGAATATTATTTGGATCAACAAGAGCATGACCATTCGAAAGCATAGACATAATGGTATCAACCTTATCACTCAAGGAGGAGATTTCTTCAACAGAGTTTACCTTCTTACCTGTTGGAGCCCTTTCAGTGTGCCATTCAGAGTAATTTATCATCATATCTGTAACATCCCAAAATTGTAACCCAGCTTTATTAGTCAAAAATGTGGGTCAACAAAAACTTTTGTGTGTTTGTTTGATTATGGTTGTTTGATTTGTTGTTTGCTCTAAATAAAAATTTGAAGAAAAGAAAAGAAATAAAAGAAGTGCCAAAAACCCTAAAATAATGTGACAAGTGTCACCCTAAATCTCCAAGTGAGAATTCAAGTTTTCCTCCAAACAAAAATTCAGTGGAGAAATCTTGATCCCTCTCATTTTATCCCTAATACTTTTCCCCCCTCTTTATTTCAAATTATATTCAAAATTCCATTTTCAAAATTTCCAAATGTTTCTTTAACTTTGGAAATCATCAAGATCACCAAGCTACACTTCCAAAATAAATACCCCAGTGGTACCACAAACCTTGACAAATCATTTTGAAACAAACTATGAAAATAAATTCCAGAAAATCCAATTTTGGATTTGGTTCGGGAATAAGGTCGAACACCTGCTGATCACCACTGTGATCTTCCCTAAAACCGAAAATCCAATCCAAAATTCGAGCTCAATTCGGTGCAATCCCGTGCCATTAGTGTTTCCACTCCCTCACCTCACCTCACTCACTCAAAGGACGATGAAGAAACGTGCTCGTTGACTCCAGAGGAAGCAGTCCGAAGCTCCACGCCATTGCCGTCCTCAGAGCTCTGACGCACGGGTCGTCTCCGTGGAGAGAGCAGACGCAACGCTGAGGCGACGCCGCGCCGTGTCCACCGCACTCCACGCATCCCTCTGCTCCTGCCCGACGAGACCACACCGCCGCAGAAGCCCTCTGGCGTGCACACCGTCCGTGCCAGAGCACGCCGCGCGTCATGGCGACGCCGAGGTCAACGGAGAGCACCGCACGCCTCTGCGCTGCCCCGCCTCACCCCTCTGGTTCCGTCACTTCCACCGCGTCGTATGCGAGCCCCCCTGCCCCTCTGATGCACCGCACGCACTCTACCCGACCCCAGCGCACGCGCCGGAGCACGCCGATCGCCATGGCCGGCCGAGCACGGCATCGACGCTCGCGCGCCACCCCTGTCCCCCTCGACCACCCGACCACTTCTGCAGCATCCCCTAGCTCCCGCAACCCCTCTGGCACCCCCAGCCGGACCCAGCACCTCTCCTTCCCTCACTCCACCACCGTGCCATGGGGCACCGAACGCCTCCACCGCTATAAAAAGCACCCCGCACCCCCTCTCTTCTCCACACATCGCCACCACTTCCCCCTCACACCCCTCGCACCCGTGCATCGCCAGGAGGGCGAGCACGCCACCACAGCCATCGTGCACGAGCTCGGCTGTGCACTGCCGCACCGAAGAAGAGGTCGATCACGGCCGCGCCGTGCTGTGCTTCCCCTCTCTCTTCCCTGCACCGCAACAGCCTCACCATTACCACCGCACCCTCCCGCACTCACTCCCTTCTTGTTTCGTGCCCAGAAGCGACGCAGGGGACTCGCCGGAGTTGGAGCACGGCCGAGGAAGCTGCGGAGCTCGCCGCCGACGAACCGGACCGCCCCAGCAAGCACCAGTCCTCCAGCGACCTTCCCCGAACCTCCGCCGTCGATCCACGTCCTCGCCGCTTCCAACCGAGCCCCCTAGGTGAGCCCTTGAACCACCTCGCCGTCGCCGGAGCCCCGGCGCCACCAGGAAATGGTCGTCGCCGTTGTCATCGCTCCTTAGCCGTAGGATTTGAAATCAACGGCTACGTACCGGTTCGTTTAATTAGACACTGACTGGTGGACCCCACCCGTCAGCATTTTAAACTTAAACCCACGCGCGAGACGTTTTCCGTTGAGTCACTGACGAGCGGACCCCACCCGTCAGGGATCTCAACATTATCCAGTAAATTAGGGTTTTAGAATTTAAATCTCCTCTGAATTTCAGTACTGGACACCACTTTGAAATTCATTATCTCGAGAATTAGGAATCCAAATAAATCAAACTCAAATGTTCTGGAAAGCTTATGAAATTCTTTAACTCACCAAAGTGGTCTCATCCCATTTAGATAAATAATAAAAGCTTAATAATAAAAATGCTCCAGAAGGTTTGAAACACCAAACCATTTGTTTCTGGAGTTATATTAGTCCAAATGACTTGAAACCAATTTTGGTAGCCTTGTATTAGGATCCTTTAGCTCCCCAAATTTTGGTAGAATTAATTGAGTAGTGTAAACTCCTTAGCCTTTGGTTGAACTTCAGTGCACCCTTCTGCACTAAACCAATTAGTGTGATTTAATAGTAGGTCCAATTGAACTAAAACCAATTTTGTTAGATCACATTTAGTCAAGGTTAGTTACCCCTAAAAGGATTTAATTTATTGATCAATAAAACTTAAGCAGTAGCTAAAACTTGATTAAAGACCTTCTGAACTAAAACATTTGTGTAGGGAGTGTTATGACTCCAAAAGACCTCAATCCAATTGAGTTGTCTTCTACACATAAGTAGCTATCCATAGAAATTTAGTTTGAATTTTTGTGACCCACATAGATTAAATGGTGAATTAAATGGTGTACAACTAGATTCTGCCTTAGTTTGAAAACAATTAAATAAAGATTTATTCAATTAAATTAAAACCACCTTGTGTTGCTTGATGAGTGCAGTAGCTAAATGTAGCATTTGTGATTGTAATGACGTGATGATGCTTGAGTTAGAGTAGTAATTGTTTGTCTTGCTTGTTTTGCCGGCACCCTGCCGGAGAGGGAATCGTCACCGGAGGCTTCTACATCGCCATGCCTGCCTCCGGAGTGATGCGTGAGTAGTTCATCCTTGGACTACGGGTCCATAGCAGTAGCTAGATGGTTGTCTCTCCACTTTGTGCCATCATGTTTAGATCTTGTGAGCTGCCCTACATGATCAAGATCATATTATTGTAATGCTACATGTTGTGTTTGCTGGGATCCGATGAATATTGAATATTATGTCAAGTTGATTATCAATCTATCTTATATGTTATTTAAGATCTTGCATGCTTTCCGTTACTCGTAGATGCTTTGGCCAAGTAGATGCTTGTAACTCCAAGAGAGAGTATTTATGCTAGATAGTGGGTTCATGTCTCCGTTTAACCTGGGACAGTGACAGAAAGTTCTAAGGTTGTGGATGTGCTGTTGCCACTAGGGATAACCTAACGATGCTATGTCCAGGACATATGTGTTTGTTTACATTACGCACTTTACTTAATGCAATTATCCGTTGCTTGCAACTTAATACCAATGGGGACTCGGATGACAACCCGGCGGTGGATTATTAGTCATAGATGCTGTTGGATAACGATCTATGTATTATGTCGTAATGCCCAATTAAATATCATAGTAGTCAACATGTCATGTATATGCATTGTCATGCGCTCACTATTCGTCAATTGCCCAGCTGTAATTTGTTCACCCAACATGTTAGTTATCTTTTATGGAGAGACACCACTAGTGAACTGTGGACCCCGGTCCATTCTTTTACACTGATTAAACAACCACAAACTGCAAACTGTTCCTTTTTCATTCTCTGCAATTTAATACTCATTTTCCACACCATACGTTTAATCCTTTGTTTTCAGCAAGCCAGTGAGATTGACAACCTCACTGTTTCGTTGGGGCAAAGTAGTTTGATTGTGTTGTGTGCAGATTCCACGTCAACAGTCCAGACTCCCTCAACAACACTATTTTTCTGGCGCCGTTGACAACCTTCTGAAGAGTTGCTGCTCCTACTGGTTCGATAACCTTGGTTTCTTTCTGAGGGAAAACTTGCTGCTGACTACATCATACCTTCCTCTTGGGGTCTCCCAACGAACGTGTGTTTCACGTCATCAAGCTATTTTTCTGGCGCCGTTGCCGGGGAGACAGCAGTCTTCTGCAAGGGGAGTTTCACGCTTCCAATCTCTTTACTTTGTTTTTGTCTTGCTTAGTTTATTTTATTTTATCTTGTTTGCTTTCAATTATCAAAAACACAAAAAAATTAGTTACTTGCATTTAGTTTATTTTCAGTTTTGTTTTCTGTTAGTCATCATGTCTAGCTCTGCTCCTTTTTCCGTAGTGCCACCTGTGGGAGAAATTATTACTTTTAGGCAGGAAGGTGGGGAATCCTTTAGGAATGCCTGGGCGAGAATTTTGGAATTGCACAAGAAGGTGCAACCTAAGATGGACTTGAGAGTTCTTATAAAAATTTCTACCATGGTTTATTTTCTGTTTATCAACTTGCTCTAGATACCATGGTAGGGGAAACCTTTTCTGAGATTGATTCAATGAAAGCTCATAATATTTTGAGTGGTTTGGCAATTTTTCCACTAGTGGATGAAACTGGGATATTCTCTAAGCTAGATAAAATAGAAAAGTCAATTGATGATTTAACTCTGAGCCATAATCTAAAGAACAACCTTTAGTTGAGTTAAAAAATGATTGGGAACCATTCATTGAGATTAATATTGGTAATGAAAAGTTCCGTGCCTACTGTGATCTTGGTTCTACAATGTCCATCATGCCAAAAATGGTTTATGATTTATTAAAATATGATAATATGGTTAGTTACCCTGTTTTTCATTTTCATGCGGATGGAACAATCATAAAAAGTATAGGGATTATTAACGATGTTAAGGTTACTATTCAGAATAAGACTGTCCCTGTTAATTTTATGATTCTTGCAAAATCTCCTGGTAATATTGTCCTTGGAAGACCCTTTTTAAAGAACAATGGGTATTTATTAATGCAAAGTATGGGTTTATGAAATTCAATACCCCTATTAATCGAAGGTTCTTCTTTCCAATTAAGAAGGACGATCCCACCGAAAGGTTAGGAGATTTCAATGTCTTTGGTAATACTTGATGCATGCTTTGTGCCTAGCTAAAAGGCGTTAAAGAAAAGCGCTTATGGGAGGCAACCCATTTTATTTTTCTGCAATTTTTCTTTTATTGAGTCAAGGAGTTTGTTTACTTCTGTAGCAACTCCTTTGTATCTTTATTTTCTCGCATTGTTGTGCCAAGAGTAGCCTCTAATGATAAGATGATGCTTAATTTTGATTGCTGCGCAGAAACAGATTTTTGCTGTTCACTGTACGAAATTCCTAAAATCACCAGATTGTTAAAAAAATCTGAAATTTTTTGTGCGTAATCTTTATGAATGTCTGAAACTTTCATTAGTTCAGAGTTTCTCGATCTGAGCGTCGTAAGTGCCTCGAAAAAATTCGTCTTTGCGGACTGTTCTGTTTTAGACAGATTATGCCTTTTTATTTTTCGCATTCTCTCTTTTACTAGTGTTGAGTGAAATTCTTTTTTGGGTGGAAGAGCTTCACATAACATCAGTGGCTGTAGCTAATGTTTAAAGTAACAAATCATATTGCGTCTTTACAGAACATGTGAATTTTTGATTATGCACTAACCCTCTAATGAGATCTACTTTGAGTTTGGTGTGACGGAAGTTTTCAAGGGTCAAGAGAGAAGGATGATATAATAGGATCAAGAAGAGTGAAGAGCTTAAGCTTGGGGAGGCTCCCATGGATCTCCCCAGCATATTTCAAGAAGACTCAAGCGTCTAAGCTTGGGGATGCCCAAGGCATCCCCTTCTTCATCGTCAAAATTATCAGGTCATCTCTAGTGAAACTATATTTTAATTCTTTCACATCATATGTGCTTTTCTTGGAGCGTCTGTGTGCTTTTTATTTTCAGTATTGCATTTTATTTTCAATAAAGCTTGACTGGACCCTAGCATTCTTGATTGGGAGAGAGACACGCTCCGCTTTTTCATGAGAATACTCCTATTCTTCACTTATATTTGTTGAGTATTCATATCTAGCGCTGTTCAGCTTTTAGCTCTTGTTTTCATGTATCTCTTGTCAGAGCTATTAGCTTTCTTTTGTAGAAAGTACTCTCTTGCTTCACTTATATTTGTTTGGAGAGTTGATGAAATAAATTGATTGGTGTTTGGTTGGTTCAGAAAATGTTGCATGTGGTAATTGGTATAAGGAAAAACTTGCTTAATCTTGTAGATCACTAAAATGGATAACTTGATGCTTGTCAATTGTTTTGAGTTAACAAGTAGATCATGATTAAATTGTGCATCACATGAGTTAAGCCTATTAGTGAAGAACTACCGTAAAGCTTGTTGAAAATTTGGTTTGCATCAGTGGTATCTCTAAGGTCTAGATATTTTCTAATAACAGGGTTTGGTTAACAAGGAAGACGGTATGAAGTCTTATAACGTTTGCAATATGTTTGTCATATAAAACTTGGTGTACGGGTTGATATTCTTGTTTGCTTACATAACCTTGCTAGCCTAAACTCTGTACTGAGAGGGAATGCTTCTCGTGCATCCAAATCCTTGAGCCAAAATCCATGCCATTTGTGTCCACCATAACTACCTATATGTGGTATTTCCTTGCCACTCCAAGTAAATTTTTCATGTGCTACCTTTAAATTATTCAAAATGTTATTATTCCCTTTTTGTGTCAATGTTTACTAGCTCATGAGGAATTAGTGTGGTTATTCTTTATTCTATTTGTCGAGTGGACTTTTACACCTGGACTAGTGGCATATACATCCGCTTATCCAATAACTTGCAAAAAGAGCTGGCAACGGGGTGCCCAGTCCCAATTAATTACAACTTTAACCAATTAATTCTCTTCACACTTTTGCCCTGATTCATCAGTAAGCAATGACAAACAGTGAAATACCTGAATGTGTGTAAACCAAAGAGAAAGAGGGATGATCTGCCTTGCTGGTAGAAATAACGTCCTTCATGGGAGCCGCTCTTAAAAGTCCGTTCGACAGGTAGAATACTGTTCTCACCCGCTACCATTCGTTGACAATTAACAAACACCTCTCAAAAATAGATACTCCTCCATGGTATGTGATTGATGGAAGGCACCCGAGGATTCGGTTAGCCATGGCTTGTGTTAGCAAGGTTGGGAGGAGTATCAAATATTTTATGCAATCTCTATATGCTTTCAAAAACCTAAAAGCTCTAGCACATGATTTAATCCCTGCTTCCCTCTGCGAAGGGCCTTTCTTTTACTTTTATGTTGAGTCAGTTTTCCTATTCTTTCTGTCTTCCACAAGCAAACACTAGTGTCAATTTTGTTACAACATGCGTTATATGCAATGTATTGGACTTGTTATACTACTTTGTGTTGACAATATCCATGAGATAAATATGTTGAAAGTTGAAGCAAATGCTGAAACTAAATTCTTCCTTTGTGTTGATTAAATACCTTTTATTAGAAACTATTGCTTTATGAGTTAACACTTATGCAAAACTGTTTGATGCTTGTCTCGAAAGTACTATTCATGAAAACGTTTAGCTTGTGTGATTCATTGTTTACTCATTATCTATTTGATAGCAAATTATAGACCATTGACTTGGATCACTTCATTCATTTACATGTGCCTTGCAATATTATATGATCAAGATTATGATAGTAGCATGTCACCTCAAAAATTATCTTGTTTTTATCGTTTACCTACTCGAGGACGAGTAGGAACTAAGCTTGGGGATGCTGATACGTCTCAAACGTATCTATAATTTTTGATGTTCCATGCTTGTTTTATACCAATTGCTACATGTTTTGCATCTACTTTATATCACTTTTATACATTTTTTGGGACTAACCTATTAACAAGATGCCGAAGTGCCAGTTCCTGTTTTCTGCTGTTTTTGTATTCCAGAAAAGCTAGTCTGGAAATATTCTCGGAATTGGACGAAACTACACGGGAGTCCCTATTTTACCAGAACTCATCTGACGGACCAAAGAGGCGACGGAGAGGAGCCACGTGGGCCCCACACGTGGCCAGGGTGCGGGCCCCCCTCTGCCGCGCCCTGGGGTGGTGTGGGCCCCACGGGCCTCTCCAGCCGCCGCCCTTTCGCCTACTTATTCCCCCCGACGAAAACCCTAAGTACCTGAGCAAATATCCACGAAAAACGCCGCCGTCGTCAACCCTAGCTCGGGAGGGTTCAGAACCTCTTCCCGGCACCCTGCCGGAGAGGGGAATCGTCACCGGAGGCTTCTACATCGCCATGCCTGCCTCCGGAGTGATGCGTGAGTAGTTCATCCTTGGACTACGGGTCCATAGCAGTAGCTAGATGGTTGTCTCTCCACTTTGTGCCATCATGTTTAGATCTTGTGAGCTGCCCTACATGATCAAGATCATATTATTGTAATGCTACATGTTGTGTTTGCTGGGATCCGATGAATATTGAATATTATGTCAAGTTGATTATCAATCTATCTTATATGTTATTTAAGATCTTGCATGCTTTCCGTTACTCGTAGATGCTTTGGCCAAGTAGATGTTTGTAACTCCAAGAGAGAGTATTTATGCTAGATAGTGGGTTCATGTCTCCGTTTAACCTGGGACAGTGACAGAAAGTTCTAAGGTTGTGGATGTGCTGTTGCCACTAGGGATAACCTAACGATGCTATGTCCAAGGACATATGTGTTTGTTTACATTACGCACTTTACTTAATGCTGTAATTTGTTCACCCAACATGTTAGTTATCTTTTATGGAGAGACACCACTAGTGAACTGTGGACCCGGGTCCATTCTTTTACACTAATTAAACAACCACAAACTGCAAACTGTTCCTTTTTCATTCTCTGCAATTTAATACTCATTTTCCACACCATACGTTTAATCCTTTGTTTTCAGCAAGCCAGTGAGATTGACAACCTCACTGTTTCGTTGGAGCAAAGTAGTTTGATTGTGTTGTATGCAGATTCCACGTCAACAGTCCAGACTCCCATCAACAACACTATTTTTCTGGCGCCGTTGACAACCTTCTGAAGAGTTGCTGCTCCTACTGGTTCGATAACCTTGGTTTCTTTCTGAGTGAAAACTTGCTGCTGACTACATCATACCTTCCTCTTGGGGTCTCCCAACGAACGTGTGTTTCACGTCATCAGGGCCATGCACTGGGGCGTAGGAACTTTTTTCCTTGGTATTTTTGTTGATTTAATAGCTTTGGCGCTAATCTTGCTTGCTAACTTTAGTGATTTAGGGTAATGGTCCTGGGCCTGATGGAATCCTGGCTCAGCCCTCCGCATCAAGTAGTAAACCACATATCTAACTTTGACAACTTTTGCAAAATTACTATTCCCAATGTCATTCATGAGCCTCATGAAATCAATTTCTACCATAAATTCTAAAACCACATCACCTAAGGCTAAACTACTAGCCAGTATTTAGAAATTCACCTCCTGAAAACAAAATAAACTTCTTGTCATGAAAAGGTAGAACATGAGTCAACTGCTAAAATATACCCTAAGGATCGAGTTTTGTTTTATTCGGCACAATTTCAATAGTTGAACGCAACCGAAATCAATTTATTGTTTAACTAAGTACATTGCCCTAAACATTCATAGGATAAATCCAGAAAACCCTCTAAAAAAACTATGCGAAAAAAATGGATTTTGCTCACCTTCCTTGGCCATGCAGCGTGGCGTCTTTCAAGCTGCTTCTCCACCTGGCATATGTACTTCCGCAACTTCTTGCCACCGTCGGGTGTAAATCTAGAGAGAGCGTGCAACCGCCTGATCTTCGAGCGCAGATCCTGATCGGTGAAATTCTTGAATTCCTTCACGTCCTCCTCGCCCTATTGAGTGCAATTTCGAATTCTTAGTGAACTATTCATTGCAGTTTCAATAGCTGAAAGCAACAAAATTAAAGTTCATTGTTTAAACCAGAAACTCGCCCCAAACCCAAATTAAATACATAAAACCCTCTATGAAAAGAAACCATGATAATAAGCTTCCTGACTTTTTTATTTGAATGGTACAGCTTCCTGACTTTTTTTTTGAATGGTACAGCTTCCTGACTTCACAAATCCTAATCCAAGTATCCAACTACCAATAATCCTCGCATGCACGAGTGGGGAAAGTACGCAGAGGCCCTACACAGCATCGAGAATCGATTGCAGAAAACCCAGGCTTTGCTCACCTTCCTCGGCCTGGCAGCGCGGCGGCGATCAAGCTCCTTCTCCTCCTGGTAGACATGCCTCCGCAACTTCTCGCCGCCGTCGGGTATAATGAGATGGATGACTGTATTGAGAAGGAAACCTCGCACGCGCTTGATCTTCGACTGCAGTTCCTGATCGGTGTATTGCTTGAACTCATCCGGGTCCCCCTCACGGTCGTCAGCCTGCGGCGCCGTAGGGTGCTGCGACGCCACGCGCGAAGAGGAGGAGTCCATGAGATGCGCCTCCGCTGGCGGAGAGTCGGTTGTGCGCTTTCGTTGCCTGTCGATAGTTATCGGAACATTCGGCATGCTTAGCGCCGCCGCTGGAACGGGCTTTTGCGGGTACCACTACGGAAAGGCTTCCCTTCGCGAAGGTCATTTCCGCGCTTCTAGGCAAGCGCACAGCACGCCACGTGGGGTACGCGCGATGCAAGCAAATTTCCGTACGGCAACGCGAAACGTGAAGCTTAGGCGTACGTCCAGCCGGGCGAGCGACGCCTCCCGCGTACACGCGTACGTCCGCCCCGCCGCGCGCATGTACATGGAATTTGCTGACCGAACAATCGCGCGAAAGCTACCGAACAATCAGGCGAAAGCTAAACGGGCGTGCGTACGTTGCGTCCATCCCACGCGTACATGCAGCAGCTGGCGTGATGGCCCCCGCGCGCGTCGTACGAAGGCAGAAAACCATACTCCATTTGTAACCTGCACTTTTCGTTCGATCGAAGTACAAAAGCAGCGGTAGTACATGGAACCCAGAATAGTACAAATTAAGAAAGTACAAATTATGCATGTGCACGGTAGTTGTACATGTCCGTACATTAAGAAAGTACAAATTATGAGCTATTGATAATCCACAAGTATAGGGGATCGCGTGTAGCCTTTTCGATAAGTAAGAGTGTCGAACCCAACGAGGAGCTAAAGGTAGGATAAGTATTCTCTCAATTCTATCAACCACTGATACAACTCTACGCACACTAAACGTTTACTTTATCTAGGAAATAATACTAGAGTAACAATACGGGTATGAGAGATAGCTTTGCGAGATAATAAATACAAGAAAGTAAATGTTAGTGTTGCAGCAATAAAGTATACTAAGTAACCATAAACTAACAGTACCATGAGTGTGGAAAAGTGGTGGTAATTATGATGGCTTTGTCCAAGATTAATTAGCGAAGATATCGGGTTCATTGTCTTCGATGCAGTTTTCAATGTGGGAGAGGCTAAATATACATGCACTCCACAACTTGGGATTACAAGTACTGTATGATTGGATTGTTAGCAAACATCCGTATATACTAACAATGCATTAAGGTTTCCCTAACCATAGCCTTAAGTTTATGGTCCTCTTACTCCCATACGTGTAACTAACCGGTTCGCGTTCTTAGGTTTCTGTCACTCCGGCAGAACTCCCCCTTCGTTTACAAATACTACCAACCCCGTGATGTTGATCCATGCGCGCACAAGTATAATGGACACCAAAGGACAGTACCATATCAACATACAACTCTAATGAACCAAAGACATTCAACCAAGCAATCAAAAGACAAATAAACTACACAAACATGACGTAGATCATAGGATAAATATTATAGCATCAAACATCATGTTTACATAGAGCGGTACAGAGGTTTGTGGGAGGATGAACCACTGAATACAAGGAGGAGTTGGTGATGGAGATGGCGGCGAAGACGGCGGAGAGGGCAGAGAGGAGCGCAGGGCGGCGCCGACGCCGGCGGTGGCGCGGGGAACTCCTCCCGCGCCGCCGGCATCAATGGGGTGCGCCGCCCCTTAGCCCCCTTCCTCCATGGCTTCTTGGGAGCCCTCCCCCATAGATATGAAGTCCATGGGAGGCAAAAACGTGGCTTTGGTGGCTGGAAATTCGTGGGTATGTGGTGTCCTTCACGACCTAGGGTTTCCTTCTTTATATGGACTCTCGGATTTCCGTCACCCCCTTTTAGGGTTCCACCAAAACGGGCCTACAGGCCGCGTCCGAACTCCGATTGGGCTGCTCTCGGACTTAAAATCTTCGTATGTAAAATTGTGACAACTTTCTCTTTAATTGGATTTTCATTGGACGCCATCTTCGAGGGTCAAACTGACAATCTCCGAAAACAGTTCTCAGACAGATTTCAGGAAAGTCCCAATTCGAATCCAACAAGGTTTCCTCTTGTATACTTGATAATTCCTACACATCAAAGTGTAAAACAAGAACATTGTGCACTTTTGCAACTATTAGTAGGTTAGTCCAAATAAATCATAAACTTAATATAAAAACAAGTGTCAAAGGCATAATATTAACATGAAACAATCAAAAATTATAGATACGTTTTGGACGTATCAACATCCCCAAGCTTAATTCCTGCTCGTCCTCGAGTAGGTAAATGATAAAAAATAATTTTTGATTGTAAATGCTATGATCAGATCTTTAACAATTGCATGATGTATGGATAATAAAACTTAGCAATCATGTTACCTAATGAAAAGTATCAACGAACTAAGAGCTTATAACATGAAATTTATAAACATCAACAAGATTGTAATGACCATAATAAAGCATGATAGAGTGGTATCTCGCTTGCCCTTAATTGTGGAGCAAAACATAAATGCCAAGGCACCTCTGAAGTTCAAGTGAAGACTAGATGTAAAGATATCAAAGGTAAAAGCATCATAGTTATACCGCAGATAACCATATTCAGGGACAAGCACATTACACTAAGAATGACAGTTATGCTCTCGAGGAAGTGCTCAAAGAAAGGATGATGACTCAACATTAAAAATAAAAGATTGGCCCTTCGCAGAGGGAAGCAGGGATTAACATGTGCTAGAGCTTTTTATTTTTAAAACAGAAATAAAAATTGTTTTGGAGGTGGTTGTTCCTGTCAACGAATCAGTAATAGAGTTCTTGTTATCTTCCATACTAAACAAGTTGAGAGCGGTTCCGAGTTATTGATATTAGGCATTTATAGCATGCACTTTTATATAGTATGACACTCCTCCCAACCTTTGCTTTCACAAACCATGGCTAACCGAATCCTCGGGTGCCTGCCAACAATCTCATACCATGGAGGAGTGCCTATTTTATTTTACTTTTTAGATGTTATAATGGTCTAACCAGCTCTTTGCAAAATTAGTGACGAGCAGATGAAGCATGCAAGTCGGGAACTTAATTTAGTATGGAAGATAACAAACCCAACTACTACGTCCTCATGAGCTAAAAACAGTGTCACAAAATGAGAAGTATTTTGAAGGTTTTAAAGGTAGCACATGAAAATTTACTTGGAATGGTTTGAAATACCATGCATAGGAATTTATGGTGGACTCTTTGGGATAACTTGGTTTTAAGAATTTTGGATGCACGAGCAGCATTCCCGCTCAGTAAGTGAAGGCTAGCAATAGACTGGCAGCGACAATCAAGAGAGCAATAACCGTCATAATCATACTTGCGACAGAATAAAATTAACGGAGGCATAAAAATGATACTAAAACTCTGAGGCAAAATAGATCATCAAGGCTTAATTGACTTTTATTTTCAGTCATGAACATGTGTGAGCATGTGCCAAGTCGATTCAAGTAAATCATTCAGAGGAGGATACCACAATACCATACCATCATATGAACAACAATGCATGTTAATATCAAAATAACATAATATGCACTATTAGCTAGTTGAGACTAACCATAAGAAAACATAAACCACTAAACAATTATTCACACATCATTTTTAAGTTTCAACAAATAATCCATTAACCAAGTAAACATTGAAAACAGAGGATAAATAAAATATGTGACGATCAACTTATTAATGTAACCGGTGTTTGATGCTAAGATAAATAAATAATAAGATACAGACGCTCCAAGAACAGCACATATGATGTGAAAGAATTAAAATATAGTTTCACTAGAGATGACCTGATAATTTTGACGATGAAGAAGGGGATGCCGGCATCCCCAAGCTTAGACGCTTGAGTCTTCTTGAAATATGCTGGGGAGATCCATGGGAGCCTCCCCAAGCTTAAGCTCTTCACCTTCTTAATCCTATTATATCACTCTTCTCTCTTGACCCTTGAAAACTTCCGCCACACCAAACTCAAAGTAAATCTCATTAGAGGGTTAGTGCACAATCAAAAACTCACATGTTCTGTAAGGACGCAATATGACCGTTACTTTAAACATTAGCTACAGCCACTGATGTTACGTGAAGCTCTTCCACCCAAAAAAGAATTCCACTCAACACTAGTAAAAGAGAGAATGCAAAATAAATGACATAATCTGTCTAAAACAGAACAGTCCGCAAAGACGAATTTTTTCGAGGCACTTACGTTACTCAGATCGAAAAACTTTGAACTAACGAAAGATGCATACATATATCAGGATTACGCACAAAAAATTTCAGATTTAATTCACAATCTGGTGATTTTATGAATTTCGTACAGTGAACAGCAGAAATCTGTTCCTGCGCAGCAATCAAAATTTTAGCAACATCTTATCATTAGAGACTACTCTTGGCACAACAATGCATGAAAGTAAAGATACAAAGGAGTTGCTACAGAAGTAAACAAACTCCTTGACTCAAGAAAAGAAAAATTGCAGAAATAAAAATAATGGGTTGCCTCCCATAAGCGCTTTTCTTTAACGCCTTTTAGCTAGGCACTTATTGCAATACATAATATTTCCAAAGTGCTGCTATTAAACCAAATCAAATTTTGTTTTTAAGTTACAGAAAGTTGCTTAAATGGCCAACTTCTAAATGAAAGGTAAGAACCATTAATAATCAAATGAAAACGCAAAGAGGCCACTCTTGCAACAAAAGTCAGAATCTGTCCAGAAAAACAGCAGCTGGCAAACGTAATTTTTAGGTGCTCTAAAACATGTCCGAAATTTTAGCCAATTTTTGTGCATGCAGAGGATTCGGTGATACAACATCAGTAATTTTTCGTGATTTTTAGAGCTTCCAGTAAAATATGAAAAATCGCGCAATGAGCAGTAGATACCGAAAACAGAAAATCACTTTTTACATATGCATCAACTAAGCTAAAAGGGTAAAACTTGGTACATTATTTTTGATAAACTAAAAGACCAGAGGCTAAGCAAGACCTAAACATGCTAGCTACATCAATGAAAATCTAAATAAAAATCGAAAGTAAAACCTATAGAATACAAAGAAAGAACCAAATAAAGAAACAAAAGAAAAGAAAATATTTTTGTTGTTTTGAATTTATAAGTGAAAGTAAAGAAGCAATAAAAACCAAATAAAGATCCTAATAAAACTAAAGAAGGTAAAACCAAGACATATAAAAACAATTATAATACAAGTTAAGACAATACATATCATGTGGACGGGTAATATAGAGTATGAACGAGACAACCTCATGTTAGTTGATGAATAGGGGGATGACTCGGGCATCCCCAAGCTTAGATGATTGTATCTTCTTGAATATGTTCTTGGGATGCACCTACACATCCCCAAGCTTGAGCTCTTGCGTCTTCTTGTTCATCTTATATCACCATATTGATTAGATCTTATAGGCTACATCCACATAAAACTTCACAAAACTCATTAGTAGGGTTAGTACTCATTAAATAAAATCCACTCATGTTCAAGCATTGACAAGTTTTATAATCTTTACTCAACATTAGCCACTGTATATACTAAGGTGTTCATGATTTCCGTTGTCCGTCGAAAAACTAATGAAACTAACAACACCAAGTACAATATTGAATAAACAAAGAAATCTGTCAAAACTGAACAGTCCGTAAAGATGGCATTCAACGAGATAGTTAAGTAGCTCAAATCGAAAAACTTTTAACTAATGAAAGGCAGATCATAATCTCAGTTTTACGCACAAAAATTTCAGGTCAAAATACTATTCTGAGATTTATCACGATTTTTTACAGTGAAGCACAGGAATCTGTCTAAATTGAACAGTCGGTGAAGATCGAATTTTTCGAGACAGCTACGTAACTCAAATCACAAAAAGTTAGTCTAATGAAAGAAAGATAATAAGCATTACTTTGCACTCAAGAAATTTCAGATCAAGATCACGTTCTGGTGATTTTAAACATTTAATACGGTGGAGCACAGAAAATCTGTTTCTGGACAGCAAAGTAAAACTATCAACTTCTAATTAACTAGAGATTATTATTATCATATTATTTTTATGTACAGAGGTATATACACAATATTTACATGTTTTTGGATGAGAAGCTTCCATGGAAAGATTTGCTTTGGTTTCATAGGCATGAACACAAGTGTTCAAGGTCGACCCCCACTTAACCATTGCTCATCTTTCCAATCACTCTCTTTTTGAAAACGTTTTTAGATAACAAGTACAACTAATTTTTTTATAATTCGTATTTCCTACCCATACTAAGATAGAAAACAACTTAAAACTGAAAATAAAAATTACTTAGAGATAAAGCAAACAAGTGCACACAAGAATATTCACCCCACGCTATGCTCCCCGGCAACGGCGCCAGAAAAGGTCTTGATAACCCACAAGTATAGGGGATCGCGTGTAGCCTTTTCGATAAGTAAGAGTGTCGAACCCAACGAGGAGCTAAAGGTAGGATAAGTATTCTCTCAAGTTCTATCAACCACTGATACAACTCTACGCACACTAAACGTTTACTTTATCTAGGAAATAATACTAGAGTAACAATACGGGTATGAGAGATAGCTTTGCGAGATAATAAATACAAGAAAGTAAATGTTAGTGCTGCAGCAATAAAGTATACTAAGTAACCATAAACTAACAGTACCATGAGTGTGGAAAAGTGGTGGTAATTGTGATGGCTTTGTCCAAGATTAATTAGCGAAGATATCGGGTTCATTGTCTTCGATGCAGTTTTCTATGTGGGAGAGGCTAAATATACATGCACTCCACTACTTGGACAAGTACTATATGATTGGATTGTTAGCAAACATCCGTATATACTGTAAGGACCCCTCAGAATTACCAGTCCGAGGTGCCCACGTTATGTAAACAGATCACGATCCCAATGATCAGTGCATCGCGATCACATAACCAACATGGTATACAGAGTTACATCATCCAACTTGATTAGCACGAGACTTACATAAAGGGTGGTCACACGACCAAGCTTGCAATCATCGTCACGCAGGACGGAATTAACTACGATATAGCGGAAGCTTTTGGCTAGCGCCGGCCCTCGTCACAACCGGACGCATTCCCACAGAGCAGTTGACCGGTGACACTCAGTTGGCGTAGTCGTCGGCGTTCTTCTCCTCCTCGCCGTACATCTCCTCGTTGTAATCTGGACATTGGAATATCCAGGGACACAGCCATGAGTACAATTACGTACTCGCAAGACCACCACCAGGCTTAAGTTTTCATGGTAATGCAATAAAAGCGTTTTCGAAAACTGGGTTAGCTGCTATATATGACTATAGGGCTTACTTTTCGCAAACGATGCTTTTAGACATCGAGAATACAACATCTCTATATCTTTGTTGAAAAAGACATTTGGAGATATATTTCTCCTTCTTTTAGAAATGACAGAAACCATTTCCACGTTTGAAAACACTTTTGTAAAACTTTTTCAAAACACTGGGATAGGGATGCCCCTTTTTCCTTTCCGGGTTCCGACTGGTTGACTCCCCGAGACCAACCATCTTCTCCCAAATTCCGTACCTCCCAGGTACCTCCTTGATGCCTCCTTTCTCCTTTGCCGAAAACAGTTTCTTTTTAAAACATAAAATGCCCATACGCCTAGATCGGTGGCCTTTCCAACCGTCCATGACCGCGGACACGGCTATTCGAATAGTTTTACACTCTGCAGAGGTGGTGCACTTTCACCACATCAAATAGGTCACCGCCGCGGATCATCCCACGGATTGCCAGACGACAATACGTCAAACGTCGGGACACTAATCAAGACTTTTCACTATGTCCATACTAATACAGAGATACCTCTTCAACTAGGTTGATTCCCCCCAGCACCGTTGGACCCATCCCATGGTGTCCGACCGCCATGACAGGGGACCTAATCGGTGCAACTGGTGGCGAACTTAATCCCACTCTCTTTATGTCCCTCTCTCTTAGGCGACAACCAGTTCAGGGGCCATAGCCACCCCCTAAGCAAATTGAGGAAGCTCCATATTAACACAAACAAGCTTCCGGTCAAGCCCCGTCCCATATGGGGGTAACGTGGTTGCACGGGTTAATTGTTCAGTGCGGCCGCTAGGGCAGTACTTTGTTTTTCAAAACATCTCCACCTCCGACTGCTCCCAGCAGCTCGGGTTTTCACAAACTCTCCGAATGCTCCCAGCACTTCGGGTTTTCATAAACTCTCCGAATGCTCCCAGCACTTCGGGTTTTCATAAACTCTCCGAGTGCTCCCAGCACTTCGGGTTTTCATAAACACCTCCATTTGCTCCCAGCAACATGGGTTTTGTAAAATACTTTCTCGCCGATCGCTCCCAGCGACTCGGGTTTTCCTCGGGAAACATTTTTGCAAAGACCAGGCTCCCATCCTATAGTTTTGAGATAAGGATGTAAGGATATACTACTAGAAAATATAATTTTCTTGATAGCGCCTTCAGTAGAAGGCTTCTCAAGTGAGGACTTAATTTTTGTAACACCTATCATATTCTAGTAGATAGCTTTGGCCAAACAATATTTTATAAAATAGTTTTGGGGTGGCAAAGTGCCACAGAAGAAATAAAACATGCCTTATTTTATTTTGAAAACAAAACATGCTTTAATGAAATAATAGGATTTCAGTAGGGTATGGTGAGGTGGCTTGCCTTGCTCAGCAAACTGTCCCTGGTCTTGCTCTTCCTCGTACACAGGTTCAGTTCCCCACGTACAGCTTCTCCTCTCGCGGTCCTAAGGTACCGGAAAAGTAAACGGACTATCGTCAATACTACAAACGCGGGTTGACAACAATCTAAAGTAAACAAGCAAACAAGTGACAACTTAGCATATAAACACAAGGGAATACTTCAGACAAAAGTTAGATATCTAAAGTACTCCTACACACCAGGGGTGACTTAGATGCTACTCACTAACTAATACACAATCAATCGTACAACAAGGCATTCCAAACAAAGCAAACATCAAGCTTAACTAACAAGCAATAAACAAGACACAAGACTATTATCTAACAAACAAGTTTAGCAATCACCACACTCTCCACTTTTATAAAGATAGGCTTAAAGTAGTGATTAAGCATCAGTTAGAGATTTCTTACTAACAAGCTAGGCTAAGCACAACCAACAAACCTAAACAACCAGTAGCTGAACTTAGTTAAAAAAAATTGTTTAACTTGCTTAACAATCAAGCAATACAAACACGGCTTAACACTTAATTGCAATGCTAATAATTCTACTCTAACAATACTTGCTAAACTTTAATCAAACTAAACACAAGTCACTAACAGTACTAATATATACTAGCAAGCCAAACAACAATATCAAGCAAACAACAGTACCAAAACAATTTACAACAAGCACACACACATTTTCATAATCTAAAACATTTAAATCTATTTCAATTTATTAGTGGCAGAAACGCCACTTTCACTAACAATTACACCTAGAGAGTTCTGTTAAGCAAACAATCATGCAAACTTGGATTTGGGCTCTCTGTTACTATTAGAAACTAACACAATTGGATTTACTCCAAAACTAAAATCACAGAAAATAAGGAAAATGCACAAAGTACATTCTGCCACTATATTCAAACATCTACCAAATCTATTCTGAGCATCAAAACACTATGGGGTAAAATTCCAGAGAAAGGTTACCCCAATAGCTTTCCAACAAAGTTGGATTCACTCAAAAATATTACTCCTAGCTCCTGCAACAAATAACACACTAAAAAGGACACATTCTACCAATTTTAATAGCATGCAAAATACACTACTTATTTTTGAGCACCACCACCTCAGCATGATCAAGCACATACCCTAGTATACTACAAAATTTACCCTAACTAAATTACCTTAACAAATCTACCACAATCGAATTAAACTAAACATGCAAAACTAAGCAGAAACAGAAAACAGAAAAGATTCTGTAAAAAAAGAAAGGGGCCGTGCATGGGCCAGATCTGGTCAGAGCCAGCCCGGTTCTGGGCCTGCGCCAGCCAAAATCGGCCCATCCTGGCCTCCACGCGCGCGCGGCTCTGAAAAACGGTCAACGGCCGTTCCTGTTCAAACGTGGCCGTCGATCTGGAGATCGACGGCTCACGGTCTTCTTCTTCAGCGCGACGGCGCCGTGTCCCTGCAGAGAGAGAAAAGGAGCGGCGACGGAGGTGCGCCCACCTAGGGCTTGCGCACGGCTGCGGGAGGGGTCGGGGTCAAAGGAGAAGATGACGGCGTGCTCGACGGTGGCCCTGGCCGACGGAGAACTCGTCGGTGTCCAAGGCGACGGCGGCGTCGTGTTCCTCGGGTCAGAGTTGAGGACGGCTCGCTCGGGCACCTGAAGAAGAAAAGGAGGGCACGGTGAGATAGGCCTCGACGTGCCGCGCTCGGGAAGCCAAAAATGTCGTAGAACAAGAGAGAGGAGCGTCGGCTAGAGCAGCTCGACGCCGACGGCTGCCGAAGCTCAACCTTCGTGTACCGAGGAGCAGAAGGCGTGGGAGCACGCACGGCTTGGGGGGAGGAGAGAGTAGGTGCAGGGGAGCTCTCTGGAGCAGAGAGGAGAGCGAGAGAGACAGAGGAGAGCAAATGGGGACGGGGTGCCCGATCTAGGGTTTCCCGGGGTTATAAGGAGGAGAGGTGAGTTGGGGCTGCTCTGGTTGGCCAGGAGGGGCGGTGGAGAGGGGGACAGAGAGGTGCTGGTCGGGAGGGCGTGTCCGAGCCAATGGATGGGGAGGGGAGTGAGCTCCCATTAGGCCACGGTGGAGAGGGGTGAGTTGTGAGTGGTGGAGGGGAAGAAGTGAGGGAGTGACAGGTGGGCCAGGGTGGGGTGATGTTGTCCTGGCCGTGGGAGAGAGAAGAGAGAGATTAGTAGATGATTTGATGAACTTTGGACAAGAATTAGATTGTTAGTGAAAATTAAAAGGTTGCCTACTTTGCCATCAAGCACTAGTCACATAAGTGCTCAATTCTGGTTAGCAAAGCATCAGTGAGCAAGATTAGATGATGTTTAAGTGAGTGGTGAAGGTGCATTGCCCAAAGGGGTCCTGGTTTGCTTAGGGAGAGAAGTGCAAAAGTGAATAAAATAACAGTTTTCAGAAAAATTCAGACAGTGACAGAAAAATTCAAGTCCTGAAATGCTGTTATTGAGGTAGCATCAAAACCATCATGAATTAAATGTTTCTTAAGCTCAAAAGGCCCACTAAAAGCTTTGGGGTGTGAGAGATGGTGCCAAGGATGAATGGTGCCCTGATTCATTGGCACAAATATCAATATGCCAAAGAAACACGGAGGTGACAAAATGGTATTAGATACTGGAGCAATTGGTCACCTTAATAATGAAGCACTAAAAACAAGCAAGGATTAGGGATCAAACATTTTAGTAAATTTTTGAGAGGGCTATATAAGGAAAGTAGAGGGGATGTAGGTGATGCTAGAAGTTTTGTATTTCCAAAAAGATCAAAAGAAACACAAATGGTGAGGCTCTAGAAAAGCTAAAAGTTAACATGAGCTAAGATAGATATGCACTATTTAATAATTAATTGTTTTAGAAATGTTTTAACTCAAACAACCTAAAAAGGGGTAAACAAGTTACAAGCATGCAAAAACATCAAACAAGACTCTATGATTCCAATTCAAGCAATAAACCTTAACTTGATACCAACAAAACCACATGCCACTCACAGAAATACATACTCAAGTCAGATAAAATAAGCACAAGTCAAAGAGTTCAAACATACAAACAATTGGATAAATAACCAAACATATTTGTGAGGTGGTGACAAACATGATCATGGCAAGGTTTTTGGTAGAAAGAGAATTAAACCACTTTTTAGTAATATTTTCCAAAGAAGTAGAAATTTAGAGTTTTTAAATAAGGGTTGAAAATACTAGCAACACCTTAACTTAAAGATATATTAGGACTTATTATATAGTCCTCCATGGTTTAAAAACGAGTAAATTTGAAAGTACTTTTATTCTCTCAAGGATAGATTTTTGGGTAGTTGCTAAAATCAAAACATCAGGGTAAATGGAGTTTGTTAAAATTATGAGATGAGAAGATATATGGACCATTTTTACTTGTCAAAACATTGATCTCAAAGGTCATATCATAACCAGGTTGAGTTCCAAGCTTGATATTTAAAGAGGTCATGACACAAACCCATACCACAACTTGACAAACCAAACAAACATGAGTAAATCACATCTAGTAACAAGACATTTCAAAAAGTTTTTGTTGCCCCTTAATTTTAGGTCTCAGACAATTAAGTTTTTTCCTGGTTCCAAAATTTGGGACGTTACAGACCTTCCCTCCTTAAAAGAATCTCGTCCCGAGATTCCTAAGCGGGTACTAAGAGAGTGCAAGGTTAGTGGGTTTGTTGCACCTTCATCTTCCGGGACTGTCGATTCTCAACTGAGGTCTCCTTGTCGAAACGTCATCGGATTTTTTCCGGAAGGCTTTTGGTCTCTGCTGAAGGTGCTGTCATGAAGGTCGATGCTGATCAGCGTTCTTGTCGAGTTGACTTCAAATACTCCAGAGTTAGGGCACAAAGGACAGCTTGTCAAACTCCCTAATAGAACTAGCGTATGTCTTCCCCCCTTAAAAAGGGGCCTTGAAGGGTAGCTGTTGAAGGTATAAGTTGTTGCCGACTTCAATAGGTTGTTGTTCTTGGGTATCACGGCGATCTTTGTCTGGGTCGTAACTCCTTGGCACTTGAGGTTGATGTAGACACTTGTCCAGATATTGCCGTCTTGAGGGGTTAGCAGTTAAATATCCGCCAACGGTTTTCAAGCCTCATAGGGGTGTCAGGTCCGTAGACTTGACTCTCTCCGTTTTTTCCTAAAAATCCAAAGGGTGCTACAAGCTACTAAAGGCGGCTAACTTGCTTAGTGTGTTGTCAACAGCAACAGTCTTCGGCCTTTCGTCGTTCTTGGCGTCCTGTTAGATATGATGTCTTCTATTGTGCCCACCTTCGGTTTAGCTGACGAACAAAGTTGATGAAGACTTCTTTGGTTTGTTGACTTCATGACGCCACACACTATCCTTCAGAGGTCGGGTTTATCTTAGTTAGCCCAGAAGATTAGTTAAGATACTTAGTGCTATCAGTCTCAAGTCGGGCAAGTCGAGTTAATAAGGTTGGCGCCTAGAAGGCACTTATGACTCTTACTTCGGGGTTCATCTTGATGTAGACGATCTTCAGTGCTGGTTGTCTTCGTTGTTGCTGACCTCGATCTCCTTCGGACTTCACGAATTGAGGGCTTCACAAAAATCTTCAAAAAGTATTGGCTCTTGCCGATCTTTGAGTCCTTCTTGTTGCCGTTTGTAGGTCTCGAAGAGGTTAGCTAGTAGCAAGTCACTTGTGTTATATGTTACTCTAAATTAGATACGCTAAGTTAGTGATGGTATACTGGTAATTCGAAAAGTAAATTAAACTAGGCAAGGCTCGTCACATCACGGGGATGGGCTCTCTCGGGGTGGTCTTTTGTATCAGGTGCGGTTAAAAGCTCTTACGTGTCAAAGTTTAGAGCAGAGGCAAAACATTTTAGAGAGGTTTTCTAAACACGTTTTGAAAAACATCACAACACATCTAACGCTTAAGAGGCCAAAAAGGTAGTTTTGTGTAGAGGCAAAAAGATGTTTAAACAAAAAGGAAAGTATGTGCCTAATATGTGTTGCCGACAAGACGTGCTTGTGAAACATACCGGAAAACAACACACCAACAACAAACACACAGACAAGACACACACAAGCAAAAGGCATACCAATCAAAACAGCTCACGGCACTCCTATAGTACCAAAAGGGCACTCAACAATCGTGATAGTCGGGTAATCCAACCAAGGGTCATATCCTACTTCATCCTATGGGGTTTGGTGTCACATGGTTACTGAAGTCCTCATTTGATCACCTTGGGTTCTGTGTCGAAAAGTTTGAGATTGTCCGGTTTGCTGATGGAGTAACATTGTTGGGGTTGAGTCGAGGGAGCGAAGGTGATTTTGCATTTTTGTTCTGCATTTTGCACATCCGAGGTATTTGGAGGTCCTGGCTTTGCTGTCATCGACGACTTTGGTCTTGTGGGCTGTGCATCTGAGGACCCTTGTCTCCGTCTTGGCTCTAGTTACTTAGGTCTCACTTGGGTCCATCGTCAAGCGTAAGCAAGTTTTGAATAGGGACAAGAGAGTAGAGAGAACTCTTTTCAAAATACTTGAAGTTAGAGAGCTAAGATCAAGAAATTTTTGAGAATAGGTGAGGAGTGGGAAACCATACTAGACTTACCTTGAAGAAAATAGATTTCTGTAGAAATAGGTTTTAGCAAAACATTTCCTTCCTAAGCTAACGACCATGCTAACTAAGGTCTCCTAAGGTCAACGATGGCTCTGATACCAAGTCTGTAAGGATCCCTCAGAATTACCAGTCCGAGGTGCCCACGTTATGTAAACAGATCACGATCCCAATGATCAGTGCATCGCGATCACATAACCAACATGGTATACAGAGTTACATCATCCAACTTGATTAGCACGAGACTTACATAAAGGGTGGTCACACGACCAAGCTTGCAATCATCGTCACGCAGGACGGAATTAACTACGATATAGCGGAAGCTTTTGGCTAGCGCCGCCCTCGTCACAACCGGACGCATTCCCACAGAGCAGTTGACCGGTGACACTCAGTTGGCGTAGTCGTCGGCGTTCTTCTCCTCCTCGCCGTACATCTCCTCGTTGTAATCTGGACATTGGAATATCCAGGGACACAGCCATGAGTACAATTACGTACTCGCAAGACCACCACCAGGCTTAAGTTTTCATGGTAATGCAATAAAAGCGTTTTCGAAAACTGGGTTAGCTGCTATATATGACTATAGGGCTTACTTTTCGCAAACGATGCTTTTAGACATCGAGAATACAACATCTCTATATCTTTGTTGAAAAAGGCATTTGGAGATATATTTCTCCTTCTTTTAGAAATGACAGAAACCATTTCCACGTTTGAAAACACTTTTGTAAAACTTTTTCAAAACACTGGGATAGGGATGCCCCTTTTTCCTTTCCGGGTTCCGACTGGTTGACTCCCCGAGACCAACCATCTTCTCCCAAATTCCGTACCTCCCGGTACCTCCTTGATGCCTCCTTTCTCCTTTGCCGAAAACAATTTCTTTTTAAAACATAAAATGCCCATACGCCTAGATCGGTGGCCTTTCCAACCGTCCATGACCGCGGACACGGCTATTCGAATAGTTTTACACTCTGCAGAGGTGGTGCACTTTCACCACATCAAATAGGTCACCGCCGCGGATCATCCCACGGATTGCCAGACGACAATACGTCAAACGTCGGGACACTAATCAAGACTTTTCACTATGTCCATACTAATACAGAGATACCTCTTCAACTAGGTTGATTCCCCCCGGCACCGTTGGACCCATCCCATGGTGTCCGACCGCCATGACAGGGGACCTAATCGGTGCAACTGGTGGCGAACTTAATCCCACTCTCTTTATGTCCCTCTCTCTTAGGCGACAACCAGTTCAGGGGCCATAGCCACCCCCTAAGCAAATTGAGGAAGCTCCATATTAACACAAACAAGCTTCCGGTCAAGCCCCGTCCCATATGGGGGTAACGTGGTTGCACGGGTTAATTGTTCAGTGCGGCCGCTAGGGCAGTACTTTGTTTTTCAAAACATCTCCACCTCCGACTGCTCCCAGCAGCTCGGGTTTTCACAAACTCTCCGAATGCTCCCAGCACTTCGGGTTTTCATAAACTCTCCGAATGCTCCCAGCACTTCGGGTTTTCATAAACTCTCCGAGTGCTCCCAGCACTTCGGGTTTTCATAAACACCTCCATTTGCTCCCAGCAACATGGGTTTTGTAAAATACTTTCTCGCCGATCGCTCCCAGCGACTCGGGTTTTCCTCGGGAAACATTTTTGCAAAGACCAGGCTCCCATCCTATAGTTTTGAGATAAGGATGTAAGGATATACTACTAGAAAATATAATTTTCTTGATAGCGCCTTCAGTAGAAGGCTTCTCAAGTGAGGACTTAATTTTTGTAACACCTATCATATTCTAGTAGATAGCTTTGGCCAAACAATATTTTATAAAATAGTTTTGGGGTGGCAAAGTGCCACAGAAGAAATAAAACATGCCTTATTTTATTTTGAAAACAAAACATGATTTAATGAAATAATAGGATTTCAGTAGGGTATGGTGAGGTGGCTTGCCTTGCTCAGCAAACTGTCCCTGGTCTTGCTCTTCCTCGTACACAGGTTCAGTTCCCCACGTACAGCTTCTCCTCTCGCGGTCCTAAGGTACCGGAAAAGTAAACGGACTATCGTCAATACTACAAACGCGGGTTGACAACAATCTAAAGTAAACAAGCAAACAAGTGACAACTTAGCATATAAACACAAGGGAATACTTCAGACAAAAGTTAGATATCTAAAGTACTCCTACACACCAGGGGTGACTTAGATGCTACTCACTAACTAATACACAATCAATCGTACAACAAGGCATTCCAAACAAAGCAAACATCAAGCTTAACTAACAAGCAATAAACAAGACACAAGACTATTATCTAACAAACAAGTTTAGCAATCACCACACTCTCCACTTTTATAAAGATAGGCTTAAAGTAGTGATTAAGCATCAGTTAGAGATTTCTTACTAACAAGCTAGGCTAAGCACAACCAACAAACCTAAACAACCAGTAGCTGAACTTAGTTTAAAAAAATTTGTTTAACTTGCTTAACAATCAAGCAATACAAACACGGCTTAACACTTAATTGCAATGCTAATAATTCTACTCTAACAATACTTGCTAAACTTTAATCAAACTAAACACAAGTCACTAACAGTACTAATATATACTAGCAAGCCAAACAACAATATCAAGCAAACAACAGTACCAAAACAATTTACAACAAGCACACACACATTTTCATAATCTAAAACATTTAAATCTATTTCAATTTATTAGTGGCAGAAACGCCACTTTCACTAACAATTACACCTAGAGAGTTCTGTTAAGCAAACAATCATGCAAACTTGGATTTGGGCTCTCTGTTACTATTAGAAACTAACACAATTGGATTTACTCCAAAACTAAAATCACGGAAAATAAGAAAAATGCACAAAGTACATTCTGCCACTATATTCAAACATCTACCAAATCTATTCTGAGCATCAAAACACTATGGGGTAAAATTCCAGAGAAAGGTTACCCCAATAGCTTTCCAACAAAGTTGGATTCACTCAAAAATATTACTCCTAGCTCCTGCAACAAATAACACACTAAAAAGGACACATTCTACCAATTTAATAGCATGCAAAATACACTACTTATTTTTGAGCACCACCACCACAGCATGATCAAGCACATACCCTAGTATACTACAAAATTTACCCTAACTAAATTACCTTAACAATCTACCACAATCGAATTAAACTAAACATGCAAAACTAAGCAGAAACAGAAAACAGAAAAGATTCTGTAAAAAAAGAAAGGGGCCGTGCATGGGCCAGATCTGGTCAGAGCCAGCCCGGTTCTGGGCCTGCGCCAGCCAAAATCGGCCCATCCTGGCCTCCACACGCGCGCGGCGCTGAAAAACGGTCAACGGCCGCTCCCGTTCAAACATGGCCGTCGATCTGGAGATCGACGGCTCACGGTCTTCTTCTTCAGCGCGACGGCGCCGTGTCCCTGCAGAGAGAGAAAAGGAGCGGCGACGGAGGTGCGCCCACCTAGGGCTTGCGCACGGCTGCGGGAGGGGTCGGGGTCGAAGGAGAAGATGACGGCGTGCTCGACGGTGGCCCTGGCCGACGGAGAACTCGTCGGTGTCCAAGGCGACGGCGGCGTCGTGTTCCTCGGGTCGGAGTTGAGGACGGCTCGCTCGGGCACCTGAAGAAGAAAAGGAGGGCACGGTGAGATAGGCCTCGACGTGCCGCGCTCGGGAAGCCAAAAATGTCGTAGAACAAGAGAGAGGAGCGTCGGCTAGAGCAGCTCGACGCCGACGGCTGCCGAAGCTCAACCTTCGTGTACCGAGGAGCAGAAGGCGTGGGAGCACGCACGGCTTGGGGGGAGGAGAGAGTAGGTGCAGGGGAGCTCTCTGGAGCAGAGAGGAGAGCGAGAGAGACAGAGGAGAGCAAATGGGGACGGGGTGCCCGATCTAGGGTTTCCCGGGGTTATAAGGAGGAGAGGTGAGTTGGGGCTGCTCTGGTTGGCCAGGAGGGGCGGTGGAGAGGGGGACAGAGAGGTGCTGGTCGGGAGGGCGTGTCCGAGCCAATGGATGGGGAGGGGAGTGAGCTCCCATTAGGCCACGGTGGAGAGGGGTGAGTTGTGAGTGGTGGAGGGGAAGAAGTGAGGGAGTGACAGGTGGGCCAGGGTGGGGTGATGTTGTCCTGGCCGTGGGAGAGAGAAGAGAGAGATTAGTAGATGATTTGATGAACTTTGGACAAGAATTAGATTGTTAGTGAAAATTAAAAGGTTGCCTACTTTGCCATCAAGCACTAGTCACACAAGTGCTCAATTCTGGTTAGCAAAGCATCAGTGAGCAAGATTAGATGATGTTTAAGTGAGTGGTGAAGGTGCATTGCCCAAAGGGGTCCTGGTTTGCTTAGGGAGAGAAGTGCAAAAGTGAATAAAATAACAGTTTTCAGAAAAATTCAGACGAAGTGACAGAAAAATTCTAAGTCCTGAAATGCTGTTATTGAGGTAGCATCAAAACCATCATGAATTAAATGTTTCTTAAGCTCAAAAGGCCCACTAAAAGCTTTGGGGTGTGAGATATGGTGCCAAGGATGAATGGTGCCCTGATTCATTGGCACAAATATCAATATGCCGAAGAAACACGGAGGTGACAAAATGGTATTAGATACTGGAGCAATTGGTCACCTTAATAATGAAGCACTAAAAACAAGCAAGGATTAGGGATCAAACATTTTAGTAAATTTTTGAGAGGGCTATATAAGGAAAGTAGAGGGGATGTAGGTGATGCTAGAAGTTTTGTATTTCCAAAAAGATCAAAAGAAACACAAATGGTGAGGCTCTAGAAAAGCTAAAAGTTAACATGAGCTAAGATAGATATGCACTATTTAATAATTAATTGTTTTAGAAATGTTTTAACTCAAACAACCTAAAAAGGGGTAAACAAGTTACAAGCATGCAAAAACATCAAACAAGACTCTATGATTCCAATTCAAGCAATAAACCTTAACTTGATACCAACAAAACCACATGCCACTCACAGAAATACATACTCAAGTCAGATAAAATAAGCACAAGTCAAAGAGTTCAAACATACAAACAATTGGATAAATAACCAAACATATTTGTGAGGTGGTGACAAACATGATCATGGCAAGGTTTTTGGTAGAAAGAGAATTAAACCACTTTTTAGTAATATTTTCCAAAGAAGTAGAAATTTAGAGTTTTTAAATAAGGGTTGAAAATACTAGCAACACCTTAACTTAAAGATATATTAGGACTTATTATATAGTCCTCCATGGTTTAAAAACGAGTAAATTTGAAAGTACTTTTATTCTCTCAAAGGATAGATTTTTGGGTAGTTGCTAAAATCAAAACATCAGGGTAAATGGAGTTTGTTAAAATTATGAGATGAGAAGATATATGGACCATTTTTACTTGTCAAAACATTGATCTCAAAGGTCATATCATAACCAGGTTGAGTTCCAAGCTTGATATTTAAAGAGGTCATGACACAAACCCATACCACAACTTGACAAACCAAACAAACATGAGTAAATCACATCTAGTAACAAGACATTTCAAAAAGTTTTTGTTGCCCCTTAATTTTAGGTCTCAGACAATTAAGTTTTTTCCTGGTTCCAAAATTTGGGACGTTACATATACTAACAATGCATTAAGGTTTTCCCAATCATAGACTTAAGTTTATGGTCCTCTTACTCCCATACGTGTAACTAACCGGTTCGCGTTCTTAGGTTTCTGTCACTCCGTCAGAACTCCCCCCTTCGTTTACAAATACTACCAACCCCGTGATGTTGATCCATGCGCGCACAAGTATAATGGACACCAAAGGACAGTACCATATCAACATACAACTCTAATGAACCAAAGACATTCAACCAAGCAATCAAAAGACAAATAAACTACACAAACATGACGTAGATCATAGGATAAATATTATAGCATCAAACATCATGTTTACATAGAGCGGTACAGAGGTTTGTGGGAGGATAAACCACTGAATACAAGGAGGAGTTGGTGATGGAGATGGCGGTGAAGACGGCGGAGAGGGCAGCGAGGAGCGCAGGGCGGCGCCGGCGCCGGCGGTGGCGTGGGGAACTCCTCCCGCGCTGCCGGCATCAATAGGGTGCGCCGCCCCTTAGCCCCCTTCCTCCATGGCTTCTTGGGAGCCCTCCCCATGGAGATGAAGTCCATGGGAGGCAAAAACGTGGCTTTGGTGGCTGGAAATTCGTGGGTATGTGGTGTCCTTCACGACCTAGGGTTTCCTTCTTTATATGGACTCTCGGATTTCCGTCACCTCCTTTTAGGGTTCCACCAAAACGGACCTACAGGCCGCGTCCGAACTCCGATTGGGCTGATCTCGGACTTAAAATCTTCGTATGTAAAATTGTGACAACTTTCTCTTTAATTGGATTTTCATTGGACGCCATCTTCGAGGGTCAAACTGACAATCTCCGAAAACAGTTCTCAGACAGATTTCAGGAAAGTCCCAATTCGACTCCAACAAGGTTTTCTCTTGTATTCTTGATAATTCCTACACATCAAAGTGTAAAACAAGAACATTGTGCACTTTTGCAACTATTAGTAGGTTAGTCCAAATAAATCATAAAATTAATATAAAAACAAGTGTCAAAGGCATAATATTAACATGAAACAATCAAAAATTATAGATACGTTTTGGACGTATCAGCTATTCGTAGTACAAAAAAATTGATATACTAGATGTCATATTGTATAACTACACAGACACAAAATTGTACAACTAAATAGACACATATTGTATAACTAGACAGACACAGGTTGTGTAGACATAGCTTGTACAGACACATGTTGTACAACTATACAGGTATAGGTTGTACAACTACGCTGACACAGTTTGTACAGACACATGTTGTACAACTACACAGACACAGGTTGTACAACTACATAACACATGCTGTACAACTAGACAGACACACATTGTACAGACACAGGTTCTATAACTAGACATGCACATGTTGTACAGACACATGTTGTACAAGTATACAGGCATATTTTGTACAATTACGTAGACACAGTTTGTACATACATAGGTTATACAACTATACAGACACAGGTTGTACAACTATACATAACCGGGAGTACAAAAAAAAGTTCGTCGAAACCTATCAACATGGGATCTAGTTTTGAAGATCTCGATGCGAGGAGCTCAAAAGTGAAAACGGTTCGTAATTTGGATAAACGGTTCTCAAGATATTTCATTTTGAAGTTTTTATTTTGAAAAATAAAAGGAAAAAACTATTCTCCCTCCTCCGGTGTCCCTTTCTCTCTCCTGCTCCCCACTTTTAATCTGGTTGTGACACTTGGCGAACATGATGCAACTGTTGGTATCGCACGAAGGAGAAGGCGACACTTGTCACCACGAGATGGTCCGATGGGTTCCCTTCGTAAAGGAACCTTTTTTCTAGTGATTTCCGGCTTCTGCTGATAGAACGGACGGAGGAGGGTTTTGGGGGAAATGGGATTTCGAAAAGTTAAAACTATTCTGATTGGTATGCTACTACTCCTGGGCTCCTGGCCCGTTTATGGCATATGGTGGGCTGATGGCCCTCGTTCATCCATTGGACACGGCTTGCTTCAGTAAATGATTGTTTTTTTTTTTGCACGACTAGGTCGAGGGCCAAATTTGTTTCGCCGTTCTAGTTTTCTTCCAAAGCTTCTGCTGCCAAGTATATACTCCTACAAAGAAAATCACCGATTGGCTTGGCCCTTGCTCTTCCAAATTTCGATGAAGTCCACAGAATATTTCCGCTGGTAGCCTGGTACCCCTGGTAGTCACTTGACTAGCTATACTACACAAACGTAAAGCATGAGAAAGAATGAAACCCGATAGAAAAAAATAGTTCCTCCAGAATGACCCTTACTGATTACTACCTCCGTTTCGTAAAGTAAGACGTATATTTTTAGTCAAAGTCAACAAAGTCTAACTTTTACTAATCTTATAGACAAAAATATGAATGTTTATAAAATTTAATAAACGTACAATGAAAATATACTACGGTGAGTCTATTGATGTTAATTTTATATTTGAAACCTTCATATTTTCATCAATAAAATCGGTCAAACCTACACTATGTTGACTATTGTCTAAAAATATATCCTTACTTTAAAGAAGGGAGGAGTATTACTCTCATATATACGAGGCCACTTACTTTTATCTTAAGTCAAACATGCTTATATTTGACCAAGTTTATAGAATAAGATATCAACACAATAATATTATTCTTGCATGCAAGCGCATATATTTTTGCATATGTTAGTCGTCAAAATTTTAAATTATTGACCACATGTATACTTACGCGGTTTATGTTTTTAAAATAGTGGGTTATGATCACCATATGAACTATAAGAGCATCTCCAACCGGAGCCCCAAAATCGGTCCCCAAACTGTTCACGGACACGTCCGGACGTGTCCGCCGACAGTGACCGGACAGGCCCCAAAAGTGGTGCTCTACAACCATACTCCTCATATTCTCCCCTCAAATACATGTAGCCCATGCACTTGCTTCTTTTTGCATTATGCAAGCTCTATCTAGTGCACAAAGAAATAGCGTACATAGCAACTATAATTATAACTAAAATAACTATAGCTCCCAATGCATAATGGAGATGCATCTCCTTCTCGACGATGCATTTCTTGATCTTCTTCATCTTTGTCCGATTTGCATCCGTCTTGCACTTGTAATCGTCGACAACGTCGGCGAGATGCAACTCCATTCTCATCTTCTCTTCTTCAAAGCTAATCTTCTCTTGTTGTATTTTCTTATTCTCTTCTTCAATTTCTCCTCCAACTTCTGGTTTGTACATTGAACCTCCTCCAATTTATCTTCAAGCTTCTTTTTTCCTCAATTGTGAAGTTCAAATCCTCCAATATGCGCATCCTGCCTCGGAGGGAGTCATTCAACTCGGATATCACACCACGGATATTGCAACTACATGCTTGTGAATCCTACATTTCAACAAAATACAACTCAAATCTTACACTCGCGATGCACAACTTTGGGGGAAACTCAAAATGTGGGCAAAACCTAGGACATACCGGATCAGACGAGGTGCTCTCCTCGTATAGTGGGTAGGAGTCTGCCGAGTCCTCGTTCGTGTCCCAGGAAAGCATGGTCTCGGCGGAGAAGCCGTGCAAGATCGACGGCTTCCTGCGGGAGAGGCGGAGGTGGCGGCGGAAATGTGAGGCGAAAATGTGCCCAGATCCGTCGAGATGCGGCCGCAACGGAGAGCTATGCTATGGCCCAAATCTGGTCGGAGCAAGTGCGGACGACGGCGGGTGGGTGGGAGACCGAATCGGTGGGACGGGGCCACCGGAGCTAGCTAGAGGGGCGGGGCTAGAAGAAGAAGCCGACGGAGTGTGAAAAATATCTACTGGCCGGGCGAGGGTTCCGTACGATTTATGGTAGAAATGGGTAGGTCCGCACTGTCAGCGTCCATGGGGCGGGCGCGTCCGGACGACCCCAAACCCGCCCCACATATAGGCTGGCTTTGGGGTGTGCCGGACAGCCCGGACGTTTGTGCTGACTATGGGGGGAGCCGTTGGGTGCAAGTTTTCAGCCCAAAGCCTGTCCGGGCTGTCCGCCCGGATGTTTAGGGCGGCTTTGGGGGCTCCGTTGGAGATGCTCTAAGTTTTCTTTTTTTTCTAGATGCCCGATAAATTCTAGATAAGCTCATATGTAGGTAAACAAAGAAAACCAAAATGGTGAACATCATGGAGAATACGAGAGAATCGACTGACGTTTGGTTGGATTGTCGCAAGAATGTGTGTACCTCTAACCCATGAAGAATCATATCACATGTTTGATGATTTATACGTCTCGCTAAAGTGAAATACTCCCTCCGTTCCTAAATGTAAGATCTTATACGTGTTTCACATATTGTATAGATGCATGCTAAAATAAGTGAACATACGCACTAAAATATGTGTAGATAGATTTATATACATGTGAATGTGGACAAAGCCTAAAACATGTTATATTTAGAAACGGAGGGAGTATTCTTTAATTGGATAATCTAACAAGGGAACGTGCCCCAGGAACTGTTCCGTCCGGCGTTCTGAGATTTGTGCTGATGAGCGATCGAACGTCGCGCGCGTGTTGTGTGTGTCCGGACGGTTCGGGCGTGCCGGCCCACGTTCAGGCAGCGTATTTACCGGGCGCGCGGTTGTGGATCCGTTACCCGTCCCGACCGTGGTGACGTGGAGTAGCTTCGGACCCACCCGTCAGTGACTGTAGTTGAATTTTTTGGATGCGTGCGATTCACCTGGGTTATCCCTTTCAACGCCCCCATTTCGCCTGTCTCCTTCCTCTCTCTTCTCGCGGGGCGACGCAGCGGCGATTCGGCGATTCGGGGCTAGGGGTTCCGAGCCCGCCGGAGTTCGTGGTCGTCCGGCGAACGGAGTTTCGACGTGGTGAGTTCTCCTTCTCTGGTTACCAGCTCGGTCACCCGTGTCTATTTTTGCTCCATAGTTTCAGTTGATTTTGTGGCTGTGGGGAGTAGAGATCTAATGTTTCCGAGTGGGTGCATGTCTTCGCCGTCGACGGTTAGAGCTCCGCCGTGAGAGGATTCTATTGTCTCGCGGTGGTGGGCTATGATTTTGGTTTTCTCCGGATTTTTGCCATGAGCGGGAGGTGTATTCCGTGATGCGTGGGGAATGGCCGGATGTGGGGCTGGGGCTTCAGCGGCGTGGGCAGCGGCGACTGCCTGTGGCTGCGGCTCGTCTGCCATCTCCATTTCTCGCCAAAAGTTTACTCGTGCCGAGCCTGTGCGGTGGAGGGGCAGAGAAGGTGGGGAGAGAAGATGAGAGGCAGGTAGAGAGAGAAAGCTTGGGTAGTGTTCTGGGACTAGGATTTGGGGAGGAGAGATAGAGGATCTGGGACTAGGATTTGGGGAGGAGAGATAGAGGACGGGAGAGGGAGATGAGCGAGGAGAGCAAGGCTATCAGAGTGGGTAGCTGGCCAGCTTGCTGCTGCTCTCCTTTTGTGCTGGCTGGAAGAGAACGAGGCGGGGGGATGTGTTTTCCTGGTGTGTGTTTAGCAGCGAGACCTTCACGCGTTTGTGCATTGGTAGATTTTGTAGTATCGCGCTTGTCTAGTGTACATACCGTCGCTGTGTTCTGCTTTGCGCGGTGAGCACGATGAGGGGATGGCCAGTGAGCGTGCCGTTGCATCCGGGGGGCGTGGTGTGATGGATTCGAGTGTTTTTGGCATTCGTTGCAGTGAGGTGAGTTGCCGGGGTTAGTCGAAGCCACTTGGGTTCTCCAGTGTTCAAGCCTCGAGTAAACTCTAGTGTTCAAACAGCATGGCAATTTTGCTTGTGCATGTGGCAAGCAGAGAGGGGATTTTTTCGTTTAGCACTAAATGAAGGTTCTGCAACGGTCCTGGTTGTTAATTTTTCGGTGATGTGGAGTAAGTTCATCGGGGCAGAGCACTTTTGCGTGTGTTTTGTGTGCAAGTTGGGGGGAGGAGACGCAGTGGTTCCCGGCCTAGGTTAGTGGCCAGACTACTTTTTCTTGTGCGGCATGGTGTGGCCGTGCAAATTGTCTTGAACAATCTCGGTGTCTTTCGTCTATCGTGCCGATAGCTTGTGTGTGTTAAGCACACGTGTGGGTTCTGATATCCTGGCGGCGTTTTATTTTGTGGAAGGGGTGGGGGGAGGAGAGCATGCTATTGCGATGTACGTGTGGCACGGTTGGGTGGTGTTGTGCGATACTGATTTTTTTATGCTATGCAGTGCTTGTTCTGAGTGTTTTTGGGGTACTTCTTTGCATTTTGTGTTCATAATTATTTTTTATGGGTTTTTGGACAGGAACAGGAGGGCTGTGTCCTAATGGGTAGGCGCTGAAAATCTCCATGCAATGAAGATGGCGATGAAAGAGTATTGGGTCCAATGCCGAAGAAGGTTTGTGTACGAACATGCACAATCCTTTTTGGGATATTTAAGTAGGGTTTGTTTTTGTGTAATTGCTGTTTTGTTCCGTACCAATCCTTTTTGGTCTACATTTTTCTAGGAAATATCCACTTTGTTGTTTCATGGTGATTTGTGTGTGGATCTTAGTTAACCATCCAGTAAGCCACCAAGGTTTGTGACCATGTGGGTATCTCTAGTTTCCTGATTGTGTCTGGTAACTAAGTAGGTATTGGTTGTTAAATATGCAGGCATGCGGTGGAAACTGTTTTGTTTGTGCTAATTTTGTGCCTAATTTTTTATCCTGGCAATTTATTGCTTGTTGCATGGTTATTCAGTATGCATTATCTGGTAACTAATCTCATGTGCAATTTAAGATGGCATGTGGTTTTTCCCTAGTTTCCTGAGTGTATGGTAATTAAGTAGACATTGCTTGGCAATCATGTAGGCATACAATGGCCAAGAAGAAGAAACGATGCAATTATCTGTGGGAATGGTTGCTGATAAACTAGAGACAACAACAATGACCTTTTTGCTTCTCAAGTGATCCCCATCCCGGACAGTGATGTGTCAGCTTCAGAAATAGTTTCTGGTGGTGATGATACTATAGTTGTGGAGTCGCAGATGAGCAGCCAAAAAGTCGATAGCATGATAAGGAGCGAGGCAGAAGCCATGGCGACAAGGCTCAGTGGTTTGAGGGTTCGCCCACCTCGTGCAGTAATTGTTGAAGGCGCGGAAAGGACTAATGAAGAGGTCAAGCGTGTTGTAACAGCTGAACTGGGTATGTCGGAAGTTAGCTGCACCGCACCAGTTATGAAGGATACAAGTGATATGTTGAGCACACCGCCAACAACTAGGATATTAGAACATGCAAGGTAAGCGTGATACCTGCACTCAAACTTTTTTTATTCTCTGTGTGCATATGTGCATCTATGTAGTTATGACATATACTTTTTTTTTCCTTTATCTGTACTTCACCTAGTAACTAAGTAGTTGCAAACTGGCAATTAAGCAAGCTTGAGGTGGTTAATTCCTTTTTTTCCTTGGTGACTTTTGGAGACAGTTCCGGGCAATTTCTCTACTGGTGCATGGTTATTAGTAATCAATTTAGTTGGTAATTAGGTAGGCATCATACGGCAATTAAGGTCTAATGTTATGGCAAATGTTAAGTTCAGCATTGGTGCTTAATTAGTTGGTAATTAAGTAGACATTGCACGGCAACCATGTAGGTATACACTGGCAATTTTGTTTCGTTGCTGCTGACAAGGTTCACAACATGGAGCTTGTAACAGCCCAAAGTTCGAGAACCTAGAAACCCGAGTAAAATTTTCGCTGTTGTTTTGCATTGCATCGTGGCATCCATATTAAGTTGCTAAACAACACACAAATTGGGTTTGACAACATTGGAAAACAAAATGCTAAACCTGTTTAAACAAAATCTCAAATCAAGGAAGGCACTCAACTTGTAAAACAAAAATTACTTCGACATGTTATATTTGTCAAGGAGGTTCCAAGGGTTGAAAACAATATTTTGCACTTGCTCTAAAATTTCTAAAGGAGCAACATTTCTGAAAATTAACAAATGCCCTATTTTTATCTCTATGAACAAATGTTGTCCAAAACTTTTTATTTCAACTTGCCAATTTTTGTGGTGCTTCTACTTGTTAGTGGGAGGCTACATGAATTCTCCCAGATTTTTATAAATTGTTTAAGTACCCTATTAAAATCAAATACAGCTGCTGGATTTTGTAAAAGAAATGGCCAGGGACCAATCTGTGATGGAAACAATTTCTCCAGGGGGTTATCCGCGAAGTCTTCTTCTTCCTCTTCTCTGTAGCGACCGCAGCGTCGCGCTGCCGCCGGACCGTGCTCGCCGTGCTTGCCGGGACCCCTCGCTGCCTTACCCTGCCAGGAGAGCACCCCGGGACAGCCCTCTGTTTCCTCCCTCAGTTTTTCTCCCCGTTCCCCTCTTCCTCGTCTCCCTCCGCATGGACGGACCGCGCCGCCATCGCCGACGCATCGCCGCCGTCTCCGGCCGCCCCAAGCAGCGTGAAGGCCGCCAATCCCCTCGCAGTGTCCTCCTCTACCTCCCTGCCAACGGAATCGAGCCGGGGCGCGAGGAATTGCCGCCACGTGCTCGACTTGTTGAACTGCGGCCAAAGCTCCTCCGCGGTCGCCGCGGATGATTACGCCGCCGTCGACCTTCCTCCGGCTTCCCCGACCTCTCCACGGTACTGAGGGTGAGCACGACCACCTTGCTGGCCCATCTCCCCTTCCCCTCCCGAGCTAGAGCTTGCTCCGCGCTGGAAATCGCCGTCGCCGTAGCTCTGCTTCGACGTGTTGACCCACCCGGTGCCAAACCCGATTTATTCCGGTTTCTGTACCGGAATAGCCCAAACGCTACTGGACCCGATGTTTTTAACCCGGTCCTCACCCGGAATTGAACGGAATTATTTCCGGATGATTTTCCACCCGGTATAAAACCCAGAAAATTCCGGGCTGGCAACCGGATTTCAATACTGATTTTGAAATTGATACTTTCTTTTCATCCCTCTATCCCTAATTGATCTAGATAATATATTATTGTCTAATTAAATCATCAAAAGGTAATATCGAAAAGGAAACTTATAAAAATCATAACTTTTATCGGTGTATCGGAAAAATGTGTTCGATATACCAAAATGTCCAGAAAATTGTGATTAAACCTTTAAAATAAATATTATGAATATTTGATCACAATTGAATTATGGTGCTTCTAGTAATATTAAAATGATAAATTTAAAAGAGAAAATTATAAATATAATAACTTTTTATCGGGACCTCCGAAAAATGTGTTCCTTATATCCAAATGCTCAGAAAAACATGAGTGATCCAGAATCATCATCAGCATGCATAATTGCTCACAATTACAATAATGTGCTCTAGTAGTAATTATAATCACTAAGTGTAAATATGGGGTTTATTCCAAATAATGCAATAAATATAAGGGGGACCCCATTTAACTTGTTGGTCCTGTTCAATGCTTCTAGGGTGTATTCAAAATGTCATATCATCATTTTTGTATGCATTGCACAATTGCCATGCGTTGATTGTTGTTTTTGCTTTCCGGTGTTGTTTGCTCTCCGGTAGATCACGAGTTCGGAGTTGAGCATCATTACTCCGACTAGCAGTTTGACTCCTCCGCTCAACAAGGCAAGCGTAATCCCCCTCTGAGCATATCTTATCCTATTTTCCGCAAATATTTTCTCCACTATAATATTGCATGCGGTTCCAAATGTCAATTTGCTTGGATTAGAGTATCCTATAGTTGCATTAAGATTCCGATGCCAATTACCTGTTTCCCCTCCTATTATCCATAGGATTGCATTGTTGGCCTGAAATATCTAACTATGAAATGTCGATGCTTAGCCATGCTTAGTTAAATGCTTAGCAGTCAGGTGGATGTTCCATGGTTGGAAACAGGTGCTGAGATGGACAGATGATGGTGGAGAACTTGTGGGAAAGGTAATAAAATGCTTAAAGGTGGGGATGAAGGCCACTTTGGTATGGTGGTGTTTTGTCTCACTCTCGCCGCCTAGGTGCGAGTTCTTTACCTCTTGAACCAAGAATGAGCGCGCTTCCTTTCGGTGGTCTATATGGAACCCCCGTCGACCAACTAACTTGAGCGGGACTAGCCAGGGTCCTCTAGTTTGGTGTTCCATTTGCGTGTGCGTGAAGATGGTGACCAAGACTGGGATGAGGATGGCAGTGTTAGGAAAATGAGTGGCCATGGAGCACGGTGTCGACGATCCGCTGCTTCGTCCTCACTGATGATCCTGGGTTAGTCCTTAACAAGGTAAAGGTTGTAACCGTTCCCACTCAGCCGGCTTTCCCCGGAAGAGAGCTAAGCGTAGGCAATGAGCCGGGCGGTACCGAAGGTAAACACAGTGCACCCCTGCAGGGTTAAATCTTTTCAAAAAGCCGTGTCCACGGTTACGGACAACTTGGGAAAGGATGATAAGATCATAGAATAATTTTAACGGAATGATTAAAAACTGGGTACTATAGGTACCACTTCAAGATTGCAAGGTGAGCTTCCTCGAGGGTGATTCGGGGAGGTGCCTTTTATGAACAGGTACAATGGTTGATGATGAGTAAGGTGATGAAAGAAAGAGTTACTTCTTACCCCCTTTCAAAATAATCTGATTAGTCGATGCCATGGAGTTTTGTCTTTTTGAAATAAAATCAGCTTTATGCAAAACAGCCATAAAACCTTGAAAGCCAATCATCGAGCATATATTAGCTCTTAATCTTGCGAGTTCGTCGAACTCAACGTCGTTTGTTTTGTTTCAGAGGAGGACTTCACCGACCTCGAAGGTGGGTTCTTTGTGGACGTCGACGAGTAGTCTGGGGTTCCCAGGTGGCAGCTTTGGACATCCCGGAACAGCTGGCGCTGGATGTTTATCTGCAGGCCTCTTAGGCCATAATTTGGTTCTTGTTGTTTAGAACAACCTAATTTGCTTCCGCTTGTTGTACTGTTGGGTCTGTGACCTCTGTTTGTCATTTGCTATCTTTCTCTATTATAAGAGTTGAACTATATGATTTGTGTCGTAGAGTCTGTGATGTGCCAGTTGTTCCACAAGTCTTGATCTCTCTATTATGCTTTGATAGTGTGCCTGCTGGTATCGGATAACCGGAGACACAGTATCACTGTATAGCAGTCGAGTCGGGGCGCCACAAGTTGGTATCAGAGCAGTACTGCCTGTAGGAAACCCTTCAACTGGTCGACGTTGAGTCTAGTGCTTATGAAAATATTTTTAACCTAAAAATGAGTTGTGAAAACCATCTTAGGATTCTTTTTACTCCTTATCTGGTTACCCTCTAATCTCGGAGCAATCTTATCTCGATTTGAGTTTAAAGGTTTTACTCCTCGTCTGTTACTTCAAAATGATTAGAAACGGGGTTGGGTTCGACCTTTAGTGTTATGTGTCACGTTGCTTCCGCCGCGTTGCAATCCCAAATCAACTCAGATGTTTCTACCGAGTTTAATCTTTTGATCCTTTCTTTGGGTTTTAACCCACGGACTTGAACATAAGGTCCCGGATTGTGTCAACTAGAGTGTGTTAAGTTGTGATTTCTTAACTCTCACTAGTAGCACATGAAGCTGACCTTTAACCCAAGTCCTTTATGTGATCTGTGTGGTAATGGTTGAACCTTAATTTCCCACACCTCAGCTGACTAGGTAACTTTAACTCTGCCATAGCTGGAGATTCTGTCTTGGAATCATCTGGGTTATGACCAGAATTCTCGACTCTGCTGTATCTCTCCTTTTGGGCATGGTTATCACAATTGAGTAATAACAGGTGCATCTTCAACATCTTAGGATTTCTCCCGAGCAGGTTTCTTACTCTGATCTGCTTTCCAACCTTTGTCTGTCTTTTGACAGTAAAGTTTTACCGTGCGTTGGTATGTTCCGATGTAAGTTACTCTTGTGGTCCGTCAAGATTTTCCCCTTCGTCTTGTTTGGAGAGATAACTCTAGTACCTTGTCCACTTCTCGGACCAGGTTAAAGTATTGTAATCTGCAGAATAAGGGCCTTGTCTAGCTTTTGTTCTGTTCCATCCTAGAGTGTCACACTCTTTGATATCAGGGTATCGAGCTAAGTATCATGATCCTCTTGATGAAGTGATGCTCCTGCACCTTGTTACTCTCCGATCTTCGGGTGACTTATTACTCCCGAGTGATGAGACGTGAGTAATAATGTAGCTATCGGATATTCTTAGCAGTTCTTACTGTGCCGAAATACAAGGACATTCCTTGTCCTCCTTAGCATGATTGGTTAGCAAATCAATAAGCTGAGTTTGACAGTGCTAACAAGTCAGTTGGCTCTGATGCACTCCCTCGGTCAAAGAGCTAGGTTTGTGCCGAAGCTCCCAAGACCACCTCGTTGTGCCTTGAAAGGCATGATCCTCTCTTGAACTCAAGATCCACCGGTATGTCGTGATATGTTGAGCTTATGAGTAATCTGGTTCGCTGAACAACTCACTTCTCCAAGAAAATCGTGCTGGATGTCCAGAATTATTTGGTTGAGCTTAAACAACTTGGGGAGTTAAAAGACAAAAGCTCTATCCGAAATAGTTCTTTCATAAAGGGATGTCTAGTCTGTCCATGTTGAAGAAAGGTGGTATTTCCTTTGTGGATATGCTATCCTACACATCTTTGATTTGAATTGGGCTATCATCAAATCAAACTCAGACCAACCTACCTGAATGTGGTAGTCTGACCAATACTTATGCCCCGTTCTGGTGAAATATGAGTCCACCGTCTCGGAGTATCTGGATAAGTTTGTTGTTGAGCCCATCAACTACCTTCTTATCTTCTCCTTGTTTGAGTAGATTCATATTGGATATTGGGCGTTAGCATTGGAAAATTGTTGGAACTAACTTTGTGTCTTCACAAGGTATGTGTTCTGGAGTTAGAAGTGACTTTCCCTGGTTCACGTGCAATTGCTGAAAGATGTCGCCGTGGATCTGAGTGAATGGTCTGGTTTCCTCGAAATCATTTCAACTCGATCATGCACGTGTAGAATATTCCCGGAATGGTATGTTGTTACCTACATTCGATGAGAATTTTATCTATGCATCCAAGCCACGGATTTAATTGTTCCAGAAAGAGAGGAAGTCTGAGAACTTCTTTCGTCTTCGTCGGTGTTTTCCCCAGCAGAAACTCAATGGTGTATTGTCGCGAGTAATTCCAGTAGGTGCTGATGCCCTCTGACAAGTGATAATACACGAGTTCCGCCACCTCGTTCCTCCTTTGGAGTTTGACATTCTAGTCCAACTCTTGGGGTCTTAGCAATTGTAATCCGTTGGTATGCATGGCAAAGCTTCCTATTCCTACCGGTGCTGAGTCTGAAGCATCTCTACACTTCCCGGATTTGACTCTCAATCAGAACGATAGTTGGTGATCCTCAAGGGGTTTGTCCCGATGTCTGGAAAATCACGAAGTGTCCCCGATACTAACGTTTGTGGAGTTTCTGAAGTTCTCTCGATCTAGCTTTCCGATCCTTCTCCAGTGATCTGAAATGCTCCTCTGTGAGAAAAGTTCTACTCAAGCCGACTAGTACAAGTTATCTCCTCATCTGTTGGAAGCTTGTTTCGACACTCTCCCTCAGAAATTTTGGGCCTTGTGCAAAGTTCATATTCTGAATCTTTGAGAAACATTGGTCTATCAACTGGAAATTCTTATCAAGGGATGCTTGAAGTCTCCTTCTAAGATTCTACTAGGAGGTACTCGGTCGTGGTATCTTCACCAAGACCCATCCTTCCGGAGAGGTTTCCTTCTTCCCTATGGTGTACGTTATTAGTGACCTCGAAGTGAAGCCGATGAAGATCTTCATGATACCCTTGATCAACCTCTTCAAGAAAGAAGCCTCCTGAAGCGAGAAGATCGTGTAGTACCTCGTGACCCTTTTCCCTCTTTCCTACTCTAAGAATCTCGGGACGTGATTCCTGTAAGGAGGGTAGAGTTGTAACAGCCCAAAGTTCGAGAACCTAGAAACCCGAGTAAAATTTTCACTGTTGTTTTGCATTGCATCATGGCATCCATATTAAGTTGCTAAACAACACACAAATTGGGTTTGACAACATTGGAAAACAAAATGCTAAACCTGTTTAAACAAAATCTCAAATCAAGGAAGGCACTCAACTTGTAAAACAAAAATTACTTCGACATGTTATATTTGTCAAGGAGGTTCCAAGGGTTGAAAACAATATTTTGAATTGCTCTAAAATTTCTAAAGGAGCAACATTTCTGAAAATTAACAAATGCCCTATTTTTATCTCTATGAACAAATGTTGTCCAAAACTTTTTATTTCAACTTGCCAATTTTTGTGGTGCTTCTACTTGTTAGTGGGAGGCTACATGAATTCTCCCAGATTTTTATAAATTGTTTAAGTACCCTATTAAAATCAAATACAGCTGCTGGATTTTGTAAAAGAAATGGCCAGGGACCAATCTGTGATGGAAACAATTTCTCCAGGGGGTTATCCGCGAAGTCTTCTTCTTCCTCTTCTCTGTAGCGACCGCAGCATCGCGCTGCAGCCGGACCGTGCTCGCCGTGCTTGCCGCGCCAGGCCCCCTCGCTGCCTTACCCTGCCAGGAGAGCACCCCGGGACAGCCCTCTGTTTCCTCCCTCGTTTTTCTCCCCGTTCCCCTCTTCCTCGTCTCCCTCCGCACGGACGGACCGCGCCGCCGTCGCCGACGCATCGCCGCCGTCTCCGGCCGCCCCAAGCAGCGTGAAGGCTGCCAATCCCCTCGCAGTGTCCTCCTCTACCTCCCTGCCAACGAATCGAGCCGGGGCGCGAGGAATTGCCGCCGCCGTGCTCGACTTGTTGAACTGCGGCCGAAGCTCCTCCGCGGTCGCCGCGGACGATTACGCCGCCGTCGACCTTCCTCCGGCTTCCCCGACCTCTCCACGGTGCTGAGGGTGAGCACGACCACCTTGCTGGCCCATCTCCCCTTCCCCTCCCGAGCTAGAGCTTGCTCCGCGCTGGAAATCGCCGTCGCCGTAGCTCTGCTTCGACGTGTTGACCCACCCGGTGCCAAACCCGGTTTATTCCGGTTTCTGTACCGGAATAGCCCAAACGCTACTGGACCCGATGTTTTTAACCCGTCCTCACCCGGAATTGAACCGGAATTATTTCCGGATGATTTTCCACCCGGTATAAAACCCAGAAAATTCCGGGCTGGCAACCGGATTTCAATACTGATTTTGAAATTGATACTTTCTTTTCATCCCTCTATCCCTAATTGATCTAGATAATATATTGTTGTCGAATTAAATCATCAAAAGGTAATATCGAAAAGGAAACTTATAAAAATCATAACTTTTATCGGTGTATCGGAAAAATGTGTTCGATATACCAAAATGTCCAGAAAATTGTGATTAAACCTTTAAAATAAATATTATGAATATTTGATCACAATTGAATTATGGTGCTTCTAGTAATATTAAAATGATAAATTTAAAAGAGAAAATTATAAATATAATAACTTTTTATCGGGACCTCCGAAAAATGTGTTCCTTATATCCAAATGCTCAGAAAAACATGAGTGATCCAGAATCATCATCATCATGCATAATTGCTCACAATTACAATAATGTGCTCTAGTAGTAATTATAATCACTAAGTGTAAATATGGGGTTTATTCCAAATAATGCAATAAATATAAGGGGGACCCCATTTAACTTGTTGGTCCTGTTCAATGCTTCTAGGGTGTATTCAAAATGTCATATCATCATTTTTGTATGCATTGCACAATTGCCATGTGTTGATTGTTGTTTTTGCTTTCCGGTGTTGTTTGCCTCCGGTAGATCACGAGTTCGGAGTTGAGCATCATTACTCCGACTAGCAGTTTGACTCCTCCGCTCAACAAGGCAAGCGTAATCCCCCCTCTGAGCATATCTTATCCTATTTTCCGCAAATATTTTCTCCACTATAATATTGCATGCGGTTCCAAATGTCAATTTGCTTGGATTAGAGTATCCTATAGTTGCATTAAGATTCCGATGCCAATTACCTGTTTCCCCTCCTATTATCCATAGGATTGCATTGTTGGCCTGAAATATCTAACTATGAAATGTCGATGCTTAGCCATGCTTAGTTAAATGCTTAGCAGTCAGGTGGATGTTCCATGGTTGGAAACAGGTGCTGAGATGGACAGATGATGGTGGAGAACTTGTGGAGAAAGGTAATAAAATGCTTAAAGGTGGGGATGAGAGGCCACTTTGGTATGGTGGTGTTTTGTCTCACTCTCGCCGCCTAGGTGCGAGTTCTTTACCTCTTGAACCAAGAATGAGCGCGCTTCCTTTCGGTGGTCTATATGGAACCCCCGTCGACCAACTAACTTGAGCGGGACTAGCCAGGGTCCTCTAGTTTGGTGTTCCATTTGCGTGTGCGTGAAGATGGTGACCAAGACTGGGATGAGGATGGCAGTGTTAGGAAAATGAGTGGCCACGGAGCACGGTGTCGACGATCCGCTGCTTCGTCCTCACTGATGATCCTGGGTTAGTCCTTAACAAGGTAAAGGTTGTAACCGTTCCCACTCAGCCGGCTTTCCCCGGAAGAGAGCTAAGCGTAGGCAATGAGCCGGGCGGTACCGAAGGTAAACACAGTGCACCCCTGCAGGGTTAAATCTTTTCGAAAAGCCGTGTCCACGGTTACGGACAACTTGGGAAAGGACGATAAGATCATAGAATAATTTTAACGGAATGATTAAAAACTGGGTACTAGAGGTACCACTTCAAGATTGCAAGGTGAGCTTCCTCGAGGGTGATTCGGGGAGGTGCCTTTGATGAACAGGTACAATGGTTGATGATGAGTAAGGTGATGAAAGAAAGAGTTACTTCTTACCCCCTTTCAAAATAATCTGATTAGTCGATGCCATGGAGTTATGTCTTTTTGAAATAAAATCAGCTTTATGCAAAACAGCCATAAAACCTTGAAAGCCAATCATCGAGCATATATTAGCTCTTAATCTTGCGAGTTCGTCGAACTCAACGTCGTTTGTTTTGTTTCAGAGGAGGACTTCACCGACCTCGAAGGTGGGTTCTTTGTGGACGTCGACGAGTAGTCTGGGGTTCCCAGGTGGCAGCTTGGGACATCCCGGAACAGCTGGCGCTGGATGTTTATCTGCAGGCCTCTTAGGCCATAATTTGGTTCTTGTTGTTTAGAACAACCTAATTTGCTTCCGCTTGTTGTACTGTTGGGTCTGTGACCTCTGTTTGTCATTTGCTATCTTTCTCTATTATAAGAGTTGAACTATATGATTTGTGTCGTAGAGTCTGTGATGTGCCAGTTGTTCCACAAGTCTTGATCTCTCTATTATGCTTTGATAGTGTGCCTGCTGGTATCGGATAACCGGAGACACAGTATCACTGTATAGCAGTCGGGTCGGGGCGCCACAGAGCTCAACTACAAAAGGGAGAATACGTGTTATGTATGGATGTACGTTGTGCAGAGGAGGGTTTTTCAGTACAGTAGATGCTATATTTTGCAGTTTGCCAGTTGCACAGTTTCTAGTTGCCACATTCCCGGTACTTGGTCACCCGATTTTCACCGTCAGAGAGTTGCCAGGTTCTCAGTTCGTAGTTGCCACATATATTTTTCCTAGTTACCAAGGATCAAGTTCTTAGTTGCCATGTACGTACCACTTTTTCTACTGCATCTTTTGGATAATATGGTAGTCACTTTTTAAACCTAAATCTCACTGATTTTGTGTATTCAGTATGAATCTGCTGGTCTTTGTCCCCCATATTTTTTGCTCAGTTCAACCATTACTCCTGAAGTAAGTGCAACCATCCTGGATTTCTGTTGTTGTACATAAGGTTGCGTTAGATGCAGGCAGTAAATGTACATGCATAGTACTTTTTTCACATTTTTTCATTGTGTCCAACAACTCAACTTGATTTTTGCTTGTGCAACTGTATCCACCCCATTATTGTTGTGCTGCATGTTTGTCAGCCGAGAGAATGATTGATGCTCTTTTAGTCCCACTTGTTGTTTTGCCAGCCTCTATTTTCAGTTTTGTTCCATCGCCTCCGGCCGTAACTCATGACATCCATCTAGCAGGTGGAGTATGCCTGCCTCGAGGCCTCCCTCTGCCTTTGAACAAGTTGTGTTTTTGTTTTTTCTAGAGATTTGGTAGCTTTGCGTGATAACCAGGATCTGGCTATCGCATTTATGGTGGTAATATTGTGCTAGATGGTAGGTAATCTGAATAACATGGTGATTACCACACAAATAAACTGGTGATCATCACTGAATCGTATGGTGACTATGATAGAAAATCTGGTATGGGAAAATAGGAAACTAGAATAATCTGGTGACTATGGCTATTCTGCCTGGTGACTATGGCAGAATAACCTGGTGACTATTATTTCGAATTTCGAAATATAGTATAGGAAATCTGATAACTAGAATAACTTAGCGACTGGTGACTACGGAAGAATAGTGTGGTGATAATGGCAGAATAAACTGGTGATCATCACCAAATCACATGGTGACTATTATAGAAAATCTGTTATTGGCGCCTGGTGACTGTGGCAGAATAGCCTGGTGACTATGGCAGAATAACCTGGTGACTATTATTTCAAAATATAGTATAGAAAATTTGATAACTCGAATAACTTGGTGACCATTATAGAATAATCTGGTAACCATCACAGAATAACATGGTGATAATTATTGGAAAATTTCATACGGAAAATCCAAGGATGACACTATGATCATTTTATCTTTTTTTGTAACCATGAAACTAACTGATAGCTGTGCATAAAACTGAAGATGATTTTACCTTGTTGCTTCAAAACACTACCATTGCTGCTTCCATTGTTTCTTGTTATGCTTCAAACACATTTGCATCTGGGATAGACATATTACCTTCAACCTGCAATATTTTTCATAAAGTTAGCCACTTAACTAGTTGTTATCTTTTTGTTGTGTTTTCAGAGATGTTTTTTGGCACTGTTGATGAGGTTCATAAGGTGGAGATCAAGTACAAAAAAGAGAATACGTGTATGTATGGATGGAGGGTGTGCAGAAGAGAGTTCCTATAATGCAATTCTTGCCAGGTTCACATGTGCTAGTTGCCAGGTTCACATGTGCTAGTTGCCACATTTGTAGTTAGTAGTTACCAGGCAGAAAATTTTAGTTGCCACGTACAAGTTTTATCTAGATTCTAGTTTGCCAGGTTACAAACACTTGGGTATCAGATTCCCAAATATGCAGCTTTGCCAGGTTCATAGTTCACAGTTGCCACATTTGCTGTCACTAGTTACCGGGCAGTAAATTCTTAGTGTTTTTGCCAGGTTCCCAGTTCACAGTTGCCACTTGTGTTACTATTTTTGCTTCTACTCTATCTATGGATAATATGCTAGTCTGGTTTTAAGACCTACATCTCAGTGTTTTTGTTTTTTTCTACCTTGTCAATATGCATCACTTTGGTATTGTTCATCACTTATTGCCTATATTTTGCATTTTTTTTTGGAGATTTCATGCATGTGAAAAACTGGTACAGAGTTAAAGTAGGGTTTTGAAGTTACAGAATTTTCGACCAAAGTTTCAAAGTACTGAATTTCCAGATAGTTTGTAGCAGAGATGTAGCAAGTTCCTGTAAATCATGTGGGGGTGTTGGGGGAGGGGGGTGGTGATTCGAGGTGTAGATGTGTAGTAACGTAATGTAAAGAATCTGGTGTTTTTTGCCAGTACCTGCTGGTGTTTTTGCTGTTGTTTTTGTTGCAGGGTGTTTTGTGGTCTGTTCGTAGCAGTTGGATCGAGGTGGCAGTTGGTGCTGGGCCAGTTTTGGGCTGTGTGGTCGATGGAGCGCTAGTGGGCTTTATTCCCCTACGCTGGCTTCGCTGGTCGTTTGCTTCGCTGGCACCAGCGGGTTGACGCGCGCGACGTACGTAGCTGGTTGGTGGGTTATCGGGCGCCGTACGGGGGAGGATTCCTGGGGCACGGTCGCTACGTAGCAAAGTCCTTCTTTAATTGAAAAAATGTGACGTTTCCCGTGCGCTATGGGAATTTTTGCTTGTTAGTGGGCCAAACCTTCTCAAAATAAAAGGCCCCAAGCGGCCCGCGCAGCGCGCCGAACTACCTTTGCGTCCGCCGCTGACTGACTGGCCCTCTGAGAATGGGTTGCCGAAGGTAGCAGCCGTTGACTGGTCCCCCAAGGTCGTCGATCGTGTTTGTGCAAACACAGAGTACGTACTTAAATAATCATGACGATGACTAGATCTAAACTGAGCTAGCATTTCAAACACATGCATGCTCAATCGATGGATCGGCAGGTCAGCCGTTTGGCGTGGTGGCATCATGCATGCAACGTGGAGGCCAGACGAGACAAGGACGACTTTGCCACTGTCCTGCGTGCAAGTATCCTCCTGCCTGCCTGTACATATCTGACCAATACCTTAACTAACGCTTAAGGTATTGGAAAAAAAAACACATATCTGACCAATACTAATCTATGCAAGTTAAGCAGATTCTAAGGGCACCTCCAACGGTGCCCGCATATGGACAATCGTTGTCTGAAACTGTCCGAACGGACAAAGCAGGCCTCCAACGGCAGCCCGCATGTGGACAATTGTCCGGGCGGACATATTTTTTGCCCAAACCTGTCCCAAATTTGGTCTAGATTTGAGGCGAGAGCGGACAGAAAATGTTGTCCGGCTGTCCTCTTTGTCCTCCTCCCGTGTCCGGTGTGGCCCAGATGACAGCGACACAAAACTGTTTCTTCTCCCCTCCCCACCTACCACGCCCTCTCTCCTCTATCTCTCCACACCGCCGTCCCAAGATGGCCGTGGGGCAGCTCGACCGTGGTGCTGCTTGGCCACAGCCCTGCGAGATGGCCGTTGCGCTCGGTGGCGCGCAAAGCCCCGCGAGATGGCCGTGGCGCTCGGCGGCGCGCACAGCTCCGCGAGATGCGCTCGCAGCGCGCACAGCTCCGCGAGATGGCCGTGGTGCTTGGCGGCGCGAGCAGCCCCGCGAGATGGCCGTGGCGCTCGGTGGCGCGCACAGCTCCGCGAGATGGCCTGGCGCTCGGCGGCGCGCACAGCTTGCATCGGTCGGCGTGTGGCGAGGAAGGCAAGCACGGCGGCTTCCGGCTAGGGAAAGGGTTGCTGCTGCCCACGGCTGATGTTTCCGCCAGGACACGCCGGCGTGGAGTGGCGTCGCGCGGCTCCACGAGGCCGGCGCCTTCTCCGACTCGCTAGAGCATGCAGCCGAGCTCCCCATCGAGCTGCTCGTGTACTAGTACTGCACCGATCGATTTCAGTTGTGAGTTTGTGACATAGCTAGCTGAAACAGAGCCGTGGTCAACTATGCTACCTAGCTGAAATAAAGAAAATTGGACAGGTGAGGAAAATATGCGGTGTCCGTTGGGGTCACCTTCAAACCCAAACGGACAAAGTGCTATTTCTTGTCCACGGTCCGTCTCAAACGGACAAAAACTGCCCGATTTTGGTGTCCGTATGCGGAGGACCGTTGAAGGTGCCCTAAGGCCTGGAATGTCCTGTTTGGTCCGATGACCTAATCCTAATTAAGCCCCTAACTAGCACTTCACTCCCTTCTCCTTGCAGGCTGTCGGTCTGGAGCTGGCTGCCTGGAATAGTGGGTATTTTATGCACTTACTGGAGTATACAGTGCTGCTGACTTTTTGCGTCCACATACGATACGATGAATAGTTTAAGATGGGAGGATCAAGCCTGTGTCAGAGGTCAGGACGCGCAAAGGCAAATGTTGGCGAAGTGGTAATGGTATGTGAATGGATAATATTGCCTTTTTATTGGTCCTAGTGTTTACAGGTTGTGGTGATCTGTCGGTGCTTCCGTTTCATTTCACACTAGCAGCAAAGAAATGTCCTGAGTTGGGAAGTAGCGTGGTCTAAGTTACTAGTATTAGCAAACACTGATAACTCTACCTAATGGGATCGACAGGGTTAGATGAAGGTTATATTAGCAAAGCAGCCAAGGCAGGCAGGTCCTCAGTCCTCACAAGCGGGCATTGGCAAAAAAAAAAGATGTACTCACAACACTAGTAGAATTTGCAAATAGCCCTAGGGCCGAATACCCTAAGCAAAAGGGGCAAAAACTCTAGGGGAAAACTCGGGAAAAGCTGGATCATGGCTGAAAACAAAAGGATGTGACTCAACTACTACTAGTACTACAGTACTCCCTCCGTTCTACTCCCTCCGTTCTAAAAAGAATGATTTTCATTTATGTGTATGTGAATGTATATATATACATGTAACATGTCTAAATACATCCGCATGCAGACAAATGGAAGTCATTCTTTTTGGAACGGAGGGAGTAAATTAGATGACTTTCCATTCGTACACATGTGGATGTACCTATACTTGTAACATGTCTAGATACATCCGTATATGGGCAAATGGAAGTCATCTAATTTGAAACGGAGGGAGTACTTGGTACGCGCGCGTGGGGTGAAGGTGGAGCATGAGATGTGCACGTACTGTACAGAGGAGGGTTGACCTCACTTCTTCTATCCGCATGCGCTGCCGGATTTGGCTCCAACACCCGGCGGTGGTTGGCCTGCACCCGAGGATGTTCGGCGATTTGTCCCGCCCGGATTTTCTTGGTTCGGTGGACGACGTCCCGATCTGGCATGCATTGGAGCCTCGCCGGCAACCTTATCTCTTCGCTAGCCCGCTCTCCTCTCCTGCTCCTTGAGAGTCCTCCGTCGAGGGACGCCAGTTCCGGCCGCTCCCGCCGCCGGCGACTTCGCTGGTTGGTGCGGAGATGCTCTAGGGTGCCGGCCCTCTCTGTACAGAAGTAGGCTAGGTTGTAGTTGTAGGCTGCTTTGGCTCTATGCCGGTACTTGGCTTTATGCTGTAGCGTGGCGTTATGCCGGGAGCAGGGTGCAGGATCCTTCCGGCCGGGTCCGGCGCTGGCTGGCGGTGCTTCTTCTCGCGGCGGTGCTCCGATGGACGGAGCCGGAGGCGGCGGGTGAAGCTGCTGCGGGCATCTCCACAAATAAGGTCGGCTTTTGGCATCTTCGTATTTGGGCGGCTCTGAGGTGCTTCTTCCTCTTTCTCTGTTCTGGCCGTCGTGGTGATGGAAGGAGAGAAGATGAAGGTCGCGTCTCGGAGGTGGCCAGATGCGTTGCTATTTGGGAAGATGGAGTCCATGGCTTGCTATGTGCTCCGGAAACTGCGTGTTGCGGAGTTGATCAACGGAGGCCTTGTGTTGCCGAAGTTATCTATGGCGAGAGGAGCCACTCTGCGCTCGGTTGCTTGTATCCGAGCTTCTTCTTCCTCCAGGCTTTTGTGCCGATGCTTAGGATCTTTGACTTTGGCATGGGGTTCATCACCAGGATTGCTCCAAGTGGTCGCGTCCCCGGTAGCATCCATGGTGCCCGTGCTTTCAAGTCGCCGGCGAGGTGCGGTGGAGAAGAAGGACTGGAGTATGAATTTCTATCTTTGTATAGGGTCCTAGGTGAAAAGTGTGAGTACCAGTCTGTAATCTCTATTTACTTTGGGTCCTCACTGTATTTTTATATCCACCGCTGGAATGCAGTTTCTAGGCCCTTCGGGGCCATTCCCCTGTTCAAAAAAAAAAAAAGATCTGGCATGCATTCTCGTAAGCTTTAGCTGTGTCCCTCTAGGATAGATATGAAAACTTGAGATTTCCTGCTCCTGTCACCGTCACGGCGTACCTGTGCAGCTTGCGTATGAACATCAGCTACATTGGTTGGTTCGTAGTAGTACTGGTACCAGCCAACTGTGTCTGTGTAGAGTACATCGCAACAGGGATGGAGCCCTCGTTCTGTTCCTCTCACTCTGCATTTCGTTGGATGGTCAAAATCTAGCTCTGGGTGGAATGGCCGGCGACCGGGTCGTCGCCTCCACCGACCGGCAGGGCGGTGCGTTTTGTCTACCACAATTGGGCCTAGTGCCTACGCTACTCGGCACCCTGCTCCCCATCTCTAGGTAGGCAAACCAGCTCATCGTCCCCCACCTTTGTTTTCTCCTTTGTTCTACTCGCTCATCGTCTCTTAATTTTGCGTGGATATTATTTTATTTTTCTGCTCGTCCGGGTACTTCGTACCTGCAAGCTTGCATGCACGCCCATGATTCTTCGTATGCTGCTGTTGCGTTATTTTATATAAAAACGGAAAAATAGGTAAAGATTCAAGAATTGAGCTGAGAAAAGTTCAGAAACACGGCCACAGGACGCTCGCGATGTTGTTCTTTTCAGTGATCCTACTCCTCAAATCATCACAATACACCATTCAGAAAGAATAAAATCATCACAATACCACATCCTTCTCATCCAAGAGAACTATACATTGAGTGATCTTGGCCTCATGGTACAAAAGGGCAGCCTCCGAGGACATATCTAGTGTTCCCATCCCATGAGGTGCTACCGCTTAAAAAAATCAAATTTAAATGTTTCAAAATTTTCTATGAAAAAGTGTGTGTTCACAAGATATGTTTCTAACCTTCAAAAGATTCTGCTTCAAATTCGAAATGAACATTGAGAAGCAAAAAAAAAAAAAAATCCTGCCATGAATAGTGTCAGCGAGTGTCACAAAAAGATAAAAGCAAAAAAAAAACTATTCATGACAGATTTATCTTTTTTTCTTCTCAATGTTCAGTTCAAATTTGAACTTGAAACTTTTGTGGGTTGTAGAAACATATCTTATGAACATACACACTTTTTCGTAGATTTTTTCAAAAAGAAAAAGTTCAGCGGCAACACGGTATCAACTTATGGGGTGGAAGCACTAGATATGTTCTCAGCAGGCTCCATCCCCCGGCCGGAGTTCATTTACGCTGATAAATGTAAACTAGCAATTATACTGTATAAACGTCTCCGTCATGGTAAATCTTCTGTGTCGAGACGTTCAATCTTACTCTTCCTCCTGTTCGTGCGATACAAATTTGAAAACTTCCGTGGAACCTTTGTACTGACACTAGTACATTATCAAATAATGAATATCCGTACTCGCTGCAAACCAAAATTCAGATGCCCATGCGTGCAGTATTGACTGGTGCTGGCACAATTGCGCCCGGAGACGAATACGGCATGTCCATTTGATTTGATGGTGAGGACTCTGGGAAGCGGTAACAACGACGTACTAGGACGACTTTGTCGTCAGGAAATTCGGCAGGTTTGGACTTCAACCAGCATCCGTACATCCCAGCATCGGTGGATCACACCACACGCACCGTGATCCACAATGATGACCGGCTATACATCCTTGGTTGGAGAGAAGATGAGAGCCAAAGAGGCATTTGCACAAAAGAAAAGAAAAAACCATGGGTTTTGTGTTCGCTATAAAGCAAATGACGGGAAGAATCCTATTACTCTGTTTGGATGTCTGAATTGGAGGGCTTGGAATTGAATTGAGCACAATTCCAAATCAGTGGCTGCATTGAAATGAACTGTCAATTCCAAATTTTTGTTTGGTTGTGCAAGATATTGGTAGTTGGAATCAAAGAGAGCAGTCAATTCCAATTTTCTGTTTGGATGTACATGTGGTTGAATTGAATTGACCCATAACTTGGTGATGAGAAAGGGGGCAATTCCATCCAATTCAGAGGGGTGAGGCTCGGAATTGGAGAAGGAATCTTTTAGTTATAGTTCAATTCTGTGGAATTCGGCCGTCAATTCCTGCTTTCAATTCCAAACACAACCAAACAGTAGAATTCAGGATACCAGATTCCAATTCCCAATTCCTTGCTCGAATACCGACATCCAAACGGACTAATATAGGAATTTCCAAAGAAAACCATACAATCTAAAGGGGCTACATGAATTAAATCGTAGAGGGTTCCACGAAATTTCTATGAAAATCCCTTGACCCAAACAGAACCTATAAAGATTGTAGAACAAATTCCTACAGGATCCCATACAACCAGGATAAACTTTTACATTCATTAATGTTGACCAAAAGGATCCCATATACGATATTCACCAAAGAGTCAAGACCAGGAGAATAACTTTTCTAAAGGTTACAATCGTCTGCAAGGTAGGAACCATGGGCTAAGTTATGCATAAATCAATAGAACTGGTTTGTGCTAGGACTTTAGCCCAAGGCAAAGGCACGTAATGAGGCCATACTATGTAGACTATAGAGTGCCATCTTGGATGTTAAGGTCATCCACAAACTCAGTGTTAATCCACAAACTGAAGCTGCCTCCGGTGCCAAGACGGGCATAACCATCATACAATAATCTACCAGTTTGACCATCACACATAAAGGGATCAAATTAACGCTCTTTAGCGTGGACCACGAATCCATGATGGTCTACCATTACCGAGAAAATGCAATTCTAGCATAGGTTGCCGCTTATCATTGGAATGTCATCACCAAATACACAAATTAACATAAAAGTGTTGATCGTTTATTCACGCTTTGCCGCTTCACTCATATCGCTCTCAGGGGGCGGCACGGTCGAAACCCTAGCCGTTGCCATCCTTGTCCTCCCGCGCCGCCACCATAGGACGCTGACATGAGCAATTCACTTGGTTGACGCTGGCGATAGTGCCTGGTTCTCGCGCTTGCCAGAGAGGCAGCCCTTGTGCAGATCGATCTGGTGATGACACTTCTCACTTGCGTTGTGGTCGTGGCCGGTGGTGTGACAGGTAGTTCTAGGGCCCACGATGGCGATAGTCGGGCTCTCGGCCTGATGGTCGACATGGATAAGGCGGCTCACGCATCCTTCGTCTATTGCCCTTCCTTCTCTTGGTGACAAGGATCAAAAGAGGTACCACCCGTTGGGTATTGAGTGACGATTTCTTAACCGAATTCTGGTGTTTTATCCAGCGGCGTCGGTGGATCCAGAGGTTTCTTAACCCCGGGATTTGTGAAGGGAATCGGCACTAGCCGGTAAAGAGGTTGCTCGCAATGACGGTTTTAGTAACAACTATGCATATTCTCTCGGGTGAAAACTCTTGATCTCGTCTCCGGCATTAACAACATGTGTGTCATGCCCTTGTTAAAAGTGTTGGCTCGAAACTTCTTCTTCGAGGAGGACTACCCTAAGTTCTACCTTTGATTGGACCTGTCAAAACCGGCGCACATATGATACGACGATCTTTACTGAAGGCTTTATCTTGGAGTAGCGCCTCTTGCCGTTTTTGTGAGTGATTTGTCATCAATAATACAATTTTCCTTTTCTTTCCATAATCTGATTTTATTTGGCATTATCATCTGCCTAAGTTCGCTCTTGGAAACCTCGTTTTCCTCTTTGCCTTGTATGGATAGACAACTACAAGAACAATCTAACATTCAAAATCCCTAACGTCCATTTCAATGGTACTGTCATGGCGACCAGATAGGCCACCATCGGAAACAGGTGAAAACCTTGAAAACTCGCTTTGCCGTCACATCATCTAGTTATTGTACCGCCTTGTCTAATAAAAACCGCGTCGTATTATCGGCCAAGGTCAACAGTGGTTTTCCGGTAAGCAGAACGTACACAGCAAGAGCCACCCAAAACCGAAGCCTTGAAAGCCCCACCTCACCTCAAAACACATCACCTCAAAACACACTAGAACAAAAGCTGGCTGCCTCAGTTTCAAAAAAAAAGCTGGCTGCCTCTCCACCAAGGCATGCACAGCACAGCTGACAGCACCATGCGTCCAGCGGTCAGCGTTGCTCGCAGTCGCAGCTAGGCATCGTACGCAGTAAACTACTCCGCCGTTGGTGCTCGCCGCAGGATGGATGAACACTTGCCGCGAACCAGTAAAAACAAGACGCAACTTGGTTCGTTTCGCGTACGGCCGAGGAGCGAGAGAGAAGGAGGCGGGGTGACTCTGCGTGAGAGCATCTCTAGCGTCCGTATATATGTTTCGCTGCCCGATACCTCCACTGTGATTTGCGCCCCGCCGCCGTTTGGGTTAGTTAGGTCCGACGAGCAATTAGTCGTTGTCGGCGCCTGATTTTGTCACCGCTATGGTAGATCGATGGCAGGCTCCATCATGCGCGGCGGTGGCGGGCGCGACGGAGGCCCTGCGCCTCCGGGCAAGGAGGAAGAGCGCCGCTCAGAGGGAGCGACCAAGCGCGGCCGCCTTTGAGGGCGCATGTGGGTCGGTCTGCTCCCTCGAGACATCTACGAGTCGGAGGTTGCGCCGCCACGGCCCCGCTCGCACGACGCGGAGGCATGTAGCTCCCGCGCGGTGTCGATCGAGCTGCCGGACGAGAAACCGGAGGAGGACGTGGTGGTCTTCGTGGGCGGCGGCCGAACCGGGTTGTGCATCTGGGACGTGCTAGTCGAGCACGTGTTGCCAGTCTTCAGGTGTAGCGCGCTGACGACGAGCTCAAGGCCGCTACCACCGCGGTGGAGGAAGGCTCGGAGTTTCGCCGCTTGTTTCCCGTTTCCACACCCTAGCCGCGGCGGTGGGGTGACGAGGTGAGTTCACGGCGGATCTTCGAGGCCCGTGGGTGGCGACAATCTGCACGAGAAATGCCCATTTTTTTAGTCTCCTCTTTTTGCCCAACTCAACTCCCTATGCTGCATGCTGCACTGCACTGTTTGCTCTTCACGGTCCAGCTATTTCCCATATGGACTTGGCACCAACCTCCCTCGTCGGGTCGCGCACACCAAAGAAATAACAACCATTTAAAAAAAATTGGAAAGGAAAGAGAAAATTATACTACTACTCCACTACTGGTGCTCTCTCTCTCTCTGTCCAGCCAGGCAGCCACGGACACCAAGGCAGCAGGGACGGGAGGAGCGAGAAAGGGATGAGCTCCGCGTGCTGAGGCGACACAGAGCTGCGGTGCTGCATTGCATTGGGCATTTGAGCGACGAGGATCGTCTCCCTGCGCGCGCCGGGTCTCGGATCTCGGCCTCGCCGACCGAGGACCTGAGCTCCGCAAGCTGCCGCCGCCGGAGTGCCTGGGCGTCCGGCGCCGTGCGTGCGTGATCTGGTGGGCGTGCGCCGCCGCTTGCGTCGGTGGGAGGGTTCGGATCTTTAAGGCGTCGCTGTCGCGAGCCTCTCCGGGGTGGGTGGCAGCTCCTATTGAAGCGGTGGTTCGCTCCCTCCCTCAGCGGCTGATTGGGGACAGCGCACGCTGCCGGGCGCCGCGTGGGAGATCTGGCCGTCGGCGTCCAGCTGCAGATCCCCAGCCCTGCGCGACTGCGCGCCACTGCGCGCTTCGCTGCTAGCCGTGGAAGTAGTACTACCTCCGGAGGGTGGCGGCGGTGGGGATGGGCGGCGACGCGGATCCCTACCAGTCCCCGCAGCCGGCGTCGTCGGCGTACGCCGTGCCGCATGGCATGTCGCAGTCACAGCCCACGCGGCGCCCGCCGGGCTGCCCCTACTCGTCCTCCGCCTCGGCGCCGCCCGGCTCCACGTCCTACCATTCTATGCCCCCGGCGACGTCCCCTCCGCCGGTAAGTAGCCCGCCACCCCAGCCTCTGCCGTCGCCTCCTCCGTCGCAGCCGCCACCGGCATTGTCGCCTCCGCCGCCGGACGCTCCACCTCCATCGCTCCCGCCGCCGCCGCCTTACGCCGCGCCACCCCCGCCGATGGCGACCGACCAGCCACGAGTGCAGCCGCGCGTGTACCCTTCCCCGCCGCCCCCGTCCCTCCCGCCGCCGCCTCCTGTAGCCGTCGTCTCGCCACCGGCTCCTCCTCCATCCCACCCGCCATCGCCGTCTCCTACTCCAGCTCCAGCACCCGCGCCGGTCGCAGCAGCCTACTCGCCTCCCCCGCCGCGAATCGCCTCGCCCCCACCGCCGCACCATCATCCCAGGCCACATTACGTGACCTCACGGTCACCCGTGAGGCCGCACTCAAACTCCACACGCTCAGCGAGTGGGGCTGCCAAGAACATCGAGATATCGAGGGGGACGGCCACCACCATTGTGGCAATTGCCAGTCTTGCGATGCTCAGCTTTGTCGGCGCCACCATTTGGCTCGTCAAGAAGAAGCGACGGCGGGCAGAGCCTGCTGCGGCGCTGCCGACACAGCAGCCACCTCCCCCTCCACCACCCAATTACATTCCCTCGTCTGCTGGATCCTCGTTAGCATCAGGTAAAAATCAATAAGCAACTGAGTGGTTATGTATAGCTATATTTGCTTTTCCTAAATTTAGTAATCCTTTGTGTTTCTCAGACGGTTTCTACTTACGATCACCGGGGTATCCCTTCATGAGGTCTAGTACTGGGAGCCATGGGTTCCCCTACTCACCGGCTGACTCCGGGATTGGGTACTCCAGGATGCTCTTCACGCCAGAGAATTTGGCAGCGATTTCAAATGACTATGCAGAGGAGAACCTGTTGGGAGAAGGTGGATTTGGGTGTGTGTACAAGGGCATCCTGCCAGATGGTCGACCTGTGGCTATCAAGAAGCTTAAGATTGGGAATGGGCAGGGAGAGCGCGAGTTCAGGGCGGAAGTTGATACTATCAGCAGAGTACATCATAGACATTTGGTTTCACTAGTAGGCTACTGCGTATCAGAGGGCCAGAGGATGCTTGTTTATGATTTTGTTCCCAATAACACCCTCTATTATCATCTCCATGGTGAGAACCCCCTTGCACTAATTTTAGATTCAGTGAGGCAATGGGATTGTTCATTGGTTCCCTGGTCATTAACCATGTTCTTGAAATTTCAGTAAATGAAGTAGCACTTGATTGGCGTACGAGGGTTAAGATTGCGGCTGGAGCAGCTCGTGGAATTGCTTACCTGCACGAAGATTGTAATATTTTCACGCCCAATTGTTTCTTCGTTTTTCCCTTAAACTAGAGTGGTTTTCTTAGTATTGCTCATTTTTTGTTCATCAGGTCATCCTCGGATTATACATCGAGATATTAAATCATCTAATATTTTATTGGATAACAACTTCGAAGCTCAGGTATGCTTGTACTTTGTGTGCTAATTTCAAGTACCAAAGTTTATATGTGATTTTGCGGTTCCATTTATTTCTAAATTTCTATCTAACTCAAACAAACTACAGGTTTCTGATTTTGGACTTGCAAGGTTAGCAGGTGACACCAATACACATGTCAGTACACGAGTCATGGGAACATTTGGGTAAGTACTCGTGCAGACATACCCATAGTGTTGCAATCTTCGCTGAGAATTTTGGTTGTTAATCTTTGATCTATATCCTCTGCAGGTATTTGGCTCCAGAGTATGCACTGTCTGGCAAGTTGACAGCAAAATCTGATTTATATTCTTTTGGAGTTGTTCTTCTGGAACTTATTACTGGAAGAAAACCTGTTGACTCTTCTCAGCCGCTGGGAGATGAGAGTCTTGTCGAATGGGTGAGCTTCTTACATATTCTGTACTTTTATACACCCCTCACTTTAGGTCCTAAATTATGCATGTATTTTTACATTCGTAAAATGTTTGTTCTTTTAGTTCTAACAAGCAACAACTGGCATTGTCGTGTTTTCCACCTATGTTACTTAGTGCATCTAATTTGGTTTGATTTCATGTCCATAGTACTACATAGTTGTTGTTGATCAATATACTTGTTGAGGTGAAACGTTCCAGATTCTAGGGCATGATATCATGCAGCATCTAAAGCCCTGGTGGTGCCTTCCCTAGATCACCTCTTTCCATCCAAAGTTGAACCCTTTGGGTTCTGTCATTACAAGTTCACTGCTGCTGGCTGTTGTAATATGTTACTCCTTTCATTGGACCCGTTTTCAAGCATGTGGACCGAGAAAGTGATCTGGAGAGAACCAAGTTAGCTGAAAAGTATTAAGGATTGGAGCTTTTATAAAGTAGGCAAGCAGATTATTCTTCCAGAGTGGCAAACAGAAAGTGGATAGAATGATTTTTAATGCAGTCTTCAAGCTGTGATGAGTCATGAAAGAAGCTAGATGAGGACTTGGCAAGTGCTCAAGCAGCTTGAACAGGGACCAAGAGAAAGATACCAATTATCCTAATACCTTGAGATATGTGCTGTGAGTGTCTGTGCTTGCCTAATGCAAATGCTGGTATTCCTAATCCATAGTTGGCTGAAGTAGCTGGGAATGTTCTCTGTCTTTTTTTGGAAAATGAGGAGTTGCTATCTCTATTATGAACAACAATATGAATACCATTTCCATTGTCAGTATAAGACCAAATGGGTAGCAACAAAGAATTTTGCCAATTTGGCTTGATGCAACTTTTGTTCTCACTTTTGAGCAAAGCTTTATAGAAATGGAATTTTTCATCTCTCATCATGAGACTAGGACCATCTTTCCAGAGCATGATCATACTGAAACTATGCTCTTGCTTAAAAATTTCAGGCTAGGCCCTTTCTCACCGATGCAATTGAACATCGAGATTTTGGGGACCTTCCTGATCCAAGGCTGGAAAACAAGTTTGAAGAAAACGAGATGTTTCACATGATAGGGGCAGCAGCTGCATGCATTCGCCATTCTGCAGTGATGAGACCTCGGATGGGGCAGGTAAGAAAACTTCCATTCCCTTCACCTCATTTCTGAATGAACGAATGACACCGAAGGACTGAGCTGTCACCGTGTATTTCTTTTTCATCTCAGGTTGTTAGAGCACTGGATAGTTTAGCCGACTCTAACCTAAACAATGGCCTTCAACCTGGCCGCAGCGAGGTATTCTTAGAGCCACGAACGGAAGAGATTAGATTGTTCCAGCTGAGAGAATTTGGCAGCCGGGATGGTAGCGACGACTTGAGCCAAGCTAGCTGGAGAAGTCGGAGAGATTTGTAAACAGGCGTCGGTACACGTTCATTAACATTTTTGGTTCATTCTTTACATGTAATTATCTCTTTTACATGATTTTTTTCTCCCTGACGCGATTCTTGGTTCTCCCCCGAAGTAAATTTTGCATTCTTTCAGGAGTTGAGTAAATTCCTTCTTTCATTTTTTTTTGGTCAAGTGAAGAATATACAGAAAGTTTGCCTTCTTCCTGGCATTCCCGGATAAAAATAACTGTAATGTGTTCTCTGCTTCTTGATCAGGCCAGATTGCTACCCTTGCGTTCCATGTGTCTGCAAGTATTCAGGCACTAAAACTTTCTTAGTGGTTGACTCAGGCCTTGTATTAAGCACAAGTACAATCATTAGTATACATGTTAGTGGTAGTAATGTGCTTCCCTGAATGTAATCCAGCGGATGTTATGCTCAATCATTCGCACCCTCCGTTCTTGTCAAAAGCCGGTGGAAACTTCCCTGTCTCGTTCCTCACCTCTGCCACTTGTGGACGGTGGTTGCTGTGTCACTGGCCCTGAAAAACATCTTCAGCCTGACTGATAGATCGTTGAAATTTGTTCTCGTGGATCTCATTTCTCTCGGCGTCGATCCGTCGGTTGATGATTAAATGCGTAATGATTTGGAGTGGCTGCCGCATGATGGGAAAAGGGAACCGGTGGCAGATGGTAATGTAGCACCAAGAGATACTCGCACGATCTGCCCTGGACTGTCGGTTGGCATCGACTTCCATTCGAAGGAGGTTTTGTTGTTGTTATTGGATTGCGTTCATAAACGAGAATTCTGCAAATCCTAACAAAATTAGCAACAAGGCGACACGATTTCCTTAGGTTTTGCCAATCCCAGTCGCCTGGTCATATAAGGGAGTGTCTAATTGTCAGTCGACTGATTTTTATTTCGCTGTCAGTCGTATTTTGTATCCAATAATCAGATGACACATGTGCTTTCGTGGCCAACTGAACGTGATTGGAAAAATCACGAGCGAAACGTGAAAACCCCCGAGCCACGGCCCCCTAACGGGTTTTGCTGTGAAACTGGCCCGAACCCGACAAATAAATCAGCCTGCTGGCAGCGAGACGCGCAAGCCCCAATTTAAACCACGGCAGAAGCCCAAACCAAAAGCACAACCCAGTAAAAAAGAAAACCCCAGAGAGTTTTGTTTCTCTGAAATTCAATCTTTCAGCACTGCCAGGTTCCTCTCTCTCATGCTCCGAAAAACTTTCACCAACAACATTCAGGGACAAGGAAGCTTGATTCACCAAGCTGGAACAACAGAGAAGCTAGATCCAACACTGCAGATGCAGCATTCCTCCAGGCAGCAGGTATTCTTCAGAGAAAAAATAGATTCAGAATTGAAAAGCCCTGTTATAAGGTTCTTCAGAATTTTAGGTGCAAAAGAAACAAAAGCACATAGATGAGCACACTTCATACATGTGAAAAATCAGACTGATGGAAATTGATATGTTCACATCACTACCATCTGGGTAAGCACATATTCGAGTTTGCATTAGAAGATGGCAACACCAAAAAGAGGATCAGCTACCGAAAACACATTTCAAAGCCATTAATTATAGATACTGATTCAATCTACTGTCCCTGATGATCCTCAATGCTTACATCAGATATACTGATGATATACAATGCTCGTATAGTAACTATCCAAATAATGATTGTTCATCTAGCATGATTATCTCTACAGTTTGTTCATCTAGCATCTAAGAAAAAATCAACTACTGATATATCATCAAGCATCTAATCATGCATATAAGAAAGAGAGAAAGATATAGAGAGAAATCTCTCAAAAAACATAACTCTTCAATATATAGATAATAGAGAGACTGAATAGAAGAAATAGAGATAGAGATAGAGATAGAGAGAAAAATAGAATGAGAGAGAGAACAAGACAGACACTGAGAGAGAGAGAGACACGAGATTCAGAAAGCAAGAGACATAGAGAGAGAGGAATCAAGACTGAGAAACTGAATCACTGAAACGAATCACAACACTGAAAAAAAACTGAGACACTGAATAACTGAAACAAGACTGAGACACTAGAAATCACACAAACAAAACTGAGAAAATAATCAGGACTGAGAAAATGAGTCGCTGAAACAAATAAAAAAACTGAAAACAACACCGAGACACTGAAAAACTGAAGCTAAACTGAGAGAAAAGAGAGAGAGAAAAAAAGAGATAGAGACTTACAGACTGCGATAGAGAGATATGCAAATACAGAGAGAGAGAGAGAGAATCAATGAAACAAGGATAAAACTAAATCAAGACTGAATAACAAAACTGAAAACAAGACTGAGACACTGAAACAAAACTGAGAAAAAAATCAAGATGAGAAAAAAATCAAGACTGACAAACTGAATCACTGAAACCTCGGACACTGAATCACTGAAACTAAACTGAGAAAATAAATCAAGACTGAGAAAGAGATAGATAGAGAATAAGAGAGACAGTACATTCAGAAATAGAGAAGAGGCCGTCACAGCCAGTCACAGCCGCTAGCGTCCTATGAAAAGAACTTCATGCAAGAAAGGTAAATTGAAACTGAGATAACATTCAGCAATGCTAAGGGTAACTTCAAAATCTGGAACAGATTAGTTCAAGGTTCACATGCTGCTGCTCCTTAGTCTGACGGTATACTTGGAAACTCAGAGCCAAGAGGTACTACATAGATCCGATAAAAGTACTGAATCCTGGAGTTCAAAGATAGCAACCATTCCCGACAATTCTCACTTGAGAGGAATGAACCTTGAGGAGTGCGTGGTACCAATACCGGGCCTTCGTGCTTGACTGGCTTGTAGGAGAGGGAGAACTCCGCCAGGTAGTGTCCGATCATCTCCGGCTTTATCTCAACCGAGTTGAAGGCCTTGCCATTGTAGATACCGATGACGCTTCCAATCATCTCTGGCATGATGATCATGTTGCGAAGGTGGGTCCTCACAGACTCAGGCTTCTCACCAGCAGGGGCATCGCTTTTCTGTTTAGAAGAAAAGACAACAAAAGGTGAGCTGCTGAGATAAAATTAGAGAGAACTCTTTGTATGCAAAACCAAGTAAAAGGGCAATTCTAGCATCAAGCATATGCAAGGTGTAAGACACAGTCAGTGCCTAACCAAAAAAATCACTAAGGATTTATCTAATGACTAATACTAAAATGAGTTAACTAAATGGAACCAAATATGACTGATATTTGGTTCGGAAGTGCATGGTAGCAGTTCAGACAAAGCCCAGCCAGCTCTGTACATGGACTCATGACAACCATTAAGTCAGGCGGTACTCACAAAAATGGACAAGAATGTTAAATTAGAAGAGATGATCAGATAGAGCTAAATACAGAATTGAGGCCATCATGCCAGCCAATCATCCCAATAGGGATATAATATCATCATCTCAATCTCTACAACAAAGGACCAAAGGATAGAAGACTAAACACAATATGAAAAATGCCAGAAATCATATGAGAACTAACTGAGACATAAATTAACACTGAATGGCCAACAAGGAACAAACAGCCACTCATCCTGCCATCAAATATTTGATGTCTCATGAAGAAAATTAAATCAAACTGCAATTAGGGTAAAATGCAATCATACTATCATGGAAAGATTACTTTGTTTAAAGTAATGGTATATGCACAATTTTAGCCTACTGAATCTCTACAGTCAAAACTAGACTAATTATTTCTAAGGAGCAGGACGAAATTGTAATATATCCTACAGTACAGATTACATGGGGCTGCAGAATTAGATCAACAGATAAAGTTGCAAGAAAATGACAGCATTTAGACAGACAATACAATGGTGGCAACCTAGTGCTAAAAAATGCATACAAGTTTCACAGTGAAAAAACTGTAACCCGCAACCAAATGTTGTAACAATGACGTGTATACAGCAAAAACATAATTGGTTGGACAAATAAGATACTTGATAGACCAAAAGAGAACTGAGAATGTCAACATTAGCGTTCAGTAGCGTGGGCAATTGACAAATCTACCACTTCAAGATTAACCTAACCACTAAAAACAGCATCAGTCATTTCTTAAAAAGGATGGGTGTTCGGTGCCTATTAAAACAAATATGATGTTACTGGTGCCTAATTTACTATCATAGCAGAATGCACGACAGACATGAAACTGATATCAAGAAAACTAAAAGATCTAGCTGACTACCTTGTTCTACTCAACAACAGGCCAGAAGTAACAAACACCCTCAATCTAGAGCAAACAAGGTCAAAACAGATCAGTAAAAAGCTAATCAGTTCACCAGCACTCACCTAAGCAGCAGATCCCAGCCGAATTCAAGCACCAGCTATGCAGAAAATCCTCAAAAATTCCACACCCGCTGCAGACAAAGGGCACAACCAGGAACGACGACGGGGTAGCTGCGGAGATTCAGAACAAACAAAGCCGCCGCTGCCGACAGCAACTAACACCTAAACGAGACATCGCAGATTCCAGCTGAAAATCATCTGCTCGACAAAGGGGTCTCCACCAGTAACGACGACGGGGGTAGCTGCGGGGGTTGAGAACAAACAAGGCGCCGCTGCCGGCAGCAAACTAAACCTAAACCCCGAAGACATCTAGACGAACACGCCGCAGACTCGAACAACTCGACAACTGAGAAACAACGAACAAAGGAGACCCCCGACAGCACGAAACTGAAGCGCGAAGCTGAGATGAGAAAGAGGAAGCACCTGAACCGCCTCCGGCGACGCCTCAACACTTCTACTCCGCCGCGGATCTCCGCCATGACGAGAATCCCCCCTCGATAGCTCCTCTGTTCGCCACCTTCTCTCTCTTGTGAAAGCGGCGAGGGCGAGACATATCCGCACAGACATGGTAATGGGCCGAAAAAACACCAGCCCGCCGCGAATCCAAAAACCGCTAAGCGCGACGCAACCCGCGAACCAAACACACACGTCGCCGCCAGGCTGGACAAACACGGCACGAATCTTGGGAAAAGGAATGGACGGACAGAAAAGAGACTGACGGTGAAATGAGAATCAGTCGATTGAAATACAGCAAAGCCTCATATAATGACAAAAGTCTGAAATGAACCTTGTATTCGTAGTCGCAGTCTGAATCAAACCCTCACGTCCCAATCCCTGATTTTTGGACCCTGTACTTTCTGATCCCGCTTATTCTGGTTCTTTTCTGGTGAAAGAACGTTTGGGCGCCGGGATCTGTCGACGTGGCAGGGATTAGGAGACGACGTTGGGCTATGGGCCGTGGGCCTCTTCACTTAGTTAGCTCTTGTGGTGGCTTCTTCAACCGAGCGAGTGGGAGTTCTCAAGAAAAAAAGAACCAGCGAGTGGGGAACGAAATCAAAATTTAGGGATTGAGTAGAGAAAAGGACTGAGAGGGATGGTGGCAGCCATGTCGTGGTGGTCGGCCGAAGCGTCCGCGGAAGGGGCCGCCGGCGCATGAGTGGCGGAGGCAGGCCGCCGGCAAGGTCGGCGCTGCCATATCGTGAAGGAAAAAGTATACTTTTCACCCTGAAATCTATCCCTCGGGATACATTTCACTCCAAACTCTAAAACCGGGTAATTTATACCCTGAAAAAGTACAAACCGGACAAATCACACCCCTGAGTGGTTTTGCACCGATTTGGGGCGGTTTTGAGTCAATTTTGACATTTTCTTGGGATGACGTGGCGCTGACGTGGCGCAAACCCAAAAAAAAGAAAAAATCCCCAATGCCCCCGCCAGGCCTCGCTGGAGCTCGCCGGAGCCCGCCGCCGTCGGGATTGCTCGCCGGAGACGCCGGCGGTCGACGCCCTCCTCGCCAACCTCTTCGCGGGCGTCTCCGCGGACAAGGCGGCCTACGCGCAGATCCCGGTCCCGGTGGCGAAGAGGAGCAGGGTCTGGGCGGCGTCGGTGGGGGTGACCCTGTCGATCGGGAACCCCTTCCCCATGACAGCGCCGAGCTCCACCACGTCCCCATCGCGCAGGCCGCAGAGCTTCTCCGCCGTGGCGCCGTGCACGGTCTTGATGAGGAACTCGAACCCGCCGCGTGCGCCTGGTGGGGAAGCGATGGCCATGAAGGCCGGCTTGAGGCCGTCCTCGCCGGGGACACGGTGTAGGAGGAGGTGAAGTCGGAGGGGCGTGGTTGAGATGGTGGCGGCCGCTGCCGTGGCCATGGCGGAGGGTTGGGGATTCGGAAGGCGCCGAGAAAGCCGGAGATAAACTCGCGCAGTTCCCCTACGACACCGACGCGATCCAGTCCACGGACGCCGCCGCTTGGTGTCGGATACACACCGTTACGCGTAGGCCGCCCTCCGCCTCGACGCCGCCGCCAACGCCCTTTCCGGCCCCGTCCCGGCCACGCTCGGCAGGCTGCAGAAGCTCGACACGCTCTTCCTGCAGGTCAACGGCCTCACCGGCGCCATCCCCTCCGAGCTGGGGAGCCTCGAGACCCTCAGCTCCCTCGACCTGTCCAACAACGCGCTCGCCGGCGAGATACCGCCCAGCTTCTCCGAGCTCAGGAACATGACGCTGCTCAACCTGTTCCGGAACAAGCTGCGCGGCGACATCCCCGACTTCGTCGGCGACCTGCCCAGCCTCGAGGTGCTGCAGCTATGGGAGAACAACTTCACCGGCGGCGTGCCGCGGCGCCTTGGCCGCAACGGCCGCCTCCAGCTCGTGCGGACCATATGCGACCAGTTCAGCTACTTCAATGCCACATCTTTTGTTGGCAATCCAAGCCTGTGCGGACCATACCTTGGTCCATGCCGCCCTAGCGTTGCTGATTATGGTCAGTGGCAGAGCTGGCGGGTGTGCCGGGTGTGCCCTGGTACACCCAGAATTTATGTAATTTTTTTGGGAGTATTTCAACCGGTGACGTAAGAGCCATTAAAAAAATAAAAAAACGACTGAAAAGGAAAAGAAAAGTCAGCCCGACCGGCCCGACCCCGTGCGCTCGGTAGCTCGCATCTGGGAAACAACCAGACTTACCTCGATTCCTGTTTCGCCCTTCTGCTCGGCTGCCGGCGACCGGAGCAAATCCATGGCGCGCTCGCAGTGGAGGCAATCAGCTCCCCCCCCCTGCGTTAAGATCTGGCAACTGTGGGTCGCCGGCTCGCCGCTGCATCAAGCAGACGAGAATCTGGACAGGAATCCGGGCGAGCAGGCCCGCAACACACTCCATCGAGTGAGCCTCCAGGAATCCGGCCGGGACGACAAGCGAGCTGAGCAGCCAGTGAGCAGCGAGCAGGAGCAGCAGGCAGCAGCAGTGCAACACTCTTCTGCAGTGAATCGGCAGGCTGAGGCAGGCCTTGCGGTAATTGATTTCCCCACTTCCTCTGTTCATACTTGACTGCATATTTTTCCTGTCAATACAACACATCTAATACATCATTAGACTCTGTTTTCTCTGTCAATACACTAGTTTTGATCTAGTTTGTTGTAGATTTGTCAAGCATGAAGAGAGGCAGTGGCCATATTGCGGCGCTTTTCGGCAAATATGAAGCAAAGAAATTTGCTTCTTCTGAATCTCCATCAGTTGTGGTTGATTTGCAAGCTGGAAGCACTCCAAGAAGTGCAAATTTGCTATGGTGATTGCTATGGAGTCATTTGAGTTTGCTTTCCATGCCCACTTGATGGTTGTTGTTCTTGGCCACATGAATGAGTTGTCTCAAGCATTGCAAAAGAGAGATCAAGGTATTGTTAATGCAATGGGACTTGTTAAGGTTGCAAAAGATAAAATGCAAGGTATGAGAACTCATGGATGGGAAGAATTTCTTGCAAAGGTGACACTATTTTGCAACAAACATGGCATTGAAATTCCTTTGTGGGATGACACATATGTGCCTCATGGAAGATCTTTACGGTTTTATGATAAACAAACAAATGATGATCATTTTAGAAGGCAAGTCTATCTTGGTGTGGTTGATCACATTATTCAAGAGCTTGACAATCGGTTTGATGAGGTTAATATGGAGTTGCTTATTTGCATGTCATCTTTGAATCCCACCGATTCATTTGCTTCTTATGATCTACACAAGGTAATGAGACTTGCCGAATTTTATCCCAAGGACATATCAACCACGGATTTGGTAAGGCTTGAATTCCAACTTGGCACATTTATTGATGATATGAGAAAAGATGATAGGTTCAAGTGCCTAAAGACTCTTGGTGAGCTCTCTATTAAACTTGTTGAAGCAAAGAAACATGTTCTTTATGACTTGGTTTACTTACTTCTCAAGATGGTATTGATCCTACCGGTTTCTACGGCGATGGTTGAAAGAGTCTTTTCCTCCATGAGCCTAGTGAAGACTAGATTGAGAAATAGCATGGGAGATGACCTCTTGAACTATTGCTTGGTGACTTATATTGAGCGATCTCTATTCTTGGAAGTAAGCGAGGATGATCTACTTGGTGCTTTCATGGCTATGCGAAGGCGTAAAGTAGACCCATAATATTCTACTCGTGTTATCTTTTGTTAATGTAAGACTATTTAATATTATCAACTATTTGTATGGCTACTTTTGTTACCTTCAAACATATTTGGTGAGCTATAATATTGTGAGACTTCAACTTATTTATAGTTCTTTCCGTACAATTGTGGATTACATGTGTTGTAAAAAAAATCGCCGGTGGCACACCCTTTGATAATTTCCTAGCTCCGCCACTGATTCTGGTCACACCAACCATGGCCATGGAGGGCTGTCTAATGGTGTCATGCTGCTCATTGTGCTAGCCTTGCTCTTCTGCTCCATTGTGTTCGCTACCGCGGCAATCCTGAAGGCGAGGTCGTTGAAGAAAGCCAGTGATGCACGGCTGTGGAAGCTCACTGCATTCCAGCGCCTTGATTTCACCTGCGATGATGTGCTTGATTCCCTGAAAGAGAACATTATTGGTAAAGGCGGGGCGGGAACTATGTACAAGGGATCAATGCCCAATGGTGACCATGTGGCTGTGAAGAGGCTCCCGGCAATGGTCCGTGGCTCGTCACATGATCATGGGTTCTCAGCGGAGATACAAACACTTGGGAGGATTCGGCATCGCCATATTGTGCGCCTGCTAGGCTTCTGCTCAAACAATGAGACTAACCTGCTGGTGTATGAGTACATGCCCAATGGCAGTCTTGCGGAGCTTCTCCATGGTAAGAAGGGCGAACACCTGCACTGGGACACTCGGTACAAGATTGCCATTGAGGCTGCAAAGGGGCTGTGCTACCTGCACCATGATTGTTCACCGTTGATACTTCACCGTGATGTCAAGTCAAACAATATACTTCTCGACTCTGACTTTGAAGCTCATGTTGCCGACTTCGGGCTGGCGAAATTCTTGCAGGACACAGGCGCATCTGAATGCATGTCCGCAATTGCTGGCTCATATGGTCAAGATGATGACGGACTCAAACAAGGAACAAGTGATGAAGATCCTGGACCTAAGGCACGAAGTCATCCACGTCTTCTATGTTGCCTTGCTCTGCATCGAGGAGCAGAGCTTGCAGCTGCTCATTGGCCGCATATGGTCCGCACGAGCTGGAGGCGGCCGTTGCGGCCGAGGCGCCGCGGCACGCCGCCGGTGAAGTTGTTCTCCCATAGCTGCAGCACCTCGAGGCTGGGCAGGTCGCCGACGAAGTCGGGGATGTCGCCGCGCAGCTTGTTCCGGAACAGGTTGAGCAGCGTCATGTTCCTAAGCTCGGAGAAGCTGGGCGGTATCTCGCCGGCGAGCGCGTTGTTGGACAGGTCGAGGGAGCTGAGGGTCTTGAGGCTCCCCAGCTCGGAGGAGATGGCGCCGGTGAAGCCGTTGACCTACAGGAAGAGCGTGTCGCGCTTCTGCAGCCTGCCGAGCGTGGCCGGGACGGGGTCGGACAGGGCGTTGGCGGCGGCGTCGAGGCGGAGGAGGCCACGCAGACGGGAGAGGGATGGCGGGAGCGCGCCGGAGAGGTTGAGGCCGGCGGCGCTGTGTCTCCGGCGAGCCCTGGCGGCGCATGCGGGAGGCAGGAGCCGAGCGGGCCGGCTGCGGCTGAGCGCTGGGGATTTTTTTTTGCGCCACGTCAGCGTCATGTCATCCCAAGAAAATGTCAAAATTGACTGAAAACCGCCCCAAATCGAGCAAAACCACTACCAGGGTGTGATTTGTCCGGTATGGCATAGTTCAGGGTGTGATTTATCCGGTTTTAGAATTTAGGGTGAAATGTATCCAAATGGTGAAAGTTCAGGGTGAAATCTATACCTTTTCCTATCGTGAACACCCGATGGCTTAAGCGCCCGCCAGGCTATGCGCTTGCAGCGCGAAGCTGAGGCGCGTCGGTGAATTTGGACTGCAGTTAAGGGAAAAGAATTCGTGCAGCTTGCCTGTTTTTTTTTGTGTGTGTACGAAGCTACGCGGGCTTCTCCGGGCAGAGAGTGTTGGCCGCTGCGGTTGCCGCATGGGCGTGGGCTGCCGCATGCACTATGTATCGCTTATTGCGATATGTAGTCCCGACTCGTCTGCGGTGCCTCTTCCAAATTGGCCGGACCACGAAGTGTGTTCTTTCATTTTTAATTTGAGGTTTATACATTATTAGTCCCACAATTTGTACGATACGAACAAATTAGTCCCACAACTTGCAAAGCGTGAATCCGTGTTACACAAACTTGTATTGAGAGAACAAATAGGTCCAAACTCATCCTGGAGATGACACGTGGCGCCACAACTTTTGCAAATATACCCCCTAGTAATTTATTGTGCCACGTGAGACCCTGAAGCTTCCTTACATGTGGGACCCACATGTCGGTGGAGGATGAAAGAAATAAAATTGTAGGCACAATGCTGGGATTCGAACAAACGACCTAGAGAATCACCCCACGCGTTATTGTGCCACGTGAGACCCTGAAGCTTCCTTACATGTGGGACCCACATGTCGGTGGAGGATGAAAGAAATAAAATTGTAGGCACAGTGCTGGGATTCGAACAAACGACCTAGAGAATCACCCCACGCGCGCATAGCCACTAGACCAAACGCTGCCTCATGACACTATACGTGACTAAATGCCCTTCTACATATCTAATACGAACGCATAACTACCGTGCTTGGAGGCACTTTAATCTCTGGTGCACGGCGAGTAGTGTATCAGGTATGTTGCCATGTTGATATACTGCCCCAAAATGAAATGTTCAGAGTGTTTATGTAAAGTACTTTTAGTTCATTAGATATATTGGTGATTTTTTAGGGGACAAACTAACGTAAACATTATATTTGTATTGTTGATGCGCTTTTTTATTTTTTAGAAACGACGAAGCGTTTCTATCCAGTTGCTTCGCAACTCCGCACACGATTCAGTTAAGATTGTACACCTAATGATTCAGATTCATACAGAAATCGAGAGAGTGAGGTAGAACAGTCGTTCAGACACAGTGGAACTTCATGACTCGGGAGTCTGCACTCGTACTTCATACGCATAAAAGAATTTGGTCACGCTTTGTGTCATAAAGCAGCGTGTTGTCTAGTGGCTATTTGCGCGCGAGATGAAGCTCTACGTCGTTTGTTCGAATCCCAGCTTTGCGCTACAATTTTATTTCTTTCATCCTCCACTGACATGTGGGTCCCACATGTAAGGAAGCGGTCTCCTGTGACCAAAAAATAAGAAATTACTGAAGGATATATTTGCAAAAGTTGCGGCGCCACGTGTCATCTCTACGCAAGTTGTGGGACTAATAATGTATATACCTCTTTTAATTTCTTCTTCCTCTTCATTTTCCTTTTCCTTTTTCTGTTATTTTTATTTTCTATTTATGGGAATAATACGTGGATTTTTCTTTTTATTTTTCCTTTTCTGTTTCTATTTTTCACTTTTTTGTGTTTTCATTTTACTTTTTAGATCATCTTTACCACATGAGCCCTCTCTTCACCATCAGCTTTTAGGGAGCATCGTTTTGAGCCTCCGAGCTCACCTGCTCCTATACCTAGCCATGGGTCGGGCATCAGGCCGGGCCTAAAAAAGCCCACGGTCAAAAGCCCACGCATGACTGTAAAATCACATTGGGCTTTCGTGTCTCGGGCCGAGCCTCTTCCAATATGCAAATCCCAGGCGCATGCGATCTTCGGACTGAAATCTCGGGCCCAGGCCCGGCCCATGGATAAGCCCAGACCCTGGAATTTCGGGTCGGGTCGGCTGGGCTTCCCATGGCTAGATATACCTGCTCCTGCCTGCTTTTGCAATTCAAAAAAATATGAAATACTTAAAAAATCAGAAAAAAAAATGAGAACAAACATATGCTAGTTTTACACTTATGTGCAAAATTTCATGACGAAATGACATTTGAGGTTGTCCCGTGCAAAAAAAAAAAAAGTTCTTGTTTGTAGCAACAACATATCCCAAAATGAATACTGATTTTTTTTGTTCACGCAGGTCATAAAAAATGGCAAATTTTTTTAAATAATACATTTTTTAAAATAAATTCGACAAATAATACACGTTTTGACGAAATTTCAAAAATAATACACCCTCGGCTACGTGGCCGAGCAGGCCCTATCGGCCGCGGCGTGGCCGACTAGTACCTGTCGGCCACGGTGTCGCCGAGCAGTTTGGTCGACAGACTTATCGGTTAGGCTGACCACTAATCGGCCACGGCGCAGCCGATTGCCCATGCATGCATGCACTCGCCCGATGAGCCAGGGCGAAGCTAGCTGAGGGGCAGTCGCGCGGTGGCATCTAGCTGTGCTTACCCGCGGATCGCGCCGTCGCCGTACGCCGCCAAGCTCGCATTCAGCTTCGACGCCGTCCACACGGAAAGATGGCGAGCGCGGGAGAGCGTGCGCACGCACGGCACGCCGGCAAGCGAACGAATGACACGGCCAGCAAGAACCCACGGCACGAGCACGCACGGCACGGCCGGCAAGCTCGTAAGGCACGGCCGGCGAGCGCGCGTGCAAGCGCAGCTAGCTAGCTAGCACGCCCAGCCTGTCACGCGCAGGAGGAGGCCAGCACTCGTCGCCCAGCCCCGGCCTCGTCGTGCATGCAACCGTCGGTCGCAGCTTGGCCGAGCGGGGACTTATCGGCCACGCCGTAGCCGAGCAGGCTTATCGGCCGTGTCGTGGCCGAGCAGGTCGCTGCCCACGCCGTGGCCGATAGGGTCATATCGGCTGTGGTCCAGCCGAGGCTATATTATTTGTGAAAATATCTGAAAATGCGCATTATTATTCGAAATTATTAAATAAAATGTATTATTTAAAAAAAATCAGCCATCTCGTCATGAAACTTGGACGTATGTCGAACACAAACACTTATCACAAACCAACATGACTTCTTTTGCTAGAACAGTACGTGTCGAAAAGACAACATGTGTAGTTTACAAAGCGAGATGATATAAAACAGATCAAAAGACAAAAGCAATCTGTAAACGATGTGGCCAGCCAATTCATGAAATTGAGCTTTCGTCAAAACGATGCGGCTGGCCATACTATTTGCGCATTACTGGTCGTCGATCGCGCGTCGACGTTGATCGATTCGCCGGACGGTGCCTACTGCCTGGCTCTAGAATATAAGATGTCCGGCAGGCAGGGCTGGCCGACACGTGCCAACCAGCCGCACGCTTAGCTGCCGAAACGTTTGAATATCGTTGGCGCGCATCAGCGCCGGCCGACATAGATCACGTATCCGCTCCTTTTTCTCTCCCATTCTTCTTCCGGAAACGTCATGATATTGAAGCGTGGTAGCAGTTCGTTTGTGAAAATCTCATTCCATCGCTGTCCGACATTGGTTGGTCTCCAATTAGCTCACCTGCTCCTCCCGGAATTCTTTTTTTTCTCATTAATATATATGCTTGGATCTTAATTTTCCACCGCTTTTAATTATCCTTAAAGCAAAATATGGCATAATTAAACTCAAGTTTAACCTCACGAGTCACGAAGGAAAGTTCGGCAAGGTAGGGTTGGAAATCCTGCACGCTTGACGTAATCGTCAGCGACGGCCCGCACGCGTGATCCTTCGACGTGGGCCGATCTCGACCGTTCGCCATCGACCCCGACGGCTCGGCTCAGCAGCGTGGGCACGAGTCAGCCAGGACAACACGGATCCGTACTTCTTGTGGGCCCAGCTGACCGGCCAGCACACACCACGTAAGCCGCCGTCATCGACAAGCCTACTCCCCCTCCATATATTTTCGTATTTATTTTATTTCTTTACTCCTCCAACTCCAAAGGAAGAGAAATAAATCCTGGCATTAACTCCTCTCGCTCTTGCTCTCGGCGTCTCGCTTGGTTACTTTCCGTTCCAATCTCCGGCGGTCCGGCCACCACCAGTTTCGCCCCCTCTCGCCCGCCCCAACCCCCGTCGCCATTGTCGCCATCGCGCTCGTCCAGGTGGGCGGTTCGCTTCGCTTCGCTTCGCTTCGCTTCGCTTCCCCTCTCCTTTGATGATGCTCCCTGTTACTGTTTTCCTGATGGTTTTCGGTGGTCGCTTAATGGCGTAGGGTTCTGCGGCTTGCTTGCTTGCTTGATCCGGCCGGCCGGTCGAGTTGGAGGTAACTTAGACTCCTCTTCCTCCCGTGCTCTTCGTTTGCTACTCCTTTGAGGAGTAGTTTAGTTCGAGTTCCGCGCAATCCTCGTTTGAGGATGCGGCACGCAAACTAATTCCATAGATCGATTCGCGATAGTAGCGGGTTCTCAGTTTTATTTGTCGCCGAATTCTGTGGACTCGCGAGTTCCAAAGTTCGGAGTATTTTCCTACTCCGATTTCGCGTGATTTCGCTAGTTTGAAGTTCGGAAGCTGTTTCCTCGGTCAGCATACTCCAATTTTGTATGGTTCGTGTTAGGTTTGTTTGGTTAGGAAGTATTTGCGGGGTAGCATACCGTTGCTGGTGCGGGCACCGGGGCACGCCAACTGATCCCAGAGAATTATCGAATCTCGCCCACCTGTTGCTAACTGAACCGACAGCTCGGATTCGTCCAACTCCAGTTTGCAATGCTGACGGTGCTCCCCCATCATATCTGGTGCTTTGAGCTTTATCTGGACCCATGAAATTTTATATTGCAGAACCACTTTACGAGACAAATTTAGGCATATATTATTCAAGCATCCAATCTAGTAAAAAAATTGTGGTGGTCACACTTGATAAGTTTGTCTCGTAAAAACATATGGTGGTCACACTTTATATCCAATTGACAGCTTTCAGACATCTGGAGAGAGTACTATAAAAACATGTACCAGTACTTCGATCGAATCAGGGCTAGTTTGTGGTTGCATTGTTGTGCTCAGGTTGTATGGCTGGTTATGTGAGTCTTTAGTAATACCAGTAGGATTTGTTGTTACATCTCCATAACTAACTGATACATCCAACAATGGAAATACACACGTGCTGCCGAAATACCACCGCCATGCTAAACACATCTTAAAATACTGTTCTTCCATCCATTTGCACTTCAACACACAGTAACTGTATCTATCTGGAATCTGGTGTAAATGAGAATTGCTTGTCTGACATTGGGAATTGGCAGTGATGCCTTTCTGCAGTTTAGAATTCAGTCTGTAGAATAAATGTGTTAAAGTATATTTCCCTCTTCCTGTACCTGTAGGTGCTGAGGAGATCAAGGATCATGCTTCTGTGCGTATTTAGATGACATATGGTGTGTTGTGGACTTGTGGGTGACTGGCTCAATAGGAGGCCATGAAGATCAGCGCACTCCTCGCCTCTGCAGGCATCAATGTTGGACTTTGTGTGCTCTTTCTGTCGCTCTATTCTGTTCTGAGAAAGCAGCCAGCTAACGTCAGGGTCTATTTCGGCCGGAGGATTGCTGAGGAGCATAATCGGCTCCGAGAGGCTTTTATTTTGGAGAGGTTTGTTCCATCCGCAGGCTGGATCGTGAAAGCCCTGCGGTGTACTGAGGAAGACCTCTTGGCAGCTGCTGGGTTGGATGCTGTTGCTTTCAATCGAATGCTAGTATTCAGGTAACACCGAATTTCGTCTTGACATCCATGTGTCCCTTCATGTATTGATGAGCTTGTTATCATCTACTCCCTCCGTTCATAAATATAAGATGTTTTAGGTATTTCACATGTTGACTAGGTGCGGACCCAAATGAGTGAACATACACACTAAAATATGTCTAAATACATTTACATACATGTGAATCTGGAATAATGCTAAAACATATTACATTTAAAAACGGAGGGAGTACATGTGATCTGAATCAGAAGGAGACAGACTCGTAGCTATGGCAGCTGTAAATAAAATAGGACTTCTTGACATGCTTTTATGCAGATTTATATATCCCTCTTATTTGTTGTTTTCTGTTATACTTCTTTTTCCATATCTTCAGCCTAAGACTCCAATTTTGCACACTGATACATCCGTTTTCTGCAGCATACGTATCTTTTCCCTAGCTGCCCTTCTGTGTGTGTTTGGAATTCTTCCACTGAATTATTTTGGACAGAATATACAACATCATCGGATTCCTTCAGAACAATTGGATATCTTCACAATTGGGAATGTCGAAGTGCAATCAAGATGGTGAGCTGAGCAATTTCCTTTAAGTTTAGCATAAGGTGGTTTTATCAAGGCTGAAATTGTATATTTATTTGTGGTTTTATGCTTTGATTATTGGACTTGATTAGTTCAGTGTATGTCTTCACTCTTAAAAAAAAAAAAGAACATGCATGTTAGCAATATACATACTTCTGTATTAATTTTATGGTCTGATTACATTGCAGGCTTTGGGTTCATTGTTTAGTCCTCTACATAATATCTGGAGTAGCTTGCATTCTCCTATATCTTGTAAGTTCTTTGCTCACACAAAGTATAGTGTACTAGTTGAATGCCCGTGCGTTGCTACGGGTTGTTAAATTTATTTGCCTAAAGACAATTTAAGTGATCCTAATACGCCATGTTATTGCAAAAATCACGATTGACTTCGTCTCTAGAAACATTTTGATTGCAGTGTTACTGTTACAGAATACGGAAAACACAAGTCATCTTACTCCACTCCCCTTTCATTCCCTCCTATGTAGACTTTTTTCGTCTTCCTGCTCCTTCAAATCTCATTCCAGTTTCCACTTCCAAATCACGAGAAGAACAATATGTTTCTATCTCCACCCTACTAATAATATGGAAGACTTTGATTTTCACCACGGTTGTAGAGGCCTTAAAAAATAATACACTAACAATAGTCTGCACAAAATGAACATGATTAAAACAACACATCTTTCTAGTGAGTTAGTGTAAAATAACTTGCACAGAGAAGGAAAAAGCCAGTTGTTTCCGATGATAAAATATGGTTACATCATCCGCAAGCAGCTCAAAAATAAAATCGGGTGGTTCCTCCAGCCGAACACACTGGGGACCCTCCGATTTATCAGCTAAAGTATGAGCTACTCTGTTGCTCTCCCTATGAGAGGCAAAAAAAAAACAATTTAAGCAAAACCTATAGCTCAAAAGGCATACTCCTCAGAAATTGCCATAGCAGGACCAATCGAATTTCCGCCATCTTGCATTGTTTAAATTACCTCCAAGCAGTCACTATTGACTATGATCTTCATGCATCCTACTTGCCCAGCCAGAATGAGGCCATCTTTCAATGCTCTCGCTTCAGCAGAAGAAGCATCTGCCACAGACAGTATGCCACAACTACTGCCAGCATAGCTTATGACAGCTCATGTTGCACCTGTGAAGGAATCAGGTCGGAATGAAGCATCAACATTCAATGTTCTGTAACAGTTTCTAGAAAAACCTCAAGTACAGGATATGTTCAATGTTCTGTAACAGTTTAACACGCATCAAACTTGTAACAAATCAAGTCGAATTTAATTTGATATAACAGAAATTATCATCCATTACGTATATCTCTTAAAGCTACTAAAATCATTATATAATGCATGTAGTAGTCACCTGAACAAATGAAAACATATGTAGTAATATTTGTCTACTCCTACAGGAAAAGAATAGGAACACAGAAGCCTAAACTTCTCACTTGAATTTTTCCAAGTTCAAAAAAGAGGATGACTTTTTTATGGCGTAGTAAAACCTGACCCATGGATATGCATTTGCAAACATCTTGGCTGCATTCATAACTGCAGACAGAGATACACGCTTTAGATTGCACACACGTGTACACGACAATCACATTGTTACCTGAAACTTGTGGTGTCCCTGATCGTTACTGATGCAGTACACTTGTTGGTCATCCTCTCTTTATGCGGTGCTGAAGATACGAGTTTGGTTCTTCCAGAATACGAGCAGAATAGTAGTTATGCGTAACTGCATTTGGCTGTTGATCATAGAAGCAGGATTTTCATCAGAAATCAAAGCTATATACTCATGTGCAAGATCGTCAATTCCTGAAAAAAAAATGCCTTACAAGATAATCCAAAGTATCATCAGAAAATGAGCGAACCATGCCTAACGAATGCGCTGGTAAATAAAAGAACAGAACCTTTGGCAGTAGGTCAGAAATTTGTTTCCTCAAATCGCCTATCTAAAATTCCCACAATACACACCCCTCTGCATATGAAGAATCCACTTCTACTTCAGAGCAAAATCAACTAAAACTGGCTATAAGCGGCCAGAAGATACATATTCAACGCCATGCCTAACGAATGCGCAACAAATTGTTCTCTGTCTCGAAGTACAGATAATATTACAATCTACTCATATATTTTCCTATCTATGATCGCATAATTACTCTGTCTATACTGATGATCGCATCACATAATCTCAGGTAGTGTGTTTATAAACACACCTCGATTCCTTGAACATGTCTCAGATCAATCAATAACCAGGTATAACCCAAAATGCATCGTAGCCAACTACCGCCAACATGAAGACATCTTTACTAAAAAATCACTCAGAACAATTCCCCACGACTCTGGTCATGGCTCGTGGGAAGAACAAGAAGACATCAGCTTACCTCTGAACTTCGGAGCCGCGCTGTCCTCTAGATCCATGGCCACGTCCCTGGCGAGCACGCCGGAGAGGCCGAGCACGAGCAGCACGGCGAGGCCCTTGGTGAGCTGCGCGTCGGAGTCGGCCTGGAACCTGACGCAGCCCGCCTCCTGCGCGGCGTGGACCCAGAGCTGGTTGGGGTCGGTCTTGAGCGCCGGGTCCATGGCCGGCAGCCGGTCGTCGTAGGCGAGGAGCTGCTTGTAGCGCGTGCGCTCGTCGCGCACGGACTGGAACAGCTCGATGATGTCACGGAGCGCGGGGGGAAGCTGCGCCGGGTCGACGGGAGCGGAGGGGGAGGAGGAGGTGTAGGGGATCGGGGAGGCGGCGGACCTGGCGCTGGAAGGAGACCGGGCGGGAGAGGGCGAGGAGGTGGGGCTTGGAGAGGGGCAAGGAAGAGAGGAGGCGGAGGTGGGAGGCCGTGAAGGCGGCGGCGGACCTGGCGGTGATCTCGGAAGGCGCTGTTTCGGAAAGTAAAGATTTTGGAATGGATTGCACGGAGCAGTCTAGGAGCAGTCATTCTGGTAGTTATTTGGCAAGTAATCGATGCGTTGATTGTTTTAGCGAAAGGCAGAATCAGGAGGGTAGAATCGGGAGGCAGAAAAATTCTGCCGGGTTACACCATCACCAACTCCCATTTAATAGTAAAGATTCTATATCCTCATATCAAGGAACACATCTAATGTTATTTCTCTACTCGATCTAATAGGAGTACAGGCACATTGCTCGGCTGAGGCTCCTTCACCTTAAACGTGCAACACCCAATCCAGGACAATTTACTGTGCTTGTTCGTGGAATACCAAAGAAAACGAAAGAATCATGCAGTAGCGATGTTGATGATTTCTTCACCAATTATCATGCATCAAGTTACCTATTCCATCAGGTTGTTTACAAAGCTGGGAAAGTTCAGAAGATGATGGTAAGCAATTTTCATACACCATTTCTTTTTGTCTGGAAGGGTAGGGGGATGAGGAGAATGCAACATAATTGCTAAGGTAGTTTCTAATACAACTTTTATATTTAACAGTTTTAGTATTAGGCTTACTTTTGTAGTTCGATACTCACTATGGCGCATAAGGGATAGCTATTTATGACACCACACATTCTTTTTTTTTTTTGAAAATGACAGAAGCTCTGCCTTTTCATTAAGAATATTATGGTTGCCTAGTTAATTAGGAAAATTGGGTGAAAACCAAATACAAAGGGCACAAAGCCCCCATTGGTTGACAAAGTAACGAAAACTATAGAGGAAGACACAACCAATGCAATAGCACACGAACGAAAGCCGCCAAAGATCCCCCCGCCTCATTGTGTCCCCCTTGCATCCTACACTGAGCAAGCCAGATCCAGTGTGCCCCGCCTAGAGAGTGGCAACAAAGAACCCGACATGCTCCCAAAGAAAGCATAGAAGACACCTCGTCAGAAGCACCTCACCACCACACCACAGGCATATCCTCCGCTGAGAGGGAAGAAAAACCAAAGTCGCTACAGGAAGCCACCCAAAGCATGCCTCCAAAACCCTGTCCCGTCCATAGCTTCCGATCCTCCCAAGACTGGCACTACCCGTGGGAAGTAGCTGCCGCCCCTGCATATGCCTACCTCCTATGCAGCCCCCTTAACCACCTTCCAGGTCTATTGCCCAGACATCCGCCGCCCACAAGTAGGCCGCAATGCCCCACGACTTGACCGCCTCGTAGCCCAAGCCACACTGGATGACCGAAGCCTGCCACCCCGACACCCACACCAAGTTAACTCCATGAGTCGCATCGGCCTCGCAGCACTCAGTCGGCACCAAGCCGTTGCATATTCTCTTGGAGTCACACCCACAGTGCCGCTTCCTGAGCCACTACCCCAACATCTGAGCCTGGCGCGTTCCATACCATGTGATATTTTTTGTCTTTTCCATGATTTTGTGAGATGATTAAATCATTTGAGTTATATTTATTCTTTTATCTGCAAAGGTGATATTGCATATTCCTTCCCATATGATATATTTTGGATTTGTACCTTTTATCTGCATATCAGTATTTTGCTTTCTGCTTTTGAAGTAAAACTGTTTCATATGCTGCAGACTGGTGCGAAGAAAGCATGTAGAAAGTTGAAACATTTCACGGGCACCACGGTAGATCAGAGCTGCAAAGCAATAACATACCGGTGTTGTCTTTGTGGAGCCTCTTCGAATTCGTTCCAATTGTTGCCTACTGACGAAGTTGTACAGAGCAGAGGGAAAGCTGACCTGAATGATTCTAGCTTGATCACAGATAATGAGGTTCACTTAGCAATCTTGCAGACACTAGTTCTTTTACTAACTTCATCAATAAGGTAGTGTTAATTAGTAATCTTAATTGTGGAACTATACACAGGAATGTGCAGCTGCTTTTGTATTTTTCAAAACTCGGTATGGAGCACTTGTTGCCTCAGAAGTACTTCAGACATCGAACCCAACGAAGTGGGTTACTAATCTAGCTCCAGAACCAAATGATATGTATTGGTCAAACATTTGGCTTCCCTATAAGCAGCTTTGGATTCGACGGATAGCTACGCTTATAGGTTCTATTGTTTTTATGATCGTATTTCTGGGACCGGTGGCATTTATACAAGGTCTATCTGAGCTAGAGCAGTTGCAGAAGAGGCTTCCTTTCCTTGATGGGTTATTGACGAAGTAAGTACCAACGTTGTACTGGAACTTAGCTCTTGTATTAAAGTTCATCTTCATATCCACTGACTTGTAGACTCTAGTATGCATCAGATCTCATTTAGATTTAAAACTTGAAGCAACATGCAAAATCGTTGATATTTAGACTAATTAACACATTCTAGTTTGGTGTATCTTGTGATTTGAGATTCTTGAGGCACCATTCAGCATAGACATATGGCCTTTTGTCATTTGTAGGTGGCTTTTATTGACTCCTCTTTCCATGTGCAGACCATACATGATCCAGCTAGTAACTGGATACCTTCCTAGTGTTATCCTGCAAATATTTCTGTACACAGTTCCGCCAATTATGATGTTATTTTCTACATTGGAGGGGCCTACATCTCACAGTGAAAGGAAGAGGAGTGCTTGCTGTAAAGTGCTGTACTTTTTGATTTGGAACGTATTCTTTGTTAATCTAGTATCTGGTACCATCATAAAACAACTGAGTTTTTTTACAAGCCCGAAGGACATCCCTGTTCAGCTCGCTAGGGTTATACCTGGGCAGGTAAATCAAGTCTAAATTACATCCTTTCTTCATGCTGCAGAATTACCATTTACTTTTGGAAACATCAGTAATTTTTGATTCACAAAGGAGAGGCTAGTTTCCTGTAGAAGTATACTATGTTTGTCCTTTCTAATACTTTGCTCCTAACACTTGGGCTGTAAATCTGTTTTCATTTCAGGCAACCTTCCTCATCACCTATGTTCTGACTTCAGGGTGGGCCAGTTTATCGTCTGAGCTTATGCAACTCTTTGGTCTAATATGGAACTTTATAGGGAAATATATTCTGAGAATGAAAGAAGATACAGAGTTTGTGCCCTCATTTCCCTATCACACAGAAGTACCGAGGGTTTTGTTGTTTGGACTATTGGGCTTCACATGCTCTGTACTGGCACCTTTGATCTTACCTTTTCTGCTAGTGTACTTCTTCCTTGGTTATGTCGTATACCGCAATCAGGTGAGATACTAGAGATGGTCCTATACTCCTACTAATAAAACTGTAACAGTTATTATGTTGGGTTCTACTTTTTTTGGTACAACCATGTTTTTATATGGTTGAAGATCTTGTAGTAGCTTACACCGCTATAAGCAAATATGAAATAGGAAACATGCATTACATTTCTTGTCAACATGTTAAAATAAGATTTCATATTTACTTGCTAGGTTAGAACCCTACCAGTTCCACACGCTAACGATCTTTGTATGCTTTCAGCTGCTGAATGTGTACCGCACGAGATATGACACAGGCGGTTTGTACTGGCCAATTGCACATAACACAGTGATCTTCTCTCTCGTGCTCACCCAGATCATCTGCCTCGGCGTATTTGGCCTCAAAGAATCACCAGTAGCTGCAGGCTTTACCATACCTCTTATCATCCTTACCCTTTTGTTCAATCAGTACTGCAGAAAACGACTTCTTCCACTATTCAAAACCTTTCCAGCACAGGTTTGTATTATTTCCGTAATATCCTATGGCAGTGAACCTAGCCTGTTTCATTGATCGTTTGCTCTGACCGCACAGGATCTAATCGACATGGACAGGGAAGATGAGCGGTCGGGAAGGATGGAACACATCCACCACGGACTCCATACCGTGTATTGCCAGTTCCCAGACACTGAAGATATACAACTGGAGAAAATTCATATTGCTGGGAATGACGAGGAAGAAAATTGTAGCTCAAGCGAGTCCAACGGCAAAGAAACCTGCAAGGAACAACAGCCCAGACGGGATCTATCTCACCCAACGCTGAAGGGACTCCCTGTTAGCCGTCTGCAGAATGCCGTGAGGTCCATCACTTTCCTCATTAGATTGCAGAAGAGAGGTCTGTCGTGATAACGGCATCGATAACTAACTGACTAACCGCTAACCCCTCCACGGGTTGGCTGGCGTAAATGTACAGCGACATGTAGAGAAATTGGGATTTAGATAGGAACATATAGATAGGTGAAGCATCATCATACTGTAAACATTTGAGACTATGGATCACTCCAGTGAGAAGGGCAATCCATGCAGGACCATTGACTTAACAAGCTCACTCCTTGCAGCTTCTTGGTCAAAAATTTCATTTGGGTCATCGGAACTTCTAATTTGCTGAATCACTCTATCCGTTGAACCTTTCACCTCACATACCTTCAAGTGCCTACGGAGTCGACTGGTCCTTGATAAATGTAAGGCCGAGAATATGTTCTGGCAATATTTGAACTGGACTTGCAAGGTTGTCTGAAGATATATTTTTAGTCAACATTGGCTCATATTCTTCATGGTTAGGGGAATCAAACTTCTATGAATCAAGCTCCCTCCGTTCATTAAAGTAAGGCATATATTTTTAGTCAAAAGTCAACATAGTGTAACTTTGACTGATTTTATAGATACAAATTTGAATGTTTCGAATATGAAATCAGCATCAATAGACTCACCATAGTATATATTTTCATTGGACGTTTATCAAAATTTATAAATGTTCATATTTTTGTCTATTGACTTTTGACTAAAAATATACGCCTTACTTTACGAAACGGAGGTAGTAATCAACATTGGCTCATATTCTTATCAAGCATAATAACACAAAATTATTTTGGTGTTGATAAATTTGGCAGCCTTGCTTGCTCTTAAGCTATCACTTGCACCCGAAAGTGACCTATTGCTCCACGCAGATGAGGATATTTCTTTTGAATGTGTGATCGTAACCTGTAGACAAGGAAATTGAAACAAATTTAGATAACATTATAAAAAACACACACCAAAAAGGCATGATGCATACTGTTAATATTGTTGTTCTGCCCTTCCACGAGAGCTGGACTCCGTCTGGTCCATCTCCAAGAGGCGCCGAGAGAGCTGGACTTGCGGTGATCTCCTTAATTTTCCGGGGGCGACGGTGCTCTTGGCAATCTTGAGGATGTTCGATTTCTCCTATGGTGGATGTGGTAGACTGGTAGTGTATGAGATGACGATCAGACTTATGTAAACATGTATTTGTTCTCCCGACACTATAGAGATGACCAAAATGGAGTGATGAGGTCATAACTCCCGGGTAGTCCCATGCATGAAAGCTAAATCAAACCACTCGACATAGGGTGGCCCAGCTCGAGAGCTCAGACTCCAAGCGGGGCTTGAGTGAACCATTTTGGAGTACAAACCACGCCAGGAGAACTACACGCAGGATCTAAAGATATTCCTTGTAATCAACTGCAGTCGTATCTAGTCTATCTTGTTAGGATTTAGCGTTATCTCAAATAGCATGTCAACCGACTCGTGCATATAATCATAATTGTCGCCGTGTATATAAGGGGGTATGAGGGCCTGGCGAGTGGTCCACTTACACTGTTCGAAAAGGCGATGAGATTTATTTTTATCCCACATAGATGACAACATAGTTTACTGATCGGCTCTCCATCGCCTTAGGTGTTGTTACGAGGTCTCCACATTTTGGTATTGCACCATTTTCGTATCATTTTGTTGTGCACATTCTACCTGTGCAGAGGTCGAGCATGAGCTGTTCGGAATTGTATTAGTATGATACTAACTTATGAAAAATTAACAATCATGAAGTTCAATACTAAAAAAAATGAGCTTCCAAGGTTCAAAATATTGGTACCAGGTTCGTATCGGTTTGGTTTCTTCATATCGGATGTTGGATATCGGGAGATATATTGATGTAGTGCAACCTATCGTCACTACACCAACTACCACCATTGGTCCAATGACAAGAGATCGGATCAAAATCCTTCATGATAAGGTGAACACGCCCCTCTCTATGTGTGACCTAGACACTCTCTTGAATGGGTTGCTTCTTCATTCCGATACTTTGTGTGTGCTCAGGTATGACCCCCATGGAGATCCTCAAGGAGGTTTCAAAGATGGACAAGGGACGAGGCAAGAAGATGAAGATGAGGGAGACCAAGCTCTAGGAAGCGGTACTACCTCCCACTTCCAGATGACCTAGCTGAAGCCGACAAAGCTCCAGTCAGCAGTACTACCGCTCGAGCTGCCGGACCAGATACCCTGACCTCCGAATTCGTCTATGTATAGGCCCCGGTACCCAGCCGGTACCGACCTAGTACTATCGCTGCAAATCGAGACTAGAATAAATTCGTTGTGTGCAACGGTACTACCGCCGGTGTCCATCAGTACTACCGCCCTTCCCAGGTGTAGTGCTACAACAGATTTCAGGCTGAAGCCCTTGTAGTCCTCCCCAACTTACCCCTTCAACCTCTAGACTATAATTAGCTCCTCCTCAGCTTAGGGTTAGGGTTTGAATGCGACTTGAGATAATTGTTGAGCTATGCTCCAACCCTTCCCCATGTGGAAACCTAAGGCCTCCCTTTGAAGATGAATCAAGACCTCTTCAAGAGGCTCTTTCTCATAGAGATTCAAGTAGACTTGCCAATCTTTCCTTATAAGGATTGTATTGGATCGGTGGACCGACCGTAAGAGAAAACGGTTTCAATTTGAGAGTAAGATTGGCTTGGGATTTGAGAACCGGAGGCTACCCTCGGGGCTTGTTACCGGTAGATCTTTCATTGCAGGTTTTGGTAGTTATCCCCATGTTTGCCATCGTGTTTCCTCTCTCGTTTCCTCAGTGTGTTCTTCGTTTCTTCGTGTTCACCGCCCACGCCCTAAATCCGTGAAGATCGGGACCCCTACCCACATCATATATCATGTAATATGTAGTTGTATCCGAGAAAATATATCTTTTTTACTTATTCAAACATGCATTGTTACTTGTTAGTACTAGGAAACAAATAATGTTAGTTCTTGAGCATAACAAATATCTTATTCAAAGTTTATTGACTACTCGGTTAAGAAATAAAGTACTAAACACAGACATTGAAAGTACATTCGAGATGTGTATCTACAGAATATTATGCATGATTTTGACCATTTGCTGAAATTGTAAATAGTATTATTATTTCTAACATTTTCCTTGAGGAAAATCGTTGTCATATACATATCTGTATATATCGGTGGATATATCAGTTCAAATATCGGCCAGATCGGTAGATATATCGGTCTAAATTGGATGATATGTGTGAAAACAATTTTTACAAAATTATATGATGCATTCATATCGGTAGACTCCAGAAAATACTATATCGGTTAATGTATCTTCATATTGTCCAAGAGTTAAAAACTTGAGAGCTTCACACAGTGGAGCAGGCTACATTGGCTCGAAACAACCCCCAAAAATTTACTACTAGGAGTGGAGGAAATTTGTGACCTAGGGATGTAAATGATACATATAGATTTTGCTCCAAATCCGCATTTGTATCTGTTTTTGAGAATATGGTATGAAATTTTAGGATGCCGATGCGGATACTGGTCAACCAAATATGTGACGGATTTGGTGATACTCGACGGATATGGATTATCTGACATTTCTTACGGATTATCGGAGATTCTCAAATAGGATATCCGATAAAATTAGACAAACTCCAAATGCCGAGAAAGTTCACTTAGTCCATCGGTGCAGCTATGCAGGCCAACTCTGCACTATCGCAAATTTGGACTATTATTACTTACTAGTATTGCTTATTTTTACGGTATTGATTTGTCTTTGTATGGTTGTGATGTGGTGCTCGCAGAAACACGGTTGTGTTGTACGAAAGTGTACAACTTTGTAAAATCTAGTGTTAGACAGTTGTACTCGACACTTTGACAGCTACCTTTGGAGTAGAAATTATTTATGAAGAAATAAAAATATTTATGCACGTATTTATTTGACAACAAATCCATGTTTGAATCTGTATCCATCTGATCCGCTTCAAATCCAGCAAGAAAATACAGTAAATGATATGAAAAGAGCAATATTCAATCTGATTCGTTTACATCCCTAATTTTGAGACAACAGTATCGTCCTTGTTTTTTTAGCATCGGCCGTTATTCCGCAGCACAATGAGGAGGTTGAGTTTGTTAATACCGCACACTTGAACAAGTCCAAGAGGTGGTCGAGGAGGAGCAAGCAGGACATGCCCTTCTTGTGTTTTCAATTGGCGCTCTAGGGTTTTTACCCTAGTCGTCGCCGCTGTCGTCTGCCGTCTCCGCCTTCTTTGCCCAGGAATCGACGGGTTCTCGTCTCCTCTGATTGCTGCTCTGGCGGCGGGAGGGGGTGGGGACTTTGGACGCGCGCTTGGCGCCTTTGTAAGGTCCAAATGTTAGAGTTTGGTTTTGGTCTTCCTAGTGGCATCGGCGAGGTGGTGGCGACGATGGCGCATTGGAATAAGGTCTCTCCGGCCTTGATACGTCTCAAACGTATCTATAATTTTTTATGTTCCATGCATGTTTTATATCAATTGCCACATGTTTTATATGCACTTTATATCGTTTTTATACATTTTCTGGGACTAACCTATTAACAAGATGCCACAGTGCGAGTTTCTGTTTTCTGCTGTTTTTGTATTCCAGAAAAGCTAATCTGGAAATATTCTCGGAATTGGACGAAAATTTACGGAGGCCCCTATTTTATCAGAAGACACCTGGAGTCCGAAGGGGAGACGAAGTGGAGCCACGAGGGCCCCACACGTGGGCTCGGCGCGGCCAAGGATCTCCCGGCGCCCTAGGGTGGTGTCGCCTCCTCGTGCACCGCCTCGCGACGCCCTTTGGACTATATATTGCCCCTGACCTAAAACTCACAGAACAATTGACGAAACTCCCGAATATATATCCGTGCTCCGCCGCCACGAAACTCCGTTTCGGGGGTCAGAAGTTCCTGTTCCGGCACCCTGCCGGGACGGGGAATTGCCCCCGGAGCCATCTCCATCGACTCCACCGCCATCTTCATCGCCGTTGCTGCCTCCCATGATGAGGAGGGAGTAGTTCTCCCCCGAGGCTGAGGGCTCTACCGGTAGCTATGTGATTTATCTCTCTCTCCCATGGTGTGATCTTTATGTGATCATGAGCTTTGTAATCTAGTTGAATCCATAGATGTACTCTTCATTATCTTATATGCTACTCAAGTGGTTTTATTAATGTAATCTCCGGAGTCACCTTTGTCCCACGGTGCGAAGTTGACAGTGTGCGCCCCGTGTGTGGCTCTTAGGCTAAAGATAACAGGAATACTTATCATGAGTTATTATTTGCGTTGGATGTCTCTATGAAATTGCGGTGTTTGTCTAGTACCTTCTAGGGAGCTCAAGTTGACAGTGTGGGGTTAACTAGACATGGGAATGCGACTTTAAGGTGTGCTTTTATAGCCCTACGCGGTGGATTGGTGTTCGTTATCCAACGAGAGAATAACTCAGAGTAGCATAGTGAAGAGGAAATATCTATGTATTCAATTATATTATTATTGTTGAGAGTGTCCACTAGTGAAAGTATGATCCCTAGGCCTTGTTTCTAAGCATTGAAACACCGTTTACAACCAGTTCTGCTACATGTTTGCTTGCTGCCATTTTTATTTCAGATTGCAATTACCACTTATAATCATCCATATTACTTGTATTTTAATATCTCTTCGCCGAACTAGTGCACCTATACACCTGACAAGTGTATTGGGTGTGTTGGGGACACAAGAGACTTCTTGTATCTTAATTGCAGGGTTGCTTGAGAGGGATATCTTTGACCTCTACCTCCCTGAGTTCGATAAACCTTGGGTGATTCACTTGAGGGAAACTTGCTACTGTTCTACAAACCTCTGCACTTGGAGGCCCAACACTGTCTACAAGAATAGAAGCGTGCGTAGACATCAAGCTATTTTCTGGCGCCGTTGCCGGGGAGGTAAGGTAAAAGGTACTCACATCCTCCAGCTACTTAGCTATTTTCTGGCGCCGTTGCCGGGGAGGTAAGGTAAAAGTTACTCACATCTTCCAGCTACTTAGCTATTTTCTAGCACTGTTGCTGACGTGTGAGTGCTCGAAGGTATTTCCTTTAGATTCTGCAATTATATCTTTTTGTTTCTTGTTTTTATTTCACTAGTTAGGCTTAATGGAAAACAAAAAAAAAATTAGAGAGCTTTATGAAATTTATCTTGAGTTGGGACATGATGTGTTTGAATAGAAAATTAAAAAACCTATGGAAAATTATTTGCATGATGGTAGCAATGTTATTACTATAAATTCTTTGAACACCATTATTGCTAATGCTATGGAAGAATTTAAGCTTGGGGAGGTCGGTTTTGATGAAAATGATCTTTTTAGTTCCCCGGTTTTGGAGGAGAAAATTTGTTTTGATGATACTTTGCCTCCAATATATGATGTTTATAATGATTGTGATATTTTCACTCCACCTACTATTGAGGATATAGTTTATGTTGATTATGATATGCCTCCTATATATGATGTTTACAATGATGAATATGATATTTTCAGTCCATCTACTATTGAGGATAAAATTCATTATGATTATTCTATGCCTCCAATTTATGATGATTACAATGATGGATGTGATACTTTTACTCCCACTATTACTAATGAAACTGATTATGCTTGTGTGGAGAGTAATGATACTTTTATGCATGTGGATCATGATAAGAATGCTTTATGTGATAGCTATATTGTTGAGTTTATTCATGATGCCACTGAAAATTACTTTGAGAGAGGAAAATATGGGTATAGAAATCTTCATGTTATTAAATTTCCTCTCTTTGTGATGAAAGTTTTGAGCTTTCTCTTGTGTTGCTTTTATATGATGGTTTCTTTAAGACCTACTGGTCATTATGAGAGAGGGAGACACGGTTTCATATATCTCAATAATATTAAGTCTCCTCTCTTTATGTTGAAAGTTTTGAAGCTGCACTTGTTTTGGTTTCCTACGCTAGTCTCTTTGTGCTACATTGATTTGTTTTCTTACAAGGCTCCTATGCATACGAAGAGTGTTAGATTTAAACATGTTTTATATATGCTTCTTGATGCTCTCTTTTATGTTTCAACTCTCATATTTATGTGAGCATCATAAAAATCACTATGCCTAGCTAAAAGGCGTTAAAGAAAAGCGCTTATGGGAGGCAACCCATTATTTTTATTTCTGCAATTTTTCTTTATTTGAGTCAAGGAGTTTGTTTACTTCTATAGCAACTCCTTTGTATCTTTATTTTCTCGCATTGTTGTGCCAAGAGTAGCCTCTAATGTTAAGATGATGCTTAATTTTGATTGCTGCGCAGAAACAGATTTTTGCTGTTCACTGTACGAAATTCCTAAAATCACCAGATTGTTAATTAAATCTGAACATTTTTGTGCGTAATCTTTATGAATGTCTGAAACTTTCATTAGTCTAGAGTTTTTCGATCTGATCGTCGTAAGTGCCTTGAAAAAATTCGTCTTTGCGGACTGTTCTGTTTTATACAGATTATGCCTTTTTATTTTGCATTCTCTCTTTTACTAGTGTTGAGTGAAATTCTTTGGGTGAAAGAGCTTCACATAACATCAGTGGCTGTAGCTAATGTTTAAAGTAACAAGTCATATTGCGTCTATATAGAACATGTGAGTTTTTGATTATGCACTAACCCTCTAATGAGATTTGCTTTGAGTTTGGTGTGACGGAAGTTTTCAAGGGTCAAGAGAGAAGGATGATATAATAGGATCAAGAAGAGTGAAGAGCTTAAGCTTGGGGAAGCTCCCATGGATCTCCCCAGCATATTTCAAGAAGACTCAAGCGTCTAAGCTTGGGGATGCCTTGGGCATCCCCTTCTTCATCGGCAAAATTATCAGGTCATATCTAGTGAAACTATATTTTAATTCTTTCACATCATATGTGCTGTTCTTGGAGCGTCTGTGTGCTTTTTATTTTCAGTATTGTACTTTTATTTTTGCAATAAGCTTGATCACAACATTCTTGATTGGGAGAGAGACACGCTCCGCTTTTTCATGGGAATACTCCTATTCTTCACTTATATCTGTTGAGTATTCATATCTAGTGTTGTTCAGCATTTAGCTCTTGTTTTCATGTATCTCTTGTCAGAGCTATTAGCTTTATTTTGTATAAAGTACTCTCTTGTTTCACTTATATTTGTTTGGAGAGTTGCTTGGTTAATATGTTGGTTCAGAAAATGTTGCGTGTGGTAGTGGTATAATGAAAACTTGCATAATCTTGTAGATCATTGAACTTTGATAACCTGATTCCTTGCAAACGTTTTGAGGTATTAAGTAATAGATGGTAAAGCTTGCTGGTTAATTAAGTTAAAATCATTAGTGGATTATTGTCTTTAAGCTTGTACCGTACTACAAACACTAAAATTGTTGAAGGTGTAGTTGGACTTGATAACTTTCCATGTCTGAAAAGTGGTTCGTAATAACTAGGTTGTGTGTGAAGGTCGAGGGATCTAACGGGGTACTTGTGCCGCCGTGAACGGCCCTCCTTGGGGTAAATGTTAACCATGCGCTTAATGTTGAACCTGCTAGTTGTTTGCAATAAACTTGTGAGTTCTTTTTGACTAATGTTAAGCTACGGTTTTGGCACTTCCACCATCCAAATTTGCTAGCCTCTTCGGTGCTGTGCATTGCCCTTTTCTCACATTGAGAGTTGTGCATACTTCGCCAGTACATCCAAAACCCGTGGGAGGACTTCCTCTTGTTCTCCTACACATAAGCCCATACATCTTCCTCAAAACAGCCACCATACCTACCTACCACAGCATTTCCATAGCTGTTGCGAGATATATTGCCATGCAACTTCCATTTTACATTACATGACTTGTTGTCATTTATCATTTATATATTGCTTTGCATGATTCTATACAGCTGATGTGTGGTTTACCCATGTTACGCTAGATCATTGCACATCCTGCTACACTGGCAGATGCATACAGTTTTATACATCATGTTTTGTTCATTATGAGTTATTTGTACCAAAAAGTTTGTAATCATATTAGAGTGTTGCCCCTTCTTGAAAAGAGCCATGGAGGCCATCGAAAAGTGAAACAGAAAAAGAAAAAAAAAAGAATAAAGAAAAGGGGGGCAACACTACTATCCTTTATCAAAGTTGTGCTTATGTTTAGCACTTGCAGTATTCATAGTCATCATTTGTGCTCTTGTTTAGCACCTATGCTCCATTTGAGAGAGTTTTCATGCTTTACTAGTATAACTATGTGGGGAATATTACACTATAGAAATTGGGTTGTATATTCCAATGATGAGCTTCCTCAAAAGTGCTCTAGGTCTTCATGAGCAACCGAGTTGGATGCACCCCCGCAATCACTACTCCTTGCATAGCTTCGATTATAAGACTTCCTCTTGTCTAATGATCACGTATAGCGTTGTGAGACTTTCTTCCATTGGCCTTCCAAACCCCCATTAACGTTCTCTTTGCCATAACATCCTGGTGTCAATACCAAATGCTTACGCTCACCGGTTGAGTAGACCTCGAAACAGTGGATTCATGACGTTCATGTTTACTTTTACTTGACTGGATCCGTTCTCTAAGTTATGAAAAATTGCTTGATGCTTGGAATTGAAGGATAGAACTCCTACACTGGATACTTAAAACATCTATAATGAACCTTGTACGGTTTCATGTCTTAAAGGCCGTCATTCATGATTTTTTTTAGCTTGTTTAACTATCTTACTTTATTATCTCTTATTTAATATCAATTATAGACATTTGCTTTGAATGATTTGATCTCAGCTCACTTACCATTACATCATTATTAGATTAAGATTATGTTGGTAGCATGTCACTTCAAAAATTATTGTTTTATCGTTTACCTACTCGAGGACGAGTAGGAACTAAGCTTGGGGATGCTGATACGTCTCAAACGTATCTATAATTTTTGATGTTCCATGCATGTTTTATATCAATTGCCACATGTTTTATATGCACTTTATATCGTTTTTATACATTTTCTGGGACTAACCTATTAACAAGATGCCACAGTGCGAGTTCCTGTTTTCTGCTGTTTTTGTATTCCAGAAAAGCTAGTCTGGAAATATTCTCGGAATTGGACGAAAATTTACGGAGGCCCCTATTTTATCAGAAGACACCTGGAGTCCGAAGGGGAGACGAAGTGGAGCCACGAGGGCCCCACACGTGGGCTCGGCGCGGCCAAGGATCTCCCGGCGCCCTAGGGTGGTGTCGCCTCCTCGTGCACCGCCTCGCGACGCCCTTTGGACTATATATTGCCCCTGACCTAAAACTCACAGAACAATTGACGAAACTCCCGAATACATCTCCGTGCTCCGCCGCCACGAAACTCCGTTTCGGGGGTCAGAAGGTCCTGTTCCGGCACCCTGCCGGGACGGGGAATTGCCCCCGGAGCCATCTCCATCGACTCCACCGCCATCTTCATCGCCGTTGCTGCCTCCCATGATGAGGAGGGAGTAGTTCTCCCCCGAGGCTGAGGGCTCTACCGGTAGCTATGTGATTTATCTCTCTCTCCCATGGTGTGATCTTTATGTGATCATGAGCTTTGTAATCTAGTTGAATCCATAGATGTACTCTTCATTATCTTATATGCTACTCAAGTGGTTTTATTAATGTAATCTCCGGAGTCACCTTTGTCCCACGGTGCGAAGTTGACAGTGTGCGCCCCGTGTGTGGCTCTTAGGCTAAAGATAACAGGAATACTTATCATGAGTTATTATTTGCGTTGGATGTCTCTATGAAATTGCGGTGTTTGTCTAGTACCTTCTAGGGAGCTCAAGTTGACAGTGTGGGGTTAACTAGACATGGGAATGCGACTTTAAGGTGTGCTTTTATAGCCCTACGCGGTGGATTGGTGTTCGTTATCCAACGAGAGAATAACTCAGAGTAGCATAGTGAAGAGGAAATATCTATGTATTCAATTATATTATTATTGTTGAGAGTGTCCACTAGTGAAAGTATGATCCCTAGGCCTTGTTTCTAAGCATTGAAACACCGTTTACAACCAGTTCTGCTACATGTTTGCTTGCTGCCATTTTTATTTCAGATTGCAATTACCACTTATAATCATCCATATTACTTGTATTTTAATATCTCTTCGCCGAACTAGTGCACCTATACACCTGACAAGTGTATTGGGTGTGTTGGGGACACAAGAGACTTCTTGTATCTTAATTGCAGGGTTGCTTGAGAGGGATATCTTTTACCTCTACCTCCCTGAGTTCGATAAACCTTGGGTGATTCACTTGAGGGAAACTTGCTGTTGTTCTACAAACCTCTGCACTTGGAGGCCCAACACTGTCTACAAGAATAGAAGCGTGCGTAGACATCGGTACGTTCGTCACGTTTCGATGGCTGTGTTCGTAGATGTCTTGCTGCTATTCATGTTAATTAATACGTCTAGTATTTTCGAGATTAACATGTTAGTAGCTCTTGCGATCATGCTTTATATTCTGAAATTAATCATGGAAATTATGCCTAATAATCCAACAATCCAAAAACCTTATATTTGTTATAGGCAATTTCCTGAGTTAAACATGGGACATCTATCTGATGCGCTGAGGCCGGACAAGTTTACCGGTGTGGACTTTAAGAGATGGCAGTACAAGACCACACTGTGGTTGCGATCTCTGAAAGTGTTCGAGGCTAGTGAGGGTTTACCTGAAGGAACTATATCTGACGAGGATCAGAACAAGTTCAAGGAAACCAATACTGCCTTTGTGGGACTCGTTCTGAGTGCTCTTAGCAACAAGCTGTTTGATGTGTACATGCACATTACAGATGCCAAAGAGCTCTGGGAGGCACTGAACGCTAAGTTCGGTGTAGCAGATGCTGGCAGTGAACTGTACATCATGGAGAGCTTCCATGACTTCAGGATGGCTAACAACCGTTCTGTAGTCGAACAGGCTCATGAGATACAGTGCATTGCTAAGGAGCTTGAGCACGCTAAGTGTGCCTTACCTGACAAGTTTGTGGCTGGATGCATTATTGCAAAGTTGCCCTCTTCATGGAGGAACTTCGCCACAACTCTCAAACACAAGAGACAGGAGATATCGGTTGAAAACCTGATAGCGTCTCTTGATGTTGAGGAGAAGGCTCGGGCTAAGGACACTGCTGAGAGAGGTGGTGAAGGTCAGTCTAGCGCCAACATGGTGCAGAAGAACTTTCACCATGGCAAGAGCAAGGCAAAGAGCAAGCCTTCCTTCAACATGCCTACCAAGACTACTTCTTTCAAGAAGAAGAAGAAGATGCTGAACAAATCTGAGCTAAAGTGCTACACTTGTGGAGAGCCCGGACACTTCTCTGTGGACTGCCCAGATCGTGCAGACAAGAAAGGGAAGGCGCCAAAGCATGTCAACGTCGTGACCGCTAGCAATGCTGATGGGTACGGTAATTTACCGATTGTGCTTTCAGTATTTCAATCTCCATGTTGGTGGATTGATACGGGTGCTAATGTTCATGTATGTGCTGACATCTCTATGTTCACTTCTTATCAGGTCGCAGATTCAAGCGTCTTAATGGGGAATGGATCACATGCTTCTGTTCGTGGTGTTGGCACGGTAGATCTGAAGTTTACTTCGGGAAGATCGTGCAGCTGAGGAACGTGCAGCATGTCCCTACTATGAACAAGAATCTCGTTAGCGGCTCCCTTCTATGCAGAGATGGGTTTAAATTAGTCTTGGAGTCCAATAAAGTAGTTGTGTCAAAGTTTGGACAATTTATTGGTAAAGGGTATGAGTGCGGAGGCTTGTTCCGCTTTTCATTATCGGATTTTTGTAATAAGTCAGTAAACCATATTTGTGGCAGTGTGGATTCGGATGCTAATGTTTGGCACTCTCGTTTATGTCATGTTAATTTTGGTTTAATGAGTAGACTTTCCAGTTTGAGTTTAATTCCTACTTTCACCATTGCCAAAGGTTCTAAGTGCCATAGCTGTGTGCAATCTAAGCAACCTCGAAAGCCTCACAAGGCAGCCGAGGAGAGAAACTTGGCACCTCTAGAACTCGTACATTCGGATCTATGTGAGATGAATGGCGTGTTGACAAAAGGTGATAAGAGATATTTCATGACTTTAATCGATGATGCTACTAGGTTCTGTTATGTATATTTGTTGCACACTAAAGATGAAGCTTTAGACTACTTTAAAATTATAAAGCTGAAGTAGAAAATCAATTAGAGAGAAAGATCAAACGTCTTAGGTCAGATCGTGGTGGCGAGTATTTCTCCAACGTATTTGATGAATTCTGTGAGGAACATGGTATTATTCATGAGAGGACGCCTCCCTATTCGCCCCAATCAAACGGGGTTGCCGAGAGGAAAAACCGCACGCTGACCGACTTGGTGAACGCCATGTTGGACACTGCTGGTTTATCTAAGGCATGGTGGGGGGAGGCTTTGTTGACTTCGTGTCATGTCCTGAATAGAGTTCCTAACAAGGATAAAGAGAAGACACCTTACGAGGAGTGGTCTGGGAGAAAACCATCACTTTCTTATTTTCGTACTTGGGGATGTTTGGCGAAAGTCAATGTTCCAATTCCTAAGAAACGAAAACTTGGACCGAAGACAGTGGATTGTGTCTTTCTAGGTTATGCTCAGCGGAGCATTTGCTATAGATTTTTAGTGGTTAAATCTGAGATACCTGATATGCATGTTGATACTATTTTGGAATCTCGTGATGCAACATTTTTTGAGAACACGTTTCCTATGAAGGATATGCATAGCATTGCTAGAATTTCTTCTGAGATATTTGCTGAACCTAGTACATCTGTTGATCATTCTGAACAACCACTTTTGAGGAAGTCCTTGAGAAGGATGACAATGAATCAGCTCCCAAGAGGAGCAAGAGACAGAGGACTGAAAAATCCTTTGGTGATGATTTCATTGTGTACCTTGTGGACAATACTCCCACGTCCATTGCAGAGGCATTTGCATCTCCTGATGCTGATGACTGGAAAGAAGCTGTCCATAATGAGATGGACTCGATTCTTTCTAATGGAACTTGGGAATTATCTGAACGACCCTACGGCTGCAAACCTGTGGGTTGTAAGTGGGTGTTCAAGAAGAAGCTAAGGCCTGATGGTACTATTGAGAAGTACAAGGCACGGCTTGTAGCCAAGGGCTACACCCAGCGTGAAGGCGAAGATTACTTTGACACCTATTCACCTGTTGCTAGACTCACCACCATTCGAGTACTACTTTCCCTGGCTGCCTCCTATGGTCTTATCGTTCATCAAATGGACGTAAAGACAGCTTTCCTTAACGGAGAGTTGGAAGAGGAAATCTATATGGATCAGCCTGATGGGTTTGTAGTAAAAGGTGAAGAGAGAAAGGTGTGCAAATTGTTAAAATCTTTGTATGGGCTGAAGCAAGCACCTAAGCAATGGCATGAGAAGTTTGACAGACTTTAACTCTGCAGGCTTTGCCATTAATGAGGCTGATAGTGTGTATTATCGCCATGGTGGGGGCGATAGTGTTATATTATGCTTGTATGTTGATGACATACTTATTTTCGGTACAAGCATGATAGTGATAAATGAGGTCAAGTCTTTTCTGTCAAAGAGCTTTGATATGAAAGATCTGGGACAAGCTGATGTGATCCTGAACATTAAGTGATTAGGGATGAGAGTGGGATTACGTTAACGCAATCACACTATGTTGAGAAGGTCTTGAGCCGCTTTGGTTATATAGACAGCAAGCCTTCTCCAACACCCTATGATCCCAGTGTGACACTCAGAAAGAACAAAAAGGAAACGAGAGATCAATTAAGATATTCTCAAGTGATCGGTTCACTCATGTACCTTGCGAGCGCGACGAGACCTGATATCTCTTTTGCTGTGAGCAAGTTGAGCAGGTTCATGTCTAACCCGGGTATTGATCATTGGCATGCACTTGAAAGGGTCATGCGCTATCTGAACGGTACAATGAGTTATGGGATTCACTATTCAGGGCACCCTGCGGTGCTTGAGGGATACTGTGATGCGAACTGGATCTCAGATGTTGATGAGCTCTACGCCACAAGTGGATATGCATTTATTCTTGGAGGTGGCGCAGTGTCATGGAGGTCTTGCAAACAGACCATTTTGACGAGGTCAACCATGGAAGCAGAACTTACTGCTTTAGATACAGCTTCTGTTGAGGCAGAATGGCTGCGTGAGCTCTTGATGGACTTGCCGGTGGTTGAGAAACCATTACCGGCCATCCTTATGAACTGTGACAACCAAACGGTTATCATGAAAGTGAACAGTGCTAAGGATAACGCGAAGTCATCAAGACACGTCAAAAGACGCTTGAAGTCTGTCAGGAAAATGAGAAACTCCGGAGTAATAACTGTTAGTTATATTCAAACAGACAAAAACCTGGCAGATCCCTTTACGAAGGGACTATCACGTAATGTGATAGATAGTGCATCGAGGAGATGGGGTTGAGACCCGTGAGCGTTACACCATAGTGGTAACCCAACCTATGTGATCGGAGATCCCGTGAATTAGGACCTGGGAAGAACAAGCTAGTGGTTTAACAGAGGAGAGTTATTTTATAACCCTCTCCGTGGGAAGATGCATAACTCTCACATTCTGTAAGGCAGGTTGGCAATATGCCTTAATGTGTTTCTGTTGGCTATTCGTAGCAAAGGTGCTATCCTACAGAGCGACCTTGAAAGAACACACCTATATGAGTCCGACTGTTAAACGTCGCAGTCTATGAGATTTGGGTGATCTCTAGTAAGCTCATGAAGAGACCAGGGAGTATGACGCATATGCTCCACCCGCGGGGTAGGCTACTGGCAGCCACGTACTGGTTATGACTTTGAGTGAAGTCTATTGGCACCAAACTTGCAATTCAAGGTTCGTCCATTGTTCAAGTTGCTGGTAGATGTAGCTTGAAGCTCTAGGCGGAAGTTCAACTTAACAGTCTCTGCTGAAACACTGGTATATAAACAAGAAACGAGGTTTGGCAAAATCTCTAAATGGGAATTTGAGATCTGGTGGGGGATTGTTAGATTTGGGCCCATTTGGGAGCCCAATAAGAAATTCCTGAAAATCTCAAATTGGCCCATGTGCATGGCAGAATTTTGGAGGTGCAAAGTGGTGCTAAAGTTTAGTCCCACATTGCTAGTTGGAGGAGACAAACACCACCTTATAAGGTGGAGTGTTGTACCACTTGGTGTGCTAGTTGAGAACAGAAGGCTCTCTCGTGCGCACTCCTCCTCCTCTCCGCCGCCGTCCGTCCGTCCGTCTCGTCACGACACGCCGCGGGTTGCGGGAATGAGCCGAGCCGATGCCTATATTTTTGCTGTTCGGAAAAACGAGTTTTTGCGTACGCGTATAGTTTTGCCAGTTCGGGTCGCTCCCGGATCGTGGGCTGCTATCCAACTCGGACGTGTGCGACGTGGTTGGCCCACGTTGTACCCGTTAGGGTTTCCCGAGCCGCACTATATATTGCCTTGCACTGCGTGCGCCGTCACACACCGAACCAATCTAGGTTTTGCCAATCTCGTGCCTTGCGCCGCCACCGTAGTCTACTCCATCCCGTGCGCCGGCGTGCACCGGCGAACGGGACAGTAGGTCTCCGGAACCACTTGTCCTTGTGATCCTGTACGGGAGAGGGCGAATAAGGTTTTTGGGAAGCGCCCCGCGCGACTGCTTTCAAGTTCTTCATCACGGCTCGACTTCCTGGACGATGTCCGGGTCCGCGGGCGACTCGTCTTCAACGTCGTTTCTTCGAGCTGCTACCGTTGCCGCTCAAGCTGCTGCCGTCGCTGCTCCAACGACTACTTCATCTACAATTGTTCGGTACGTTCGTCACGTTCCGATGGCTGTGTTCGTAGATGTCTTGCTGCTATTCATGTTAATTAATGCGTCTAGTATTTTCGAGATTAACATGTTAGTAGCTCTTGCGATCATGCTTTATATTCTGAAATTAATCATGAAAATTATGCCTAATAATCCAACATGAATTGGCGATGACTGTGTTTATTTGATCTCGTTGTTCGCGGCGAGTGGCCATTGCGGTCTTCAAAGCCTTGGTTGGTAATCGAGTGCGTTTGCAGGTGACCCAGTGTTTTGCTGCTTGTTCAGTGCATGTGTCAAGCTCCGGCAGCCGTCGAACAATCGGAATCGGAAGAAGACCAGTATGAGTTTCAGTGCATTTATATTTTGTACCGGTCATGTTGCTTCGAGTTGTATCTCTTTTGTACCAGCTGTTTTCCTTGACAAATAGTACTCCCTCCGTTCGTTGATGTAAGGTGTATAGTTTTTTGAAGAAAAATCCATAATAGAAGGTGTATTTGCTATTTATGGACAATTTGACCCATCAAAAAATGAGACCTAGTCTCAAAACAGGGATTAAACCGATTGTATTTATTTTGTCCATATTAAGAACTCATCTCTCGCGATTTTTTCCAAAAAAAAAATAAGTCCACTATATGCAAAATACTTATGTCTTAATATTCATTCAGAAAACTATACGCCATCCATTCAGAAACAGAGGGAGTATCATATATAAATATATAAGATGAGTTCTAGTGGTCTATTCTCACAAAAAAAAAGGTGCTTGAGGAGGAGAGGACGAGTACGGAGCCCAGTAGACAAGTGGCGTGGCCACACCCCCACATGGCAGCCGGTCCGGTTGCTGACTCCCACGAACGAGAGATTTGACGAGAGTTGTTCCGTTCCGCGGCGTTCTCGTCTCTCCACGTTTTCAACACCCGCTCTCGGAATCCTCCACGGAAACCCTACCGGCCGAAGCGAAGACTCCTCCCGAATACAAGTCTCTCTGCAGCTCTACCCCAGTTTCCGTTTCCACTCCACCCTAGCCTAGCTAGCCTCTAGCCATGGACGAAATCATGAAGGTGTTCGATCACACCGTCCGGGAGATGTAAGAACAGAGTACTTTCTTTCCTTTTTCTCGGTTTGGTTGGTTGTTTACCCGGCGCCATTCAATTTCGCCCCTTGTGCGCGCTGACCTCGGAATCCCCTTGCGCAGAAAGAGAGAGGTCAATCTCAGGGTGCTCCAGGTGCCGGAAATCGAGCAGAAGGTCTGATCCTCTTCTACTTCTGCCCATGTACATAATTTATTTAATTTGTGTCGTGCGGAGGAGGTCCATGGTGTACTCCGTGTTTACTACCGGCTTCCTGAAATTTCTAGGTTCTTGACGCGACCAGCGATGAGCCGTGGGGGCCTCACGGTTCCGACTTGGCGGAGATCGCCCGGGCCACCAGCAAATTGTGAGTGCACAAGCTCAACTTTTTATCTCTCTGTAAATTGGGGTATATATTGAGTTAAGTGCAGATTATTTGATCGATCCTCACCCTTCCCTTGTTTCCTCGTTCTGCTTGCAGTGGGGAATGCCAAATAATCTTGAATGCGTTGTCGCAACGATTGGGGAACACTGATGTGAATTGGCGTCACCTGTATAAGGTGACAATAGGCTCGAATTGGAAGTGTCCAGTGTTTATCTGAGTGAATTGTTTCTTAGTGACGGGTAGTTGTTTATTTCACTTTACAGGCATTGGCTGTGGTTGAGTACCTTCTGGCTAATGGCACTGAGCGCGCAGTCGACGGAATTATTGACAACAGCTCACAAATCGCGGTATGTGGCCTTGTGGCTCATTTTAGTATACAAATTTTTTCTATGAATTGTCTGATGCTGATTTTACTAGTAATATTTTACTTGGGAAGGTACTATAAACTTTATCATTGCCTGATGCTGATTTTACTTGGGAAGGTACTCACAAGATTCGAATTTGTGGAGCCTAATGGAAAAGATGTTGGGCTCAACGTGCGAAAGAAGGCGGAAACTGTTCTAGCAATTGTGGATGACAGGGAGAAGCTTCAACAGGTCAGGGAGAAGGCTGCTGCTACCAAGGACAAGTATGCTTTCGTGCATTCCGTAAACAAATCTCATGTCTTTGCTTTTACATTTGATGTTTAGCTATATACATGGATCATATGTTTAGGTACTTGGGTTTATCATCAACTGGAATATCATACAAATCAAGAACAGCATCATTTGGCAATGGAAGCTACTCCTCTGGTAGTCGATATGGGAGCACAGGTGGTTCAAGGGAAACTGCCTCATTCAGGGATAGCTACGCTGGTACAGAAAGGAGCAAGAGCAATAAAGACGCAATGTCAACTTACAGAAGCACTAGGCACAGGTCAAAAGAAACTACAAATAGAGAAAATAGCTCTAAATTGGCAAAAGGAGGCTCCAAATCGTCGTCGAATCCACGCGCCACATCTGGAGTTCCAAGCTCGGAGAAAGGAAAGAATGAGGATGACGGCGACGACTTCAATCCACGAGGATCTTCCACATCTGGTCAGTATTTCCTTACTATATCTCTAACAATTTGCTAGATTATATGATCTCGGTAGCCATTGTTATACACTTCGTTTAACATGTTAAGCACTTACTATGGTGGCCTCACTATCATTCTGCTTACCGGACCAGCTAGGTAAGAGCCAAAGTTCTTCTTTGGATTTTATTTTGTTTGCATAGTCACCATAGTGTTGCTGGTTATTTTTCGTACTTAGCTGTATCAGGCATACCCACCATAGTGTTGATTGTAGTCGCAAAGTTCTTTTATGTATTTTCTTTTATTTGACCTACTCACCTTAGTGTTGTCGGCTATTTTCTCATTGAGCTTTTATGTTTGGAATGCAGCTGGACCAGCTAATGTTAACTCTAATAATTTGGATCTCTTTGGGCCAAGCTTAATGGATGACCTTATTGACACCGCTCCATCTACTTCAAAATCATTCCTTAATGGTGGCAGTGCTGCTGTGCCAGAAATTGATTTATTTGCGGACGCAGGTTTCCAGTCAGCTAATACTCCACTGGAGGCAGCAACAGTAAGTGGTTCTCACACTCAATTATTTTTCCTGACCTTCAAAAATTATCCTGATCTAGCAGTATATTCTTAGCTTAAGTTATCTTCCATCTCTTGCAGTTGTTTGTGAAAAGATATGCATAAATATGATATATTAATGTCATTAAAAATGATATAATAGCTTCTTATAATAAGAGAATGCTACAATTCTGATGATTCGTGATCTAGGCATAGAATGGACTGTATAGTTGACACTCACACTTGATTTGTTCTATAAACACTTGGTAAATTTCTAGGTGTTCATCATTATATATAGTTTTTAATTTCTATGCATAGAATGGACTGTACAGTTGACACCCACACTTCATTTGTTCTACAAACACTTGGTAAATTTCTAGGTGTTCATAATTATATATAGTTTTTAACTCATTATCTCTATTCAAATGTCCTTGCAGGACAAGATTGATCTATTTGCTGGTAGGTCATCGTTTGGTGGCTCGGGTACTGCAGGCACGGAGTTCTCAGTATGTAGTACTCCAAAAGAACATCCAGAGCAAATAAGTTCTTCCCCTGCACATCCTTCTGCCTCTGCTTTTGATCCCTTCCAGTCGTCCTTTGCCACATTATTTCCTTCAGACACAGAGTTCTCAGCGCATGACACCCCAAGCAAATCTTCACAAGGAAAGATTTACGTGCCTCAAAATTTAAGTAAAACAGCATTCGACCCTTTTGCTGCAATTCCGCCGAACAGTTCCCATGGATCAGACTCTTTTGGTGCATTCTCTTCGAGTACAGGATCAGCAATTAATGAGCAAACACATGATTCTCCTGTGACCAGCAAGAGTTCTGATTTTAGTCCTTTGGAGGAGCTGAATTTTGGTGCCTTTGGGTCAAATGAATCACACGCAGCAAGTGCCACCGAATCAACGAACAAGTCACTCGCAAGGCTAAAGCAGGCCTCGATGGCATCAATACCAGCTGTAAAGAAAGAGACATTTCAGGTCAAATCTGGCATATGGGCTGACTCTTTGAGCCGTGGGTTGATTGATTTGAACATCACTGCCCGTAAGTATCTTCATGATGATCTATTTGTCCTTTTCATTTTTTTTTTCACAGCGCATGGTTGCCCTTACCTCAAATTTCCGCGTCTCTTTTACAATAGTATTAAAAATACCATAACATTAATACTGGCCGCAAGTTTGTACTCCCTCCGTTCCAAATTATAAGATGTTTTAGAAATTCGAGTGTGGACTATATACGGACTAAAATGAGTGAAGCTACACACTAAAATGAGTCTAGATACATGTGAATATGTAAAAAGCTAAAACATCTTATAATTCGGAACCGAGGGAGTACATGCTAAACATGAGTTGTACTTCCCGTTACCCACAACCCTTGATTAGTTTAGCCTGTTATATAGAAAAACAATGTAATATAGTTCGAGACAAAAAGATGTGTGCCTTTGGCTTTCACTACATCATGCAGGAAGGGGGCCTACTGGAATCATGTGCTAAATATTGTAGATGTGAAAAGGAATGTGTTCTTGATTGTAGCTTATGATTGCTCTGCTGTTGCTACGGGCAGCGAAGAAGGTTGATCTTTCAGGTGTTGGGGTCGTTGGGAGGCTGAGCAACGGTTCTGAGGAGAAAAGCCCTGTTCCATGGTACATGGAGGCGGCAACGCGCACCTGATCTGAACTTGTCAGGCCTGGTTTTCTACCATCGACAGGATCAGCTTCAGCTGGTGGAACCGGCTTTTTCCAGCAGCAGCATTTGGGAAAGTGGAGTCTTCTGATCCATGGTTCCTGCAATATCGGATATGTTGTGTACCTACGGTTTTGCACCAGCACATGTTCTAATATGCGAACACTCGGTCCTATGCGATGATCGGTATAATTTTGTATTATATATTACCAAGTAAATGTACATTGTGCGAGTGAGTGGATAAAATGACGTGATTATTTCAATCGTATTGCTCGAAAGAAAATTATTTGAATCGTGCAATTCTCACGCTTTTTTTTTTCTTTTAAGATGAAGGCTCAGTTTGTTGATTGCGAAGAAACTGGTTTGTCATTCTCTGCAACTTGGGGTTGCTGGAGGAGCGTCCGGCCAGTAACTCTTACTAGTTCTGACCTGGGCGTGCTAAATGTTTCACTCTCTCTTTTCTGGTCGTTGTGGGAGTGAGTATTGTGTGTTCTGGCTTCTATAGCCTTTTGGAAATTGGTGTTGTACAGTTTTTTCCTACAACCTAATATATTTCCCATCGTTAAGAAAGGAGTAAATTTTTTTTGTATTTTTAATTTTTATACTCCCTCCGATTGGGAAGATTCCATGATTATAAGTGTAAAAACTCGATGAAGCGTTTGTACTCGATAGCACATATCGAGCCGCGTGGTTTGTATTTATATCGGGAGGATGCTATGCGGCATCGAGCGTACAGGAGAAGGAGAAGGAGATCGCCCGAGTCCCTGTAGGTATCGTACAGAACACGAACTCAGCGATAGGACTCGGGTTCAGATAAACCTGACGCTAACTATTTCTAACACCCTCCCTTAATCACAACTGTGACAAGTTGAGATTATGCTTGAACTCCTCAAAGGTGCGGACTGGAAGTGGTTTTGTGAAACCATCAACAACTTGATCCTTTGAAGGAACAAAACGAATCTCCAACTGTTTGTTGAAAACTTTCTCTCTAACAAAATGAAAATCTATCTCAATATGCTTGGTGTTAGAGATATATTTGTATATTGTAGTTTCCCTATTAGATAGGGGGCTCTCTGCATATTTACACCTGTACATGTACTATATATTGTGGCCTTTGGCCCCCGTGGAATACAAGTCGTTTATTCCTAACATGGTATCAGAGCGGGTTTAGGGTTCCGCACGCGCGACTCGTGCGATTTTTCTTTTTTCTCCCGAGTGCCCATCGTCCCGCCCGCGTCGGCTGTCTCCAGGTCTCCGGCCGCCGCCTCTTCTCTGTCCGTGGCTGCAGCCGTCCGTCGCTACCTGGTCAGGCCGCCGCCGTCCGCCTCAGATCGGGCGCAGCCATCCAATCGAGCAAGCAGCCGCAGCTCGATTCGTCTCCGTTCGCTCGGTTCGTCTCTGCTTGCTCGTGGCAGATCGAGCTGCCGCGCCGTCCGTCAGCTGATCGGCTGATCAGCGCTCTGCGTCCGTCAACTGATCAGCGCTCTGCGTCCGTCAAACTGATCGGCTGGGCCTCCGCTGCCCGTTCCCTGTGGCTGCGTCCGTCAGCTGCCTCGTGCGGCCGTCCTCGTCAGATCGCTGCTCGTCCGCGTCTCTGCGTCAGGGCTGCAGTTGTTCCACGAGCGAGAGCTCGATCTAATCTCGTGAGCGTTGACCGATCTGTGCTGGAAAAAAAAAGGTCAAAAAAAAAAAGTCTGCATCCTCTGGCTATGTTGCGATTCCTCGCTGCTCCGTGATTTTTGATGGCACGAATTATCCTGATTTTGCTGCCTTTATGCGCATTCATATGCGTGGTCTTCGTCTCTGGGGTGTGCTTTCCGGTGAGGTCTCCTGTCCGCCGTGCCCCATTGCTCCTACTGCTCCTATTCCGCCGACGCCACCAGTCCTTGCTGCCGATGCTACTCAGGCTGCAAAGGATGCAGCTAAGAGTGCGGATGATGTCGCCATGGCTGCGTATGACCGGAAGGTCAAGGAGCATTCTGACGCCCTTGAGACCTATCGGCTGGATCTGACTGCTTACACCCAGTGGATTGATGATGATGCTCGTGCTGCGGCTGTTCTCACCGCCAGTGTTCTACCGCAGTTTGCCTCTGAGTTTTATGGGCCTCAGTACTGTCGCTGACATGTGGGCTCACCTTCGTCAGCGTCATCAGCCGTCCGGGGATGCTCTCTATTTGTCTGTGGTTCGTCAGGAGCATGATCTTCAGCAGGGTGACTCTACCATTGATCAGTTCTACACGCAGAGCGCTGCTATCTGGCGTCAGCTCGACTCTCTTCGCACTGCTGTGTGTGGTGCCTGCCCGTGTTGTCAGACTGTGCGTTCCGACTTGGAGTTTCAGCGCGTATATGAGTTCTTGTCTCGGCTCCGCAAGGAGTTCGCGCCCCGACGTGCTCAGCTACTTGCTCGTGGTCGTGTCCCCATCTCGGAGGTGCTGTCTGAGCTTCGTGCTGAGGAGACTCGTCTATGTGGCATTGGGTTGCTTGAGGTTCCTTCTGTGCTTGCTGCCCATGGTCCTCCTTCGTCGCCTGCTTCATCGACTCCTTCGCGGTCCACTGCTCCGCCACTTTTACCCACTCCTCAGGGTCAGGGCCCGGGTCGTGGCCAGGGTCGTGGTGCTCGTCCACGCCCTCACTGCACCTACTGTGATCTGCCTGGCCACACCGAGTCTCGTTGCTACACGAGGGAGCGTGATCTGCGTAAGCAGAAGGTGTCTGCTTCTCCCGGGACTCGTGCTTTTTCTGGCTCGTCAGGGTCTTCTCCAGCCGGCTTCACCGACCAGGACATTATGTGGCTCAAGCGGAAGCTCGCCGCTTCAGGTTCTTCTTCGACGGGTACTGCTGGCTCTGTGACTGATTCTTCTGGCACTGCGCGACCACCATCTTCTACACAGTCAGGTACATCCTCGTGGGTTCTGGATTCTGGACCTTCTTTTCATATGACTTCTGATTCTTCCAGTCTGTCCTCTCTTCGACCTCTTGATTCTCATCTTAGTGTTCTTACTGCTGATGGTACTTCTCTCTCTGTTTCTAGTCGAGGCACTCTTTCTACTTCTTCCTTTTTTGTCCCTGATATTTCTCATGTTCCTCGTCTTACCATGAACTTGTTTTCTGCCGGTCAGCTTACTGATTCTGGTTGTCGCGTCATTCTGGACGCCGATTCTTGTTCTGTTCAGGATCGTTGCACGCAGGTTTTGGTTGGAGCTGGCCCTTGCCGCCGTGATTCTCAGGGGCTTTGGGATATAGACTGGCTTCGTGTTCCTTCCGCTGCTACCTCGCCTGCCAGTTCTCCTGCCATCGTCGCCTCTGTCACCGGCTCTTTCAACAGTGGCATCATCGTCTTGGTCATCTTTGTGGTTCTCGTCTGTCGACATTAGTTCATCGTGGTCTTCTGGGACCTGTCTCAGGAGATGTTTCTTTACAGTGTCAGGGTTGTAGGCTAGGAAAACAGATTCAGTTACCCTATCCTACTAGTGCGTCTGTATCTCAGCGTCCTTTCGACTTAGTTCACTCTGATGTTTGGGGTCCGGCTCCTTTCGCTTCGAAAGGGGGCCATCGATATATATCATATTTATAGATGATTTTTCTCGTTACACTTGGCTGTATTTTATGTCTTCTCGTACTAAGGTTCTCTCCATATATAAGCGTTTTGCCGCCATGGTTCATACTCAGTTCTCTACGCCTATTCGTGTATTTCGTGCTGACTCTGCTGGTGAGTATATCTCCAAGCATTTGCGCGGTGTCCTTGCTGAGCAGGGCACTCTCGCTCAGTTCTCATGTCCCGGTGCGCATGCTCAAAATGGCGTGGCTGAGCGTAAGCATCGCCATCTTCTTGAGACTGCTCGTGCGATGATGATCGCTTCTTCTCTTCCGCCCCATTTCTGGGCTGAGGCCGTTTCTACCTCGGCCTATCTGATTAATATACAGCCTTCTGCCGCCCTTCAGGGTGCCATTCCTCTCGAGAGACTCTACGATCGTTCTCCTGACTATTCTATACTTCGTTTGTTTGGTTGCGTTTGCTATGTTCTTCTTGCTCCTCGTGAACGCACGAACTAACCGCTCAGTCTGTTGAGTGTGTTTTTCTCGGATATAGTGGTGAGCATAAGGGCTACCGTTGTTGGGATCCTGTGGCTCGCCGGATGCGTATTTCCCGGGATGTGACGTTTGACGAGTCTCGTCCTTACTATCCGCGCTCAACCTCCTCGACCTCTACTGTGGAGGATCTATCTTTTTTTACTTTTCCTGATTCTCCTCCCGATATCCCTCATATTTCTTCTTCTCCCTCTGATCCGGTGCCCTCTACTTCGATGCCTTCTTCTCCTTCTTCGTCGATGCCTTCTTCTCCTCCTTCGTCGCCGCCTTCTTCACCCTCCCCGTCCCCGTCTCCGCCTCCGTCTTCTTCTGTTGATCCTTCTCATCCTACTTTTCCTTTCTATTATACTCGCCGTCCACGTGTTGTGACCGAGTCATCTGATGCACCCTCTACGTCCGGTGCACCGTCTCAGCCAACTTATTATCTTCGTTCTCGGCCCTGTCCTTCACCTGATTTCTATAATCCCGCTACCTACAGTGTTTCGGTTGTCCCGGAGCCGACTACGTATCGTGATGATGTTGTTCATCCTGAATGGCAGCTTGCCATGGCTGAGGAGATTGATGCGCTTGAGCGCACTGGTATGTGGGAGATCGTCCCTCTTCCTCCTCGTGTTCGTCCTATCACCTGTAAGTGGGTCTATAAGGTTAAGACACGCTCTGATGGGACTCTTGAGCGTTACAAAGCTCGTCTGGTCACTCGTGGCTTTCAGCAGGAGCATGGCCGTGATTATGATGAGACTTTTGCTCCAGTGGCTCACATGACCACTGTTCGGACTCTTCTTGCCGTGGCCTCTGTTCGCCATTGGTCTGTGTCTCAGCTTGATGTTAAGAATGCCTTTCTTAATGGTGAGTTGCGTGAGGAGGTTTATATGCAACCACCACCTGGGTATTCGGTTACAGATGGCATGGTCTGCCGTCTTCGTCGCTCTCTCTATGGCCTTAAGCAAGCCCCTCGTGCATGGTTTGAGCGCTTTGCTTCTGTGGTCACAGCTGCTGGTTTCTCTCCCAGTGCTCATGATCCTGCGTTATTTGTTCACTGTTCTCCTCGTGGTCGCACTCTTCTTCTTCTTTATGTTGATGACATGATCATCACTGGTGACGACCCTGAGTATATTGCCTTTGTCAAGGCACGTCTGAGTGAGCAGTTTCTTATGTCGGATCTTGGTCCGCTTCGTTACTTTCTTGGGATTGAGGTTTCGTCCACCGCTGATGGTTTCTTTATATCCCAAGAACGGTATATTCATGATCTTCTTTCTCGTGCCGCTCTTACTGATGAGCGTACTGCTGAGACTCCCATGGAGCTCAATATTTCTCTCCGTGCGTCTGATGGCGATCCTCTCTCTGATCCGACTCGTTATCGACATCTTGTCGGGAGTCTTGTCTATCTGGCTGTTACTCGCCCTGATATTTCTTATCCTGTTCATATTCTGAGTCAGTTTGTTTCTGCTCCCACTTCGGTTCATTATAGTCACCTTCTTCGTGTTCTACGCTATCTTCGTGGAACGATTTCTCTTTGTCTCTTCTTTCCTCGTTCCAGCTCGTTACATCTTCAGTCCTACTCCGATGCTACTTGGGCTAGTGATCCTTTGGATCGCCGCTCACTTTCTGCTTACTGTGTTTTTCTTGGTGGTTCTCTCATTGCCTGGAAGACAAAGAAGCAGACCGCAGTTTCCCGTTCGAGTGCAGAAGCTGAGTTGCGAGCTATGGCTCTTTTGACTGCTGAGGTGACTTGGTTACGGTGGTTACTTGCAGATTTTGGTGTCTCTGTTACGACACCCACGACTCTATTGTCAGACAGTACAGGTGCTATTAGCATTGCACGTGACCCGGTGAAGCATGAGCTTACTAAGCATATTGGCGTTGATGCTTCTTTCGTCCGTGCTAGTGTGCAGGATCAGATTATTGCGCTCCAGTATGTGCCTTCAGAGTTACAGTTGGCGGATTTTTTCACGAAGTCCCAGACTAGAGCACAGCATAGCTTTTTTCTCTCCAAACTCAGTGTTGTCGATCCACCATGAGTTTGAGGGGGGGGGGGTGTTAGAGATATATTTGTATATTGTAGTTTCCCTATTAGATAGGGGGCTCCCTGCATATTTACACCTGTACATGTACTATTATTGTGGCCTTTGGCCCCCGTGGAATACAAGTCGTTTATTCCTAACACTTGGCTCTTGCATGGAACACCGGGTTTGCAGATAAATATGTCGCACCCAAATTATCACACCACAAACAAGGTGGCTGAGTCAATTTAACTCCAAGTTCAGCAAGCAAAGACCGCACCCATATTATTCCAGTTGTGGCATTGGCAAGTGACTTATACTCTGCTTCTGTACTTGATCGTGAAACTGTGGCTTGTTTCTTTGCACTCCAAGAAATAAGATTCGGACCAAAGAAAACAACAAAGCCTCCGGTAGAACGACGATCATCTAATGAAAGATCGAGATGTCGCCTAGAGGGGGGGGGTGAATAGGCGTTTTAAAAATCTATTACGGATTTGGCTTGAATGAATGCGGAAATAAACTACCGTTTAGTTTTCAAACAAAAATCCTAAATATGCTAGGCTCAACTAAGTGCACCAACAACTTAAGCTAAGCAAGATGAGCACAAGAGATATATCACAAGTGATAAACAAGATATATATAACTTCAAGCATGAAGGCTATCACAAGGAAGTAAACTCGGGTATAGAAATAACCGAACCACGTGGAGACGAAGATGTATCCCGATGTTCCCTTCCACGAAGAAAGGTAGTCACCGTTGGAGAGGTGCGGGATACCACGAAGGACACCCGTATGCCACGAAGGCTCACCTTCTTCTCCAAGCCCCCACACGAAGCAAGGGCCTTTTCCTTACGGTTAGCTTTTCCTCCACTCCGGAGATGGCAAGCTCCACAACCACTTCACAATCCTCACGAAGGAGAAGACCCGGGCCTCTTCACAATCTTCCACGAAGAGGTCACCGCGGTCACAAACCACCAAACCATCTAGAAGGTCACCCTCCAAGAGTAACAAGCACTCGGGCTCTCACTCGAACTAATCGAACCGGAGAGCTCAAAACTATCCAACAAATGCAAAGCAAGAACACAAGAGGTGCTCAAATCCTTCTCTCTCGAATTCCACCAAAGCAACAAGTGCTAGAGACGAATAGGAGAGGAAGAACAATGGAGGAGGTCAACCAATGACTCCAAGATCTAAATCCAAAGGGGTTTCCCTCACTTAGAGGAGGATTTGATTGGTGGACTTGTGGATCTAGATCCCCTCTCTTTTTTCCCTCAAAAAGATGCAAGAATCATAGGAGGGATGGAGAGGAAGCAAGCTTTCTTCAAGGTCAACAATGGAGGTGAGAGAGTGTAAAAAAGCTAGGAAAACCGTTGGGGAAGAAGGCCTATATATAGGGAAAGAAGAAATCTTCCCGTTACACAGTTTTCGCACTTTCCGGTATCAGATCCGGAACAGTCCGGAATTCATACCGGACTAAAAAAGAGCTACTGGACTCACCCAGAATCGCCCGGTCTATACCCGGAAATCATTCCGGATTATTCCGGTACCAGACCCGGAAAATTCCGGATCTGAATCCGGATTCCAAAAACAGGAAAACCAGTTATACGGAAAACGCGATATCTTTTGCATACGGAATCCATTTTTTATGAACTTGGGCTTGTTTTGAAGATAACAACAAGCTCTTGCACCTCATGTAGAGAAACATCAAATAAAACCAAAGTAGGATAAAACCACAAGGGGATAGGTTTAACCTCTCTATAAATGAAGAACCGGCAAAACCTCCAACACCAAAAACGCAATAAGTTTTTCATACGAAATCCGTTTTTGGTAAAGTTAAGCTTGTCATGAAGATGAAAACAAGTTCTAAAACCTCAACCAAAGAAAAGCCAAATAATAATCAAGAAAGATGGTGTAAAAATGCAAAGGTTTGAGCTCTCTACGAACGATGTGAACAAGTTACTAACCCGAGAACCCCCCCCCCCCCCTTGATAGCACGGCTATCAAACCTATAACCCGGTCTCACAACAACCACCTTGAGACCGGCAAAATAGAAAACCTCTCAAGGTTATACCTTTGCCTCGCGCATTCCACTTGAGTTAGATGATGACGATCATGCCCGCCTCAAGATGGAACATCTTTCTTGATTTCATTTGCTTGGGGAAGACTTGCAAATTGCTCCCACATACTCCGATGGGAAAGCCTCATTTAGGAATATCTTCACATGTCCATTACACCAAAATGGACAGCAAGATTCAAGCATGTGATCTTCGAGATGCTCATCTTGAACTTGCACTTCTCAAGCTTGATGACGATCAACACTTGATGTCAATCTCTCATGGGCTACACAAAACTTGCTTTTGATGCAAGCCCATGGAAAGATACCTAACCACATATAGAAACACGAAACACATATATCATGGGTTAGTTCACAAAGCACAACTGACAATTGCTTACCGTACCACAAGATCACTTGATCTCACTTGCTACACTATATATGCTTTGTGAGTTGATCAACTTGAATCCAATCTTTATACTTTGTCTTGATCAACCTCGTATTTTTTCTTCTAACTTCATTATTATGGTGACTTGAACATAAACATGAATGCTCAAACAATCTTCATTCTCCAAGACACACTTGCCAAAGGCTCAACTCTCACATGACCATTCTTCGGATCACACCTTGAAAATCATTTTGGCCATCACTTAATCTTCTTCATGCTCTATCACAATATCTTGAGATACACAAAGAATTCTTCACTTGATTGCATGCTCAAGGCCTTGGTCAACTAGGGGTAAGCACATGAGTCCATAACCTCGACTTAGAGCCATATGTTGAATTCTTCTCTTGCAATCAAACACTCAAGATCTTTATTCTTCATGGCTTAACACATAAGCTAGAGCATGACTTATTTGAGTTCCACACAAAAACTCCATCATCATTGCTTCTTCTTGATCATATCATATTCATCTCTTCACACCGATGATCTTGATGCCAATAATCAAACTATATCTTTATCTTCATGGCATCCAACCTTGAATCCAACGTATGGATTTCATATCATTACCTATGAAAAAACCCTTCAAATATAACTCAATGAAACCATTAATCCATAGGGATTGTCATTAATTACCAAAACCACACATGGGGGCTCCATGCACTTTCATCTAAGCAGCCTGCCCAGTCAGCATATGAAAAGGCACTAAGTAATGTTGAACTCGACTTTTGAAAACTGAGACCAACATTTGGAGTATGCTTGATATATCTCATGATATGCTTGCAGCTGTCCAGTGCAAGGTAGTAGGAGCATGCAGATACTGGCATATTTTATTAACTGCATATGAAATATCTGGCCGTGTCAGTGTAAGATACGGTAACACACCAACCATGCTTCTATATTTAGTACTGTCCTCTTCTCCCAATAAATCTCCTTTATGCGTTGTAATATTCTCTGAAAACGACAGGGGTGTAGGTGAGGCCTTGCAATCCTTCATCCCAACACGATCAAGCACCTCTTGAGCATACTTTGCTTGAGTTAACACAAGGCTATATTGAACTTTCTTGACTTCGATTCCAAAAAGAAATGAAGGTCACCTAGATCTTTTAGAGCAAATTCTTTACTCAAATCTGTAAGCAAGGCATCGGTGGCAGCTTTGGAAGAGCTAACAACTATGATATCATCAACATATATGAGCATAAAAAATGTGATATTGGACTTGTGATTTCTAACAATAAGTTCATAACCTCCGATCGGAAATGATTGACACTGATTTGTGTATATACGGATATATCTAGACATATTTTAATGTGCAGATACATCGGTATTTTGATAAATTTATGTTAACCATTTCCAATCGGCGGGAATAATATAAAGACAAAGACAACAAAGATAAACAAGAGAAATCCATATATCTTATAAAGAAAAATCACACTAATGATAGTCTTCTCTATATCCAACATATCGACGTCATTTTAGCCATACATTCGTCCATGTCATCCCATTAAAATTAATTAATAATAGCTTATCTAAGATCATGCACTTTTCAACCAACCAATGGTTCAGCCACAAATTTGTATCCATCAAATATACAGTCATTTCACGTCAACTAAACTTAGTCTATCGACTACAATTTTTGTGACCAATCGAATTTTGCATGCTCCCGCAGAGAATTTCACGCATAACGGCAAAAATGTTATACCCTTTCGTTTACAAAATAGAGTTCCTAAGAGCATCTCCACTCGCGGCGCCCAAAGGCGCTCCGGACAGGCCATTTGGACGCCGTCCGGACTAGTCGTTGGCTTTGGGCGCCGGTGCTCCCCACTCGCGGCGCCCAAATATTACTCAAATACGAAATTTTGATACGAAAGTGCATACATTTCATTGAAAATTCGTTGAAAACTAACATAATTCATTCAAATTTAAATCTAGACCTAGATCTAGTACGTAGGGTGGCACGCCGGGCACTGGCAGTTGGGGCAGGAGCCGGCCCTTGCGGCGGCGAGCACAGGACCCCGGCGGCAGGCGGAGCAGAGGCAGTAGAGGTAGCCGGTGGTCACGGACGGCGGCGCAGGAGGCTGGGCGCCGGTGGAGGCTATGTCTGCCTCAATGGCGAGCTGCATGTGGCCGGGATCCCACTCCGGCGTAGGCGGCCAGTCCTCGATGCCATCATCATCACCATCAACCTTCTCTGCCTCTTGTTGAGGTTGCGGCGGAGGAGGTTGCACAAGGCCTTGTTCTGATCTTGCGCGACGAGCCTGCTCCGCCGCCTCGTAGCGAACCCTCTCCCTTTCCATGTCGGTCGCGAAGTTCTCGTCGGAGGTGTTGGTGAGGACGTCGACGTCGGAGTCGAACCAGCTCGCATGCGGCTCGCGGGCGATGAAGGAGTTGCGGCGGTAGGCGTGCTCTAAACGTCCCAGTACGCCGAGTTCGGCTCGTACCTCACGTCGTCGCGCAGCTCCGGCGGCATGGTCTGCTGGCACATGGCGATGTAGTCGAGGCGTGATGACGTGAAACACACGTTCGTTGGGAGACCCCAAGAGGAAGGTATGATGTAGTCAGCAGCAAGTTTTTCCTCAGAAAGAAACCAAGGTTATCGAACCAGTAGGAGCAGCAACTCTTCAGAAGGTTGTCAACGGCGCCAGAAAAATAGCTGTCGCAGGGAGTCTGGACTGTTGACGTGGAATCTGCACACAACACAATCAAACTACTTTGCCCCAACGAAACAGTGAGGTTGTCAATCTCACTGGCTTGCTGAAAACAAAGGATTAAACGTATGGTGTGGAAAATGAGTATTAAATTGCAGAGAATGAAAAAGGAACAGTTTGCAGTTTGTGGTTGTTTAATCAGTATAAAAGAATGGATCGGGGTCCACAGTTCACTAGTGGTGTCTCTCCATAAAAGATAACTAACATGTTGGGTGAACAAATTACAGCTGGGCAATTGACGAATAGTGAGCGCATGACAATGCATATACATGACATGTTGACTACTATGATATTTAATTGGGCATTACGACATAATACATAGACCGTTATCCAACAGCATCTATGACTAATAATCCACCGCCGGGTTGTCATCCGAGTCCCCCGTTGGTATTAAGTTGCAAGCAACGGATAATTGTATTAAGTAAAGTGCGTAATGTAAACAAACACATATGCCCGTGGACATAGCATCGTTAGGTTATCCCTAGTGGCAACAGCACATTCACAACCTTAGAACTTTCTGTCACTGTCCCAGGTTAAACGGAGAAATGAACCCACTATCTAGCATAAATACTCTCTCTTGGAGTTACAAACATCTACTTGGCCAAAGCATCTACGAGTAACGGAAAGCATGCAAGATCTTAAATAACATATGAGATAGATTGATAATCAACTTGACATAATATTCAATATTCATCGGATCCCAGCAAACACAACATGTAGCATTACAATAATATGATCTTGATCATGTAGGGCAGCTCACAAGATCTAAACATGATGGCACAAAGTGGAGAGACAACCATCTAGCTACTGCTATGAACCCGTAGTCCAAGGATGAACTACTCACGCATCACTCCGGAGGCAGGCATGGCGATGTAGAAGCCTCCGGTGACGATTCCCCTCTCCGGCAGGGTGCCGGGAAGAGGTTCTGAACCCTCCCGAGCTAGGGTTGACGACGGCGGCGTCTCTGGATCTTTTCGTGGATATTTGCTCAGGTACTTAGGGTTTTCGCGTCGGGGCGAATAAGTAGGCGAAAGGGCGGCGGCTGCGGACCCCGAGGGGCCCACACCACCCTAGGGCGCGGCAGAGGGGGGGGCCGTGCCCTAGGTGCGTGTGGCCTCCTGGTGGCCCTCCTCTGCTGCTCTTTCGCTCCGTCAGGCGTGTTCTGGAAAAATAGGGACCCCGTGTAGTTTCGTCCAATTCCGAGAATATTTCCAGACTAGCTTTTCTGGAATACAAAAACAGCAGAAAACAGGAACTGGCACTTCGGCATCTTGTTAATAGGTTAGTCCAAAAAAATGTATAAAAGTGATATAAAGTAGATGCAAAACATGTAGCAATTGGTATAAAACAGGCATGGAACATCAAAAATTATAGATACGTTTGAGACGTATCAGCATCCCCAAGCTTAGTTCCTACTCGTCCTCGAGTAGGTAAACGATAAAAACAAAATAATTTTTGAGGTGACATGCTACTATCATAATCTTGATCATATAATATTGCAAGGCACATATAAATGAATGAAGTGATCCAAGTCAATGGTCTATAATTTGCTATCAAATAGATAATGAGTAAACAATGAATCACACAAGCTAAATGTTTTCATGAATAGTACTTTTGAGACAAGCATCAAACAGTTTTGCATAAGTGTTAACTCATAAAGCAATAGTTTCTAACAAAAGGTATTTAATCAACACAAAGGAATAATTTAGTTTCAGCATTTGCTTCAACTTTCAACATATTTATCTCATGGATATTGTCAACACAAAGTAGTATAACAAGTCCAATACATTGCATATAACGCATGTTGTAACAAAGTTGACACTAGTGTTTACTTGTGGAAGACAGAAAGAATAGGAAAACTGACTCAACATAAAAGTAAAAGAAAGGCCCTTCGCAGAGGGAAGCAGGGATTAAATCATGTGCTAGAGCTTTTAAGTTTTTGAAAGCATATAGAGATTGCATAAAATATTTGATACTCCTCCCAGCAAGGCAGATCATCCCTCTTTCTCTTTGGTTTACACACATTCAGGTATTTCACTGTTTGTCATTGCTTACTGATGAATCAGGGCAAAAGTGTGAAGAGAATTAATTGGTTAAAGTTGTAATTAATTGGGACTGGGCACCCCGTTGCCAGCTCTTTTTGCAAGTTATTGGATAAGCGGATGTATATGCCACTAGTCCAGGTGTAAAAGTCCACTCGACAAATAGAATAAAGAATAACCACACTAATTCCTCATGAGCTAGTAAACATTGACACAAAAAGGGAATAATAACATTTTGAATAATTTAAAGGTAGCACATGAAAAATTTACTTGGAGTGGCAAGGAAATACCACATATAGGTAGTTATGGTGGACACAAATGGCATGGATTTTGGCTCAAGGATTTGGATGCACGAGAAGCATTCCCTCTCAGTACAGAGTTTAGGCTAGCAAGGTTATGTAAGCAAACAAGAATATCAACCCGTACACCAAGTTTTATATGACAAACATATTGCAAACGTTATAAGACTTCATACCGTCTTCCTTGTTAACCAAACCCTGTTATTAGAAAATATCTAGACCTTAGAGGTACCACCGATGCAAACCAAATTTTCAACAAGCTTTACGGTAGTTCTTCACTAATAGGCTTAACTCATGTGATGCACAATTTAATCATGATCTACTTGTTAACTCAAAACAATTGACAAGCATCAAGTTATCCATTTTAGTGATCTACAAGATTAAGCAAGTTTTTCCTTATACCAATTACCACATGCAACATTTTCTGAACCAACCAAACACCAATCAATTTATTTCATCAACTCTCCAAACAAATATAAGTGAAGCAAGAGAGTACTTTCTACAAAAGAAAGCTAATAGCTCTGACAAGAGATACATGAAAACAAGAGCTAAAAGCTGAACAGCGCTAGATATGAATACTCAACAAATATAAGTGAAGAATAGGAGTATTCTCATGAAAAAGCGGAGCGTGTCTCTCTCCCAATCAAGAATGCTAGGGTCCAGTCAAGCTTTATTGAAAATAAAATGCAATACTGAAAATAAAAGCACACAGACGCTCCAAGAAAAGCACATATGATGTGAAAGAATTAAAATATAGTTTCACTAGAGATGACCTGATAATTTTGACGATGAAGAAGGGGATGCCTTGGGCATCCCCAAGCTTAGACGCTTGAGTCTTCTTGAAATATGCTGGGGAGATCCATGGGAGCCTCCCCAAGCTTAAGCTCTTCACTCTTCTTGATCCTATTATATCATCCTTCTCTCTTGACCCTTGAAAACTTCCGTCACACCAAACTCAAAGTAGATCTCATTAGAGGGTTAGTGCATAATCAAAAATTCACATGTTCTATAAAGACGCAATATGATTTGTTACTTTAAACATTAGCTACAGCCACTGATGTTATGTGAAGCTCTTCCACCCAAAAAAGAATTTCACTCAACACTAGTAAAAGAGAGAATGCAAAAATAAAAAGGCATAATCTGTCTAAAACAGAACAGTCCGCAAAGACGAATTTTTTCGAGGCACTTACGACGCTCAGATCGAGAAACTCTGAACTAATGAAAGTTTCAGACATTCATAAAGATTACGCACAAAAATTTCAGATTTAATTAACAATCTGGTGATTTTAGGAATTTCGTACAGTGAACAGCAAAAATCTGTTTCTGCGCAGCAATCAAAATTAAGCATCATCTTACATTAGAGGCTACTCTTGGCACAACAATGCGAGAAAATAAAGATACAAAGGAGTTGCTACAGAAGTAAACAACTCCTTGACTCAATAAAAGAAAAATTGCAGAAAAATAAAATGGGTTGCCTCCCATAAGCGCTTTTCTTTAACGCCTTTTAGCTAGGCACAAAGCATGCATCAAGTATTACCAAGTGAAGAAGCATCAACATTGTAATTTGTTCGAACAATAGAATCATAAGGTGGCTTAATCTTCTTCCTAGGAAAGTGTTCCATACCTTTCTTGAGAGGAAATTGATATTTTATATTCCCTTCTTTCATATCAATAATAGCACCTACAGTCCTAAGAAAAGGTCTTCCCAGCACAATAGGGCATGATGGATTGCACTCAATATCCAAGACAATAAAATCAACGGGGACATAATTGTTGTTAACCATGATAAGAACATCATCAATTCTTCCCAAAGGTTTTTTAATAGTAGAATCAACAAGGTGAACATCCAAGTAACAATTTTCCAAAGGTGCTAAATCAAGCATATCATATAATCTTTTAGGCATAACAGAAATACTAGCACCAAGGTCACACAAAGCATTGCAATCAAAGTCATTCAATTTCAATTTAATGATGGGCTCCCAACCATCTTCTAACTTCCTAGGGATAGAAGCTTCATGTTTTAATTTCTCTTCCCTAACTTGTATGAGAGCATTAGTAATATGTTTAGTAAAAGCCATGTTTATAGCACTAGCATTAGGACTTCTAGCTAGCTTTTGCAAGAACTTAATTACTTCAGAAATATTGCAACCATCAAAATCAAAGTCATTATATCAAAAGTAATGGATTATTCTCTTCCTTATTGCTAGAAATTTCAGCATCTTTATCAAGGACAGTTTCAGAGTTATCAGGCAATTTAGGACATTTTGCAATAGAAGTGGAAACATTACCAACACCAACTATCTTGCCATTAATGGTAGGAGGTTTGTTAACACTTGAGTTTGAAGCATTTTCAGAAGTAGTAATAGTATAAACTCTAGCAATATTATTCTTTCTAGCAATTTCATCCTCTCTTTCCCATCTAGCATGCAATTCAGCTAACATCCTCACATTGTTATCAATTTTAACTTGTATAGCATTGAGAGTTTTGCTCTCTTTAACATCATGAGGCATGTTCTTTAGTTTCAATAAGTCAACATCAAGAGCAAGACTATCAACTTTAGAGGAAAGCACATCAATTTTCCCAAATTTCTCCTCAACAGTTTTATTGAAAGCAGTTTGTGTACTAATAAAATCCTTAAGCATAACTTCAAGATCAGAGGGTACACTCTTATTATTATTGTAGGAGTTACTATAGGAATTTCCATAACCATTGCCACTATTAGAAGGATAGGGCCTATAATTGCTATTACCAAAATTATTCCTATAAGCATTGTTGTTGAAATTATTATTTTTAATGAAGTTCACATCAACATGCTCTTCTTGAGCAACCAAAGAAGCTAAAGGAACATTATTTGGATCAACATGTGTTTGACCATTTGCAAGCATAGACATAATAGTATCAATTTTGGCACTCAAGGAGGAGGTTTCCTCAACAGAATTTACCTTCTTACCTGTTGGAGCTCTCTCGGTGTGCCACTCAGAATAATTAATCATCATATCATCAAGAAGCTTTGTTGCAGCACCCAAAGTGATGGACATAAAGGTACCTCCAGCGGCCGAATCCAATAAATTCCTCGAAGAAAAATTTAATCCTGCATAGAAGGTTTGGATGATCATCCAAGTAGTCAGTCCATGAGTGGGACAATTTTTAACCAATGATTTCATTCTCTCCCATGCTTGAGCAACATGTTCATTATCAAATTGCTTAAAATTCATTATGCTACTTCTCAAAGAAATAATCTTAGCAGGAGGATAATATTTTCCAATAAAAGCATCTTTGCATTTAGTCCATGAATCAATACTATTTCTAGGCAAAGATAGCAACCATTCTTTAGCACGTCCTCTCAAGGAGAAAGGAAAAAGTTTCAGTTTAATAATATCACCATCTACTTCCTTGAGCTTTTGCATTTCACAAAGTTCAACAAAGTTATTAAGGTGAACAGCAGCATCATCAGTACTAACACCAGAAAATTGCTCTTTCATAACAAGATTTAAAAGTGCAGGTTTAATTTCATAAAATTCTGCTGAAGCAGCAGGTGGAGCAATAGGTGTGCATATGAAATCATTGTTGTTCGTGCTAGTGAAATCACACAACTTAGTGTTCTCAGGAGTACTCATTTTAGCAGAAATAAAAACAGTACAGAAAATAACTTGAAAGTAAACTAGATGCAAGTAACTAATTTTTTTGTGTTTTTGATAATTGAAAGCAAACAAGATAAAATAAAATAAACTAAGCAAGACAAAAACAAAGTAAAGAGATTGGAAGCGTGAAACTCCCCTTGCAGAAGACTGCTGTCTCCCCGGCAACGGCGCCAGAAAAATAGCTTGATGACGTGAAACACACGTTCGTTGGGAGACCCCAAGAGGAAGGTATGATGTAGTCAGCAGCAAGTTTTCCCTCAGAAAGAAACCAAGGTTATCGAACCAGTAGGAGCAGCAACTCTTCAGAAGGTTGTCAACGGCGCCAGAAAAATAGCTGTCGCAGGGAGTCTGGACTGTTGACGTGGAATCTGCACACAACACAATCAAACTACTTTGCCCCAACGAAACAGTGAGGTTGTCAATCTCACTGGCTTGCTGAAAACAAAGGATTAAACGTATGGTGTGGAAAATGAGTATTAAATTGCAGAGAATGAAAAAGGAACAGTTTGCAGTTTGTGGTTGTTTAATCAGTGTAAAAGAATGGACCGGGGTCCACAGTTCACTAGTGGTGTCTCTCCATAAAAGATAACTAACATGTTGGGTGAACAAATTACAGCTGGGCAATTGACGAATAGTGAGCGCATGACAATGCATATACATGACATGTTGACTACTATGATATTTAATTGGGCATTACGACATAATACATAGACCGTTATCCAACAGCATCTATGACTAATAATCCACCGCCGGGTTGTCATCCGAGTCCCCCGTTGGTATTAAGTTGCAAGCAACGGATAATTGCATTAAGTAAAGTGCGTAATGTAAACAAACACATATGCCCGTGGACATAGCATCGTTAGGTTATCCCTAGTGGCAACAGCACATCCACAACCTTAGAACTTTCTGTCACTGTCCCAGGTTAAACGGAGACATGAACCCACTATCTAGCATAAATACTCTCTCTTGGAGTTACAAGCATCTACTTGGCCAAAGCATCTACGAGTAACGGAAAGCATGCAAGATCTTAAATAACATATAAGATAGATTGATAATCAACTTGACATAATATTCAATATTCATCGGATCCCAGCAAACACAACATGTAGCATTACAATAATATGATCTTGATCATGTAGGGCAGCTCACAAGATCTAAACATGATGGCACAAAGTGGAGAGACAACCATCTAGCTACTGCTATGGACCCGTAGTCCAAGGATGAACTACTCACGCATCACTCCGGAGGCAGGCATGGCGATGTAGAAGCCTCCGGTGACGATTCCCCTCTCCGGCAGGGTGCCGGGAAGAGGTTCTGAACCCTCCCGAGCTAGGGTTGACGACGGCGGCGTCTCTGGAACTTTTCGTGGATATTTGCTCAGGTACTTAGGGTTTTCGCGTCGGGGGGAATAAGTAGGCGAAAGGGCGGCGGCTGCGGACCCCGAGGGGCCCACACCACCCTAGGCAGAGGGGGGCCCGCGCCCTAGGTGCGTGTGGCCTCCTGGTGGCCCTCCTCTGCTGCTCCTTCGCTCCGTCAGGCGTGTTCTGGAAAAATAGGGACCCCGTGTAGTTTCGTCCAATTCCGAGAATATTTCCAGACTAGCTTTTCTGGAATACAAAAACAGCAGAAAACAGGAACTGGCACTTCGGCATCTTGTTAATAGGTTAGTCCCAAAAAATGTATAAAAGTGATATAAAGTAGATGCAAAACATGTAGCAATTGGTATAAAACAAGCATGGAACATCAAAAATTATAGATACGTTTGAGACGTATCAAGGCGCGCATGGCCGGTCATCCTTGGTGCAACTGGGACGTGCACTGGGTTCGTCTCCATCCCTCTGGGAGGCGGCAGTTCGCCGGCACCGGCGTGTTGGTGCGGACGAGCTCCCACGTCTCGGCTTCCGTGAGTAGGTTCGACGATGGCGGAGGAGGTGGTGGAACGCTGACAGACGAGCCCGCCTCGTGGTCGTTCCGCAATGGCCGGGTTGCGCGGAGGCGAGCGTCACACAACGCGTTCTGTATAGCTTGATTGTCACGGCGGACCCTGCGGAGAGGTGAAGCAACGCGTCGCTGCGCCCGCTTAGGAAACCGAGACGCCGCCCGACATTAATTAAGCTGACTAGGTCGCACTCAGCCTCGTGTCTCAATGACAGGTGTGGCCCGCGCGTCAGAGGCAGACGTGGCGTCGCGCTTCGTTTCGTTCGGGCCCGTCGAGGACTCCCCAAGAAGATGAGGGCATGGGCTGAGCGTGCCGGACAGAAAACTGGGCCGCGCCGGACCGAAATCGCGTTTGGCCGACGCGAGTGGGAGCGACAATGTGTCCGACACTTTTGGGCGGCCATTTTGGGGCCCCGAGTGGAGATGCACTAAAGAGTCGTTACAATGCGCAGGGTATTCTTCTAAAAATAGTAATCTCGTGCCGTCGTCAGGCTAGAGAATGCATAGGTTAGTTGTGGACAGGAAAGCCCAGTACCGTGGGCCGCATAGCAAGCAGGTCATGCATACCCAGTCGTCCTCACCGAAAACGATTAGTACTAATCGTCCTGACAAAAAACGATTAGTACTAGTCGTCCTAGCCCAAGACTACTAGTAGTTGCACATGGAGAAGCATGCAGAAAAAGACAAAGTGCATGCAGAAAAAGATAAAGTGCAAAGGCACATATCGTCTTCGGCTACTAGTCGTCTTTGCCAGGACTATTAGGACGATTAGTACTAATCATCTTCGGCCAAGCCGACTGGATAATATTTTTGAAAATAAAAAAAAAACGCGTATTATTTCTTGAAATAACTAAAAAAAGTATTATTTTTAAAAAATTAGCCATTAAAAGAAACATCGAACACTACAAAATATTTCAAAAAAAAACGAAATTATAACGAGATCCTTGAGATGCCCTTCGTCTTTAACCTCCTGACCGTGTCGACGGCGCGCCGCCGCTGCCACTCCTCCCAGAGCCGGCCTGACATTGTTGGTTGCGAACGGGAAGTCGTCGAACGGGGCAAGAAGACCACATCCATCCCAAAGCCGAAGAAGAAGGATAAACCGCCGATGAAGCTCCATGAAGATCCGGAGACCGCCACCGCCAGAAGATGTCCTCGAGAACCATACCACTCCCACGAGCTTCTCGACGTCGCCGCCGAGATGGGGCTGAAACCGGGGAGATATTATTGCAAGAAGCGCCGCCGCCACCAACAGAACGCTGCCCAGCAAAGCTGGACACTAAACCAGAAAAATAGAGCCCTCCCGCCAACGAGGGCCGAAATCCACCGCGTCTCCATGGCCTGAAGGCCACAGAGGCGGGGCAGACCTGCGGCGGCCACCGACGGAGGCACGTATCAGATCCGATCGCCTCTCCTCCTCCTAGTTAGATGAAACGGTACGATGCCTAACTATATCTGAATTTAAACATGCTCCAATTCTTGCTGGAAAACGATGACACTTGAGTGCATACTCCCATATAGTGTATTCAAGTTCAGTCGAAAAAAGTGAGTTGTCTGTGAAAGAATGAGTACATTGGTTCACAACTTGCTTATCCTAAACCTGATAGATATCCAATACAACCTGCTTAAAACTAAGTGTACAAGAAATAAAGTATGAATTTTACGAATGGGTGTCGTACAAATCCGTGAATATTTATAGGCCAGTATTACTGTTGAGGGAGTGCCTAGCTAAAAGGGCGACGGAAGGTAGCGAAAGGTGAGGCCCGTACGCCACTTAGGCGCGCTAGGAGCAACCTTGCCTGAGTGCCTGGTGCTGGTACGCTGGACATGGCTCGTCGCTTACCATGCATTTTTCCACAAGTCTTTCTGTTATGATCTGAATTCTGAAACGATCTCATGATATTTCTCAGTTTTTTGGGGGTCCAAAAGGTTTCTGGAAATAAAGTGGACGGAAGATTTTTCTACCTTACGGACGGTCAGTGAAAAATTATTGCAAAGCACGATCCCACGGGTCGAGCAAACGACACGTGTCGCCCGTGGTCAACGGGTACGACTGCGCAACCTCTGCTTTCGCTAGGGAAAAAAATAAAAAACAAATCCCCACACGGAGACGCCCGCCTGGCCTGCACCGCCGCCCCGTACGAAGAAGTCCTGCGAGGTCGACCTCGCCGGCAGCACGCCGACTCTGATTGGTAGCATCGCCGCTCCTCCGTACAGCACTGATGCCCCTCCTTGTAGCACCGTCCACCGATTGACCGGTAGCACGGCCGCCGCCGACCGAGAGCACCTCCGCTCCTCCGTGCAGCACTGATGCCTCTCCTTGTAGCACCGCCTCCCACCAATTGACCGGTAGCACGACCGCCGCCGGCTGAGAGCACCTCCGCTCCTCCGTGCAATGATGCCCTCCTTGTAGCACCGCCTCCCACCGATTGGAGCACCGTGGTCCACCTACGGCAGCACCACAGGTAGCACGGCCGCCGCCGGCAGAGAGCACCGCCGCCCCTCCTTGCAGCATCGTCGGAGAAGACGCCGTCACAGCTTCTACATTTCGCTGGCCGTCCTCGTCGCTCCGCCGTATTCCGCGGCCGTCGTCGGAGAAGAGCATCCTGATATCCCGCTGGAATCACCGGTCGGAGCATTGTCGTCCGCCATGTAGCAAAACTGTCCTTCCTATGATGCAAAACAGAAGAACATCGGTAGCAATTTTCATCCTTCATAAAATGCAAAACAGAAGAACATCGGTAGCAATTTCATCTTTCTAAAATGCAAAACAAAAAGAACATCGGTAGCAAAATTCCCCTTATGATGCAAAACAGAAGAACATCGGTAGCAATTTTCTAGTTCACAAAATGCAAAAACAGAAAGAACATCAGTAGCAAATTTCTCCTTATGATGCAGAACAAAAGAAGTTCAGTAGCAATTCTCCTTGCTATGATGCAAAACAGAAGAACGTCGGTAGCAAATTTCTGCTACAATGAACCGCATGAAGAAAAATTGCATCCTGTGTGAGAAGACATTCTGCTACAAACTTTGCAAAAATTTGCACCACATTAAGAAAATTGCATCATGTGAATAAAAAATTGGTTACAATTAGTCTGTGAATTTGCATCAAGGGGAAAAAGAAATTGCTACAAATCTTACAACCTTCGTAACAGCGCCCGCCGGCACCGGTGGCCTAGCTTCGTAGCAGCGCCCGTCGGCCCTTGTAGCACCGGCGGCCAAGCTTCGTAGCAGCGCCTGCCGGCCCTCGTAGCACCGGTGGCCAACCTTCATAGCAAGCTAGGAGCGCCCGCCGGCCCTTGTAGCACCGGCGGCAAATGCTGCCAGCAGCGCCGCCAACTCCTTGTAGCAACGGCGGTCGATGCTCGCATCACAGGTGGCCACTGCTCCCGGTAAAATCAGCGGCGGGCAGCCACTGATTTTCATGGCGCGCTCTAGTGCGTGGGAGAGGAGCAGGGAGGCAGCACATCCCAGAAAAAAATAGGGCGCGGGAGAGAGGAGATCCATGGCGGATCCTATGTGTGGAGCTGGAAGCAGCGCATGGCGGCACCGCGGCCAGGAGCGCAGACGACAGGATCAGGGGTGTGTTGTTCTGTGGTGTTCTTGTGGGAGGCGATGGGGAAAAAAGAGCGGACAGCAAAGACGGGAGGCAGAGGATAGGGATGGGGATGCGGTGGGGCCCGAGTCACGCGCACTCGATTTTCTTTCTCCACGGATGGGGCACGTGGCGTGCGCGGAAGGAGGAGGACGGGAGGGTGAGATCCCCCGGGTGATTACAAGACTTTTCCAAAATTATTCCATATAATTAGTAAAAATTGATAATATCAAGACATGATACTTGATGTGCACGAGAGTGGCGTGCCAAGACTGTCGAGTGAATGAACAAGTTGTTGTTGCTCTTGTTCGGATGTTATAAGGAGGAATAATAGGATCACCTATATGCTAGTGTCTCTCTCCTCTACTAGCCATGTCGAGGTTAAATTCCTTGCACATGTCATAGAAGTCAAATTGGACTTCGAAATTTTCTCGAAATTTCCGTAAAATCTAATAGTACATGCATGAGAATATCATGCACGATCAAGCTTTTTAGAGGTGGACGAGTATGCATGATGGAAACTATATGCATGCTCAAGTTTGTTAGAGGCATGAATTGCATGTTAGAGATGGAAACTAGTTGTATAAATCTTTGCATTGAGTAAATGAGCAAAGAAGACCACGAGGGGAAAAGATAAAATGTGTAGCCCTAACATGACCAAGGAGAAGTTGCTTCCCTGGATAAATGAGGTAGGAAGGTAGGAGAGGTAGATATATTAGAATATGTGAGACATTGGAGGAATAACAAAGTTTTGCGCACAAGGAAGTCGTTGACTCGGACAGCCGGCGATGAGCGGGCATGAGATGTTCATGGAAACGTTGAGGTCGAAGAGGGAGATGTTCGATCGCCGACAGAATTGCCGCTGTGGAAGGTTCATGCCACGGGCATGCCGCCGCAGCACTCCAAGTAGGATCGGGTAGCCGCAGTGCGACGCGGTTGGTGGCGCCTCGTGTGCCGTTGGTGTTCGTTTTGACCCAGAACGGGTACCGGATGTCAACCCCAGGAACTTACAAGACTGCAAGAAGGTAAATTGGGTGCAAATAGTTCGTGTATGATTCAACCCATACTTCTGAAGCGTACTCACTCATAACAATACGGTTTTCCTAACGACTCAGTAAAGAGAAACAAGATTTCACCTTTTGCTTTGAGGGTTTCTAGCCAATAACGCTATCTTCAGGGTGCACCTAGGCAGTGCCATATAGCTCAAGCACTTGGTTAATCCGTTAATCATGTCTTCATTAACAACAAAACCACCTGGAGCGGAATTGCCATTTCAGACTCTTCCTAAGCCGTCAATTTATAACTTTCGGATATTGTATAGACAACCGCATCATTTATCACGAGGTATATATATACATTTTGCTCTTCAGTATGCTATGTGTTGTTGCACTCTGTACACACTCCTTCCTTAATTTGCAAGATCATGAGCCATAGGATTTTCCATTCACTCAAAAAAAAACATGCTAATAAACATTTGAGTATTAAAAAACTTTATTAGTGGAACCTTACCACCACTCTAAAAAACTATGGTATTTAGGAAAGCCAAGGTATTGGAAAAAAAACTCTAAAAAAAACAGCCTTAGGGCATGTACAATGTTGGGTGCCTAAACGCAGGTGCTTAAGGAGAGAGAGTCACTAAACATCTGCGTAAGCTTTCTGCTCTCCAACGCTATCAGCTCTACTTAGGTGCTTCAGTCGTGGGCCTGTCTGCTTAGCACTCAGCTTAAGCACTTGTGACCTCCAACGCATGGAGCAGAACGAAGCAAAAATTATTGAACACAATATTTGAGCCACATGCATCGAGCAGGCACCGGGGCAGGCACCGGTCCAGTCGTGTACTAGAGAAAGAGCAGTTATTTCCCTTAGCAGCGACGAGGCATCGAAGCCAAACTAGGCACTCTTTGCCTCCCGTAAGCACCCAGCGAGTCTGGCTTGGCAAAATAAATCCGGTTTTTCTCTTAAGCACCCAGGTTAAGCATGGCCTTATAGTATCGATGTTATGGACACAAACTTAAATATAGTTTCATAAGAAAACATTTTTTATTACAACAACCACGCCACGAATGGAAAAGGTTTGCAAACTGTTGCATGAAAGAATGAACGAAACAATAGGCCACATGCCATTATTTACAACCAAAAAAAAATGATTGAAACCGCGCCACGACTCTGACTCAGCGCGTGTGCCGTGCGCCCCGGCACGTTTCACTTCCAGAGCCGTTTCCACCTCGCCTTGCCCTTCTCCTTGTGCTCCGCACCAGCCTCCTCCGACGTCTTACCGTCCGCCGGCCGGTGTTGCTCCCCTGGGGACGGCACGCGTCCTTCCGGTGGCGCCTCGTCCCCGGACTTCCTGCCCTTCTTGTCCCACGAGAATGACCGGAACGCGAGCAGCCTCGACTTGGCAGCGCCCACGTCCGGCCGCTTGCCGCTCCCGCCAACCGACGGTTTCTGCTTCTCCCCGTGTGGGCTGCTCCCGTCGTCATCGGAGCCCGCCGAGTCGTGCGGCGGCGTGGCGCAGCCGTCGTCAGGCTTGAACGCGTCGACGTACTGCGCTGCCGTCTCGTTTGCAAGTGCGCGGCGCTCCGGCGTCTCGTCCTGCGTCCCGTCAGTTGCGTCGGCCCCTGCCGTGTTTCGGTCTCCCGTTCCGGCGTTTCTTCCGGAGGTCCTGTTGCGTCGCTGTCGTGGTCGGAGTCTAAGAAGGTGACATGCTGGTGTAGCGGTGGCGATGCGGGGTGGTCGCCGGAGCCTTCTTGCATGCAAAACGTACAAGTATCAGAATGGTAGAAACCGTGGACAGACGTGAACTCAGGAAGAGCCCGAGGCCAGAAGCCAGTCTAAGCTTCAACTAAACAATTAGGGATGAAACGGCTGCGGTTTGGTTTTGGTGTGCCTCAAGATCGAGATTTCGACAGATCACAGACTACGCGGCTGAGTTTGAACAATAAAGAACAGCATGTCGACACGATCGAGCAACCTCCCGTGACATCGCTTTCAAAGTTTTTTGTTTTTGTGTTTCGCCTGCACCATCTCTCAGAACGACGGTATTTGAAGGAGTCAAGGAGACTAGAAATTTTGCTTTAAGAGAGAGAGATAACTGGGGCAGATTGATGTACACCACAAGTAAACCGACCCTACACGAGTTTGATGCAAATACAATAATAGCGTATGTTTATTACCCACTCTACATCGGAGAAGCTGAGGGAAACAAAACTAAGTAGAGGGCTCAGACCACAGTTACTACTTTACACAAGAACCATCGAAAAGTTGCCCAAATTAAATTCGCACTATTTCTCACCATTTGCCAATACTGACGTGGAGTGCTTCTTCGTATGCTCGCTGGTGCCCGGTGGCAAAGGTGGCCTGTTGGCCAACATATCAGCCTCTCTGGCCTCAACGATATCCTCCTCGCTCAAGAAGCTTGGCTGGTTCGTTGAAGACAGCAGCCTTGCCCACATCCTGTCGGTTATCTTAACCTTGTTCCGAGTTGATGTTACTCTCTGTTGTCCAGACAAACAAACAAGTCATTCTAATATTAAGGTAAAAAAAATTCAAAAAAATGTTATAGGTAAAATATTTGGTGCGCATCAGAGACCAAAAGAAAATCTTCTGAACATCATGTTACTGACAAAATAATCTTAATTGTGGACCTCCCCAAACTTTTCTTACCACTTGTATCCCCCGCACCCTGACTCTCCTAGGGAGACCAAAGACAAAGAATTTTACTGAACTGAGCTTAAGTCCAAGGTCTGCCAACTTCATACTGCTATGTCTATGTGCAAGCAAAGTTGCAAACAAAAGGCAAGGCATTGTGGGTTTTGACTAGTGGTTTATGAGTTGCAGACCTCAGCTAACTAAAAGGACAGTGACTAAATTATATCCGTTTTTCTTTTTTGGACTACGCTACCCCTGTGACGATTGCATGGTTCAAGGTCACTTCTCCTGGTAGCTCTCACTGAAGTTGCCACATGGTCTCACAATTTGGGCATGTCAAATAAACCATATGATGTAAACAACCACTTCGTCAAAGTAGCTAAGAAAGTGGAAAAGGAAATTCACTTGTCCATGGCAAACACTTGAGGCCCTGAAGCACATACCCCCAGTTTTCACTGTGAAGTGGAAGTCTCATACTACTCCTATTCTCAAAAGTAAGGGCAGAAGAAAGTTAAACTTACATGAAATGGTATGTATGCATGCCTGCCGTTGACCATTCCCACCGTGAAGCTATATCCTGCCATTGCCCCATGAATGGCACTGTGTGCCAGCAACGTGCAGTAGACATTGTCCGAAGCATTGCTTGGAATGGCACGGATCATGTAGGTTGGATCTGTCAGTAGAAATAACAGGCTGCTGTCATCACATTCCACAAAATGATATACCAAAGTATAACCCAATGAAGAGAAGGACATAAGATTGTTACCTATGTATTTAATAGTCATCTCCATCTTTTTGCTCTTGCAATGATCCTACGAGGAAATAATAAACGATGCATTAAAGAATTGCCAAGTGAGATACTGGAAAGACTCACTATCTTGGTAAAAAATATGAAAGTTCACTGAGATATTAGCTTTGCTCTCAGCCTCCTAGTAATCCATACGACTGGGAACAACAATAATAAACGTGAAAGTTTCACTTAGATATTAACACCACATTAAATCAAATCAGGCGCACAAATTTGGATGCACTATAAACATAAACACGGCTTCTACAAAATGCAAGTGTTGCATAACACTCACAGAATATTTCACATTTCACGTAGTGTTTTTTCAAATGACACATCCATTGGTGCACATTTAGCAGTTCTAGTGTCAGACAAAAATATGAATGCACAAAGTATAGGCAAAGTAGCATATCAATAAGGCCAAATCGAAATGGAACTGTTAAGAGTAGTTCATACTGCTATATATTTCCCCGTTGTATAAGGTGTTTTCTCTGTATTCACCACACCCGCACGTGTATATACTGGCCCTTAGCCTCCAGGAAATACAAATTGCATATTTTCTCACAGGAACAATCTCATGTAAAATCGTGTTAGAAGAAAATGATGATCACCTTAATCTTGTGTGTCAACCAAAGACCAACATCAAGAAGCAGCTTATTTCCAGATGCATCTAGCTGATCCGCTACAGGTATACTTTTGGCAATAAGATCCTGTCCTGCTCCCTCAGCCACAACAATGACCATGTGGTTGTTCTCCTTCAGCCTCCTTTCTATATACTCGAAAAGTCCACCCTCCCTTCCAAATAAAATGGGGATTCAGGAATTAAGCAGCAGTCCTGCAGCAGACAGAAGAAATCCACATTATCCAGCAAATAATAACACTAACTATGGACAGGAAAAATGACAAATCCGAGCTTAGTAATAGGAAAAAAATGAAGAATATAAAGCTTAAAAAACTATTGAATGTTGATTTGAATAGCTCAGACATGCTTAGAAAGCACCAACTTACCACATCTCTGCTTGCCAGAGTAGCATACATTGCAATCAACCCTGCATAGCAAGGACTTGCCACAGTGAGGAGTGAGGACTAAGGACTGCATAATGGAATAGCTAAAAAAAGACAATTCCATCATCATTTTACATGATTCATTATGATTTGACACAAGGGATAAGTGGTTTTCAGTCTGTAGATAAGAAATGAACATTCCATAAACGATTTTTTAAATTAATCACAGCAGATCAGTGAACAATGCGATTCCTTTTTGGCGTGCCTTTACCCCCGAAATAATAAACACCAAGGGCAAGGGGGCAAAGGATTCAAGAGCACGACAGCCAGCAGCAGCCAGTATCCATATTGAGATGAGTTAGGAACTAACCACTATAGCGACCCATCAGCTTCACCAAGCCTATTCCATTCTCAGCACTTGATGCTTCCACATGAGCGGCATTAATGGCACGTTGGGCCTCTTCTACGGCACTATCAAAACCAAAGGACTTGTCTATAACCTAAGAATCGATGTATTGCAATAAACAGTATCAATTCATCTCCCAAATATATAGATATGCAGTAAAAGCAATTTCACTGTAAAAAACAAGTAATCATAGATTACCGCTATATCATTATCAATTGTCTTGGGGATACCAGCAACGGCGACTTTTAGACCACGTCTCCGAATTTCCTGTTAACAGTTCCAGGAGTTACAAAACTGAATCAAATTTTAAACATCTTGGTCAAAACTCCGACGATAGTTTCCCTAAAAAAGATTCTAATGATATATTACTGATTGTTAAAATAAAATGCGGCATTATTGAAGGCAGTCCCTGCTGCTAGAGTTAACTTGAATAGATGGTGCGGAAGTAATATGTGCTGATGTAGAGTGATGCGGTGTACATACTCATCATAGTGATTACCTTGAATATCTCGTATGCTCCCTTCTGAGTTCCATCTCCTCCAATAATGTAAACCTACATAAGTTACACATGCATATTATGCTCAACTTCGAAAAATAAGGGGGTTCGGGAAAAAAACACTTTACAACAAATAAACACCTGATTAATTCCACGATCTTGAATGTTGTCGACAATCTTGTGGGTATCATGACCACCACGTGAACTTCCAAGAATTGTACCGCCCCTTTTGTGGATATCATTAACACTTTTTGGTGTCATGGGAAGATAATTGCTCGAATAGAAACCTTTGTATCCATTCTAAAAGATTGTATGACATGTTATAAATAATAGAAAATAAACCATGTACAGAATTATCTTGAATCTAAAGAAGCATGCATAGGTTTAAAAGGTACAGTTCAAAATTTGGTTTTACCAATGCACTACAATGCTTACTCCCTGTCATGGCAAAACACACACCAGTTGTTAGTGCAATTTACAATTCTGGACTCATATCGCAAGATGATATTAACAGATCTCAGATCATGCGGTTATTATAAGTGTAGTACCATGGAAATGATTTCTTAAGTAATGGTGAAATAAAATGACAGGGATTTCTTTCCTTCTATGCCATGACATTAAAATCAAAATATCTATGAAGTTCACAGGTCAAGGATCAAGCATTAGGTGTCTTTTTTCCCCACAAAAAAGTACAATGAACGAGATGAAGTGCATAAGAATAGCAGTCACCATACATTCGCAGTTTACAACTTTACATCATCCAGAACAGCACAAACCTGAATTCCGAAGACATTGCTGACATTGTACATATGCGATAAGCCACACACCAGCTCTCTAATGACAGTATTAAGCCCTGGGCAAAGGCCTCCACACGTTACAATGCATGCTTTCACATCTTCTGGCTCGAAGTAGACCTGAAAAGGTTCCAAATTTATGTCTATATAATGCATTGCCTTCAAATGATACCGGCACATATATAAGGCATCATACCCTCTGACGGGGGCCAGCACGACGGAAATGGATGCCACGTGGGCTGTTCTTCTGAACAACAACCTGGTGTGGCACAAAAATAACATGTCATTTCACCAATTACCACGGTAAATACATCAACGTATCGAACCAACACTTTTGGCTTTCTTTACCTTTTCAGGCACAGTATCATCCGCATTGACAAAATACTGCCTGGTAAATAGGTGAACAGAGCATTATTCAGCTTATCAAATTTTGCAATGACAATACCAAAGAGGTTTAGCACAGGTGATAGCAACGGAAAATTGATGGAAAATCCTTACTTGACAGTTGAATAGGCAGGGTGATCTTGCAATGGGTTAGGAAAAGTCTGCAGGAAGAATAAACAAGGAAGCCGTCAGGATAATCAACCAGCCACTTCATTTCAACATTTCACTGAAGCCAATAGTTGATAAATAATTGCTGCATACCCAGCATTGTATGGATGCATATGCAGCTGTTTACAGTAGCAGGGGAAAGGGCAATCGAATATTTCTAAAGTGAAGCTATATTCCATTTTGCGATCTGATCGGCCGACCGAAACCCCCATCCATATAATATGGAAGTCTCCGAAAATGGATCTCACGCAGTCACAACTCACACAAAAGCAATCGACAGCAGAAAAACTTGGAAAATAAAAGGAAACCCCTAAATCATCGCGCAACTGGTGAAAGTGAAGCTCAACTTCAGTATAAAAATGGCTAGATCAAAGCAAAAAAAACATAAATGAGAACTCGAGATTCGCGCATCCACAACCGAAATCAGCCCCTCCCTCTCTCTCACAAGCAACAACGTGATTCTAGAACTTTTCCACACCGAATCCGGCACTGGAGCGAACGAGAGATCAGGGGGGAGAGCTCACGGGGAGTTCGGGGAGGTAATCGGTGAGGTGCTGGACGTCGTCGAGGACGTAGCCGTAGTCTCCCTCGTCGAGCTTGGCGAAGGCGGCGTCGTCGTCGCGGAGGCTCATCGCGGAGGCGTTGCGGAGGGCGCGGAGGTTGGGGTAGGAGTCGCGGGAGATCCGCACGCAGGTGGCCGAGAACGGGAGCGCCTTGGGGATGGACTCCATGTGCTGGTACCTCCGCGGCTCCGGCGGGCCGTGGTCCGCCGCCGTCGCCACGCCCAGCCCCACTGCCGCCTCCTGCTCCTCCTCCTCCTCCTTGGGCAGGATGATGTGAGACGACATCGGAGAAGTCCCGGTATGGGTCTCGCGCGTTCTTGACCGACCGGAAGGCAGAAGCCGACGAGGGTGGTGGTCAGATTGAGGTTTTTAATGTCGGCGAGGAGCGAAGCGTGGAGAAGGGGAAAGAGACTGGGAAAGAGGAGGAAGGAAAGAGAAGGCTCCAGAGGCAGTTTGATGGTGAAAGTGAAATGTCTCTACAGAATATATGTAGCCTTTTGTATACAAAATGTATAATATGTACGGTTAATGGAATCATTTGTTTATTACCAGTGGACAGTTGTGTTCAACCATTGGTTGATAGTGGTTATGCTTGACCAATAATATAGCCGAAGGTCCTTTGTAATATTCTACGCACCGCTTGACCAATAAAGTTCGAGGGCCTTCGGCCATTTTCCCGTTCAAAAGAAGATAGTGGTTTTAGTGCAACCGAATAATGACTGGCATGTGCAGAAAAGTTCCCTTTCGTTGCTTGTGGAATAAAACGAACAAATGTGTCACCACCTCTTTATTCCTCGTTGAGCATCTTATTCCAATCGACTCCTATCTGTTTATCTGAAAAAGTCGACTCCTTAGAAAATGATAGGTTTTGTTATTTTTTGTTGGGATTGACTATGTGTAATGCGCCTTATATTTGGCATAACCGTAAGGCGAAAGAATTTTTTTGTTAATCACCTAACACACGCATGCATGTGCATGACCGGTACCTCTCTCATGCATGCACTAGAAAACGAAACTGCTGACATCACCACGCATTAAATGCGAAATTTGAAAATTCAAAAAGTTTTGTAGCTCAGACCGTTTATCCGATTTATGATCCGTTTTCACCGTTGGACTAGTCGCGTCGAGATCTTCGAAACTAGATCTCATGTTGATATGTTCCAACAAATTTTTTTCGGACCCACAAGTTACCACCCCGTAACATATAAGTTACCCAGATTTGAATACATAAGTTATCCACCGTATTAGCGATTAGTTCCGGTACGGTACCTCTCTCTCATGCCTCTCTCTCATGCATGCACTAGAAAAACGAAACTGCTGACATCACCACGCATTAAATGCGAAATTTGAAAATTCAAAAAGTTTTGTAACTCAGACCGTTTATCCGATTTATGATCCGTTTTCACCGTTGGATTAGTCGCGTCGAGATCTTCGAAACTAGATCCCATGTTGATATGTTCCGACAACTTTTTTTCGGAACCAAAAGTTACCACCCCCGTAACATATAAGTTACCCAGGCTTGAATACATAAGTTACCTACCGTATTAGCGATTAGTTTTCGGGTTGAAATAAAACCATTTTTTGTTGTTCTTGTAGAATTTTACGAGGTTTAAAGTTACCACATCACTTTGAGATGATAAATTTATCGTGCATAATTATTAGGATGATAATTGTCGATTTCACTATTTACACATAAAAAAAGATGGGCATTGTGTTCGTAACTATTATTCAGAGCACATGGTAACTATATCGGTTTCGTGGTGGATAACTACATCATGAACACATGGATAACTTTATAAGTACTGAGTGGGTAACTCCATCAGTATTGGGTGGATAACTATTATCGAGAGAGTATGATAACTACATTGATTTCGTTCTGGATAACAATACTATGAAAACACATGGGTAATTTTATCAGTACTAGGTGGGTAAATCAATCAGTATTTGGTGGTAACTATTATCGAGAGAGTGTGGTAAATACATTGATTTTGTGATGGATAACTACACATGAAAACACATGGGTAACTTTATCAGTATTAGGTGGGTAACTCCATCAGTATTGGGTGGTAAGTATTACCTAGGGAACATGATAAACATGGGTAACTTTATCAGTACTGGGTGGTAACTTCATCAGTATTGAGACGATAACTATTACCGAGAGAGTATGGTAACTACATTGATTTTATGGTGGATAACTACACATGAAAACGCATGGGTAACTTTATCAGTATTAGGTGGGTAACTCCATCAGTATTGGGTAGTAACTATTACCAAGAGAGCATGATAAACCGCACGCGCGAGACTAAGAGCATCTCCAGCAGACGCGGCTAATAAACCGCACGCGCGAAAACCCGTCGATTTGCCCCGCGCGGGGCGTTGTGCGCGCTCCAGCAGACAGGGGAAAATCCCGCGCGCGGCAAATGCTTTCCCGCGCGCTGGGCAAAGCGGTGTGCCCCGCGCTATATATTGTGTGACGTGTCCAACGCGTTGATCAGCCACGTGCCCTCCTACCGCTTCCTTTCCTCTCCCGCGCGCGCAGTGGAAACAATCCCCCACCGCCCGCCGCTCACAGAGCTTCCGCCGCCGCCGCCTCCATGCCTCCGTGCCGTAGGAGCAGCTCCGGCTACCGCGGCGTTCGGGCACGGCCGAGCGGCACGTACTACGTGGAGATCCGCTCCAGCGACGAGCAGATTTCGCTCCATAAGTTCGAGACGGCAAACGTAATTTTTTTTGGCATTTCTGAAAAAGTAACGCAATCGCGCATGCTAAAATGCTATTTTGGACCTTGAAAAAAAAATTAGCGCGCCGCGCTAAACGGAGATGCTCTAACTCATCAAGCAGTGCATGCATAAAGTGCCTTTTAAGCTACTCGTGCGCGGGGCACAATCGATCAAGTAGTGCACGTATAAGTGCTAGCAGCTAGCCAAAAGTGTGCTACGTGGCAGCATGTGAGTGGATAGGAGAGGAGGATTGGTGTAGCTTCTAATTAAGCGAAGAGAGCAGCGCGTCAAACGTGCGCCGGGCTGAGGCATGCACGAGCATGGTGGGCCTGTCAGGCCACGGCGCGACGTTGGCACGCGACGCCAGTCAACGCCAAGCGCGGCAATTGGACGGGAGGACCACCCGCTCGTTCGCTTCCACCGTTCAGCTCGCTGCGTCGAGTTATGCCCCGTATAAGGCGCCTGCTGTTTAGATTTCCCTTTTTTGTTTCTCTTTTATTTTTTGTTGAAGGGAGAATGGGTTGGATGGTGTACTTTTTTTTATTCATGATAATGTGATGCTACAGAACACCTTCGCCAGTACTCTTGCGATGATTGATCTGCAGCGTCAATCAAATGAGACAGGTTAACAGGTCGACGGTGCACTGGAAACTAAAGACCTCAATCTTCTGCTTGGCACGTGTAACTAGACACCGTTCTAGTGGCTACCGCTACCCACCGCTTGACAAATCGCCAGCATTTTGTACATCTCCTTACTGCTACTCTACTGGTACCATGCCCATTGTTCATCTCCCTTATCCCTCGGCAACGGCAACATATTCCATGTCGCTCTGATTCTTCTCTGCGTGCTAGTAATTGCAAGTGGAATCGTACTAGCTTAGCTGGCTGGGCTTAGGCAGATGGCATATGCGACCGCAGTGGTATCACAGATACCAGGGGCGGTGCCCTGGATCTCAGGAGCGGGCGACCCCGATTGGTGGTTGATGCCTTGCTGGTTCGTTTCTTGGCTCTGAAGAAATAGGCTTTCGCTCCGCTATAATAATAGCAACCACCCGATATAAATTTTGAGGCCACTGCCGGGGCAAAACGGCACAGTCACGACCAAAAGAAAAGAAAAAGAAAAAGAAAAGAAAGCCGACATAGGCGAATCAACGAAAACAAAGGCGACCCGCAACCGCTGCGCTCTCTCCGGCAAAGTCTCACCACTATCCTAGCACACTGAATCGTCGCGTACCAAACAACACCTCCAAGAAGGAAAACAGCGACGACGCTGCTGCTGTCCAGACTAGTCCTAGGGTTTCCCCCGGTACGCTACAGGTAGTGGGGAAGAGGTTGTCGTGGTGGGATCACGGCAGATGCCATAGGTATGGCTAAGATGGGGCCGAATGGTCGTTGGGGGAATCCGTGGAGGGTTTATGCACTCAAGAAGTGCACACGCAAGAACACGCAAGAACACGAACGAAGAAACAAGAAACCAAGAACACAAAGCACACCACGATGTACCCTGCTTCGGGGCCCTCTTGTGGAGGTAACACCCCTACTGCAGCACTATCCTACTCAGTGTATAGCTCAAAGTGACAAGTACAAGCTGCTCCTCGAGCTGTATGATGATACAATGGTGAGAACTTGAGGTAAAAGATGGCGCTACGCGGGAGGAAGAAGGCACTCCGAGCTAGAACCGAGGTGTTTCCGGGGTGTTCCGAGGTTCCTTTCTCTCTTTCTTTCTCTCTTTCTCTTCCTCTCTTGACTGATCTCTCCGTCGGGGGGTTTAAGCAGGAGGGGGGTGAAGCCCACTATATAGGCCAGCCGAGCTACCGTTGTGCCCCTCGCTGAACACTGTTGCCATGCCTCTGCACCGGTCACCACCGTACCTCTGTCAGGGACAAGACATGGCATGCCCATCTCATGTTGCCTAACGGCAGAACTAGCATGTCTTCTCTGACAGAGACAGGACGTGGCCTGGCAGAGCTACCTCGTAGCCTTTTCCCCGGATCTCGCGTGGTCAGCGGTCAGAGACGTGCAGCCCCGCCGAACCCGGGGCGCCTCTGCCAGGCTCCGTGACAGACGCTCCCGCGTCAGGCGCTCTTATACCCGGCTGGAAGTGACAGGAGCATTGACTCCTGCCCGAGCTGCGGCCTCCTGCCTTGGTTAGCCCGGGTCTTGCTCCCGCTCCTTACCTCGGGTCTTATACTTAAGATCCGACCACCTCGGATATTACTTCCTTCACACAGCTTCTCCTGCACTCACCATATAAACCACAGCACCGAGGTGTTAGGTCGGACAGTGAACCTCGGCCCAGGCCCGCGGGATACCTCGGATCCCTCTGGGCCAAGATAGGTCGGCATTTATACTCTCCAGGTCAAGATGAACCTCGGATTCTCCCAGGCCCAAACAGGTCGGCCGTTTTCGTACCTCGGCATATCTTTAGACTTATCTTTATGCCAAGCCTTGACCCTACCGGGGGTAGCCCCCCGACATTAGTCCCCGAAGCTGGTGCGGTCCTACAACCTCGGATGGAGGGCCGTAGCAGGTTCAAAATAAACAAGGCACCACCTCTAAAACCGACCTTAAAAACAGCTCCGCCGAGGTACTTCCCACATACCATAATTTAATCCGAGGTTGATCTGCAATCTGAACTTTCCGAGCTATGTGACTCAGCACAATCTTGCCTCAAGATTTTCCGAGGTACGTGGCGAAGAATCTCTGCCCGGACCTCGAAACCCGGACCTCTGAAAGACAGGTCCTGACCACACGCCGCCCTCGTCAGCCGGACCCACCAAACAGCGCACCTGCGCACTCAAGTGCGAGACCAAATTGACCGCCCGCGACTCCTCGATTCTTGCGCTGACCCGCACAAGAAATCCGAGGCTGGCGGTTGCCACTCTGCGGCCCACGATGTGGCCGATCGTGCGGCCACCAACCGCGCAACCGTGCGCCCACCCGCACACGATCCCGCGCCTTCCCGGTAACCGCGCGGTAGTGCGCAGTTAACCGCACGCGGTTATAAATAGGGGCCCAGGGGGAGTTTCATCTTCTTCTTCCCCACTCGCCCGCTGCCCCGTGCCCTCTGCCTCCATCGCCGCCGTCGAGCACTCGCCGCTGCGACCTCGCCTTCTCGCCGATTCTCGCCGGAAACGCGCACCTGCGCACTCAAGTGCGAAACCAACTTGACCGCCCACGACTCCTCGATTCTCGCGTTGACCAGCACAGGAAATCCGAGGCTGGCGGTTGCCACTCTGCGGCACACGATGTGGCCGATCGTGCGGCCACCAACTGCGCAACCGCTCCACCGCCCACACGATCCCACGTTTCCCCGATAACCGCGCGGTGGTGCGCAGTCACCGCACGCCGTTACCGCACGCGGCTATAAATAGGGGCCCAGGGTAATCTCCTCTTCTTCTTCCCCACTCGCCCGCGACTCCGCGCCCTCTGCCTCCAGCGCCGCCGTCGAGCCCCTGCTGGTGACGCACACCGCGCCTTGCGCCGCCACATCGCCATCAAGCGCCTCGCCGCACCGGAGTATGCGCACTGCGCCGTGCGCCGTTGACTCATTGCCGATCCTCCGCGTTCTTCGGGTACCTCACCGGTGAGTTCCTTGCTTCCCCTCCATGGCCGTGGATGAGTTCATCCTTCGATGAACTCGAGGATCCTGACGAACCCTAAGATCTTGATGAACTGGATGATCCCCTCGAGCCCTCTTAGTGCATTTTAGATCTCATCTAGATTTATTTTAGACGCACACGTAGCCCTGTCCTTTTAGGTTTGTCCTGGATGAACTCGATTTTATTTCCCTTTTTAGCTCACTGGTAGATCTTTGCTAGTATCTCGCAGTGGTAGAAACATGTTTCCCGCCTAAATCCTTTTAGCTCGGCTGTTTTGACTGATCCGAGGTCTTTTACCCCGGCTATCATGAACTGTCCGAGGTACTTACCCCGTTGAACCTCCCTCTTCTGCAGGAAAGCGTCAACATGTCTTCTGCCTCGGATCCCGCCGAGGAAGGAGCATCTGCAGAACGAGGTAGCTGGGAGGGATCCGACGTCACGGAGGTCAACATCAAATGGCTCCGAGATTCACGGCGGATCCCGGCTAAACTCATCTGCCGGATTCCGAAGAAAGGAGACATCGAACCCGAGGTGGAATCCGGGGAGAGGGTCTCTTCCTGGACCACTTTGAACGTGGCTTCGGGCTCCCGGCCGGGAAATTCTTCCGAGATTTCTTGGACAAATTCGGGCTACAGCCACACCACCTGCCCGCCAACGCTATCCTCCAACTCTCGGCCTACGCGACCTTTTCCGAGGGTTACCTCGGATTATGGCCAAGCATCTTTGCACCCGATGATCTCCGAGATTGGAGCTTCGCACACCACCGTCATGGGATGCTCCTGGAAATAATGCTTCAACTTCTTGACCGCCAGGTAAACACCATACGTCATCTTCTGGTAGTGAGGGTAATTCTGCTTCGAGGTAGAGATCACCTCGCTCAAGTAATACACCGGTCTCTGCACCGACCTGCCACCTTCTTCGCGCTCCACCACCACTGCCACACTTACAACTCGGTTTGTGGCCGCAATGTAAAGTAACATCGGCTCATTGTGCAATGGTGACGCCAACACCGGGGCAGTGGACAACATCTTTTTCAGCTCGAACGCCACGTCGGCCTGCGGGGTCCATGTAAACCCGGTACTTTTCTTCATGAGCTGGTACAAAGGTAAGGCTTTTTCTCCTAGCCGAGCTACAAATCGGCTCAACGAGGCTAGGCACCCTGTGAACTTCTGCACATCTTTCAAACACTTCGGTAACTTCATGTTCTCAATAGCTCGGATCTTGGCCGGGTTAACCTCGATACCTCGGCTAGACACCAGGAATCCGAGCAACTTTCCAGCCGGGACACCAAAGGTGCACTTGTCCGGGTTAAGCTTCAACCGATATTTCTCAAATTCACAAATGTCTCCTCGAGATCCTCGAGGAGAGTACTTTTCTCCTTAGTTTTGATGACGATATCATCGACATACACTTGCACATTTTTGCCCATTGAGAGTGCAGGCATTTCTGCATACACCTCTGATAAGTTGCCCCGGCATTTCTCAGACCAAAACACATGACACGATAGCAATACGCCCCATACGGGGTAATAAAAGCAGTCTTTATTTGATCCTTTGGGTTCAGTGGTATCTGGTGAAAACCAGAGTACGCATCGATAAAAGACAACAGTTCACAACCAGCAGTGGAATCGATCACTTGATCAATCCGAGGTAATGGAAATGGATCTTTTGGGCACGCCTTGTTGAGGTTAGTGAAGTCAATGCACATGCGCCACACCTTGACCACGGCTGGCTCGTCTTTCTTCTTTTCCACCAAGACCGGATTGGATATCCAGTCCGGATGCAGCACCTCCATAATGAACCCGGCTGCAAGCAACTTAGCCAGCTCGTCCAGCACCACTTGTCTCGGTCGTCTGAGAGACGACGGGTCGGTTGCCTCACCGGTTTCACCTCTGGCCTAACAAATAAAGAGTGCTCTGCCAACTCCCTCGGAACACCAGGCAGGTCCTTAGCCGACCATGCAAAGATATCCCGATTCTCACGGAGGAAGTGACAGAGCTCGCCTTCCTATTTCTCGCCCAGCCCGGTCCCAATGATGGCCATATGCTCTGGGTGCTCCGGGTCAATGGGGATCTTCTTGGTCTCCTTGGGCACCTCGAATGCGCAGTTGAGTCCGGGCTCATCAGTCCGGACAGCCGAGCTGTGTTGACTGCGCCATTGCCACCACTTGATGCAGCTTCTTCTTCTCAGCTGCGATCACCAAAGACTCGGCCAGATTAGACCCCGCCGAGGCACACTGAATGGCTCGCTTGTAGTCACCCGAGATGGATATGATCCCATTAGGCCCTGGCATTTTCATCTTCAGGTATGCAACATGGGTGGAAATCATGAACTTGGCCAGAGCCGGCCTTCCAAGCAATGCATGGTATGCACTCTCCAAGTCCACCACCTCGAACTCGATACTCTCAACTCGGCAATTTCCTTGGTTCCAAATGCTACATCCACCCATATCTTGCCCATGGGTGCACAGGAAACGCCAGGCACAATCCCATGAAAAGTACAACTGCTTGGCATCAACTGATTTGGCGATATGCCCAATTTCACCATTGTGTCTCGGTACATGATGTTGATGGCACTGCCATTGTCCACCAGAACTCGGGTGAACCTCACATTGTTGGTAGGCCCACACAACGTTGGATCTACCACCAGGGCATACTTTCCAGGGCTCGGCATGATCCGAGGTGTGTCTTTCTGCTCCAAGTGATCTCCTGCTCAGACCAGTTCATATAGGTCGGCACCACCGGCATTACTGCATTCACCTCCATGGCACGCCTCTGCACGCTCTTCTTGTCAGTTGGCTCGGTCACAAAGACCACATAGCTCGCATGAGCCTCTCTATAGTCATTTCCGGGGTATTCATACTGCTGACTTGGTCCGGCACCATTGTTGTTGTTATTACCTCGGACATTCACAACATTCACGGGCTTGCTGCTGCAGGCCTCGGAGAGGTGCAGTGGTTATCGGGGTAACATTTGCTCCGGACAGATTGGGTGGGACCTCGGCTGAAATCTCTGAGGTGGTCCTGCTCTGATTCCTCCGGCCTTCGCCCCTTCTTCTCTGATTCTGCGGTTCCAGCTGCACTGCCGGGTTGAATGGTTGGCTGGCTTGCGCGGGTCGGTCGTATGGTAACAGCAAGGACCATCTATCATTGATTCATAAGTCAAGGGTGGCTCCGGGTTCGGACTAAATGCCGGACCATTGATTTTTGGCCTCTGGACACCTCCAGCTCCGGGCTGATCCGGGTTCACCGCTGCAACTTGGTTCGAGGTGTATGGTAGTCCGGCTCCCTCCTCTTCTGTCCGAACTCTGGCGGTCATTACACCTTGGTCCGAGCCGGTTGTTTATTGGCTCCCTCCTTCTGTTACGTGCCACTGCCTCTGCTGCTGGCTGCATCGGATCACCCAGAGCATAAGAATCTGCAATCCGGATTGTTTCTGCTAGGGATTCGGCATATCTCTTGGAGCCTCTGCCACAGCATGCTGCCATGTCGACAACCATCTGCAAACCAGGAAATGGCCTGTGCCTCTACACTCCTTCACAGGAATTCCGAACATTGCTCCACCGAGTTAAGAATTCTCGGTCAGTTTCATGATCATCTTGCTTACATGCCGCCAGGAGCTGAGGTCGGTTTGGCCTCTTGTATGTACTAGCAAAGTTGCTGTTAAACGCCAGCTCCAAGTCTATCCAGGAGTTGATACTATACTCCGGCAAATTATTCAGCCAGATCCGAGCTGGACCTTCCAACATGTGCGGGAGATACCGGACCGCCCATCGGCGATTGCCCCCCGCTATGTGCACCGAGGATACATAATCTGTCAGCCAATCTTGTGGCTTGGTGCTCCCATTGTATGGCTTGGTGTTCCGACCTAACTGGAACTGAGATACTGGGGTGGTGGCTCCTTCATGATCCGAGGTCCAAAACACGCCGGACCAGGAGGGCCTTCCTCCTCCAGTTGCTCGACAAGTAGATTCTATCCAGCTTGTTACGAACATCGCCTGGAGCTAACATCCGACCTCCTATCCGAGGTCCCAACGCCCCATCCACTCTGTGGTATCCAGCTCGCGCCATGGCCGAGTCTCCATCATCATATCGGTCATCGCCTTGACCGACGTTCTGAGGTTGCTGAACATACTCCGGCTCTCGCTGATATTGCCCCTGCGCCGGGTTGTTGCTGATACCTCGGGGGCGGAGGTGGTTTACCTCGGCCAGCCGACGCTGCTTGCCCGCCATTCTGATTTCCCTGACCGGAGTTACCCTTAGCTCGGCTTGCATTACCTGGGCCGGGGTTTCCCTTAGCTCGGCTAGCATTGCCCTGGCCCACCTTCTGCTTTGCTGCTAACACTGGATCATACATCTGCAGCTGCTTGTTCTGACCCGAGGTGACACTCCGGGCTCGATCGGCTCCTCCGACGAGTGGAGACGAGGCTTGCCCCTTGGACACCTGACTAACTGGCCTAGCTGAATAAACCATCTCTGAATCACCAGCCCCGGCATATGCTCTGCGGAGAGCCTCATTCTGCTGGTTAGCTACATACACTAACTCATTGACTCGCTTCTGCTGCGCACGCCATGCATCTCCAGTCAACCCGGATAGCTCGGCCCTGCCTGCCTCGGCAGCTCTGAGGTTCTTAGCAGGGGAACTATACACCGGCCTTCCAGTCGACACGCGACTCTCACTCCTAGCCGAGGTGGTAGGTCGAGCCTCCCTGTTTATCTCATCATTGAGCCCCTTGCCTCTCTGCCGCACCTCGGCTCCCCTATGTGTATCAACTGCTACCGGGGTGAAGCCATTCGCTGCATTGTACTCACGCAGATCTCTATTGAACTCATCTCTAGCTGTTATCATTGCTACAGCCTCCTTTGCAACAGGACACGCTTTGCCTCTAGGTCGGCCACAGTCACCACTACATCCACTCCTGGATTTACTGGGTCTGCCAGTGTCTCCACTATCTCTACCAGGGTCGCACCTCGGCCCTGCAGCTCGGGGTGCCAGGCAAGTCTTTCTCTAGCCTGGGCTTTGCAGATCTCACCTTAGCAACCTCGGCCGCCTTGGATTTGCTGGCATCTACTTTGCCAGCGGCATCAACCGGACCTGTCATCATCACCTCCACGCAGCTCTCGGGGCGAGTGATACGCCGACCTAAAGCCGCGAGGAGAGGAGTTTCGTCGTCCACGAGCACCTGCTCCGGGTACCGCGAACAACCTCGACAGCAACGTAGTGACGAAGCTGCCGAGCATCATGGTGAAGCCGTGCTCGGGGAAGGGCTTGCCGGCGAAACACCCCGCGTTGTCGCTGATGAAGGTGAACTCACCGATCTTGGCGATAAGCCCGGAAAGAACACGCTCGCCTGAGCCCGTCCGGATGAAAACTCCCTCCAACGCCTCAATCTGCCCCACGGTGGGCGCCAACTGTCGTGGTGGGATCACGGCAGATGCCATAGGTATGGCTAAGATGGGGCCGAATGGTCGTTGGGGGAATCCGGGGAGGGTTTATGCACTCAAGAAGTGCACACGCAAGAACACGCAAGAACACGAACGAAGAACAAGAAACCAAGAACACAAAGCACACCACGATGTACCCTGCTTCGGGGCCCTCTTGTGGAGGTAACACCCCTACTGCAGCACTATCCTACTCAGTGTATAGCTCAAAGTGACAAGTACAAGCTGCTCCTCGAGCTGTATGATGATACAATGGTGAGAACTTGAGGTAAAAGATGGAGCTACGGGAGGAAGAAGGCACTCCGAGCTAGATCCGAGGTGTTTCCGGGGTGTTCCGAGGTTCCTTCTCTCTCTCTCTCTTCTCTTTCTCTCTTGATCGATCTCTCCGTCGGGGGTTAGCAGGAGGGGGGTGAAGCCCACTATATAGGCCAGCCGAGTTACCGTTGTGCCCCTCGCTGAACACTGTTGCCATGCCTCTGCACCGGTCACCACCGTACCTCTGTCAGGGACAAGACGTGGCTGCCCATCTCCTGTTGCCTAACGGCAGAACTAGCATGTCTCCTCTGACAGAGACAGGACGTGGCCTGGCAGAGCTACCTCGTAGCCTTTTCCCATCTCGCGTGGTCAGCGGTCAGAGACGTGCAGCCCCGCCGAACCCGGGGCACGCCTCTGCCAGGCTCCGTGACAGACGCTCCCGCGTCAGGCGCTCTTGTACCGGCTGGAAGTGACAGGAGCATTGACTCCTGCCCGACCTACGGCCTCCTGCCTTGGTTAGCCGGGTCTTGCTCCCGCTCCTTACCTCGGGTCTTTACTTAAGATCCGACCACCTCGGATATTACTTCCTTCACACAGCTTCTCCTGTACTCACCATATAAACCACAGCACCAAGGTGTTAGGTCGGACAGTGAACCTCGGCCCAGGCCCGCGGGATACCTCGGATCCCTCTGGGCCAAGATAGGTCGGCCTTTATACTCTCCAGGTCAAGATGAACTTCGGATTCTCCCAGGCCCAAACAGGTCGGCCGTTTCCGTACCTCGGCATATCTTTAGACTTATCTTTATGCCAAGCCTTGACCCTACCCGGGGGTAGCCCCCCGACAGAGGTACACCCGACGCCCTTCATGAAGGAACAGCGCATCACCGCGTCGGTGTCAAATGGCAAGGATTTCTCCCGACCTCGAAAAAACCACATCCCTGGACAGTCCGACGTGCTCCACCCAACTTGTCACCCACCAACAAACGCCACCTCTGGCTCTCTCCGTGAGCATCTGGGTGAATGAGATCTATAGATGGGAATGGGATCACACTTTTCTTAAAAATACAAGTAATAAAATCAGGTCGGCACAGAGAGAACTGGAGCAGGTTGCAGAAGCTGCTTTGACGGATACACATGTCTCTCGCCAAAAGGAAATAGCGTTGGATATTGAGATGTTGTTGGTGTAAGAGGAAATGTATTGGGGAAATCCACTTTAACTCTCGGGTGCATATTCATGCATCCGGTATTTAAAAACAAATTTTAAAATGTCGAAAAAGTTCATAATAAAATTTCGGAGATACATTTTATGTGGTTACAAAGTTGTTTCGTGGAAATCCGAAATTTTTTAGGGCCTGTGTAAGAAGACAAAAAATATCTCGTGAAAAGTCGTATTTTAGCACCAAAATTTGTAATTTTTACACATGGCACAAAATATGTAGGTTTGTCGTGAAACGACTTTGCAAACATATAGGATGTGAAGATCTATGGGCGAACATTTTTTTCAATTTGCTTGACAATTCGAAATGTGTCTAAAATACATTTTTAATAAAGAGTGCGTATGCACCCGCTAGCCAAAACACCTCTCTCTGACTTTAATTTAGAGATTAAAACCCTAACTTCGCAAACGTGAGCCGACAACGCAATAAAATCAAGGTTGAAGGATGCTCAAGGAAATTGTCTTGAGGGCACTGCATAGTTAAACCCAATGATCTCTGACTATTTTTCTGGTTCATTCACAATGGAGGTGTATGATATGGATCCCGCTCTATTTGATATAGTTGTGCCTCGGCCCTCGGGTAAGCTCGGCAATTGATGATGCCTTACCATTACCATAAACAGTCGAAAATGTGAAGAATGCTTTATTCTCTATATGTGATATGAAAGCCACATGTATAGATGGGTTGCATGCAATACTTTTTTGAAAGTGTTCGCGTATTTTTATTGATGTGTTGACATACAAAGTTGTGTGAACTATTTAACATGAAGAAATTATGCCTCCCCCCTCACCCCTCCACCTCCGGACATGGATTCTTTAAAACGGTTTTGGAATCGAATACGGTATGGAAATTATCCTATCCATTTAAAGCACTGATTTTGTTTTTTCTGTACCGAACACCAGGAATGTCATTTCACCATGAAATTTGGCATGTTTGTAGAACATCTGTATATGTTCGTCACCAAAAAAATTCAGATTTTTTTAGTAAAAATACTATTTCTTTATAATTTTTTAATTGGGAGGGAGCAACTGAGCTCGGAAGCCAAAACGTCTACTGTAGTAGATATATATAACTCTTTTTTTTTTGTATCTGAAAAGGAACCTCCAATCTCTTTTTTCTAAAACTGAGAAACTTTTCTTCTTCGTCTCTTCCGTCGGTGCTGTTGCGCTACCCCACCCATAACCTCCAGCGATCCAACTAGCTCAGAGCAAGTCAAGATGTGTTCCATGTCCGTGGCTATCAATTTCTCTCATAACATGGTGACGTGGGGTGGCCACGACAAATCCTAGGATCGAGTACCCCAGGTTGATTGAGAGGGGGAAGTTGGAGTGCTGGTAGTTACGACGGCTGACAAGCAAGGCGATTTACCCTGGTTCAGGCTCCCGGAGGATAATACCCTACTTCCAGCTTGTCTGTTATTGATTATTTGGAGGTGTTACAATGGCGATCCCGGTGAGATGTCGATTTCGCTAGGGTTTCTGGTGGTGGAGTTGTGGCGAGATTGTGAGCGTACCCTCGATCGGCGGCCCTCCCAGCCTTTATGAAGAAGGCTGGGTCTCGGGAGTTTGCATCCGACTAGGTTTACAGGTAAGGTAGGTTCTACCGACATAGTATTCTTTGTCTTGAGGCGTACTCTATCCTCATTGGGCTCCCTTCGTGGGCCTTGATCGTCGTCTTCTAGCAGGTCTCCGGTTGGGCCCTAATCTTTGCGTGCACCAGGTACCTTCATAGTGGGGCAACCAAAAGGTAGGCCCACGTCAGTAGCCCCCGAGTGCTTGGTCGAGTCGAAGAATCGGGTAAGGACTCCTCTCCGAGTGCACGTCATCTTCTGCCTGTTACAAGGAACTTTTTTCGGAGTCGGTAGTATATCGACTGTTGGATGTGTTCATGTTTTGTTGTCTTAGCGACAGTTCCTAGGGATAATGATATGGCTGGCCTGGCGCACTCGACGGATCGGGACCAGTTAGATGCGCTTGGGCAAAAACCTAGCCAGCCTACATCAAGTTCGAGTCCCCGGACTCGAACCTGGAAAGAGCTGATAAGCTTCGACTCATGTCGCGGAGGACTTACAGAGGATATTATGATGACTCGGGTACCCAACGCGTCCGTCAGGATTTTCTTCATGCCTGCTGGCACAGAAATTACAGGGTGGAACGCAGCTGGTGCGAGCCCTGGCCGGCTCGACAGATCGGCGGGTCTTATCTTTGCACTTTGAGTACAGCATCCGAGGATCATATGTGGCGGACGCATCTCGGGAATCGAATGTTTTGCGACTGCTGCAGTCGTGTGCTTCGTGTAGAGCTGTGTAACTTCAGTCGATAAGAATTCGAGTGCCTGTTTTGAGACACAATGGTCCAGTAGTCTTGTATTTATCGGGGCGCGATAGCGCTCCCGATGGGAGTAGCCCCTGAGATTGAGCTGGATTACTTGCAATTGAGGTTAATCTCAATCAACATCCAGGCACAAGAAATTTTTGATATGCTCCCGATGGGAGTGTAGGGACTCGACAGATCAATGAGTCCCGCTTCAGCCTGCTGGCCTACCGAATGGTGTAAGCTCGAAGGACTCGACAATTTAAGGAGTCCCATTTCAGCCGTCAGGCTTACTATTGAAGATCGGGTGGAGGTGCACCTGAGTCGAATGATGCTAGGGTCCGTCGAGGGGACCCGGTAGCCTGTTGGTTTTGTCCTGTTGTCTTTATCGAGTGGCTCGAAAGATCCTCCAGCTTTTTAAATGCTGATGTCATGCATGAAGTTCTTTGCTTGCTCGGCTCTGCTGATGGGACGCGTCAGCGTGGGCCCATTGTCAGTGTTGACCAGAGGAGACGTCTGTTCAGTTCGGATTTGACCACACGGCGCGGAGTTTTCGCGACGTGATGATGGCCTCCTCGTTTTTCGTGTGTAGTGGACGGCGTGGGCTGCGACGGTTGCCCTCCGTGGGCGCCACGTGTAGGGCTGGATGTGGGCCGTTGCGGCCGAGGCCATTTGAACGGTGTAGATTGGACAGCGCCGCGGTATATTTATTTCACCGTGGGGAAGGATTACTTTCATCCCTATTGTCGCCGTTCTCTGCCCTCGCTTCTTCTTCTTCTTCCTTGTGCTTGCTGCTCCATTGCCATCGCGCGCTAAGTTTCTCCACACTTCCTCGACGAGAAGCCATGACGAAACCGGGCACGAAGAAAGGCGCGGCGGCGACGAGCTCAGCCGCCACTGGTGCAGCGGCATCGAAGAAGAGAGGGGGTGCGGCAGCAAGCGCCGCCGCTGTTGTTGACGCCGCGGGCGTTGACACGCTCAAGAAGATCCCCGGCGATTGGGTCAAATCGTCCGTCAAGGCGCAACACCTTGACGAGCTTCGGGGTGATGGATTGCTGCCGCCGGCCAATGAGCTGGTTGTCCGCGCGCCTGGAAAAGAGGTAACGCCCCAACCTCGAGCCGGCGAACGTGTCTATTTCGCCGATTTTCTGCATCGGGGCCTCTCTTCCCCCTCCATGATTTTGTGCGTGGACTTCCGTACGTGTACGGGATCCAACTACATGACCTGACGCCAAACGGCGTCCTTCACCTCGCCTGCTACATCATCCTCTGCGAGTGCTTCCTGGGAGTGCACCCGCATTGGGGCCTGTGGAAGGCCATCTTCAACTAGAAGAGGAATGCGGGCGGCGGCATCACCTACCCCATTGGCGGCTTCGGCATGCAGGTGCGAGGTGACACCAACTACTTCCAGCTGAAGCAATCGGACTCCGTCCAAGGCTGGCGGAAGAAGTGGTTTTATGTCCGTATGGAGCAGGAGGGCGTCCCTGCTTTTGAGGCGAACATGCCTCTGAGGAAGTCGAACGCCTGGGCGCACCCGCTGTCGGGTGCGGACAAGGCTGAAGTAGCTCCGCTGTTGAGTGCCGTCGCCGAGCTGTTGAAGAGGATGGGCAAGGAGGTGGGTGGCATCCACCTAATTGCCACCATGATGAGGAGGCGCGTGCAGCCGCTACGCCTGCGCAACCACCCCATGTGGGAGTACGAAGGCGAGGAGGATTCGACTCGCCTGATGAATGAACGGCGATTGAAGAGGGAAGTCGAGACCAATGTGCGGTCTGTGACTAGTCTCAGGACTGCCGACCCCCTGCAATCTCGACTGCCCCGTGAAGCCATACGGGGTTGATAACCCACTGCCTGAGGTATGTATCTGTCTTTGTGTGCTGTCGACTCTTCTGTCTTGGTGTTGATCGAATACTTCGCGTGTGCGTTTCTTATTGTATTGATATACGCTCAACTTACAGGGGCACCCAACTCCCGTGAGCCTGCCGCCGCTGCCCGAAGATGGGCCCACCTTTGAGGTGGAGTTTCCTGAAGTGGAGACAGTGGATGAAGATGACTCCCTTTCCTCGGCAACCACCTCACCCGATGAGGTGGTAGAGGAAATGGAGCAAGAAGAAGAGGATGAACAGCTGCTCAAGCGCCAGCGCGGGGACAAGGCGAAAGCTGCTGTCGAGGAGTCGCCATCCGAAAGGGTGGAGCTCGGCGATGATGGCGACTCGGGTTCATCGTCGCCTCACCTGAAGGAGCCCGTGTTGGTGGAGCCGCTCAACATGGCGCCTCCGGTTGTGAACACAACCAGATTTGGCGTGCCGTGCGATGATGACGATCTTGGCAGCGACGAGGAAGAGATAAGGTGAGCACCTTTTTTGAAGCTAAACTTCTGTCGTCGACTGAGGCTTGTATTGATGTGTTTCTTGTTTTACGCAGCACCGGTCATGGCACGGATGTGCCTCAGTCACCTGCTCGAGAACGGGCGGTTACTCCAAGTGGTAGGCAGCCAGAGCGAACCTCTCCGGAGGCCTCTGCTTTGGCGACCACAATGGCCGCAACGGAGATTGTAAAGATGACAGCTCCCTCCGCTCCGAATGTGCCTGCACCGTCTGCGCCGTCCTCTTCAAGTGCAACACGGCTCCAGGATCATGTAAGTACTTCTGACTTGTTTATCGGGTGCGCGTCAGCGCTCCCGATGGGAGTAGCCCCCGAGGGTATGTGCAACTAGAATAGTTGGGCATAGGCTCAAAATCATGTTGTAATCTTCCCCTCGCAGCCCTACTACCACAACCTCCTGGAGTCGGGTGCGGCCTATGTCCAGTTGGAGCAGGAAAGGGATAACCTTCGTACTGCACTGGAGCAGTCGAAGCGTAAGCACTTCTCTTTGGTTTAATTAACCTGCTGTTGCTCATGTATTGCAACAACTCAATGCATTATCTCTGTGCAGGCGATCAGGAGTCTACTGCGAAGCGAGTGCTCGAGCTGGAGAAGGAGCTCAAAGCTCAGCACGATGACACCGAGCGGAAGCTGAAGGAAGCCAAGGATCACGAGGACGCCATCCGCCAAAGCGAACGAATGCAGGTGAAGCGACTGCTCGCGCTCGCCCATGTTGTAGGAGGTAATGTATCCATGCTTGCCATAATCTTGAAGTTTGGTTCTCCCAATTCAGCCGAATTGGTACTGAGTTGATGAGATCTACAGGCGCAATTGGCGCAATTGGCGCGACTCCGCCGCCGGAGCCGACAGGTGATGTGCCGCTGGAGCGTGCGGTCAGCATCTTCGACTCCATGTGTGCGCACGCTAAGGATGCACTCGCCAAGTCGACCGGCGCGCTCGCCGCAGTACACAGGAACATCTTCCCGCAGCAGACTCCACCCTCCAATGTAGATGGTCTAGCTGGGGCACTTGGACCTGAATCCTCTACCATGGCGGACTACACTCGCGCCCAAACGGTACGCGGCTCCGAGCTTACTTTTAAGCTGTTGCTGGGTCATGGCGTCGAGGGTGACTTCAATAAGGTGGTGGCGGCCTTTCCGCGGAGGTCGGATGGAAAGACTGCCTCACTGGGCGCGGTGAAGGCAGAGGCATCACGGCTGGCGGAAGAGCTGGTATCCACCGTGGAGCGTCGCGCCGCCGAAGTTGCTGCCCGATCGGCTAGGGCTAGGTCGGAGTCTGTATCATAGGATAGAGTTCTGACTCCGTCGATTTCTTTTGCTTGTAATGAACCTTGAAGCACTTGTAAATTTGATTGCTACCATGCAACCGATTGCTGTGTTAATTTCTCTGTCGGGGAATCAGCCCCCGAGTGTGTTGTCTTTGTTTTGGAGTTCTTATATTGATCGACCTGTGTCACTGGACAGGCTGGGTCTTCTGGTGCATCCGAAGCTGCTCCTTCCACGAGTACGCGGCATCGAACTGGTGCCTGAAGCAAAAAATGATAAGGCCATCATGTCGTGGATGAAGCGAAAGATCGCAAATCTGGAGCGAGAGCTGAAGGATGTGCGGGCGGAACTGGTCGCCGAGAAGGCGAGGCCCTCTCCCTCATCTGAGCGAGAGGACTACTGATTGGGGAGTTGGATCTAATCAACCAACAGCTTGAATGTGAGAACACTCGACAAAATCACCGACTGCTAGTTGCTTCTGTGTTGAGTGCTAACTTTTCTTGTCTTCGTTGTGCAGGTGTGAACCAGGACAAAAAAGCTGAAGAAACTCACATCGTTGAGCGACTGGACGGAATTGTTGATGGAACAGCTTCGGGCGCTCAATACTTTTGGTCTGACAGGGCGAAGGCACGAGTGCTGGCCACCTTGCTGGACCGCGCCTGGCGTGCTGTCCTGTTATTGGAGTCGTGTCGAGGCACTCTAGCCAAAGTGCACCGTGCGATGTTCCCGCATAACGAGCAGCCGCAAGGCATACCTGCTCTGTTGATAAGGTTCCGCGATGGCAAGGCGATTCAGAAGATGCTGCGTGCTGAGCTTGTAGGTGGGGCAAATATTGCCTTTGTATATTTGCGAATGCACTGGTCGAACTTCAACTTTGAAGGTGCCACCGAAGGCCTTCCTGAGCGGAGTCATTACACAAGCACCCTTGGCTGGGCACGCAAGGTCATCGCTCAGGTGCAGAAACAGACGGAGGAGCTTGTAGGTCCGTTGGACGGCGGTCCCAAGGATAAGCCTGTAGACGAATAGGCAATAGTTTGTATATTTGCTGAACTTTATAGATGAAGATATGAATCCGTGGGGGTAGCCCCCGAGTGTATGTAATATGCTTGTCAAAGACTGATTTGTATAAAGAATCTGGACGTAGTCCCCGAGCGTTCGGGTGTGGCCAGAGTTGTTTTGTTTGTTGAAGTAACCTGTACGGCGCAGCCCCCGAGTGTTCGAGTGCGGCCAAAGCCTCGTTTGTTTTAACCTGTGCGGCCCAGCCCCCGAGTGTTCGAGTGCGGCCAAGGCCTTGTTTGTTTTAACCTGTGCGGCGCAGCCCCGAGCGTTCGAGTGCGGCCAAGGCCTTGTTTGCTTTAACCTGTGCGGCGCAGCCCCCGAGTGTTTGAGTGCGGCCAAGGCCTTGTTTGCTTTAACCTGTGCGGCGCAGCCCCCGAGTGTTTGAGTGCGGCCAAGGCCTCGTTCGTTTTAACCTGTGCGGCGCAGCCCCCGAGTGTTCGAGTGCGGCCAAGGCCTCGTTTGTTTTAACCTGTGCGGTGCAGCCCCGAGTGTTCGAGTGCGGCCAAGGCCTTGTTTGCTTTAACCTGTGCGGCGCAGCCCCCGAGTGTTCGAGTGCGGCCAAGCCTTTGTTTGCTTTAACCTGTGCGGCGCAGCCCCCGAGTGTTCGAGTGCGGCCAAGATTTTGTTTGCTTTTGACTAAAAAGTAAAGAGAGAAAGCTTTTGCATCTCAATCATTGTATATTAAGCTAGCAAGCCGCCTCATTAAAAACCTTCCAGTCCCCTTAGGTACCCTGGTAAGGAAAAGAGCGCATCTGAAACCTGCTGCTTTTTTGGCGTGTAAGCGTGATTACATGGATGTGTATGCTATGCATAGAAACGGCGCAGTTGCGCGACGTTCCATGGGTTGAGGGAGAGTTCCCCTGTCTTTGAATCCTTCAGACGGTATGCGCCACCGTCGATTGCTTCTGTGAAGATGAAGGGTCCCTCCCATGGGGAGGCGAGCTTGTGCACCTTCTTCTGCTTGAGCCGCAACACCAAGTCACCAGGGACGAAGGATCTCATGCGCAGTCGTCGGCCATGGTAATTGCGGAGACTTTGTTGATAAACAGCTGTCCGAGAGAGTGCAATGTCCCGAGCCTCGTCTAGCGTGTCGACGCCATCTTCGAGTGCTTCTTCTGCATCAGACTCATCGTATGCGACTACGCGAGGTGCGTCGAATCGCAAGTCATATGGCAGTACTGCTTCGGCGCCATAGATCATGAAAAACGGAGTGTACTGCGTTGATCTGTTGGGCGTGGTTCTCACACTCCAGAGGACAGAGGATAACTCTTCCACCCAGGCACCCGCGGCGCGCTTGAGTGGCACCAGGAGATGTTTCTTGAGGCCGCTGCAGACTAGGCCATTTGCTTTTTCGACTTGTCCGTTGGACTGAGGGTGTGCGACTGAGGCATAGTTGAGTTTGATGCCTTGCTCCGTACAGAAGTCCTTGAACTCGTCGGCTGTGAAATTTGTGCCGTTGTCCGTGATAATGCTATGGGGTACCCCAAATTTGAAGATGATGGACCTGATGAAGTTGGCAGCAGATGTGGCAGTCGAACTTGTTATGGGTACATCTTCGGTCCACTTCGTGAATTTGTCGACTGCCACCAAAAGGTGAGTGTGTCCACCGCGAGATGATTTCTTCAGTGGTCCCACCATGTCGAGTCCCCACTGGGCAAAGGGCCAGGCGAGTGGTATTGTTTTCAGCTCCGATGCGGGTGCGTGTGGCTTGGTGGCGAACTTCTGGCACCCGTAGCACGTTCTGACTATCTCTTTGGCTTCCCGCATTGCCGTGGGCCAGTAAAATCCTGCCCGAAAAGCTTTGGCCACCAGGGCTCGACTGCTGGCATGATGCCCACAAGTTCCTGCATGGATGTCATATAGTATTGCTCTGCCATCTTCCGGGTCGATGCAGCGCTACAGTACTCCAGATATGTTGCGCTTGTATAGTTCTCCGTTAATGATCGTGAAGGCCTTCGAGCGGCGAGTGATGCGTCGAGCTTCTGTTGGGTCTTCCGGCAGCTCCTGGCGCAGCAGGTATGCGAGGAAAGGGTTCGTCCATGTTTGCTCGACGAGAAAAACTTCGACGTGTGGTTCCTCTTCCTTTGTCGGTTGATCCTTGGTTGTTGCTAGTGGAGGAGGTGTCGTTGGCTCCTTGAGCTTGATGGACCGCTGTTTGATGCACTCGACGAAGACCCCGGGTGGAACCTTCGCCTTGGTCGAGCCGAGGTTGGATAGCATGTCTGCTTCTTCGTTACTTTCGCGGCCTATGTGCCGCAGCTCGCAGTCGTCGAAGCTGCCCTCCATGGTGTTGTAAACGTCTCGATATGCAATCATGTTTTTCGCCGTGGCTTCACACTCCTTCATCGTTTGTTGTACGATGAGGTTCGAGTGCCCGTAGATCATGAGGCGAGTGGCTCCGCGGTTCTTCGCCATCTGCATGCCGTGTAGAAGAGCCTCGCACTCAGCTTCATTGTTGGAGGGCTTGTGGAAGGCCATCTGTAGTACATAGCGAAGCTTGTCGCCTTTAGGTGATGTCAAGATGATGCCTGCGCCCGCACCCTCGAATTTCTTGGATCCGTCAAAGTACATCGTCCATGCGTTGGACAGGTCAGGTAAGCTGGGCAGCTGGGCTTCGATCCACTCGGTTGTGAAGTCCGGAAGTACTTGTGCCTTGATCGCGTTGGGGTGCGCATACTTGAGGTCCCACGGGCCGAGCTCGATGACCCACTTGGCGACTCGTCCTGTCGCGTCGGGGTTGGTGAGGATATCTGAGAGGCCCGAGGCACTCACCACTGTGATCGGGTGCTCGGCGAAGTAGTGGACGACCTTGCGTGAACTCATGAAGACGTCGTAGGCTAGCTTCTGGTAGTGCGGGTACCGCTGCTTTGATATGGAGAGAACCTCGCTGAGGTAGTATATGAGCCGTTGCACCCGATGGGCGTGACCTTCTTCTTGGCGTTCGACGACGAGGACGGTGCTGACCACCCTGTTGGTGGCTGCCACGTAAAGGTATAGGGGTTCCTTTTCGCGTGGTGCGACGAGCACTGGTGGAGTCGCCAGGACCCTTTTGAGATCTGCGAATGCTGCTTGGGCTTCTAGAGTCCACTCGAATTTGTCAGACTTCTTCATCAGTTGGTAGAAAGGGAGTGCCTTTTCACCCAACTTACTAATGAACCGACTGAGCGCTGCGACTCGGCCGGCTAGACGTTGGACCTCTCGAAGCTTGGTCGGGGCTGGCATCGTGAGGATGGCTTCTATCTTTTCGGGGTTTGCCTCGATGCCTCTGGCAGATACGAGGTACCCGAGTAGTTGTCCAGCTGGTACGCCGAAGACGCACTTAGTTGGGTTGAGCTTGATCTTGTATGTGTTGAGCGCGGCGAATGTCTCGCGCAGGTCGTCGAGGAGCGTGTCCTCTTGCTTGGTCTTGATGACTATGTCGTCGACATAAACTTGGACGTTGCATCCTATCTGGTGATAACCCCCAAGAGCAGGGGATCACTATAGCACCTCTCAATGTGGAAGTAGGGTATCGATCCGCAGGAGCAAGAAGGAAAAGTTATCTATTCCCTACAACTAAAGTGTCACAAGTTTTAGTTGATTATGCACTAAACAAGTTTAAAGAACAAGATGGTTGATTTAATGGATGGAAGTTTAATGTAACAAAACAAGAATGTAAAAGTGTCCCAATCCTCTTCAATGCAAGAGGACAAGACAAAGGTTTTCTCTTATAGGAACAATGGACATGGGTTCACTTAATCCTCTCTCTCTCATCTACGGTGATTATCATGTTATAGATAAAGTACACACAATTGTCATGTTTTAATGGTAGCTTTTATGACGGCTATATGTCCTAAAACACATAGTTGAAAGAAGTACTCATTTGTGTTGCTAGGTCACCCTCGTAAGGCTAGCGTGGTTGCTGTCACTCCCACATCATACTCTTCCTTTTTACCCCCAGATAAAGGATGTTGGGCTGTATTTCACATGTCACTCAATACATATGCCGTGTCACATCGGCCATCCCATACTTACATACATCATACTTCATAATGGACAATATTCTAAACACTAGTGCAATGATTCATAATTCGTGTGCATGACCACATCTCTCTCATCTATCCACACTTGGTGGTGTCAATCACCTCATGACAAGGATAAACAAGGCATTATGCATAAATCAAACCATCACATGCATCATAGAATATCTCCAAAGTATGACAAATCATAAAAGCTCCAATACAACGGTAAATGTATAACAAATCATCTCATACCACAATATCCACCATAAGAATTACATAGATAGATCCATACTTATGCAAGGCACATCATATGGATTCCAACAATGATCATACATAGAGAGATTAGATCAAGTTACCACCACAAACCCAAGGTCCAGGGGGTGGACTACTCCCCCTTCATCATGGAGACGGTGGAGAAGTCGTTGGAGAAGATGGAGACCACCCCGGCAGCGCCCCCCGAGTTTCCCCCCTCCAATCTGCAGCTCCAGGTCTCTGTTTCGTGGTTTCTGTGTTTCGGCGGCGCTCCTTCCAGAGAACGTCGGGGGGCTATTTTTATAGACGTTTTTAGGTCAAGACGAAGCCACGGAGACGAAAACGGACGGCATCGGAGCCACGAGGAATAAAAGAGGTGGTCCCACACGGCCTATGTACCTGGCCGCGTGGGACCATCTAATTTCTTCCTCGGACTTCCTTTTTCGCGGATCCTTGGCTGGTACGTCTTCTTATTTCCAAATATTGGGCCCCGTAAAATATTAGGTCATTTGGACGTCGTTTGGTCCCTGAAAGTCAAAAACATGGAAAAAGGGGTTTTCTGCCTGTGCAGGTTAATTCCATAAAAATAGGAAACATACCAAATATTCCCAAAATCATTATAAAACAGTGATATAACCCTTATATGATGCAAATATGACTATATATAAGTAAAAATAATGCAAAGTTCATGTATGCATTTTACATGCATCAACATCCCCAAGCTTAACCTATACTCGTCCTCGAGTATGAAGGTGATAAAACTAACATGGACTTTGCAATTTAATACTATCAATGGATATCAAAGATGATTACTATTGCTACATAGAGTCAAATGGTTCATTCTTAAAAGGAGTAGCAATATGCAAGATAGTTTATGAAGTGATATCAAGTATTCAATGCAAGGATGTTCAATGATAATTCACAAAGTGTAACATAAGAGAAGAAGTACTATGGACCACAAGTATGCATAATGAAAAGTAAGAACATCCTACAATGGTCATAGAGTATTTGATGAAAATCTGAATATAAAAGGTGGACACTTTGGAAAGATATATATGAGTAGAGGTAAAGCATGAATAAGTTTCATCTAACTTCTGAACTTCTCTACTTAAGTTAATGATTGTAATGTGGTAATCCTTGGTGTCAAGCTCTCATTCCCCTATCATAGCATCTTGAATGATTAAGTTTAAAGTGAAAGCAAATATGAGTAGTGTGCTTGACAAAGTACAGGTTGAAAGTCTCATGCCCCTTGAATACAAGTACCTACTCCATGTGTTACTCAACTTGGAAACAAAGCAAGTTCAAGTTAAATATCATTGTAAGTAATAATAGTATCATTAAGAGCGTCAACTGGGGTACCTCTTGTCCCAGGATATGGAACAAGCCCATATCAAAATGACAAGACAAACAAACAAATGAACAATCTCAACACCCTTTTTATTTACCATTAGATAGCTTTTTATTGTAAGGTGTATCACAGAAGGTTCACCATAGCATGTAAGTAAATTTCCACCATGAATGATGCATGGCTTAGATTAGCGGCCCAGGCGTCTCTCTAACCATTTATACAAACTCATTTAAACTCACTTCATTTCCACATTTATTTCACCCATGGTAAGCATCCATAAACAAAAGTACATGATATCAACTAAATGAATGAAGTGCAATGTTGAAAGCTTGCCATGTGACAGCACATATGAGCTAACTCTCAACCAAAGACATTTGTCAAGCCCACAACATCATAATTTTAATCACAATGGGTCATTTTTATTTATGCAATGAAAGTAAAGTGTGCATCAAGTTCGAGAGAGCTCTATAACCAACTTTTCCCATAACAATCAACAACATAAGCATTTTCATTCAGAGGTATAGATAACACAAATATCATGATAAACATACTCGGAATAGCATAAAGCTAATAGGTAGATATGGTGGACTCACTGGAAAAACTTTGGTTGAAGGTGTTGGAAACAAGTTTTTGCTTGTTGGAATTTTTGGGCTAGCAAGAGGGAGAAAGTTGACCATCTAAATGCATGCATGAGTGTCCATAGAACTAACTAATCCATGTTAAAACAAGTAAAATAACATTTAGCATCAAAACATGAATAAAAGATAGCTCTTGATAAAATACTTGCAAATTATTACTCATTAACAAGCTCATGAATCATGCAACTATATGTATCTTTTAAAATTAACTCAACATCCCTTTTCCCAATCTTATAATAGCATCCAACATAATTCAACCCAAATTTCCAGTAGCTCTCTCATATATAAATGATAGTGTGGTGGTCTCACAAAATAAAAATCAAACCTAAACAAACAAAAAGACGCTCCAAGTTTATGCGATAAAGTGTTTCGATCGAAAAACAGAAGTTAGACGTGTGCAAACCGAGAGTGTGTAGGTCCAGTGGGGTTGTCTTCACATCCCCAAGCTTATGGTCTTCACCATCCTTGGATAGCTCTTGGTGCATCTCCTCTAATCCCTGTGAAAAAACTTCAAAACACCGTTTCTCCCATTTCTTTTTCTGTGGGGCACATTAGTAGTGATAAACAAATAGATTTCTTGCTGCATATAATCCTTAGACAAAAATTCATATGAATGTCCAGAAAGTGTATAATGTTGTATGCCTACTCATAAACTCAATTGGATCAAAAAGATTCAAGTTAAAAGTTCTAAGCATGCATCAAACAAAATGGGACAGAATCTGTCCAGAAAAACAGCAGCAGCTAAACGTATTTTTCTACCCTACTTAACTTTGTCGAAAATTCCGAAAAAATTCATGCATACAGAGGATGAAAAGTTGCACTACAGTTCAAATATGAGCTCATTCGGAGTTACAGAATAAGAATTAAAAATCATACCGTGCACAGATTCGTGCAGGAATAAAATCTCCGAACGCTATAAGCAACTTTTCAACCAAAATGAGTAAAACTTGGCACTTTATTAAAAATTCCAGAAACTAAACTAAACAAAGTCTCTTGTTACAGCAAGAGGACACAAAGAAAATCACAAATAAAAACAACCGGGTTGCCTCCCGTAAAGCGCTTTCTTTATAGCCATATAGCTAGGCTTCTTACTTGATGTTTATTGTGGACGAAGCTCATGAGGGAGCTTGAACTTTGATGTGTCCCTCTTCCTTGGAAAGTGTTCATGCATAATACCAGGATCCCATGGTGTTCTCAAACCAATCAAAATAATAGTCAAGTTGAACCTAGTTGAGAGAAAAACAAAACACAAAAGTAATAACAACGAAGTCTAACTTTCTTTCTATGCATTGGCATTTTGTATATGAATGAATCACCATAAATAGAAGTTTCCCAATGCATATTAACAATATTTACTTGCAGCATATAATTATTAGTAACATAAAGAGGGTTCTTATCACCTCCTCTTTCATAATAGTTGCAAGTAGTAGAAATAAATTCAACCATATAACCACAAGAATCATTCAACTTAGATAATTTAGGCACATAAAGAGGATTATTAAATTTATTATGGAATTCATTAGCATGCTTCCCTCTTTCAAAATAGTTAATAAGATCAATATCAAGTTTAATATCATGGTTGCAACAAAGATTTGGAACTAAAGATAATTGCAAACCACATAAGTATTTCTCAACATAAGCAAATTTCTCCTCTATGGTGTAGTTAGGAGAATTCAAGAACATAGGACTCTCATGAGTAAGAGTACTATCACAAACAGCAAGTATATCATTTTTATCCTCACATAATTTAGTAACAACTAAACATGGAGGATTATCAATAAGCATAGGACCATCATCTAAAGCATTATCATATAGCATATTTAAGCAACACTCCTCATTATCATCAATAAGTTCACTAGTAGTATTATTAAAAAGTAAAGGAGCATTATTAGTTTCATCATAATAGCATGGGTTATCATATAGGACCATAGAATTTTCAGTTTCACACTCATCATAACATGGGTTCTCATAAATAACAAAAGATTTTTGAGTTTGAGTGCTACTATCAAATGTTGATGGTGAAGATGGGAGATCCAACTCTTCCCCAAGCTTAGGTTGGAACACATCCATTTCAATCTCCTCTTCACATACTTCCTCTTCCAAGCTTATGTTTTCATCATCCTCTTGGGGTTGCACGGGCATCCCCAAGCTTAGGTTCTTATCCTCCTCTTCCTGCAAAATGTTAGTGCTTTCCGTGGCAGCAAGAATTCTTTCTTTAACATAAACATTATCACTAAATTCTTTTTTGCAAATTTGGAGAATAATAGAAACTTGCCCTTTCATTTCACGAGCTACATGACTAGTTGCAAGAAATTTATCAAGAAGAGAGTCTATCTCATGGGCTCCAACATAAGCAATATATTTCTCAACTTGTTCTATATCAGGGCATAAACATTCATCTTCACGATAACAAGCAATTATAGGATCACTATTATACTTGCATTGATAGTGGGAATGTTTAACAACTCTTCTATTGCAACAAGTTATACCATGTAACTCACAAAACTGATTAGCTATTTTGTGAAGAGCTTTAAGCAATTTACCCACTCTATTTCCCTCTTTGGTTGATTGATATTCAGAGTAGGCGTCATACTTTTAAAATAATCATTACCCATAGACATTCCAGAAAGTTTCTCCATTTTTTAATTTTTTTGTTTTTGATATATATAACTGAAAGTAAAACTAATGAGAAACTCACAACCAAACAAGTTTAAAGGAACCTCCCCAAGCTTAGATGATTGCAAGATATAAAACAAGATAAAATAAATCTAAAGTCTAGTGCACACAAGAATAGAAACTTAAGCGCTACGCTCCCCGGCAACGGCGCCAGAAAAGTACTTGATAACCCCCAAGAGCAGGGGATCACTGTAGCACCTCTCAATGTGGAAGTAGGGTATCGATCCGCAGGAGCAAGAAGGAAAAGTTATCTATTCCCTACAACTAAAGTGTCACAAGTTTTAGTTGATTATGCACTAAACAAGTTTAAAGAACAAGATGGTTGATTTAATGGATGGAAGTTTAATGTAACAAAACAAGAATGTAAAAGTGTCCCAATCCTCTTCAATGCAAGAGGACAAGACAAAGGTTTTCTCTTATAGGAACAATGGACATGGGTTCATGGGTTCACTTAATCCTCTCTCATCTACGGTGATTATCATGTTATAGATAAAGTACACACAATTGTCATGTTTTAATGGTAGCTTTTATGACGGCTATATGTCCTAAAACACATAGTTGAAAGAAGTACTCATTTGTGTTGCTAGGTCACCCTCGTAAGGCTAGCGTGGTTGCTGTCACTCCCACATCATACTCTTCCTTTTTACCCCCAGATAAAGGATGTTGGGCTGTATTTCACATGTCACTCAATACATATGCCGTGTCACATCGGCCATCCCGTACCTACATACATCATACTTCATAATGGACAATATTCTAAACACTAGTGCAATGATTCATAATTCGTGTGCATGACCACATCTCTCTCATCTATCCACACTTGGTGGTGTCAATCACCTCATGACAAGGATAAACAAGGCATTATGCATAAATCAAACCATCACATGCATCATAGAATATCTCCAAAGTATGACAAATCATAAAAGCTCCAACACAACGGTAAATGTATAACAAATCATCTCATACCACAATATCCACCATAAGAATTACATAGATAGATCCATACTTATGCAAGGCACATCATATGGACTCCAACAATGATCATACATAGAGAGATTAGATCAAGTTACCACCACAAACCCAAGGTCCAGGGGGTGGACTACTCCCCCTTCATCATGGAGACGGTGGAGAAGTCGTTGGAGAAGATGGAGACCACCCCGGCAGCGCCCCGCCGGAGTTTTCCCCCTCCAATCTGCAGCTCCAGGTCTCTGTTTCGTGGTTTCTGTGTTTCGGCGGCGCTCCTTCCAGAGAACGTCGGGGGGCTATTTTTATAGACGTTTTTAGGTCAAGACGAAGCCACGGAGACAAAAACGGACGGCATCGGAGCCACGAGGAATAAAAGAGGTGGTCCCACACGGCCTATGTACCTGGCCGCGTGGGACATCTAATTTCTTCCTCGGACTTCCTTTTTCGCGGATCCTTGGCTGGTACGTCTTCTTATTTCCAAATATTGGGCCCCGTAAAATATTAGGTCATTTGGACGTCGTTTGGTCCCTGAAAGTCAAAAACATGGAAAAAGGGGTTTTCTGCCTGTGCAGGGTTAATTCCATAAAAATAGGAAACATACCAAATATTCCCAAAATCATTATAAAACAGTGATATAACCCTTATATGATGCAAATATGACTGGAATATAAGTAAAAATAATGCAAAGTTCATGTATGCATTTTACATGCATCATCTGGTCCTTGAGGCAGGACTGCATCATGCGCTGGTAGGTGGCTCCGGCGTTCTTGAGCCCGAAGGGCATAGTTTTGTAGCAGTAGACACCATGGGGTGTGATGAAGGCTGTCTTCTCCTCGTCCTCCTCTCGCATACTTATATGGTTGTAGCCTGAGTAAGCATCCAGGAAGGACAGTCGTGCGCAGCCAGCCGTGGAGTCGACGATCTGGTCGATTCGCGGCAGGGGGAAGTGATCCTTCGGGCAGCACTAGTTGAGGGAGGTGAAGTCGACGCACATGTGAAGAATCTTTGTTTTCTTCTTCTTTACCAGGACTGGGTTGGCGACCCAGTCGACCTTCTTGATCTCTCGAATGAACTGGGCGTGAAGTAATCTGTCGACTTCTTGCCCTATAGCGACGCGCTTCGGCTCGGAGAAGCGGCGCATGGTTTGCTTGATAGGTTTGGCTTCTGGATAAATTTGGAGAGAGTGCTCGGCGAATTCCCTGGGTATACATGGCATATCGGCTGGACACCAGGCGAAGATTTCCCAGTTCTCACGGAGGAACTCGATGAGCGCGCTTTCCTATGCAGGAGACTGGCTTGATGACATGAGCACTGTCTTGGAAGCATCAGTCGGATGAACTTGATGTGCCCTTGTATCATCGGTTGTGTTGAAAGAGGCGTCGGGTGCCGATTTCTTAATTGCGGGAAAGAGGGTCTTGTCATTGCTGAGTGACAAGTCCTCGAGTTGTTGCTGCATGCCGAAGGACTCGGAGATCCTGCTGAACTCGCGGTCGCAGTTGTCTGAGCGGTGGAACTCGTCGCGCACAGTTATGACTCTCTTTGGTCCTGGCATCTTGATCATGAGGTAGGCGTAGTGCGGGACTGCCATGAAGCGGGCGAACGTTGGACGCCCAAGTATAGCGTGGTACTGCGACTTCCAGTCCACTACCTCGAAGTCAATCAAAGGATGATGACTCCTTCAGGGTAGGCTGCTTTCCCTGGTACAATCCCATGGAAGGTGCTGTCTGATTTTGCTAGGCTCTCCAGAGATCTGCCCATCTTCCGGAGAGTGTCGGCGAAGATGATGTTGATGCCGCTACCGCCGTCCATGAAGACCTTGGTTATGTGGAACTGACCTATCTGAGCTTCGAGTACCAGCGCGGCGTGGCCTAGGCGCGGTACCCGTGGAGGATGATCCTCCCTAGAGAATGTAATGCTGGTTTTCGAGCCCTTGAGGTACTCGGGTGCGGCTGGTGGCATCGTCACGGCCTGGTAGACTTGACGGGTGATCAACTTCTGGCACCTGTTGGATGGTCGCCCCTTCTGTATCATGTTCATTTGCCCTCGAGCCTGAGGGTATAGTTCTCCTGGTGCAGGAGGTGCTTCCTGTCTCGGCTGGTATTGGATTGCCCCTGCGATGTGCGCACGGTTTGCTGCGGGTGGTCCTGGTAGGGCCAACTGCGGTGCTTGTTGAGGCTGGGGCTGGAGCCAGAATTTTGGCGAACGCCCCGTTAATGCGTTGCATTTTCCGACAGTCCTTCAACAGGTGAGTGGAGACCAGCTTGCCGGCTTCGTCGCTTCTGAATAGATGGAACTTGCTTGGTTCTTCGAGCTCCTGCTCGGGTGTAAGCTCCGGTCGCGAGTTTTCGCGAGGTCTGCGTCGCCAGTGGCGCCTCTGGTTTCCATCGTTCCTGTACACTTCTCGGCTTTGACTGCCCTGAGGATTGTTGTCGCGGCTGCGATCTTCTTGAGTGTCGGTGAATCCGGCCGCCACTAGTTCGGCTGGCTCGGCCTCGTCAAAACTGGCCTTGCGCTTGTGACGGCGATCGCTGCCGCGGTTGTTTCTGCGACCCCAGTTACTTGGTTCTCCTTCCTCGTTCGGGAATTCGTTGCGTACAGAGTCCTCACCATCGGCCCATTCATTGGTGATTTTCATGAGCTCGACGATGGATTTAGGCTGGAGGCGACCGAAGGCCTCTCGAAGGTCATGTCGAGTGACACCACGGATGAACGCGTCCATTGATCTGTCCTCGGAGACGACTCCGACGGAATTGCGCCTGAGTGTCCAGCGCTGGATGTACGATCGAAGTGGCTCGTCTTTCCGCTGCTTGCAGGCTTGCAGTTCGGCGAAGGTTGCGGGCCTCGAGAATGTGCCAAGGAAGTTCTTGATGAAGGCATCTTCGAACTGATCCCAGGAGCTGAAGGAGTCCCGGGGCAGGTTCTGGAGCCAGGTGCGTGCTGATCCTACGAGCATCAGTTGAACGTACTGCATGGCTGTTGTTGTTGTACCTCCTTGGCAGTTGACTGCAATGATGCAATCATCGAGCCAAAGTTTGGGATCCTGCGTGCCATCGAACTTGACTGACTCGGATGTGAGCTTGAAGCCTCACGGTATTCTAGTGGCACGGATGCGGTAGTTGAAGCAGACCAGACCGCAAGGTTCATTGTCCCCATTTGAGTAGAGTTCCTCGGTCGGAGTATTGACAGGTCGGGTGGAGCGGTTGCGATCGACTGTTCGCTGCGTGATGACGTTGCGGGCGTCCTCACCCTCCTGCAAGTGTCGGATAGGTCGGTCTCCACGTGCTGCACGCTCATGGTCGCACCTGTCGCGATCGCCGCGTGCTGGAGTTGTTGTTGCGGGTGCGGCTCCTGGAATCAGCGCCTCCTCTGCTAAGCGGAGCGCCTGGATTTGTTGTCGGTGGAGAGCTGCACGGGGGTCACCTTCCGGAGGCTGTGTTGCCCGAAGATACGTGGACAATGACATGAGAGCACCCGTAGCTGTTTTGGGGATGGGTATCCCCTCTGCGTCTTCTGACATGAAGGATGACTCGAGATTGCGGGTAGTCGCGGCTCTTTCGACATCCGTCATGACACGGGCACGTGAACGATAACGGCCATGCTCTTGCGTGACGGTGGGTCCCGAGGAAGAGAAGGAATAGGCTGCGCGGCGAGCACTCGATGCATCAGCGAGTTTCTTCCGTCGGGCCAGCTCGGCTTTCTCCAGTAGCAGCTTCTCGTTCTCCTTCCACACGAGGTATTGATATGCCATCATGTCCTCTCGAGTCGCGTCTGCAGGGGGAAAAGTGCACTCTGGACATGCTTCATGGCTCGGATTCCCATCTCTTGAGTAATCGACAGGGTAGTTACTTTGTCCGGCATGGTGACTTCCGTTGGGAATGTAGGTTCCTCGCGGTGGGGGCCAGTACCGGGTGTCCTGTTGTTTCTTGCGTCCACCATGAAGACTTGGGCAGGGTAAGATTGCACAGTCGAATACTCGTTGCTGCTGCTGCTTTCGCCGCCAGAGCTGCCCTCGGAGCCGAAGATAGAGGCGACGTGGTAGATGCCGCAGTCGATGCAGAACTCATCAGGCGAAGCAGCAGTCGGCGATGCCACGGGCGTCGGAGTCGAAGACGGCGCGAGTGTAGTTGAAGCAGATGCGATCTCCGTAGTCGATGAAGATGCCGGTGTCGTATTAGAAGCAGGCGCGATCTCCGTAGTTGATGGAGATGCGGGTGACGTAGTCGAAGCAGGCACGATCTCCGTAGCTGACGAAGATGCGGGATGTAGTCGAAGCAGGCGTGATCTCCGTAGTCGACGAAGATGCCAGTGTCGTAGTCGAAGTAGGCGCGATCTCCATAGTCGATGGAGATGCGGGTACATGTTAAGATGTCGAGATGCACTTGAAGCGCCTCCTCGAAGACGGTTACCTCCTCGTCGTCCGCTGCTCCGCGCCGGTGTCCTTGTGGAGTGCGTCTCCATTGTCTTCTTTACCGACATGACTCCGACCACCCCGGCGGCGTCGACCCAGTCATCGTCACCGCGCTCCCTATCAAGTACTACCGTCAGTCGACATCGTCAGCGACGGTGGCAGACTACGCGTCCACATGAGCGAGTTCGTACACGGGGAACAACTCAAGATGTTGCCCACTTGATCCAACGCCTTCCATATCTACTGCATGCACACATGGCTTCATCACAACATTAGTTCCATGGACAGTCGTCACTGCCAGGGCCGCCAACAGTGACGAGTACAATGAGTTCGTAGCCGGCGACAGCCAACGGGCGCATCAAGCTGCCACCACCGCTGGGAAGTTCCACACAGGTCAGGGCTGCTCGTGCCGGTCCACCGCCGTCTAGGAGCCCATTATGCGGTCCTTCTCCATGGACTTCTTCGGCCACAGACAGAAAATAGAACATAAGGACGAAATACTGTAGTACATGCATACATTGCCAAACCCCTTGAGATTTTGCCAAAACATGAGAAACTTGTGATTTTCTAAAACCGCTGTATTCCGTGCCCAGGCATCATAATACCGAAGTTTAGGCATATGATAATCCCCAAGAGCAAGGAATCACTGTAGCACAATTCGATAAGTATTGAGTGTCGAACCCACGAGGAGCTGAAGGTAAACTATCTATTCTCTAAAGCCCTATAACCCTCTTATACTGTTTATGCAAAGCAATAAATATGAAAGAACTAACTAATGAAAGCAAGTGATGTGGAATGGGTTTTTCTAGTAACAAGTTTCTCAAGCAAGTTTCAGACACAGTTTCTTAGAGCAAGTTTCTCTCAGCAGTTTTCTCAAGCAAGTTTCTCAAGCAGCAAGTATCAAATATCTCAAGTAGCAAATATCTCAAGGGAGCAAATGTTCTAGCAATTGTTATTTCATTCGCGTGGTTGTCACAATTAGTGAAGCACATGTTTCAGTCTTAGTTGTTTCTTTTAGGTGGGAGCCATAAATAGGTGTAGCCAAGTAAATGAGCAATAACACAACTCTTATGATGGATCTCATGGCCAAATAAATGTGCAGCACAAGAATTATTAAGACATAATTGTCCCACCATAGCCTTAAGTTCTAGGGTCCCCCATATATATCCCCCATAAAGTAACTTCAAGTCTCAGACACCGGTTTCTCTCTACTCCGACATGTCCTACTCAATCCATTACGCTACGGTGATCACCTTACATGCATTCCCCAACATATGCGTGCACTCATATATTGTACATAAAGACAATCATAAAAGATAACAACACTTGTATGCAACCAATCAACGAACTATTTCACAAGTGCCATGAACAAATCACTTCTCAAACACAGATGGGAGACACAATAGATCAAGGGAATAGTATATTGCATCACACATCATGTTTGCCAAGAGTTTACAGTGGGGAGATGGAGATGATCTTGCTGTAGATGTTGATGATGAACACGCCGGAGGGGGGTGGAGCCCTCCGGAGGTGATTCCGGCGGCGTTTCCCCCCTCCGATCTTCTCCGGCGGCAGCCTTCTGACTCTCTGTTTCGTGGTTTTCTGTTTCTCCGCCGCCTCCTTTCGCGAAACGCCAGGAGACCTTTTTTATAGGCGTTTTTAGGTCAAGACGAAGTCGGTGGACGAAAGATCGACGGCCACGGAGCTCCGAGGTGGAAACGAGATAGGCCCACGCGGCCATGTACTTTAGGCCGCGTGGGACCCTCCCATTTCCAGCCTGTTGGGCTTCTGGTCTTCAATTTAAGCCCATTGCGTTCGTCTCGAAAATTCTGAACCGTGCTCTTTGACCTTGCCCTTTTTGGAGTCCCGAAGCTCCCGGAAAGTCTGAAACACTAAAAAAGACGTTTTCTGGAAAAACAGGGTTAATTCCAAATAAATGGGAAAACTATGAAGTATTCCCAAAATCATTATAAAACATTGATATAACCCTTATATGATTGGAATATAAGCAATTAAAGTGCAAAGTTCATGTATGCATTTTACATGCATCAACATCCCCAAGCTTAATCCATGCTCGTCCTCGAGTATGAAGATGATAAAACTAACATGGACTTTGCAATTTAATACTTAACAATGAATATCAAAGATGATTACTATTGCTACATATAGTCAAATGATTCATTCTTCAAAGGAGTAGCAATATGCAAATAGTTTATGAAGTGATATCAAGTATTCAAGACAAGGATGTTCATTGATAGTTCACAAAGTGTAACATAGTAGCAAGTAATATGGAACACATGTATGCATAATGATAAGTAGAACATCCTACAATGGTCATAGAGTGTAGATGGAAATCTGAATATGATAGGTGTACACTTTGGAAAGATGTATATGTGAGTAGAGGTAAAGCATGCATAAGTTTCATCCAACTTCCAAACTCTTCTACTTAAGTTAATGATTGCAATAAGGTATTCATTGGTGTCAAGCTCTCATTGCCCCTATCATAGCATCTTGAATGATTAAGGTTAAAGTGAAAGCAAATATGAGTAGTGTGCTTGACAAAGTAAAGGTTGGATGTCTCATGCCCCTTGAATACAAGTACCTACACCATGATTACTCAACTTAGGAAACAAAGCAAGTTCAAGTTATATATCATTGTAAGTAATAATAGTATCATCAAGAGCGTCAACTGGGGTACCTCTTGTCCCAGGATATGGAACAAGCCCATATCAAAATGACAAGACAAACAAACAAGATGAAAAACCTCAACACCCTTTTTATTTACCATTGGAATAGCTTTTTATTGTAAGGTGCGTCATAGATAATTCACCATAGCATGTAAGTAAATTTCCACCATGAATAATGCATGGCTTAGATTAGCGGCCCAGGCGTCTCTCTAACCATTTATACAAACTCATTTAAACTTCTTCATTTCCACCTCATTTCACCATGATAGGCATCCATAAACAAAAGTACATGATATCAACTAAATGAGATGAAGGAGCATGTTGAAAGCTTTGCATGTGACAGCACATATGGGCTAACTCCCAACCTCGAACATTTATCAAGCCACTAGCATCATAATCTTAATCACAATGGGTCATGTTTTATTTATTGCAATGATAGTAAAATGTGCATCAAGTTCGTGAGAGCTATATAACCAACTTTTCCCATGGCAATCAATAACATAATCATTTTCATTCAGAGGTATAGATAACACAAATATCATGATGAACATACTCGGAATAGCATATAGCTAGTAGGTAGATATGGTGGACTCACTGGAATAACTTTGGTTGAAGGTGTTGGAAACAAGTTTTTGCTTGTTGGAGTTTTTGGGCTAGCAAAAGGGAGAAAGTTGACCATCTAGATGCATGCATGAGTGTCCATAGAACTAACTAATCCATGTTAAACAAAGTGAAATAACTTTCAGCATCAAAACATGAATAAGTGATAACTCTTGATAAAGCATTTAATATTATTACTCATTAATAAGCTCATGAATCATGCAACTATATGTATCATTAAAAATCAACTCAAACATCCCTTTTCCCATCATGATAATAGCATCCATCATATTTCAACCCATATTTCCAGTAGCTCTCTCATATATAATTGATAGTGTGGTGGTCTCTCAAGACTCAAACAAAAACAAAAACGACGCTCCAAGTTTATGCGATAAAGTGTTTTGATCGAAAAACAGAAGTTGGACGTGTGCAAACCGAGAGTGTGTAGGTCCAGCGGGGTTGTCTTCACATCCCCAAGCTTATGGTCTTCACCATCCTTGGATAGCTCTTGGTGCATCTCCTCCAATCCCTGTGAAAAAACTTCAAAACACCGTTTCTCCCATTTCTTTTCTGTGGGGTGCATTAATAGTGATAAACAAATAGGTTTCTTGCTGCATATAATCCTTGAACAAAAATTCATATGAATGTCCAGAGAGTGTATAATGTTGTATGCCTACTCATAAACTCAATTGGATCAAAAAGATTCAACTTAAAAGCTCAAAGCATGCATCAAACAAAATGGGACAGAATCTGTCCAGAAAAACAGCAGCAGCAAAACGTATTTTTCTACCCTACCAAACTTTCTCGAAAAATTCCGAAAAATTCATGCATACAGAGGATGAAAAGTTGCAACTACAGTTCAAATATGAGCTCATTCGGAGTTACAGAATAAGAATTAAAAATCATACCGTGCACAGATTCGTGCAGGAATAAAATCTCCGAACTCAAATAGCAACTTTTCAAGACCAACATGGGTAAAACTTGGCACTTTATTAAAAACTCCAGAAACTAACTAGACACAAAATCTCTTGTTACAGCAAGAGGACACAAAGAAAAATCACACACAAAAATAACCGGGTTGCCTCCCGCAAAGCGCTTTCTTTATAGCCATATAGCTAGGCTTACTTACTTGGTATCAAGATGGTTGAAGTGAGGTGGCTTGGCATCCCCAAGCTTAAATTCTTGTACTTATTTGATATATGTAGGGTGAGCCTAGGGGTACATCCCCAAGCTTGAGTTTTTGTCCCTCTTGATCTTGTTCATCACCCTCAATTCTTCCACCTTAAAATTCTCTTTACACAACACTCGTCACAAACTTGATTAGAGGGGTTAGTGCCTTCATAAATTAAATCCACATAGGCTCAGCAAAGACATATCATGAATTGATTTTAAACATTAGCTACTGTTACTATGGTTATGTAATGCTCCTTGATCAAAAGAACCGCACAAAACACAAGTAATGAGAGTAATGCAGAATAAAGACAGGATATGTCAAAAACTGGACAGCGAATTACTATTATCACTCTTTTTATTTGGTTTTAGCTTTGGGAAAAGTTTAAATGATAGAGACTTTGCAATGGTTCCATTGGCATGAACAACACATGTTCAAGGTCGACCCCAACTTCTCCATTACTCATCCTTCTCATTAACTTTCCCAAATTTTATAAAAAATGAAAATCCTAAACTAATTGTCACAAATCAGTAGGTAAAGATATTTTACATGTTGTGAGGATATAAAGGTGTGCTCAAACCGAATAGGAAGTTAAAGCATAAAGAACACACCACAGAATATCAAACCATCAACTTTTAAGTCTAACTCTTTTCCTATGCATTGGCATTTTATATATGAATAAATAGCAGCAATTTTGTGATAACCAATGCATGTAGTGATCAGTAGCTTGCATTTTAAATAACATAGAAACATAAAGAGGATTCTTATCTCTTCCTCTCTCATAATAGTTGCAAGCATTAAAGTTAAACATACCCACATAGTTTTGAATAGAATCACCACATAAAGACTTATCATCTAATGAGCATAATGGATCATCAAACTCAATTAAATCACTTTCATCCTCAACGGCTTCCCCAAGCTTAAACTTTTCCAGAGCATTAGCAATAAAGGTGTTCAAAGAGTTAGTACCACAAACATGAGTGTTATGCAAATAAAATTTAATTTTCTCCTCAAACACTTCATGTCCTAACTCAAGATAGATATTATACAACTCTAATTTTTTTGGTTCTTTTCCATTTTCTAATTTTTTTGTGTTTTAGATTTATATGTTAGTATGCAATGCAAACAAGAATAAAAGTTTAGCACAACGCTCCCCGGCAACGGCGCCAGAAAAGTACTTGATAATCCCCAAGAGCAAGGAATCACTGTAGCACAATTCGATAAGTATTGAGTGTCGAACCCACGAGGAGCTGAAGGTAAACTATCTATTCTCTAAAGCCCTATAACCCTCTTATATGGCCTTTATGCAAAGCAATAAATATGAAAGGATCTAACTAATGAAGCAAGTGATGTGGAATGGTTTTTCTAGTACAAGTTTCTCAAGCAAGTTTCAGACACAGTTTCTTAGAGCAAGTTTCTCTCAGCAGTTTTCTCAAGCAAGTTTCTCAAGCAGCAAGTATCAAATATCTCAAGTAGCAAATATCTCAAGGGAGCAAATGTTCTAGCAATTGTTATTTCATTCGCGTGGTTGTCACAATTAGTGAAGCACATGTTTCAGTCTTAGTTGTTTCTTTTAGGTGGGAGCCATAAATAGGTGTAGCCAAGTAAATGAGCAATAACACAACTCTTATGATGGATCTCATGGCCAAATAAATGTGCACAAGAATTATTAAGACATAATTGTCCCACCATAGCCTTAAGTTCTAGGGTCCCCCATATATCCCCCATAAAGTAACTTCAAGTCTCAGACACCGGTTTCTCTCTACTCCGACATGTCCTACTCAATCCATTACGCTACGGTGATCACCTTACATGCATTCCCCAACATATGCGTGCACTCATATATTGTACATAAAGACAATCATAAAAGATAACAACACTTGTATGCAACCAATCAACGAACTATTTCACAAGTGCCATGAACAAATCACTTCTCAAACACAGATGGGAGACACAATAGATCAAGGGAATAGTATATTGCATCACACATCATGTTTGCCAAGAGTTTACAGTGGGGAGATGGAGATGATCTTGCTGTAGATGTTGATGATGAACACGCCGGAGGGGGGTGGAGCCCTCCGGAGGTGATTCCGGCGGCGTTTCCCCCCTCCGATCTTCTCCGGCGGCAGCCTTCTGACTCTCTGTTTCGTGGTTCTGTGTTTCTCCGCCGCCTCCTTTCGCGAAACGCCAGGAGACCTTTTTTATAGGCGTTTTTAGGTCAAGACGAAGTCGGTGGACGACCTTTAGGCCGCGTGGGACCCTCCCATTTCCAGCCTGTTGGGCTCCTGGTCTTCAATTTAAGCCCATTGCGTTCGTCTCGAAAATTCTGAACCGTGCTCTTTGACCTTACCTTTTTGGAGTCCCGAAGCTCCCGGAAAGTCTGAAACACTAAAAAAGACGTTTTCTGGAAAAATAGGGTTAATTCCAAATAAATGGGAAAACTATGAAGTATTCCCAAAATCATTATAAAACATTGATATAACCCTTATATGATGCAAATATGATTGGAATATAAGCAATTAAAGTGCAAAGTTCATGTATGCATTTTACATGCATCAGCATACCGCGGTTTTGGAAATATTGAGCAGACAAACGGAGCCTTAATAGTCTTTGTGTATTTTGGTATAACATAGACTTAAACTACTGTTTGAACATTTTATAGTAAACTTTTATAATTCAAACTTTTTTTAGCATGCTACGACTATAGTGAATATATGTTATATTACTTATTTGACATAGTTAACCATGTAACAATGATGCTACATATGTTAGTTGAAGTGTTGTTTGTTTATATAAAGTAGTATTGTATATTGCTGAAAAATACACTTGCATTGAAATATATTTAAACTGATTTTGTAACATTATTTCCCATCATTATTCTTTTTAGAATTGTGTAAACTATGTATTATTATACATATTTATGGAAGAGATCTCTAAATCATATGGTCTAGAAAACATCTTAATAGCTATTTATATGAGTAAAAGAATAATTGTCGAAACTTCTAGACTATAAATCTAAACTTGCAGAGCTATAATGGGTTTAGTATATGTTGAAAACATGTGTATGGTCTATATTTGGAATTGGAATTCATCGCTAATAGTAATCACTAACTTTTATAAATTTACAATGGAATAGACGTATACGCGCGCTTCGCCCCGCTGCCTGGCGCTTTTGCATTGCGTGACCGCTGAGATGCATCTAGCGGCTTGGTCGTAATGTGTTGGTAGCGGTTTGCTCTGATGGTGTAATTGGGTGTGATTTGTTAGAGGGTGGTTTCTGCGAGGGCGTGATGCGGAAGGCGTTGCGGGTGGGTAGGTCGTCATGATATGTAGGCACACCATCCAAATGTGTTATGTACGCGGCAGTCAGGGTCTAAGAACGGTATTGGTGTGGCGTTTCGACATCGTGTGCATGTGTTTGTCCGTATGTTGTTCCTACAATTAATTTTGAAATACTATTAGTTATTTCCACATCTTAAGGAGTATGATATTTTTTGACTCCTCGCCGAGCATCATAAGAAGTCTGACATCTTTTTTTTTTTTTTTTTGAGAACACAGTACAACACAGACGCTCACAAATACGCACGTACACTCACCCCTATGAACGCACACACGCACACCCTACCCCTATGAGCACCTCTGAAGGACTGAGCCGGCAAATCTTGAGGTTGACGAAGTCACCACAGGCGCCTCGTTGTTGACGGGCACGCCACGTACCACTGAAAGAATAGCGCCGGATAAACCTGAAATAAATCCAGGTAAATGCAAACGCCCATGCCAAGTCTAGGACTTGAACCTGGGTGGGCTGGTTCCACCACAGGGAACCCAACCATCAGAGCCAAGCTCCGTTTGCGAAGTCTGACATCTTTGACTCCTCGCCGACCAACAATTTGTCATGCTTCATGATACAAACATATAGAGAAAGCTTATTGTTGCAGCAATATTATGTTCGGAAGCAAAAAAACAACTATAGTAATATTTTATAGGTTGCTTATTTTATTTTTCACCATCATGACATTATTGTGCATTTAATTGAAACACCAAATTATTTGTTTACATCAAAAAGTATTTTCCTAGACTTTGATGTCTCAAAAATATTTTTAAATTAGATCTAATCTATTTGTTGTAAAAAAAAAGCACAGTTCTGCGTGGCTCTGTTCACGAAATCTCCTATGTTCGAAAAAAAAGGGCTTAAACCGGAGTCTTGCAGGGGTAGCGAGACTAGAAAATTGCTTGGCTAGATCCGGTAGGATTACTCCATTCGTTGTCCCTGGCGGAAAAGGTTAATTCGTTCCCGTGCAATGTGTTTCAGAATCGAACATTTCAGACCGCAAAGTCTATGATGCTATCAGAAATGAGAAGATGCACGGTCGAGGGTCCAGACTCCATTCGTTGCTTCCGGAAGACCGGAACCAGGAAGTAAATGAGGCGTGAACCTGTGGAACAGGTCGAGAACACAGGCAGAACACGGAAGTATCCTTCTAGATTTTTTGCAGAAGGTACCCTTCTAGATGTTGGTAGTGAAAGCGGGGGATTGATTTTTTGACTTCCGGACTCCGAACTGAATGAGCAGACGAGTCTACATTTTTTCAAGAAATTACTATAAGAGCATTTCCAACATACGAGCCTACATTTTTTTTTCAAAAATAACTATAAGAGCATTTCCAACAGGTGATGTAAATATGATTTAACCGTTTTTACATCACAGGAGGCTGCCGCTTCCCGTGATGTAAATTTTGGCCCAACAAGTTTACATCGCGATGTAAAATAGGGCACCGGAGATCTAAATTTACATCACTTGGGTCGTGCCCATAAACGCATGCAGTCGGCGCCACCGCCCCCCTCCGCCGGCTCAATCTCATCGCCCACCCTGCCATCTCAAACTCTCAGTTCCGTCTTCCCAGAGCATCGTCATCGGCCCTGGCCGTCACGATGCCTGCCGGAGCCCCCGCTACTTCAATTCCGCCCCGGCGGCTGCCATATTATGCATCACCTATTGGGGAACTTGTGCCCTATACATCAGCTATTGGATTTGGACCTTTTAGGTGATCTAAAATCCACGTTTTTTGTGATGTTAAATTGACATCAAACAGTTTTTTGGGTAATATTTTACGTCACATATTGGAGATGCTCTAACATAGCTAATGATATAGCTAACTGGCGGCTATATACAGCTGACATGTCAAGATCCATCATTTAGAGTTACTCATATACTAAAATAGACTCAAACAATTCTCTATCTCTTTCTTCACATTTATTTCGCACACGTAGACTAGCTCTTGCACGAAAGATCACCCCCTATTTTTTTCATGTCTCTCTCCTTCACATGGACAAAAGTGTAACGTAAACGGCCGGTAAACTCCTCATACTTGATCTAAACACTACACAAATTGATAAATAGGCACAAATATTCGGATATACACTAGATCTTCTTCGACTACAGATTTTCTATTTTGAAAAAAATCAATATGGGTACAATAGAGGATTTATATTGTTTAATGAAAAAAACCATGATGAAGAGCTGATGCAGTAGCTTTTGTTGCAAAATAAACACTATGATGTTAGCATATGTAGTTTCAGCTTCATGTCCATCCAACTAGATGCAGCCAGTAAGAGCATCTCCACCGGCACCCTCCAAATGACTCCCCCAAAGGTCCATTGGGGGTCCAGACGCCAAAAAACGCCACCAACGGCACCCCCAAAGGGTCGCTCCGAGCAATTTCGTGTCCGGCACCCCCGAGAGGGCCTCCAAGTTTGGAGACCCTCTCGGGGGTGCCGGACATGGGGCGGACATGGCCTCCGACAGGGGTGGCCCGCCCGTCATACTCATAGCGTCGGCTTGACCTGATTCAGTCGCTCCCCCACCCTCCTTCTTTTCCCTCTCGCCGGCGATTCGCACCATCGCCGCCACTCTCGTCGCCGCCTGCTTGATTCGCACCTCAGGGCCCAAGCCGCAGCGCTCACGCAGGCCTGGTTGCCGCCGCTCGCCGCCATTCTCTGACCTCGTCTAGCGCCACTGCAGCTAATTCAGCCCGGGTACGCCTCTTCTTCCCTCCCGCGCCGCACGCAACCTGTTCGACCATTGGTTCATTGCTTTGTTTCGTCCAATAGGCTATGGACAGCGATGACGAGATCATGTTTTTCCAAATGATGTCGGAGGATGCCGCCCTTGCGGCCGACGACGAGGAGAACGAGATGGTCATGGCCGAAGTTCTAGATGCCGGAGTCGAGGCAAACGCGGCGCCGAAATTTAGAGGATCAGTGAAGGGGCAGAGGGCCAACAAGGAACGTTACAGAGCAACTAGGCACATGCTCTTGTACGCCGACTACTTTGCCCATAAACCGGCGAACTTTCCTCATGAATTTCGCCGGCGCTTTAGGATAAGCAGGGACATGCTCAGGAGGATCGTCCATGGCGTTCGGGAATACGACGACTACTTTGAGCTGAAGAGAGACTGCACCGGCCTTCTTGGGTTTTCATCTCTTCAGAAATGCACGGTGGCCATATGGTGCCTTGCTTACGGACTTCCCGTCGATGCGTTGAATGACTATCTCCGTATGTCTGAGTCCACTGCCGTCGAAGCCACTTACAGGTTTTGCAAAGCAGTTGTGAAAGTGTTCGGAGTGGAATATCTGAGATCACCAAATGAGGCTGACGTGGGGTTACCACGGCAAATCCCTAGGTCGAGATACCCAGGGTTTCGTATAGAGGGAGAAGTTGGCGCGCTGGTAGTTCCGTCGGCTGACAAGCAGGATTTACCCAGGTTCGGCCCCTCATTGTGAGGTAAAGACCTACTCCTGCTTGTCTGATATGTATAGATGTATAATTACATGGTGGTCGTAATGGTGATTGTGTGTGAGACGTGGTCTCGCTAGGGCTATGCCTATCTGTTGTCTGTCTAGTTGTGCCATATGGATCTCCTGTATGGGGGTGCCCCTGCCTGGCTTTATAAATGGAGCCAGGTAGGGTTTACATGAGTTGTTGTCTTGGACTACAAGTTGTAGCTTCTTGGGCTTCTTTGGGCCTCCAGGTATGTCTTCGTCTGGGGCCACACCAGGTATACCAATAGTAGGGGACCCGAAGGGTACATCCCCGTCAGTAGCCCCCCGAGTGTCTGGTCGATTCGAAGAATCGGGCAGAGACTAATAGCAGCATGTCGAGTAGGCGTAGTTGATGCATCGTGTATGTTGATGACCATGTGACGAATGTATTAGCCATGATTTGAGAGTTGAATCATTTATAATAAATCCAGTGTAAGTGTAAGAAAACTGATAGTAATAAATCCGATGCGGGCTATAGAGAACCCGACTTTGAAAATACCGTTGCAGGCTATAGCGAACCCGACTTTGAAAATACCGTTGCGGGCTATAGAGAACCTGACTTTAAGAAATTCGGTGCGGGCTATAGAGAACCCGACTTTGAAAATCCGGTGCGGGCTATAGAGAACCCGACTTTAAGAAATCCGATGCGGGCTATAGAGAACCCGACTTTGAAAATTGTGTAGCACTCGAGCCGGCGGCGAGTGCGCTCCCGATGGGAGTAGTCGATGAAATTTTGAGTTGTCCAGTGTTTTTGACTCGGTGGTTCGTCGGGTGCGTGACAGCGCTCCCGATGGGAGTAGCCCCCGAGTGTCTGGTCGATTCGTAGAATCGGGCAGAGACTCATAGTCGAGGATTCATCAGGTGCGTTTTGCCAGAGGAAGCTGTTGGTCGGAAGTACGTCGACTCATGCCCGATTTCTATTTGTTTGAGAGTTGTGAGCTTATCAGGTCCAGCGCACTCGACGGATCGGGGCTGGTTAATTGCTCTAGGGCAAAAAACCTTGCTAGCTATAGTAGGATGGGGAAGCTTGGCTCAGGCCGCGGAGGTCTTATAGAGCTAAACTCCAGCATTAGTAAGATAAGTACCCAACGCGCCCGTCGATGTTTTTCATCATGTCGCAGACACGGAAATGTGCAGGGTAAGCGCAGCCGGTGCGGTCCCTGGCCCTACTCGACTGATCGGTGGGTTTTATCTTCACATCGTGGATGCGGCATCCAGGTGTTACTTGCAGCGGATGCAACCCGGGCAATAGTGGAGGCAAAATTCTCCTTTTGTATGAGTACAATGTATGACTGCTTTAATCGACTCGTAGGAGGATTTGTCTTGTCGACGCTGTCGAGTGCCTGTTGGCATGATTAATCTCGGTCGACTCCGGAGAGGACCTACTGAATTATTTTGTCGGGTGCGCGGCAGCGCGTTGCTGTCGAGTATCTTGCGAGTGCTCCAGTCTTTGCGCTTGCTGGCGTAGATATTTGTCGGGTGTACGACACTCGAGCAGACGGCGAGTGCGCTCCCGATGGGAGTCGACACAGCGGATGGAGTCGACGCGGCGGATGGAGCCGATGAAGGCGAGGCGCCAGCCCCCGAGTGTCGGGTGCGGTCAAGGCAAATTTGTTGCGGCCTGTGCGGCGTAGCACCCGATAGCGTATCAGGTGCGGCCAAGGCTAATTTGTTGCGGGCTGTGCGGCGCAGCCCCCGAGTATCGGGTGCGGCCAAGGCGAATTGTTGCGGCCTGTGCGGCGCAGCCCCCGAGTATCGGGTGCGACCAAGACGAATTTGTTGCGGCCTGTGCGGCGCAGCCCCCGAGTATCGGGTGCGGCCAAGGCGAATTTGTTGCGGCCTGTGCGGCGCAGCCCCCGAGCATCGGAGGTGGAGTCACGCAGCGTTTAGCCGGAAGAGTCGATGCGGCGGACCGGAGTCGACGCGGCAGAGTAGTGTGGCAGAGGGAGTCGACGCGGTGGACCGAAGTCGACGCGGCGGAGTTATGCAGTGGAGGAAGTCGACGCATCGGAGTCGAAAAGCGCCAGCCCCCGAGTGTTGGATGCAACCGAAGCAGGTTAGAATTGAAGAAATAAAATATGAAAGTGACTTAGCTGTTCATGAGCGACGGAAATTTGTAGACTGTCGAGGTCGACTCGTCAAAGTGGTTGTAGAAGTTGTCGAGTTATGGACGTCGTAGTGGAGTCGACACCGCGAAGTTGTGTCGCAGCGGAGTTGTTGAAGGTGCCGGAGTCGCCTTATCGTGTGGAGCGACGAAGTTGCTGTTTGTCGTTGATGACGAAGCGCCAGCCCCCGAGACTCGGTTGCGCGTGCATACGCCGCCATCTTCCTGAGTCGACGGTCTATCGGGTACGTGCGGTCGAGGCTGATGTCGTTGCCGAAGATGGCGATTTTTGTTGTGGAGGGAGTCGACACGGCGGCTGCAACGCTCGGCCCCCGAGTCCATTTTGTCGTGTCGGCGAGGCGAAACCGACGATGCAGAGTCGAAGAAGGCACGAGTGTCGTCTTGTCGAGTGCAGCGATAAAGTTGATGTTGTGGTTGATGCTGAAGCGCCAGCCCCCGAGGGTATGTGGTGCCCTTCCAGGGAGCGGGCTCTTTGTGCTGGTGTCGTAGATGCTGATCGCTGCCATGGTGGCCGATGATATCGAGGGAGTTGAGGCTTGCCCCTAGTGGGTCGTAGGTGATGGCGATGGCGCAGCCGGAGCCGGCTTGGCGTGAGTCGAAGGTGGTCGAAGTCGAAACAGTCTGCAGCGGATGTGTTACAGCGAGGTTGGAGTCGAGGATGTATAGAGTCGAGGCGTGGCGAGTTGTCGATGATCGCCATGAGTGGCAAGTTACATGCCCTTGGTCGCTATCCATGCAGGTATCCTTGGTTAGTACTCTCGTCGGCAAATCCATGCATGTAATTAGCACTGCGGCCGCAAAATCCATGCATACGGTGGCCTAGCTGCTTCTTGTGATTGATCATTAGGACTTGGTTCTCCCAGGTACATGCATGCACACACGTTTAGAGATGAAACCATTAGTAGAGGATAATCGGTATAATAAGTGAACGAGTGAAATAGTTCAATCAATAATAAAGATCGCGTCCACGCCCGTGCATATGCGTTGCATGTGTCAGCCAGCCTTGCTGCGGCTGCACATGGAGATGGAATCCTCGATGCATCAGCTGTCTCGTCGGCGTTGTACCCGTGCGCGTAGCCAGGGCAGTAATCTACGACGAGCTGCATCCGCATGACTGCCGAGTGCCGACAGTCGTAGTGGCCTTGCGATGGGCGAGGCTAGCTTGCGCGCGCGCGAGCCCTCGCGCGGTTTCCGACCAGCGCACGTGCGGCTGTCGGAACGCGCGAGCTCGCCCCCGCCGCGACGCGAGGAAGACGACCACCGCGCCCCCGCCGCCATCGCCGGCCAGGCCGCCTTCCTCCGCCCCCCGCGCTCGGCGCCACTACCGCGCCGCCTCCGCGCCCCGCCCTCCTCCACCCGCCGCCCACCGCCGGTCCGGCGCCGCCCCGGAGCATCCCTCTAAACCCCCCCCCCCCCACCCCGAAGCTCGTCGCCGGCGACCCACCCCGCACCCCCAGCCCTAAGTTTCCTCCTCGCCTCCGCCGCGGCCAGCCGCGCCTCCGGCGGCTCCGGCTCGGCCTGGCCCCGAGCTCGTCGCCGGCGAACCGCCCCACCCCCACCCCCAGTTAAGTGGCGAACCGCCGCGCCCCCACCCCCAGCCCTTCCTCGCCGTCGCAGCCTCCGCCGCGGCCAGCCGCGGCTGCGGCAGCGCCGGCTCGGCCCGGCGCCGTGCGAATCGTGGAGGATTCGTGTGCGGGAGAAAGAAGATGAGGAAAAGGAGAGGAAGAAGGGACGAGGGTGGGGCCCACCCACGTGTTGCGCAGACCGCGTGAGCTCGGCGTCAACGCGTCCGTCCGCGGAAAGCGAGCGAGCTTTCGCTCGCGCAACAGGTAGCCATCCTCCCTTGCGATGTTGATGTTGATCCGTGCGTATCATCAGTAGCGATTTGCTCGTCGCTAGTCCACGAGATTGGATCATGCGAGGCTGATGTTTTTTCTTTTCTCGGGACTTGATCCCTGATGGATTTTGGCTTGTACGAGCTAGCTAGCTCTTCCCGATTGATCGGACTTGTACAGGCTAGCTAACTCAGTACGTGAGCAGCTAGGAAATCGAACCGCCAGAGCGCGTATGTAGTCGTCGGTCTGGTAGATGCCACGCGCCGCCACCGCGTCAACGCCATGGACTGCCACGGATGCGAGGACGAAGAGCAGAAACGGCAGGGAGCCGCGGGCCGTGCCGCCACAGCGTATGGTGCCGTTTGAAGCAAAGAGCAGGGCGAGTAGATGTAGTAGATCGCATCGTGCGAGCATCTGCACGGAACGCCGCCACCGGATTGGATCGCACGAGTTTCCGCACGGGACGTCGCCGCCGGATTGGATCGTACGAGCCTATATGGAACGTCGCCGCCATTGTTGATGAAGATTTTGTAGATGAAGATTGGAGCCACCGGAACCGTGAATTCAGCGTGCGTTCTTCCCACAGATGGCGCCAATTGACGTGGGGTTACCACGGCAAATCCCTAGGTCGAAATACCCAGGGTTTCGTATAGAGGAGAAGTTGGCACGCTGATAGTTCCGTCGGCTGACAAGCAGGAATTATCTAGGTTCAGTCCCTCATTGTGAGGTAAAGACCTACTCTGCTTGTTTGATCTGTATAGATGTATAATTACATGGTGGCCATAATGACGATTGTGTGAGACATGGTCTCGCTAGGGCTATGCCTATCTGTTGTCCGTCTAGTTGTGCCGTATGGATCTCCTTTATGGGGGTGCCCCTGCCTGGCTTTATAAAGGGAGCCAGGTAGGGTTTATATGAGTTGTTGTCTTGGACTACAAGTTGTAGCTTCTTGGGCTTCTTTGGACCTCCAGGGGTATGTCTTCGTCTGGGCCGCACCAGGTATACCAATAGTAGGGGACCCGAATGGTACATCCCCGTCAGAGGCAGACACGACTCGTCTCTTGGCACAAGGCCAAGCAAGAGGATTTCCAGGAATGCTTGAAAGTATCGACTGCATGCACTGGAACTGGAAGAACTGTCCGTTCACTTGGCAGGGGATGTATAAGTCAGGACATCACAGAGAGTGTAGTGTCATACTTGAGGCCGTGGCAGGTTATGATCTTTGGATCTGGCATGCATTTTTCGGCACGGCCGGTGCCGCCAATGACATCAATGTGCTGCAACGCTCCCCGGTGTTTAAGAAACTTTGTGATGGCCTAACTCCACCATGCAACTATGTGATCAATGGCTATGAGTACACCAAGGGGTACTACCTTGCCGACGGCATCTATCCTACTTGGTCAACATTTGTGAAGACTATCCGCAACCCTGTCGGCGAGGCAGATTGTCATTTTGTAAAGAGGTAAGAGTTTGTCCGCAAAGATGTGGAGCGGGCATTTGGAGTGCTCCAGGCCAGGTTTGCCGTCGTCCGCTACCCTTGTATTTCATGGTCGCTACATGAAATGTGTGAGATCATGGAGGCTTGCGTTATCATGCATAATATGATCATTGAAAGTGAGCGTGATACGAGTAAGCCGTTGATCAACGAGGTGTTTGATTTCCAGGGGCCAATGGCCGAGCCACAGCCGGGCGTGCCGAAGCAGTATTCAGAATTTCTTGCCATGCATCGGAAAATTCGTGATGGAAAAATGCATAACCAGCTACACAATGACCCCGTGACGCACTTGTGGGCTGTCAAAGCAACTCAGCCGGCGCCGGTTTGATATGTCATGTTTTAAACTTAAATTCGTATTTGAACTTTGCATTCGAATTTGAACTTGTGTTGTAATAATCTATACTTCTCTATCTTCAATTCGTATTGAAAATTTGAAATACAAGAACAACCGCTGATGTGATTTAATAATGAAAAAAAGTTTGGAGTGCATGTTTGGGGGGCGCCGCTATGGGCGGCTTCCAAAACTTGGCCGGATATGTGTCCGGCCCTCCCCAATTGGGTCTCAATTGGGGGGTGCCGGACACCCCATTGGAGGCCCCCGGTGGAGATGCTCTAACGGGTGGATGCTGAATATTGTCTTTACATGAATGATGTCTCTCATTCGTTACTTACATAAAACTAAACCATGAAAACGTTGTCCTCCTAAATATCCAAGCAAATTTAAGTGAAAGAAGCTATTGCCAGGAGTTACACGTGTTTCCACGCATCTAATGTGACCGGAACATGTCATGCAGAAATTACACGATAGAATTTCGCTCACTTTGAATGAAATTTCCGACTAACAGACTCATAGCTTGGGACATGAATAACTGCAAAACAAACATTTTAGTAAACCATGGGACCGCAACTGAAACAATATTGCACAATCTTATAAGTTCTTGAAAAAGAAACACTGCTTAGTAACAACATACCATCGCCCCATGATGCCATTGTAAGGGGTGAAGAAATAATGTTCTTGGCAGTTGAAGAAATGTCATCCAAAGTGATTGCTTCAAGATCCTTCAAGAAGTGCTCAATGGGTTTCCTGCAGTGTAATGAAAGTTGATCACTGAGATTCAAAAGCAAGGAAGAAAAGCTAAAACAGTACATTATCCATATGATAGAGATCAATTGCTGACTAGAGAACAGAAAAATGTAGACAATGTGAGCATGCAATATTTTCTGCGTCAATATTACCGTAGCAAAACAGTGATGTCGATTGTATATGTAAACTCAACAAGTAACAGCTATAATGTGGTAGACATGACAATAGGACAACTGATATATAGATCGCATAAACAACGCAGTTGCCAGCTAGAATGGAGTGAGAGATAAATTGTGCTTAACTACCTTACCAACAACCTGAGGACTCTGATACTATGATACCCATATCGTGAAGTGAGCTTCATTTAGCTTCGGTATAAACACAGGGCAACTCCACAAGATAGATATAACAGAAATAACAGCATGAAAATTCTATATATATCCCAGATGGCCCAACAAGGACTTGTCCCAACTCTCCAAAAGAATAACTGCAAACTTTCCCAGCTCATTTAGCTTCTAAGGCCACCTCAAACTTGGTACACCAAGCCATTTCATCCAGATCGTGACCAATTTCACCCAGATCGGGACTAAAAGTTTCTTGCCGATTCACAGTCATTGCAGCTATTTTCCGTACAAGGGCTACATAAAATTTTCAGTTTCATTTCAGCCAAGAACCTAACAGACCAACCATCAGGCTTTTATACAGGAAATATATGATGTCAACTGTCAAACTTTCCCATAGATTTCATGGACTAGATGGCACCTTACCCCTTCAAATACCTATGTATCCCCCTCGCTATTAGAAGGCTTCCGAGTGAGGCCTTCCAGCCTCTAGTAGACCTACTTGCGACCAGCTCCCCACCTGGAAGGCTTCCATGATGGCTAAGGCTGGTCGCCTAGCACTTGTCAGACGGTGCTCGCAGTAATCCCACTTCACCAGCTCATGGTGTTGAGCCTCAGTGAGAAGGCTCTCAAGAAGGTGGAGAAGATCCTTCGCTTTGGGTGGCAGGGCGGTGGCCAATTGTGGCCACTGCCATGTCAACTGGTCCAAGGTTTGTCGCCCACTGCAGTATGGCGGATTGGGTATACCTGACCTTGCCCGCACGGTGATCAGCCTTCTCGTCTGTTGGCTTTGGAGGATGCGTATTGATCCCTGCAACCTTTGCAGTTATCCAGCGTTGAGCGGCAGGTGTTCGACGCATCCACCATGATGGTGCTTGGCGACGGAACCTCCGTCCTCTTCTGGGAGGATAGATGGCTTGATGGGAAGGTCTTATGGGAGATAGCGCCTTGACCTCTTGGCGTCCCAGGAAGCGTCGTATGGTGCAACAGGCACTGGTCGAGCGCCTGTTGGATCAACGATATCTCAAAAGCCTTGAGCCCACTAGCCCTTTGGCAATATGTCTAGGTGTGGACTTGGCTCCACGACGTGCAGCTCACGGTGGAGCCAGACATGTTCGTTTGGCCGTGGATAACAGAGTCCCAGTACTCCTCCAGATCTTGCTACAGATCTTGATTTATATCAAGTTTCTTGAAGCTTAACTGGAAGTCATGGGCGCCCCAGGGTGATGTTCTTGCTTAGCAAGACAAATGTTGGACAGGTGAGCGGCTAGCGCGACGTGGGTTCCTCACCCTGCGAGTTGCCCCCGGTGTGTAACCAGTCTGTGTAGCCGATGGCCCAAATACTTACCGGTTGACGATTTGGTACGAGGTGTTGTCCTGGATCCGTCCACTTCTAGACCTCCCGTTCCCGAGGACGGATTGAATTGGTGGACGATGGCGCTACGATCCACCCCTCCCCCCGCCCCGCCAACTACGCAAGGGCACTTCAATGGTGATCATGCTCACGGCCTGCTGAATCTGGAAGCATCACAACGCTCGGCCCTCCGTGGCCTCCTTGTTTGACACGATTAAGGCTGTTGTATGGTGTGGTGTTCGTCCATTCTTGGACTTGTACATAAACCTTCTTTTCTATCAATGCATCAGAATGCAATGCTTTTTGCGTTTTCACGGAAAAAATATAGTCAATTTTTTAATTCTTCTCAGGAAAAAACATATAAGTTGGAGGAATCTTTCTCCTAAAATGAGGCTGCAATTTTTAAACAAGCACAGGTAAATGGCTATTAAAAGCTAAAACGGAAGACAAGGTAACACAACATAAACTGCAAGTCTAACTACCTAGTTTGGTCAAGAAAGACTATATATGATTTCCCATATCTTAAATGATACTAGTGGGGCTGTTTGGTTCCCAGCGACACTTTGCCAAACATGCCCTAAGCCTTGGCAAAGTGTGGCTGCGAACCAAACAGCCCCTCATACATGGCTAGTGCATGTGGAAGATTAACACTGGGGAATGACTTTATAGCTAAGTTGGCAATGCTTGTGTAGCCATACCTTTCGCCATAAGCCAAAATCTGTCTCCCGATGTCTTCACAAGCTACAGCCTGCAATGAATCATACAGTTTATCAAGGATATAATACTTATTTCAATCCTAAATAGACATATTTTAGAATGCGCAGTTAAAGTTTTAGAATTTGATCACTACTAGACACAATTTTTTTATTATTTGTCACATGAAAATGATATTAGCAGATCATCAAGATAATTTCCATAGCATGTTGTTTTATATAGTTTTCCATTAACACATAATTAGAAAAAATAATAATGGTAATGGGTGTACTAGAGTTGAAGGCCTCTCTAGGAACAAAGGGGGGCTGAATTAATAGTAAGCCAGAAGGATTCAATTAGGTGTTAGGAATGCATACTCTTGATTCCAAGTTCATCAAAACTGCAGACTTGGTCGCCCGTTTAGCTCGATCAAGCTCTTCTTGTGTAACTAAGTAAGAACACAGCCAAGTGGAAAGATCAATAAGTTGTCAATATGGATGATTACTACTTACAACTAATGATGTCAAATAAGATGAAAACCATTTCCAGGAGTAGCAACTTCAAGAAGTTCTCCGGCTACCAAATCCACAGCCTTCGAGGCAAAATCTGGGCTCTGCCATTGATCAAAGGACATAAAAGCATGTTAGATACAGCTATATAGCAGGAAATGTAAGTAACAGAATGTTTGAATCCGTGCATAATTGTGAAACTAGATCACACTCACGCAATCTTTATCCATTTTGTAGCACCATGAGAAAAAGCAAACAGGATATAAAGTAGAGACATATAAGGAGACACGGCAAGTCCTTACTGAACCTTTACACATTCTTTATATGGTTTGTGTCCCAAGGAGAAGTAGAGTGTGAAAATAGTGGTACAAAATGTTGGGATGAAACAGTGATAAGGTGGAATGGAGGTAAGATGAACACAGACATGTCAAACGGCTGAAATTAGGAGCAGGCTACATGCCTCTTTCGTATGCACAATTCTAACTGGATGCCCCCAGAAAAGCTCGATGGTTAGCTTCCGTTATTGCTAAAAAGTATCAAAAGTTTCCACTCTTTCCCTACTCAAGCTGCTCTTGCCTCTAGGTTGGCTAGAAAGACCTTTAATAATTGTTCGGCTCCAATTTTTCTCTATGAGTAAGAAGTTTCTTTGACTTGTGTTGTTACCATGTTGTCTTATTTCATGTAAGACTAATTACCACTGTTCATTTAACCCAGTACGCAGAAATGTAAAAGAAACCACTTAGCTATGCACACCAACTATTTCCAAGAGATACAAAACAGGACAGAGTTTTATTCACATTCTGAAGTTCAGAAGTAAGAAATGAAGGGTAATTTATGTCTGGAGATGCTTACAGTTATTGCATGAATGCCAAAAAGACCAGAATGGTTGTAGATACTGTTGAAAGCAGAGAATGATTCAATCTGATGGTAGTGGTTTAATATCCTGAGATCTGTAGGTAAAGCGTCATCAGTAGAGTGAATTTCAATTTTGAGTCATTGGTGGGGATTCATAATTGAAAGGGGGAACATACATAATCGGGAATGCATGCCCTTCCCAGGACCACCAGCAGAGAAAGAACCACCTCCCCCCATAAGCATCTGCAGAAAACACCAAATTGTGTCATGCAGTAGTTATTAACTTGTTATTACAATGGAAACTGGAGTATTGGACACATAGTCCGCATCTAATATGCAAGCGTGTTAATCAGTAAACCAGAGAACTTTAAAGAAAGGAAACTGCTCTAGTCTAGAGTTTTGTCCGTAAAGAACAAGTCGCTTAAATGTATGCCAACGGCACCGATACCTGAAGGACTGTAACAATAATAGCCGTTTTCTCTTCATACCATCCACCTGGCACTTCAAAAGCAAGAGCAACATGTGTGCTCTGACCACGAGAGAAAAGAAGTTAGAACTATAGAACTAAATCATATATCCATCTTCATGAAAAAATGTTGCAAAACATAGAAAAACAGCAATGACTCACTTGAGAGTCCGCTTGACAACGATAGTCTCCTCCCACATAAACTGATTTTGGCTCTTCCGGACGCTTCACACCAGGAAGATCTGACAGAAGTGGCTCAGCAATTGAAACTAACTCATCATGATCAACTCCTGATGCCGCAAGGACCATCCTGGGAGCTGTGTAGTTTTCCTAGATGACTCAATGGATGCAAAGTGTCAAGGATTTCCTTTCTAACTAATGACAGTATAAATGAAAGGTCAATAAATCTTACAAAAATGAAGTCCTTCAGAATGCTACTGTCCAGTCTTTGTATAGCAGTTTCTGGTGCCATCAGAGGCTTTGCCAGTGCCCCAGAATAGCCAGCAGAATGGAGTGCCTCTAAAACTAAACCTTGAGGATCATTAGAAACTTCGGCTATTTCAGCTTTGATCTTCTGCAGCTGTAATAGAACAAGACATTAAAAAAGATGAAAAGTAAACCTGGAGCGCTTAGCTTTAGATGACGGATTACCTGTTCTTTAATCTCCCAATCAAAAAATGCTGGATTCCTCACACTATCAATTAGCACTTCAACCATTTCAGGTACATATGCCTTAAATGCATCATAGGTATAGCACATTTGTTCACGAGAAGCTGACGCGGAGACATAACCTCCAATGGATTCTACCTCACGTACTAGACGCAAATGACTCCTGTTTGTGGTGCTCTTGAATGACATTCTCTCCAGTAGATGTGATGCTCCAGATGAATCAGGTGTTTCATACATAGAACCACAATCAACATACAATCCCACTGTTGCAGCTGGACTCTGCAGTTAAGTCCCTACAATTACTTTCATGCAAATGTAAAAAGAATGTGAACACGATGAAACATCTGCAGGCGTGATACCATTGATGTTTCTGAAGCAATTTTGATGCCATTAGGGAGAGTGGTAACTTTTGTCCTAGCTGGCTCTATAAAGTCTGGTAGTGATTGGGGAAGGGTGATGCCTGGGAGAGGGACATCGAGAGTTGGCAGCTGGGATGGCTTCCCCCAAGAAGCCAACCAAATAAACCACCGGAAGACTGCTTCACGACACTTGTACTAGCAAACCTGCTAGAACCATGCTGCTGCAAGCACAAAAACAAAATAAATTGTGTGGTGAAAAATATCAGGTAACATGAAATAAACTTGTGCGCAAAACACATTAGATGATGAAGACAGACAACATTCAAAATCAGAACTAACAGGACAAAATTGCAAACCAAATTCACCAGGTGCAAATTTACAAGAACAAAATGTGGCCAGTAAAATATATAGCTCCGTTCAGTCTCAACTAAAGTACAGTTGTCGATGTTCTAACTATCGATTTTACAGTGTGATGTGTGAGGAAGTAAACTAAACAAGAAAAGACACATGGACACGATGTTTAGACAGGTTTGGGCGTCCCTAAGAAAGGATAACAAACCTACTCATGTGTTCTTATATTGGATATGTTACAAAAGGGTGATGTTCACAGGTTGGGGCGAACAATGTGAACACCTACATAATGTCAAATGCAATACAAAATGAGATTACATAACAATTGTCTGTCATCTCATGGTACTAATTATATATAGTTAATGAAGTGGGCGCAGTTCCTTGTACGAAGAGATACATGTCAGGTTACAGGTAACAACTGTCTTCTTGACAGTCATTCCAATTGTGGTGTCACTGAGTGGCAATTTTTGTCAGTGTCTATGCACATTCATGTGTGGTTAGGACTTATGACACTTGGTCGTGTGAGATGGTTAGGGACATGCACGAGTGACAAGTCTATGACAGGCAGATGGATGTGCCGATTGTGCCAATCTGTTGGAGCTGATTGACCGTGAGGTGGACATTATATGAGTTTATCATTGTCAATGTTTTAGGCATTTTATACAATATCACAGATTCATGAAACCGATGCACCGAAGTGTTACTTTTGTGTTTGTGTATCAACAGATTCAACGGTATAGAGACCAAATCACGTTTCTGTATTTTGACTGAACCCTTAACACGTATCAGGGCAACCTAATCCTACACAAATGAACTGTAGCTCGAGCACCAAAATCACATCCTGCAGATTGCGGCTCTGATTCAGATGTGGATTAACTAAACCAGCATTTACACCGCCTCACGAAGTTTTCTAAACAAATGTTGGCCAGAAATCACCTGACATTCAAATAGAACAAACTAATCTGTATCTCTTCTTATATCTAAAAATCGAGGAACACGCTCTAGCGCCCGTTTACAATTGATGAAAGCTAGACCAATCGAACATATAAGCTACACAAGGAGTATCTCGACGAATCAGCGTGTTCGCCTGACGAACGCTGAGAGAAGAGAGGGGGGAGGTGTACCTTGAGAGCGCGGAGGTGGCTGCCGGCGAGGCGGTACATAGCTGCCGCGGCCTGAGAGCCGGGAAGGCGGGGAGTGGCGATCGGGAGGGAGATCAAGGGGGAGCCGCCGACGAGGTGGGAGGTGGTGTACGCGCGTGCGGCCTGCGGTGTGCTGTGCGGCGGTTAAGCCCGACCAGATGAGTTACTGGCGAAACTGGTAAGGATGCCGCAGCTTGAAGAATAGGCAGGCTATCTCGGGCCTACCTGCGATCGGGCCATTATGTTACGCCAGCTATGGGCCTGTCGATCCGAGATGTTTTGCTAAAGAAAATGTCTACATGATACTTCCAAAAAAAAGTCTACATAAGAATTGACCAAACTGATCTTTTTTAAAAGTGTGGCAAAAATAACCTCTCCAACAATGTAACCACATCTAACTATTTTGCTCAATGACAGCTTCTATGGCATTGCACTTGGCAGGCCGCAATGAGCCTGACTCCCCGCTTAACTCGACGAGCCGGGGGCGAACGACGGCGAGGCTGGCCCCTCTGACGTTGTTGTCCCGGCGGCATACGAGGACGAGGTTGGCCCTAGCGAGCCACCTCCTCCTGACATCTAGATTAGTTTTGTTTCAATAGTTGTCGGTTTAGTTTTAAATGTACTGTTAGCTTAAGTGTTAGTTCAAATTTCAATGAAGACAGTATCTTTTATTCAAAGTTTTGCGAATGTTCGTCAAATTCAAATAAAACGTTTGGGTTTTGTGTCTGGCATGTGTCCGGTAGCCCCAAAACTTTTTTTTGTAGGTGTTGGACAGATTTTCGAGTGTGCCAGTGGAGATGGTCTAGCCATCTTCCTATGATGCACACATGAACAGTTACTTGATATTCATGAATATCATGGTGCAATGTAGAGTTCTGAAAGTAGGAGCACATAACTTCATAATTGAATAGATGAAATATTCGAAATATACTTTACATTTTCATCGGGAAAAAATACGACCCTGCCACCGGAGTCAAACAGCGTGCTCTAGCATAGTGGCCCCACCACTAGTCACCGGGCCCGCACATAGCATCATCGTTCCCGAGGACCTGAGGCGCCACGGCCCCACGAATACCACCCATGAGTCGGATGCGTCCATCCGGCACCGCCCACGTGGAGCCCACAGCAAAGCCCGGCCAGAAACAGGCGGCCGACGCCGTGACGAGGGGCAGGGCAGGTCAGGTCAGGTCGCGTGCGTACGAGCCGCGTGAGTCGTGACACCACGCCAGACCACTGACGACGACGCCTGCTCGCCGCGGTCCACTCGTTCCCTCGGCGCAGTTTTCTCTCGCCGGACGCGGGAAATCTGTTGAGCGGCTGGGCTGAGCCGAGCCGAACAGCCGAGAATAGCACAATCCAGGCGTTTCGGGTGACTGGGCGGTTCTCGACTGCAACGGGTGCGTGATTAGGCACCTTTTCAAATCTACCCTTTCAGTTATCTGTAATGCTGTCCACGTACTCCTCCTCGTTGGTAAGGTAGCTTTCGAACTGAACTTTTGTTTATTACTTTTATTTACCCGTTCGTTTCAGAATTAGGTTTAGTCTTTTTGTGCTAGTTGTAAGGTATGTCACTGATTTGTTCAACCAGTACAGTATTGCTTGGTGTGATCTTTACAACCGCTTACTAATTAATTGTCGCACATACTTATTTTTCTCGTGAGATTGTTTCATATAGTGCAGATTGATGAAAATGAATACTACATCAAATGAGTCTCTGTCGTCAACAACTTTGCCTTGTGCTCTGCCCAAGCAGAATTGGCACTGGCCCACCCGATGTGGCCATGAAATGTCTCGTTGTTCTCTCACTAGTGTCATATATTCTGTTCTCTATCAAATTGTAGGCATATAAAACAACAAGAACATAGCTTGGTGGAATTGTATAGCATCTGACCAGTTAAAGCAATAACGTTAGGATATACTATTGGACCGGGTCACAAATACTTGGTGTTTATAAAAGTAATACTAATGCTCTTTTACATCTACAAATTCGTGCCTTGAGGGCATCAAGCAGTATGTTGATCAGCAACAATGCCACTAATTATAGAGTCAGACAAAGAGTGTTGTGCACAACTTGAAGAAGTCAGGGGAGAATAGATCTTTGTCCAGCTGCCTTCACTACAAGGAAATTTGGAGGCGAGTAACGAAACTTCAAGAACACTGGTTCCAGCATTATCGGAGGGGGCGAATATGGTGGCTCATGAGCTTGCGCAGGTTGCGGCTACGAGTGCGAACTGGTCCATTTGGATCCTTGATGCACCACCTGTTATTTTTAAGCTACTCTTGGATGATTGTAAGAACTTTAAAATTGATTAATGAAAGCCCTTTTCGACGCTAAAAACATCTACGCAAGTTATCCCCCGCAAAAAAAATCTACGCAAGTTGGTTCATATGACTTCACTGAATTATCTTACACAATTTGATTGGATTTTTTGCTAACAAAGCCAACTTCTATGAACAGACCATGACTCAATTCGCTAGCAACCCACAAGAATCTATCCCAGGATGATTTTATCTTAATAAGTCCCTGTCGTCGACAACTTTGCATTGTGCTTTGTCCATGAAGAAAATTGGTACTGTCCCACCTAACGTGGCCATGAAATGTCTCATTGATATCTCATTAGTGTCATATATTCCGTTCTCTATCAAATTGTAGGCATATAAAACAACAAGAACATAGCTTGGTGAAATTGTATTGCATCTGACCAGTTAAGGCTATTGGACCGGGTCACAAATACTTGGTGTTTATAAAAGTAATACTAGTACTCTTCTAAATCTACAAATTCTACGCAACTCGGTTCATATTACTTCACTGAATTATCTTAATTTGATTGGATTTTTTTGCTATCAAAGCCAACTTCTATAAACAGACCATGACTCAATTCGCCAGCAACCCACAAGAATCTATCCCAAGATGATTTCATATTAATACCTCTAGAAACATGATCGTCGTGTAAACTTAACATCATTAGTTTTTAGGAAGAATTTTTCAGAACGATTTCAGGGAGATGATATACATTACAAGCATCATCTTCTTTACTTTCATAATTCACATGCGTTAATATTTTTGTGAGAAATAAAGAATTAACTAGCCTTGCAATTAACATGTTTTACGTTTTTTCCTTTTCAGAGTTTTTTTGGCAACTTTTTTTTAGGGCACATGGATTCAGTACATGGCTGAGTGAAGAAAACGTTGAAGATTTGTTGCACCTACTACCAAAGGTCCAAAGCCAAGCCATGAAAGGGAGCTCACACAGAAAAATAAAGACCGATCGAGAAAGCGCGCAATTACTCGACTGTCAAGGGACCCAAGAAGCAAAACGCCCCCACGTTTCTCCACCAATAAAAATCGCACCAGCCAACAACAACCCACCCAAAAACCGGACCATCAATCCGATTCAGCAAACAAAACCGGCCAGCTGTGTCCGCCTCCGCATTCTTCTCCTGAGGTTTTTGCCCACACTGTTCTCATTCCTCGCGTCTCTCCCCACCAAGCCGCCACGACTCTCGATCTGCGATTCCTCCACGCCCGCCACGGATCTGCTGGTTCTGGAAGGAGCTGGAGCCTGGAGGCTTCTCGGCGCCTAGGGTTGGGGCCGCATGAGGATTCGCGAGCTGGGCGACGGCGACGGGAGGCCGGTGGTAGATGGGGAGGAGCAGGAGGAGGTCGGCGGCGAGGTCGTGCGGCTCAGGGCGAAGCGCGCGCTCGTCGGCGCCGGCGCCAGGGTGCTCTTCTACCCCACGCTCCTCTACAACGTCCTGCGCAACCAGTTCGAGGCCGAGTTCCGGTGGTGGGATCGCGTCGACCAGGTGGTTACCCTGCCTTTTCGCTGCCCTTAAGGATTCCTTCCGCGATTAGTTTTGTCTAGGATTATATATGGGCTCGCTCATGGTTTGCCTACTATCGAGTGTTTGACTTCTTTTTAATTAGTAGTTCACTTGGCGCTAATAAGCTTGGATAATAGGGTGACCATTTTTAACTGGTGAAGGATGTGATTGAGCACCAGTTTTACCTCTGGGATTTTGCTCCTTTTTTTTCTCTCGAAAAGGTGTATGTATACCCCGGCCTCTGCATCAATTGATGCACACAGCCAACATCTGGGATTGTGCTGTGCCTTCTAATTGGGAACCTCCACTCCATAAGAGGGTTACATCTGGGTTCCATGCTTGCCTCTGACGCCGTGACACCCTATTGTTAGTTTCGTGCGTAGTATTCTTCTGAGCGGTGTTCACCTGTCGGGAAAGCTATGGCCCTTGTGACCAGTGATTGTTACTGTGTCTGCTCAATTCAGGCTCCAGTTTGTCCAAAGTGTGGAAAATTTTGGGCACATTTTCGTCGGTATCTATCATCTATGTTACCTTTGCTTGTTCGTGTGTACGATTGTCTGTTTGGCTCTGTCATGGGGGAATATGTGTACATGCTTAGGACCACAAAAGGCTTCTCTTGTATTGGTAGTGAAAGGACGATTGCGTTCCTAAATAGTGTGGTCTTGATTGCCGTTGTTAGTTGTTGCATTTTGCCTTGCACATTTTAGTATTTTCGATGTGAAGTGTCGGCTATAAAGATCCCATCATCTGATATGTCCTACCTCCATCCACAGTGTATTTTGCTAGGAGCTGTTCCTTTCCCAAGTGACGTTCCACGTTTGAAGCAACTTGGAGTTCAGGGAGTTGTAACATTGAATGAGCCTTATGAGACTCTGGTCCCAATGTCCTTGTACCAGGTAAACTTTGCCTTACTTGATGTCCTGGTTCAGAGCCATGCTCCATTACTCTACTATACATTTCCAGTTTCTGATGAGTAACATGCCTTCCTTTTCTAGGCCCATGGGATTGACCACCTTGTGATTGCCACAAGGGACTACCTCTTTGCACCGTCTCTTGAGGATATCTGTCGAGCCATTGAATTTATTCACCGTAAGTCCATGTTACTTCTTAGATAAAAGTGATAAATCTACATCAGTTTTCCTGGTATGATTAGTACCTGGTGTTATGGAATATTTTTCTCCTGCAAGCAGACATTGGGTAAGATTTAGGATGCAAAGCTAGTTGTAATTAGCTCATATTTAGTGAAGCAACGCATGTAGCAGTCAGCTCACAAGCGATGCAGTTGGTAGCTTGCGGTCAACTGTATAAGGAATTAAGTATTCTGTTAGGCCGTTGGTATTTGATGTAGTAGGTACAAGTATAACTACATATAAGTTGCAACACTATCTTTAATGCAACTTCCCTCCCAACAACATGATGAAGGATTTGTTTGCTGTCGTTGTATATGACATCATGCATGATAATCAGTGAAAAGGGCAATATAAATGCCAATTAAAAAGAAAACAATGCCTATAAATGTCAGTCATTATGTAGATGGGGATACCGGGATAGTGCCCTAGCAAAGGATGACTAGTTGTAAATCTCTGGGATTTAGATATGGGAGAGCAATGAGCTGTGGGGAACTTTGGAGGCGACTTGCTGTGGGGATGCCGTCATGGGATTTGAGGAGTGATTGTGTGTCAACCTGATGTGCTCTACTGACATGTGGGCTCCAAGCAAATTTCCAAAATATTTCTAATCAGATTTTAGTTTAGATAGTTGCCTGTAATATATTGTTGGGAGGACGATGTGTATTTCATTTATTGGTCAGCGAATTGGAATCATCAGATTTCCAAAATTGAGGAAGATTTATACCCCCTCGTTCAAATTGATTCGTAGAGGGGATCGTGAATCAAGCAAATCACGAACTTGATAGCTATTTACTACACTTAACAAGTACCTTCACACGCCGCACTTCTGTATCGTAGTTTCATAGTTTAGAAAAGTACACTTAGGATTTCAACAGAACTGACAGGTTTGGCCCACCCATAAGAGCCTCTTTTGTCTTAGTTGTGTTGCTTCCTGTATTTTGCAACCTAAATGTGTTGAAGTCAACGCTTAGCTGCATGCACAATCTTTTCAAACAGCAATGTCTATATGAATTGCCTATAATCATAAACTATGTTCAAGCTTCCTTATCAACAATAATTGACCAATGATGATGGGATACAATTTGATCGCCAAAACATGCTTTTAGGCCTTACATTAGCGTCAACAGATATCCATTGGGTTTGGTTTTAATGTGATACAATCAAACAAGTAAATATTTGTTTTCTGTCTTCAGAATTTAACTTTAACCTAGGCCCCAAATGGTGGAATCTAATGCATAATTACCTTATTTTCAGGTAATTCATCACAGGGTGGCACTACTTATGTTCACTGTAAAGCTGGAAGAGGACGAAGCACCACTATTGTTTTGTGCTATTTGGTAATATAAGCTACATAATTAAAATTTAAATTAAACGTATTACATCCCCATCAGTTGCTCATAACAGCTTATTATCTTCCCCGTATTCAGATAAAATATAGGAGCATGACTCCTCAAGCAGCTTTGGATCATGTTCGGTCCATTAGGCCCCGAGTGCTTTTGGCACCATCACAGTGGCAGGTATAAGGACTGTTGTCATTGAGTTCTGCACAAGTGAACAATATTGTTGTTCAATTACACATCCACTAAGCTGCTTAATGCCAACGACACGATTTTGCAGGCTGTTATCGTATTTAGCACTCTCACTACTGGACGTCTTCCAGTACAGAGTACAAACCTGGACTGTTATGTAGAAGGCAGCAAAGCCTCCATCCCTGACAGAGAAACAGATGATTATTCTATGGAGTTTGATTATGAAGATGGCGGTTTACCTCTTTGTCAAGTTATGCTACCCAGTCCGGCTAGTCCGACTGGGTGTATTGACACAGAGTTTGATTATGAAGATGGCAGTTTACACCTTTGTCAACTTATGCTTCCCAGTCCGAGCAGTCCGACTGGGTCTATCGATGCAGTGTTCATAACAGAAGCAGATCTGGAGGGCTATGATATGCACATTGACGGTGGGAAGGATCCTGTGTCGTTGGAAGTAGTAGCCAGTCGAAAGCCCATCATGAGGAGACTATCCTGCCTCTTTGGGTCTTTAAAACTTACCAGCAACTGTGAACCAGCCCCAAGCCGGTTTACTGAGGTTCGGGTCTGCTAGGCAGGCCTCTGCTTGCTTTCCGCAATTTTCTCCATGTTGTGAGTCAAGATACATGATACAGTAGTTGATCGGCAGTCAGTCAGCCAAATCTGGCACCGTAGAAACATCAAACAAGGTTTCTATAGCCATGGCAAATGCCCTCGGGAAGAAGCTTTTGTGTGCATAGTTGAGTGTAGAGATGTGAAATGTGAAATGTGTTTTTACTCGAAAACATGTGGTTTCATTTCACTATTGTTTATGTGGAATAAAAGGCTGTTTGTGTCCACGTCAATATTTCTACTACCTCTGTTCCATAATTTTTGTCGTGGTTTTAGTTCATGACAAGAATTATGGAATAGAGGGAGCACTAAATTTGTTCTTTGGAGTAAAAATATTTTTATTTACTGTGCTACTCTTCTTGCCTAGAAGTAATGCTTAATTAATCCCTATGGCTGTGTTTGATACTAATTGCTAAAGAAGAGCCGAAAAAACGAGGAACCGAACCATGCTAATATAGCAAATTTCTTTGAAGTAGATTTTTGGATTATTGGAGGAGGCTTATTTCCTGCCTGTCTCCCATCCCTGCGCCACTGGTTACGAGACCAAATGCAGCAGATTTACATCCTGCCAAGCTGTTGCAGCAGATTTAGAACATGCTATAATAAAGAAGTAAAACACAATTACACCAAGGCACTCAAAATTACTGGTACTATGAAAGTAACACACCTAGTTGAATTGGTATTCCATCTTCGAGACAGTGATTATATCAGCTTTCTCATCGTTTATAAAAATTGAAATCATTTGACATAACCAAAATTCTTGAAGACAATAACACAAGTAGTTAGTGTTCCATCTCCGAAAAAATACATGCATACCCCATAAAATAAAGAATATAGTATGAGAGTAAATTTCAAGTTCACATAACGGAAAAGTTTGAGTTTGAGTCAACTTGTCAAGCCTTCACCCTTGTGTGTATTTTAGACCGCCATATTGGAAATAAAACACACACTGTAGTGACTAATGATAAGAAAATTTGGAGCAGATTCAGCAATGTGGAATAAATCACAACCACAATATTAACACATTCGACAACCATTTACCTGAAAACCCCAAATTACGAAAAAACTGAGCAACATAGGTGGGGATGCAACAAGTTACTCCCCAAGTAGTACTAACGGTTCACATATAGCAAGATTTGAATAAGATTCTGAGGAGAAAGGTTACCCATAACAATCTCACCGATGATGGTGACATCACGACATGAAGAGATAAAATTGTGGAAATGAGTTTCACAATCTTGAGAATGAACACCTTTGATGAGGGAATACCCAACCGGGTAGGCCTAGAACCACGAGTCAGACCACAATACCGGGTGGCACAAGGCCCACTGGGAGGACATCTTCCAGATACCGGGTCCATCAAGGAACCCGGTGGGCCGGCTCGGAGGGACGCGGAGTCACTCAACGACTCGGATAAGAAGATACACACTGCAAGGATTACGCTCCCAGTAGCCGTAAATGTAGCGAGTAGGTTACCGCCTCCTAAGCCGACCCAGTATCTCTTGTAAACCCTAGTCGACAACCTATATAAGGTCGACTAGGCAAAACCCTAGAGGACAGGTTCATCTAGACTCACCCTCCGCCGGAGCTCTGCTACGCTCTGGTGTGCTCGCCATTGGCAACCATTGTACACCCCTACCAGATCAATACAACCGAGCAGGAGTAGGTCTTTGCCTCAATACGAGGGGCTGAACCTGGGTAAACCTCGTATGTGTGATCCTCTCTGTGATTTCTAAGTCGCCTTGCTCCACAACGATGATAAGCCACCCTATGGCATCGCCATGACAATCCCACGACAACTTTAAAAAATCTCAGTCTTCCTCTTATTTCCCTTCACTCTTTCATTGTTTCTTCTCCTTCTTGAATGCTATTTTGTAACTCTGCTTGGTATCACATGGCTGGGAGGTTAAAGATCTACTCCATCCGTTCCAAAATATAACATGCTTTAGCTTTTTTAGATTTGGATGGATTCAGATGTATATAGACACATTTTAGTGTGTAAATTCACTCATTTCGCTCCGTATGTAGTCCATATAAAAAAAACCTAAAACATCTTATATTATGGAACAAAGGGAGTACCTTTTGTCGTGTATAAAGTTTAAATATTGGCATGCTTCGTCACATGTTGGGGCGTCTAACTAGGCGTTAAATCATACTCCCTCTGTTCCTAAATATAAGATGTTTTAGCTTTTGTCCACATTCACATGTAGCTACATGTATTTAGACATGTTTTAGTGTGTATGTTCACTTAGCACCTAGTCAACAAGTGAATGAGCTAAAACATCCTATATTTAGGAACAGATGGAGTATCTCACTATCCACACAAAGAGGATTTCCAAATAAGTCGTACTTCGATATTTACTCGTGGTAGAAGGTCTGACATCCATTGAGATGCACCACATTCATTCCACTCAAAGTCCAAACAACTTGGAACCATCTTGCTCACAACTATTTTGATGTGATCCAAATTCATATAAAGATAGAGGCTAACTTCGAAACGAAGCGGAGGCCCGTCGCCGGAGGCTTGGGCCGTAGCGTAGCGGTATGCATCGTTGCCGAGTCGGACTGCAGCCAACTTAGGGTTTTACCACCATATATACATCTTGTAAGCCGCCGGTTGGGATAAGTCACATGTTGTAAATCCCCGGCGTTTGTAATCTTACCCGATCATAGTGAAGATTTGCTGGTTGGTGCACGTGGTTTTTTCTCTCCCATTGTTGGGAGGGTTTTCCACGTTAAATCTCGTGTCCCCGTTGGTTTGATCTTGTTTTCGTTCATCGGTTATTTGCCTATCGTTTATAACAGGTCACAACTTTGCCCCGTTGTCCATGTCGTCGAGCACCATCCTGGTTCTCGTCGCTATGACTCGTTATCTTCGTAGTATGAGAAACACGAGAAGTTATCAAGATTTGTCCTTATTGTAAGATTCAATAATAGTTACAATGCAGATCTTTTGAGGACGAGTTCAAGTTCCAATCATGAAATTTCCGGATTTATTAGGACATCATCAAATTAGATTTTTGTAGAATGCATGCAAGTTATGTGTGTGTGTGGCGTATATGCAATGATAATGTTTTTCCTCTGGAGAAATGATAACCTTTTAGATAAATCGGTCTCTCATAAACCACATTGCAAACCAAATCACTTGACACTAGATTTAATACAAATGCAGAAAGGCTCAGAGATGTTTTCTTTAGGAGCCCAACAGCAACATTCTTCTACAACAATCATCATATATATTCGAGAAAATCACCAATGACAAGAACTAACTCAATAGTATGACATGATAGCGGGAAATCCTGCCGCCATGTCCCATCGTGTGAGGGCATATTGTACACATCAGTGATTTCTTACTAGGTTTCACGCAAGTTTTTTGATGATCTAGAGAAGAGAATATGAAGAGGGAACATATTTTTTTCTCTTAAATATTAGTAGTAAATGACCTTGAGAAACAAGCAAAATCTTTGTTACACACTTGTTGTTTCTTTCTAAAAGGTGTAGTGTAGTCCAGCCACATTTAGCAGACATGTTCTACTCGTACAGTATTAGTTTATAGTCTTTGCAACAAGGTGGAGAATAAATTATAAAATATACTGCTCTTTCATACAATTTTTGCCGTTTAGTACGGTGATGAAAATTAGAGATGCCCTCTCACAACGTTACTTATTACAAAGTGGACAAGCCAAAGCCAGAACCAAACTAAAATAAAGGACAGGAAGATCCCCCGGGTCGCCAGCCCGACACGTGTCCACTAATATAGGCTAATCCCGCTATTGCTACAAAACTCCCGATTTTTGCTGCAAATCGTCTCGCTTTTGCTGCATTGTAGCAAAAAACGGTTCGTACACAAAACATGAAGGGAAAAATTCTGGCCTCGCCGGAGACCTCACCGGAGACCTCGCCGGAGACGTGGTAGCAAAAAGTTTATGCTATTGTAGCAACAGAAAAGTTCTATTGTAGCAAAATCAACTTCACCGGAGACTCTCGCCGGAGACATCGCCGGAGACCTCACCAGAGACCTCGCCGGAGACGTGGTAGCAAAAAGTTTATGCTATTGTAGCAACAGAAAAGTTCTATTGTAGCAAAATCAACTTCGCCGGAGACTCTCGCCGGAGACCTTCTCCGGCGGCGTGTGCATGCTGCAATGCTGCAATATAACAATTTTTTTGCTATTATTGTTATGTGTTTTGCTACAATAGGATAAAGTTTTTGCTACGATGTTTCCGACGAGGTCTCTGTCGATGTCTCCGGCGAAACGATTTTGCTACAATAGCACTTTTTTTTGCTACGGGATCTCCGGCGAGGTCTCCGGTGAGGTCCGGCGAGTCCGGTGAGGCCGCCGGCGAAATCGGTCTTTTCTCCGGCGAAATTGATTTTGCTACAATAGCACATCTGTTTTGCTACGGGATCTCCGGTGAGGTCCGGCGAGTCCGGTGAGGTCGCCGGCGAAATCGGTCTTTTCTAATCTATTTTCTGGACGAACCGTTTTTTGCTACATAGGAGTAAAAGCGGGCAATTATTTGCTACACGGTAGCAAAAGCGGGATTTGAACAGAAAAAGGGGACACGGGTGACCCGGGTGATCTTTCCCAAAGATCCCCCGGATGATTACTATACTTTTCCTAAAATAAAACCAGAGAAGCAAAACCACAAAACCTCCCTCTTCGACCCGACCTCCCTCTCTCCGCCGCCGGCCGCCGCGCTCGCTTGGCGACCATGGCGCGCATCGTATCGCGCGCGCTCCCGTTCGCCTCGCGCTCGCACCTCCATCTCAGGCCGCCCCTCCGCGGGCTCAGCTCGGCGCCGCTCCTCCCGCACCTCCCCGCGGCCTCCTCCACAGCCTCGCCGCTCTCCTGGCGGGGGTTCACGCCCACCCCGGAGCCCTCGCGCTCCGTGCCGCCTTTCGCTGGATTCTTCGCTGGCATACGCGGCTTACGAAGGGGGCGGCGCGGGCAGGCGGCGGCGAAGCGGGAGGAGCCGCAGGACCCTGAGCTCCCGTCCTCGCCCCCGCCCCCGCCCAAGGAGACCGAGATCGAGCTCTGCGCCCACATCGGCGTCGACGAGGACCTGCCCGGCGATATCGAAGTGCTGGTACGCATTTCACCTAGTCAAACTCCTCTGTATTGCGGCTAGCTGTTGTAACTGTCATAGGAAATACATATAAAAGTGTCATTTTGCGCAGCATTAACAGGATGATGTATCATTGAACCATTGTTCTGATATTTCTGAACAAACTCTGTGTTGTTAGTATCGCGCAGATCATCCTTGGCGATTGTCCAATTATGACTCATCATGTATTATTGTTTCAAACTGGTCATGTTTGCCATTTATCGATAGGAAGTAGGCACAAGCCGCGTAGTTCAGGGAGTTATAATACTGGAGTACTGGTCATCTTGGTATATTTATATACAACAGGAGTTCTGGGATTGAGTTTGTCTCTCGGTAGTTTATTTTCGTCAGGATGATGTTAATTACGCTCAGTTGTTCAACTTTTCAATTTGTTGTGTGAGTGTTTGTTAATCTCTGCTTCCCTTCATGTGCATGCAGAACATTATAGAAATTCTGAAGTTAAATGTTCCCATGGCGATGAAAATTGCACTAGATGGACTTCTGGAGTACAACTACAAGACACGAGACACTTCAATAAGTGATGTCGGGAAGTATGGAAAGGTTGAGGCTTCCGTGTTGCTATGCAATGATAACGCCATCCAGAATCGTAACAAAGAATGGAGAGGCGAGGATTGCGCTACTGATATGCTCTCATGGTCAGAGAACATTCCTGATCTTGATGATCCTACTGTAAGAACAAATCAGTTCTTGAAACATTTTCTATTTTACCGTTAGCCATGCCATCTTGTTCTCCTTTTCTCGCTCACTGTGTTTTTTTGCTGCAGCTTAAGCTGGGTGAGATAGTAATATCAGTTGAAACAGCTGCAAGGCAAGCTGAGGAGAAAGGTCATACACTTCTTGATGAACTGCGGACACTAGTGGTATGTGGGTTCATGTTAACTTTTCCTTGTGGAGTCAATAGAGCTATTTTTTCCTAAGCCACTTTATCACATGGTGTCTTGCATAGATTGCTGCAGTTGATAGTGTTTATGCACGAATTGATTATTTATTTCCTTATATTCTGTTCTAGGTTCGAGGCCTGTTATGTCGTCTGGGTTTTGACCGTCAGACTAGTGATGAGGCTGCAATGGAAATGGAGAAGGAGGAGCTGCTCATTTTAAAAAGTCTAAGGTGGAAAGGGAAAGGTCTTGCTAAGACTGCTCTTAATTCGAGCAAGACTCACACAGAAGCTCTGGATGGTATGTTCTTTCGTCATTTGTGTAATCACCGCCTTGCCATTATCTGTGTCTTGAAATGCCTATCACACTCATATGATGATGTAATCTACCTCTTGCTGGCTAAGAATGTTTACAGGACAAGTGACAACTAGTCTAAAGAAAGCTGGTAGCCTAAGATTTTATAGACCAAAGTTCAAATATATCTTCTGTGATATGGATGGTACATCCCTAATCCGTTGCTCGTTGCACATATTTTGTATTTCTTGATTCTAATTATATTTACAGTTGCATTTTAATTGTGCTCTTCTTTGTGACTAGGTACGCTACTCAACAGTAAAAGTCAAGTTACAACAAGGAATGCAGAAGCTCTAAAGGAAGCTAGGTCAAGAGGAGTAAACATAATTATCGCCACAGGAAAGGTATCACAAGTTTTTACATGCTGCTTGAACAATGACTTAACTGTTCCAGGAACAGAAGCATTAAATATCATTTATGCTACCAGATGCGTAGGTATATGTTAGATTATCAAAATGCTAAAAGTGATGATCTTTTTGGAGATTTGAGATCCAGTTTGGGCATCCTTTTTTTCTGAACCAGAAATGTACCAGTGATGAAGTTTAGTATCCCACTAAATCTTATCTAATAGAAGGCTTTTCGCTCTAATTTCAATCCCCGTTTCACTGTTTAATAATTGGGAGCTAAGAAATGACATTGCATTAAACACTTAACATTGTTAGGAATTATCAAAAACTATTTTTTACGAGATGGGATTGTCCTATAAGTGAGTCACTGTAGAACTGATTTTCCAGGCATAGGGCTTATTAGGGCTGATACACTTGCTGATAAGTAGTTCGTCGGAGAATGGAGACAGAATTGCCAGATTAGACAGCTCAGCAAAGACCCTTGCGGGAGATAAGTCTTGCAGGAGAAGACAGGTTACTGGATTGTATCAGGAGAGTCATTTAAAAAGTGATTTGCTGGACAAGAAGCTACTGGGAGAACATTAGTCACTTGCAGAGCACACCAAGGCGTCTTCCATGCCATTGCCACCATGCTATATTTTAATGCTCTCAGGAGTCCCGCTGTTGCTACCGATAACAAATCTTTTTTTTCCGGACTGAGACAAAAACATCTAAGGCTTAACTAAGAAACTTACCAAAGGCTCTGAATCTTTAGTGTTTGGATGAATCTTCACATTTACGTTAATTCGATTGTCTTGAATGGAACATGTCACGACTAAAACAGCCAGTGGAGCTCGCCAGCTCGCTCTTACCTAACTGATTATTTTTGCTTGTCATTGTGATATCTGTGAGAAACTCAGAATGCTGATAATTGTTTTCTATCCATGCTCATTTCGGAAACAGACGCGCCCAGCTGTCATTGATGCTCTTAATATGGTTGATTTATCTGGAAGAACTGGCATTGTTTCAGAATCTTCGCCTGGTATATTTCTTCAGGTAGGTGAAATTATGTTTCATGGAAAAACTTAATCTTGTAAGCTATAAGCTATCTTAACGCATCATCTTTCCCCATCCTGGTTATGTTCACTTGCTATAAGCATTCTGCTAGGTTAGAGGTATGACAATGGAGGCGCATATTAGCATGCTCTCATATCTGTTGATTGTGGAATGCATTCTACTTGCCACATAACCAAGTTGACACCCTAACTAGATCTGCTTGGAATAAAGAGATAGGTCTAAAGAGTAACGAAGGTGTGAGAAGGTAGGCACGGAAGGCTACGTTCAATTTCAGGCATCAAAGCTCAAAATCATCGACTGCTAAACTATTCCTCTAGAGCCTTCTTACATCTCTGCATTCAAAAGCTAGCTATGCATGTATTCCTGGGGCATAAAGTGTGCTGTGTTGCTAGCCTGTTCAAAACATGTTTATTAGCAGCTTGGAATTTAAAAATGTTGACAAATACTCTTAAACCATAAAAGCTGATGGCATCATTTCATGAGGCCATGTGGTTCTATGCTTCTGCTCAATTCTGTAATGTGCTACCCTAAACTTGATGTTCCCTCACATGCTGTATATTAACGCACAGTTATAATTGTTTTATTGTAGTATAGTTTTTCAAAACTAAGTCGTTGTTCTCATCTGCAAATAAGAGCATGACTGATTATTCCCATGAGAATTGTCCTCGTTTTCATTAGGTCAAATCTTCCAATTGTAGGGGCTGTTGGTTTATGGTTTGGGAGGGAGACAAATTTATAAAAGAACTTTGGACCAAGAAGTATGCCGAGAGGTAAGCAATAACTTTTGCTTGTTACGATGCAGATCATCCATGTATATCTGGTATTGTCTATCTCCAGCAAATGCTTCTACATTTGCAACATTAGACACTTTATTGTCATGCTGCAGGCATTTTTATATTCTTTGGAGCACAAGGTACCATTAGTAGGATTTAGCCAGGATAGATGTTTTTCTATGTTTGAGGACCCATTGGTTGATTCTCTCCATGACGTATACCATGAACCTAAGGTATGATGGGGTTTACTTATCCATTCTTTGTGAAATCCCAGTTTCTATTCCTGTTGATTTGACTCTACATGGGTTTCTTCTTGCAGGCTGAAATAGTGTCATCTATTGATCAGCTTTTAGGAACAGCTGAGATACAGGTGCTGTGCTTACTTAAATAATATCTTTGGTATCAGTTACATTTCTGAGATAGTAACAAATACGAATAACTCCATGTTTCCAGCCAAAGATTTGATACTTCGTTGAAACAAATCTGAACACATTCACAACTTTTAATGCATGAAACAAACAAGCTGCTGCTTTGATTGCATTTGGCATTTATATATGTGGACATAGTCATCAGTTTATAAACACATAACTGGATCTTCTGAAGAAGAAAAGGTTTTAGCAGTTTGAGAATGTTAAGATCTGTTATAGTTTGACTATGCTATTGTTTTCATGTGCAGAAACTCGTGTTCATTGGAACTTCTGAGGGAATTTCTTCCACGTTGCGGCCATACTGGACAAATGCAATAGAAGAAAGGGCGGGTATTGTTCAGGCACAGCCGGACATGCTTGAGCTTGTACCACCTGCAACTTCGAAGGGCAGCGGAGTGAAGATTTTGTTGGACCATCTTTGCATTAGTCCAGATGAGGTATAAGCTGTTTAGTTCCCCATTGTATCGTCCATAGTGCAAGCCAAATTTTGCTGCATTTTCTTCGCTCGGTTCCTTTTATGACAAATCACCATCTAATTTTGATCATCTATGTTTTTGAATCCTCTGAATTTTAAAATTGTCTTGCTGCCAATACCATCGGGTATTAATTCACTTGCATTATTTCTAACCTGCAACCTTTTTTTCTGCAAGATAATGGCAATCGGAGATGGAGAAAATGACATTGAAATGCTGCAGCTCGCGTCATTGGGTGTTGCTCTGGCGAACGGGGCTGAGAAGACCAAAGCAGTAGCTAATGTAATCGGCGCTACCAACGACGAAGATGGCGTCGCACAGGCTATCTATGACTACGCTTTCTAACAGCCGCTGTGGCGTCGCACAGGCTATCTATGACTACGCTTTCTAACAGCCGCTGACAGGGCATTGGGATAGGATTATCTTCTTTTTGGTTCCCCGCTGTGTTCTGGGTTTACCAAATAGCAATTCTTATTCAAACATCTATCAGCAGAATTATACCGAGGGTTGTGGTCACAGCAACCGCTAAGAGTCGTAACATTCTTATTGGCAGGCATAGCTACTTTTGGGTGGCTATCAATGAGGACCCACCGTCCTTTTTTGACGAAAATTTGTAAAACATTGTTCCATCTCTGATAACCAAGGATGCTTTCTGTTCTGGCTAAGCTTCCTCTTCCTCCTCTCTTGTTTTGAGTTGTTGCTTTTCCTCCCTGTTATGCCGATGAATAACCAAGAATAACCAAAGATCATGTACCATGGTTCAGAATAGGGATTTACAGGGAACGTTGTTAATCTGCCACTGCAGTGAAAAGAAAGGTTCAGTGTACAATTGCTCTATCTGATAGCCATGGAGTGCTGCTAAGCTTGCTTTTCCTCCTATTTGTTTGAGTTGTTGCTTTTCCTCCCTGACATGCTGAGAAATAACCAGGATAACCAAAGGTCATGTACCATGGTTCAGAATCGGGATTCACAACGAATTAATCTTGTTAATCTGCCACTGCAGTGAAAAGAAATGTTCAGTATACAATTGCTCTATCTATTTACACATCGAACCAATGCCTTCCGAACAATATGACTCTGTCGACAGCAGAGAAACAGAAAAAACCTCTAGTACATCTGACAGGCTAATACGCCCGCCAAGAAAAATCCTCAAAGAACAGAGCAGAGAGAGGTGCCGCCGCCGCCGGAGGGTGGGCGTCCAAACATTTCAACCGCGACTCAATCAATCCTACTGGCGGTACGCGCTCTTGTTCACAGGGATCGCAGGAGGCCTGTAGAGCATGTTCGTGCCGCTGTTGTTCCGAGCCATCAGATTCGCGCAGGAACTTCCAGATGGCTTGCCTATCCCCATGCTGTTAGGAGTACCAGGCGCAGGACAGGCCTCCTCCTGGTTCTTCTCGTCTACATCCACGGAGCTCTTGCAAGATTTGATCTTCTTGTAGGGGCTCTTCTTGGGCAGATCCTCGAGGCATCTCACCTCGGACATGCACGCGAACGACTGGGACTTGCCGTCGTAGTACATGGACAACCCTTTCCTGCAGAGAACAGTTGCTCGGTCAGGAAACTTTCCTTCAGTTGTGTATATGTTGATACATGGATGGATTTTCTTCTTCGGGAACTTACTTGACAGGGAGTTCTTTCTTCAGAGATGACATGTCGTGGAGGCTATCCGAATTCAGTCTCCGCACCGTCTTCGGCGCCACCTGCAGCGCCTCCAAGTCTGGAACCTGGGCCTCGTCGTCGTCGGAGTCGCCGGAGATGGAAGACGAGGTCTCGAACAGCTCTTCGTCTTCCTGGTACGCTGCAAGGGCCTGAGCTCCACCGAATCTGCTCATGGCTGCGATTTTTTCTGGTTTCTCGAACACAAATGGAGCTGAATAGAGAGAAAGGTTGATGCTTGGCTGGTGTATGGATATATTCTTCTTCTTCGTTGCTTCTTCTCTTTCACGACCTTTACACTCTGGGAGGAGGGTGGGTATATATAGAACGGTAGAACCCCAGCTGAAACGGGATAACGCTGGGCTGCCTGCTTTCAAACACCGCGTAGTGCGCTTTGACTAATACGCAATTTGCGTCGGTGACATCACCGGCCGTTCTGTTGTTTTTTTTTGAGATTACGTTGCGCGAGTTAGGTTCTCTGGCTGGGACACTGACATGGAACCCATAGGCGTTTATTTTATCAGAAACTGAAGAGGATTATTATTTTAGAAAGAGTTTGTTGGCCACTTGCACATGTCTTCGGCGGATTCTGCTGCCGGATCTGTTCTTATCTTCTTAGTTTGTTCGGTGGGATCCACCAGGTTCGGTTCATGAGGCTGACATCCAGACCATGGCATGTTGTGGTGGAGATGATGCCTTACAAGTCACCATGTCGATGTGTTATGAACGGAGAGGAGCGGGGACACGCGGCGCGCCACTGCTGGGTTATATATCATCCTAATTGCGATCTGAGTAGGTAGTAGTACTAAACTGTAAGAGTATACTAGAGAAGTGACAGGGCATTGCTTTGACACTTCGATGGTTCAAACTGTAGGAGTACTGTTTTGAGAAAATTATGGCTCTAGACTTTGGAGCCGTTAATTTGACTAGCTAGAACAATGATGCCTGAGACCCAACCTTGAGATTTAGTGTTTCTAATCTAAACTTCAAACAATCTTGGGTGCAATACTTATTTGTAGTAAACTTCGGCCAGGTTTGAACCTCAAAATTCATGTGGATTGTATTGAGGTATACAAAGTAGTTCCACTTGGGAGTGTAAACTTTATAGAGCTTAAAACAAAATTATAGAGCTTTGGGGGAGGGAAGTAGGCACCAAGTAAAATGTCGACCGGGTTTGAACCTCGGAAATTCATGTGGATTGGACTGAGCTACACAAAGGGGTTCCACCAGGCAACTCTTTCCTTGGTTGAAGGGACACTCCTTTCCTCTGTCGAAAGGACACGTGTGGCTTCTCCTTAGGATTTACTCCTACACAAATTCATTTTCTTTGTTCTAAATACGACCTAATTAAAGACCTTTTTGCATCTTTGGTGCTGGATCACTGCGTAGCCACATGATTTCACGTCTCGGAGAAAATGGGATTCCATCCATGGACCCGATGCGATCACACGTGTTTGGTTTTCCGCATCACATCTGTAGCTGCACTAGTTTCGTGTTGCTTGGCTTCAGTTGCACGGGATAAAAAGGGAAGAAGCAACGGAAGTCCATATGTTGCTCTCGAAATAAAGTGAACTCCTCGCATTATATGGTTTAGAAGACGCACGAGAAAATGGTGCATTTCAACATCAGCATGAAGCATCACCCATATGCATTATTGTTGCGAAAAGACGATTTCATCAGCCCACACGGCATCGTTTTTATCCTCTCTCTCTCGGTGCCTTAAATCTGTAATCAGAATTTATTCTGATTGATACTACGGGGTAAAAATCAGCAGGAGTAGTAGTGTAGTGCTAACCGAGGACTGTGCAAGTAACTGGACACCCGTCCCGACGACCCGTCTAGGCGCCAAGCGCGTGTGTTCATCTGGTGGGCGAAAACAAGGGCTCACACACACACTTGTGCCATGGAGGAGCACCGTTGCCGGGGGACACGGCCGCAGGTTCGCTGGACCAGCACAAACCGGCGACCGACAAGCTTCTTCCTCGTGTCTGTCCGCGTGTTGCTCCCCAGCACGACGAATTCCGATTCTAAAACGGTGTCTCCCTCCCTCCGTGTTTCCATGGCTAGCTCGTGGTTTTCCGAGTCCCACCCCACCGACGCACAAACCCAGATGCGACTGTCTCTTGAGTACTCTCTCCATTCCAAGATATAAGGCACCATATTTTTGTGTTGGTCAACGACGTACAACTTTGACCGGTAATATATACAAAATTATACGGATTGAAAATGTATAAATGGTACCGTTGAATTCGTTTTTCAAAATTATTTTATTCCATCTTTATATTAATTTTGTGTACGTATTATGTCGTCGTATCGGCATCTTGGATAGGAGACGGGGGCCTTCTAGCCGAGGGTGCGCGTAGGGCAAGAGGGTGGACGTCGTCGAGGTCGGGATCGAACAAGGCAGTTTACCCAGCTTCGGATCTCGCAGCGGTGGCGAGACCCTACGTGCTGCTATAACCCAGCTTCGGATCTCGCAGCAGTGTCGTCGCATCGGCATCTGGGATAGGAGACGGGGTCCTGCTAGTCGAGGGTGAACGTAGGGCAAGAAGGTGGACGTCGTCGAGGTCAGGATTGTACACGGCGGTTTACCCAGCTTCAGGCTCCACCAATAGCGAACCTTGACCAACATTATAGGAGAGGCCAAAACATATTAGATGGCAGTTGAGGGGGCCAATTCGAATTATTTTGTGTTTTCTATGGTCAAAAATTGTAAATACTAGGTAGTATTATGCAAATTTTAATTAAGTTGGGGGGGCCATGGCCCCTTTTGGCCTCCACTAAGGTCCGCCACTGGGCTCTACGACGGTGGCGGAGCCCTACGTGCTGCTATAACTCACTATGATGGCAGATCGCCGTGTTACAGGTTAATTACAATGAGTTGGATGTTGTATCCTCTCTGAGTATCTTGAACATGCCCTAAAGACGTCCCGAGGTCCGGCTTATATAGGCGGCCGGAGCTAGGGTTACAAGGGACAAACGTGTCCGACAAGACTACAGAGTCCTAAACCTATCCGGCAAGTCACCGCCTTCCGTCTTGATCATGGCGGTATCATGGGTTTCAGTCTTGGGCCTTCGTCTTGCCATCCTTCGTCCGCCTTGTACGTCGGCTAACTGGGCCGCCTGGCAGGCCAAAGCCTTTGCCACCATTATAGGCCACCCTGAACTAGCCGGATTTGTCCATGTCAGTGATACCCCTAGTAGGTATATCCCCAACATATTATAAGTACAAATCATGGTCAAACTTGTATGTTGTTGACCAACGAAATTTAAGAGCACCTTGTATTTTGGAACGGAGGGAGTAGTACTTAGCCTCTTCTCTTTCTGTTTTCTTTTGGTCTACTCCCTCCGTCCTCGAAAGAGTGTGCTTTTAGAGATTTACACATAGATCAAGAAGATTCTAGACTTTGCTCCATGGCCTAATTAATACAGAAAAGTAGCAGCCTCATGCGTGCGTGCGGCCATTGAGAGTGTGTTTTTAGAGATTTACACATAGATCAAGAAGACACCGGACTTTGCTCCATGGCCTAATCTCTACTATATAATATAGCTAAGGTTTCTTCCTCCCGTTTTTTCGTCCGTTGGTTGGTACGTACGTCGTGCGTGCTAAGCGACCGTGGTCTGATACGTCGCGCCACTTTGCAATTTAGTACCTCACGATTTCAAAAATAAACCCGTAGTCCTTCTCACTCCTCACCCTATCCGTTTCTCTCCAGTCTCCGCACCCGGCACCCATGCCGCTTGCCCGCACCACCCACGCGCCGCCGAGGGCCCTGCCGCGTGATGTCCCGGTCCTTCCCTGCGAGCGCCCGAGACGCGGAGCAACGCCACCGCGCCACCTAGGGTTGTGCCGCCACACGCTGTCCCCGTTCTCCGCCGCGCGCCCAGGACATGGCGTCCCTGCTCCTACCCCACCAACTGCTCCACTCTTCCCCGCGTGATTCCAGGCCACGCCCCTTCTCAAGTCGCATGGCTACCATGGACGGCGGTCTGTTTCTTCCCAGCGGGTGGCACACAAGGCTGGTGGTGGGCATCCGATTGTCGATTGGCCGTAGGGACGGTCGAGCATAGCGACCATGGCGTCTCAGTCCGGCGCACTCCACCGACGCTAACGCCGCAGCACGTCATGAAGACGATATTGTCTTTTACTCCCTTGCGACTCCTGCCGTCCTGACTGGTTTTTTCCATCCCCAATATTAATATAGTAATGTTTTCTGTTGTCGATCCTATAGGTTTTCTGATGTTTTATTTCACTTATAAGTAATTTGATTTCTGTATATTTACACCGCTTTGAATATATTTTCTCTCACTCAATATCCTAACTCTGACGAATTGATTGGTTTGTACGCAAAAATATCAATGTGATTGTTCAATTTTTGGCGCAGAGAAGACTCGGCAAAAAGGCCAGTATATTGTTTTTTGTTCGTGGTTTGGTGCTCTCAGCCTGTTTGTGTATATTCCTACAAGAACTGAAAGAGTTCAGCATCTTGCCATGGAGTACACATGCAACAGAAGTACACTGTTGTGCTCAACAACGCCTGTCCGCTGACTCCGTGTAGGCAACCAGTATTTTATTGCTCTTGATGTCAGGCTGAATGATGACGAAGGTGTGACTGTGAATTTTCTCTATTTCTTGTGTTGTCAAACAACCATGGTATTTGATGCCATAATGTTAATTTGTTTGGATATTTTATATACTGTATATGCTACAAACTTACATCTCTAATAATAGCTAGGTGCCACCAGCTTCGAGGGAACTGCCAGGTGCTTTGGTTCTTCCTATTGAATTAATAGATTTTTCCTTGCCAGCCCAATACTTTGACGATTTAACAAGATTTGTTGTTAGTAATGTTCCATATAATTTGTCAAACTTATCTTAATAATTTTGTTGTCGGTGCATGTGTGATAATTTCAGTACGTTAGTATATCCATGATGTATAAACACATAAGGCTGGAAAATAAGCGACAACTTTTTATTTAACTTTCCATGAAGATTGTTGTATAAACATATAGTACAAATTCAGAAGACGAAATCAATTGGAGTAACCATTAGATTTTCATGGGTCAATTTGATGTCACCGCGTATTTGGACCCGTTGCAACGCACGGGCATTTTGCTAGTTAATATAGAAAAGTAGCATCACCCTCATGCGTGCATGTAGCTATTGAGAGAAGGCAATTAAATGAATGTTTCCCGCATGTAGTAATTAAGTTAGTAACCCAAGGGACTCAAATGAATATGCAACCAATAGCTAGATCACAAATTGCTACATGAGTCAATTAAAAACTAATTGATTAGAGGCAATGTGCATTGATAGTGTAGATGTACACTCTTTTTTGAAAAAAATAGTAGAACCCAAACGTCCACTTTTCGAAGACGATTGCGCTAATCCACTGCGCTAACATCTGGGGTTAGGCAAGAGGTATGGCTGCATAGAATCCGTGAACTACCCGACATCGTGATGCTCCCTGATCCTTATCCATCCATGGGCGGAATTGTTCAAGCCTATGGTGCTGGACTAGTAGCTCCATAAATTTCCAAAGACTATCTCCGTTAATTTCCAAAAGTTTTTTCCTTCCTTCCGTGGTCTACATTCTCTACCGTGCCTGTTGGGAAACCCTCGGACAGGTTCCACAGCTGGGATGCGAAGCTCGTCGACTAACACGACTCTTCCTTCGTTCCTTCCAGCTGCTGCCTCTTTCCGCCGTGGGAAGTCAAATTTTCGCTTGTTCCTCGACGGAAGGAGCCGGCCGTCCGCTCTGACCGGGTGGCTGGCTCGTGCGTAGAACATGGGCCGGCCTCTCGACCGGCGGGATTCTATGATTTTTATCCTATCCACACGGCAGGCAGGTCGCCCGGAACCAAACAAACACATCGTGGCCGGCCGGAGCCATCGCCCAAAACACACTTGGCCGTCGTCTTATAAAAATATCGATCGAACTCGAGTCGAAGCGATAAGGGCGAGTCGAGTTGATGGCGGCATATTCGTACGCATGATCTCACGATCGCTGCCCGAATCGTGCGAGGAAAGCGACGATGGCGGGAAATCATGTGCCGCCAACCGAAAATTTCCAAGTTTTTTGGGTGGACCATGGATGGACTAGTAGCAGTGGGAACGTGGTCTGCGCGCGCGGACGGGGAGCACGTGAAAATCCATTCATCGTAGCGGATGAGATGAGCGGGAATCATGAGATGAGATACGGGTCGCCGTTCGGGCGGGATTTCTCGGGCCCAGTCCACGCGCCTGTCGCTGGATCGGCGTCTCTGGAGACGCGTGGCCTTATCTGGCACCCGATCGGGTTCTTGTGAAGGCGGGATGGTGGTCGACTTCGAGCACTTGTTCAGCAGGTCAATAGGTCAGTGCAGCCTGTACTCTGTATGAAGGTTGGCGAGACGTGCAGTCCCGCTTCTCTTCTCCTCTCGTAGATTAATCCGAGTAAACAACAGTGGAGTGGACCCCGTGCTTTTCGAATGATAGCGAATTATAAGCGTGAAGGAAAAGCACGAAACGGTGATGGTTTATGGATTGTCAAGTGTGATCCACTGGGTTTTGCATGGTCCTTTCATACGCCGCATCATGGACATCATGGCTACTGAACGAGTTTATTTCACCTGACTACTAATTCAAAAACAAAAAAAAATCACCTGACTACGAAACACCAACTCGATGTTTTCCATACAGCAAGTGTGTTCGAGCTTGCCAATGCCAGAACACAAAGAAAGGCTTAGCAAGCTCAGCTGGGTAAGTAATTCATAGTGGGCAGAAGAATTGGAGCAGCGTATATAACTCATTAACCGATGACATAATCCAACCAACACATCGGAAGGTTTCATCACACTTCCTTCGCCTGCTTCTGCACGGAAAATATTGCGAAGCGGCCGGCAGCACTCGCCTTTCGTCATGGGCAGCTAGCTGCTCTTCCTATATACAGCTTATTAGGTGACGACTCGACGGAATTTTCAGCTACGTGGCCGTTCGAACTAATTAACGGAAGGAGAGACATACGTCATCATCATCATCTACTTTTGGACGAGTGAGAGTCATCTCATCTTACCTGCCGTTCTGATCTGCAGTGCAGCCAACGATGCCGTATGGTGAGTGGAATCGAACGATACGGAAGGAGAGACATACGTCATTATCATCATCATCATCTACTTTTGGAGAGTAAAATGCATCAACAGTCCTGGAAGTTGCTGGCGAGGTTCACAACGGTCCCGGAAGTCACGGAATGCCTCATCGCAGTCCTGGAAGTTGTCTCGAGCGTCCAGCTACGGTCCTGGGTACGTATCGTGGTGACGTGGCAACTTGGTGGACCCGCAACGGTGGCCCACGACTTGAGTCTCCTCGTCGCGACGGTCGCACGCACTCGGTCAAGCCATTCATGGCCGCCCGTCCGCTCAGCTCCTACTCCCGCCCCCGCCGTCTGACAACACCTCGCGGATGACGGCCGCCGCCGGCTCCCTCCAATGACCCGCGCGTCCATCCTGCAGCTCGCGGCGCTCCTCCTCCTGCTACCTGCGGCGCCCGCCTCCACGTCCACGCTCGCCGTCGCGGGGAGCTCCAGCGTCTGCGCCATCTCATCCGAAAACGGCACCATCTACTGCGTCGACTTCGCCAACGCCTCCTCCCCCTCCTCTTACTCCACCGCCGTCGCGCCGTCCCTCGTCTTCTCGCGCGTCTCCGGCGGCGCGGGCTCCCTCTGCGGGCTCGGCTCCAGCGGCGGCGACGCCTCCGTGCACCTCTGCTGGCCGCCCGGCACGTCGAGCCAGCTCAGGCGCGTCTACAGAGGCTCCGCCCCGCTCGCGGACCTCGCCGTCAGGGACGGCCACGTTGCGGCCTATGACGCGCAGGCGCGCGGGATCCGATGGTGGCGGGGCTCCGGCCGCTTCCGGGACCTGGTCACGGGCTCCTTCCGCAACCTCGTCTCCGGCGACGGATTCTCCTGCGCGCTCGAGTCCACCTCATCCTCCTCCTCCAAGAAGGTCCGTTGCTGGGGGCCGAGCGGTAGCGCGGTGCAGGCGGCCTTCGCGAACGCGTCCTCCGTGTCATCCCTCGCGGCCGGCGGCTCCCGCGCGTGCGGCGTGGACGCGGCCACCGGCGCCGTGCTCTGCTCCGGCCAGTCCGGCGCCGGCGCGCTCGCGCAGAGCGGCCTCTACCCGCACGGGCTGGCCGTCGGCGACTCCCACGCATGCGGGCTCCGCCGCCCCAACCACACCGCCGTCTGCTGGAGCCTCGCGGGACCCACCCCGACCGTGTACTACCCGGCCCCCGACACGGCCTTCGAGTTCCTCGTCGCCCGCGGCAACCTCACCTGCGGCCTCGTCACCTACAACTACACCGTCGTGTGCTGGTCCACGTCGTCGGACAACGCCGCGGTGGAGCTGTCGTCGCTGCCGGCCATTCTCCCTGGCACTACGCGCAGCCGAGCATCATGGCCGGGGAGCTGGGCAAGGTGCTGGACGGGCGCGCGCCGGCGCCGTCCCCGAACGAGGCCGAGGCCGTGGAGCTGGTAGCGTACACGGCCGTGCACTGCGTGCGGCTGGAGGGGAAGGACCGGCCCGCCATGGCCGACATCGTCGCCAACCTCGAGACCGCGTTCGCGTTCTGCGAGGGCAGCGCGGGAGGCGAGGGCGGCGGCCGCGATGGCCGCGCCGCCAGCGGGTTCAGGAACAGCTCGTCCAGCCTCTCCATGACGTCCATGGAACTGTCGGGGAGGATCGGGGATTAGACAGCGAGCGCGCGAGGACGGGCGGCCATGAATGGTTTGACCGAGTGCGTGCGACCGTCGCAACGAGGAGACTCAAGTCGTGGGCCACTGTTGCGGGTCCACCAAGTTGCCACGTCACCACGATACGTACCTAGGACCGTAGCTGGACGCTCGAGACAACTTCCAGGACTGCGATGAGGCATTCCGTGACTTCCGGGACCGTTGTGAACCTCGCCAGCAACTTCCAGGACTGTTGATGCATTTTACTCACTTTTGGACGAGTGAGAGTCATCTCATCTTACCTGCCGTTCTGATCTGCAGTGCAGCCAATGATGTCGGATGGTGAGACCGTGAGAGGAATCGAACGAATTGAGATTTGGCATCCCCCACCGCCACCGGTTGGATTTGGCGCGCGCGGGAAGGTGGTGACCGACTGACTGGCGGGAACTTGGAACTCGGCACCACGAATTGGCCTTTCTTTATGCTTTCTTGTTGTCGGCTCGGCTCTGCTGGTTAGCTCTGTGGATGAGCTAGTTCTTATACTATCAGTGTGTCTCACATCCCACATGAGCTCGTACATACTAGTATGTCGATAGATAGATAGACGGGGTCTAGAGTTTTTGTACGCAGAGTATAAACAACAAGGTAAAATGGGACTTTTTCCTCAGTTTTTTATATATGTCTTTTTCCACACTTTCGTATAGTTTAACATAGTATTTGTCCAAAAAAAATTGAATATGGAGGCGGATGGCCTTGGGCTAAGATTTTACAGTAAGAGTGGGCCATATCTGACAGGTAAGGCCCTGAACCTGAATTGCACCGTTTTGGTCCAGCATCATAGCTATTATGCAGTTATTTGGGCCTAGTAAAATATTTTTGGGCTTCTCAGCCTTCTTCTTAGTCCTTGATTGCTCCTCGCTTATAATGTTTTGTGTTTACTACAATCTAAGATTTCTCAATTCTCAAACAAACAAATCTAAGATTTCTCATACACTTGTGATGAAAAAGGTGTTTCTCATACCTTTTCTTTTGCCGGCGCGGCCAAGCGTGCATTATCCTCTAGTTTCCTCAAAACTTGTATGATAGTAACAAGATGTGCCTAGGAATCATTCCTGAATTCAAAATTTAGCCACCTTGAACGAAGGGAAAATACATTGTGAAAATGCTTGAGATGGTATAATTTCAGTTATATACTCTGAGAGACACATCTTGGTTTATCAATGAAAATAGACCTACCATATTATTTTTTACACCAAATTATTGGTGTTCAGGAAATATTTATTCTTTCAGTACTAATACACCAATTCTGGGTGGAGCCATGTTTGTCGTCCCAAAGACCTACACAACCGTGAGGGGCTACAAGTAACAGACTTGAGGTCGAAAACCTCACCGGGTGCCCATGAAATAAATGACATCCTCCTCCACCTCTCCACAAGGTGCATCAACGACCAGTGCGCCACACCACTCTCTTTCTGCTATTTGACCGTCCAACTCTTTTTTGTTCTTAATTAATGAAATGGCTAAGTCCTTTGCCTCGTTTAAAAAAAATACCGTCAGTTGTCCTTATATGGTCGCACCATGTCAAACAAAAATTGGCATGCCCAGAATGTGTTATGTAGATTGTCCTCTAATTGTTGGGTGGTTAGTGTAAGATTTTGTTGTCAATGGTGTGTTTAGACTAGGTTGCAACTGATTAGACATAGACATGTTGGAGAGTGCAAAAAATATGTAAACCAGGTGGTTTCCGCAACGAAATATGATGCAAACTAACGGAATGATAGACGTAGTATATCATAATCATCGTCATCTAATTTTTGGGCGAGTGAGACTCGTCGTTGCGCAACCAATGAATGATGTCGTATGGTGAGTGGAATCGAACGAATCGAGATTGGATTTGGCGCCTGAAGGTGGTGACCGATTGGCGGGGAGTTGGAACATGGAACGCGGCACGACAGCCAAATTGGCCTTTGTTTTTGCTTTCTCGTTGTCGACTCGGTTCTACAGTACTTGTTAGCTGTATGGACAGAGCTAGTCCTTGCTATGAGTATGTCACATCCCTTGTGGGAACCCATGCGATGTCGATAAATAGACTGGGTATAGTGTTTTCATATTATGTAGAGAATAAACAACAAGGGAAATGGGTATTTTCTCACTTTCGTTTAGTTTACCATGAACATTTGCCAAAAAAAATCATGAATATGGAGGCGGGTGGCCGGGTAGGTGAAAAAGAAAAGAGAAGGAGCAAGTAAGATTTGGGCTAAGATCATGTCAAAAAAAGATTTGGGCTAAGATTAGAATGCTCCATAATTGACAGGTAACGTCCCGAATCTGAAGTGGGTTGTTTTAGCCAAGCATCTTAGCTATGCAGTTATTTCGGCCTATTATGATTTTGTTGGGCTTCGTAGCCTTTTTATTAGTTCTTGATTGCTCGCGGGAGTCTCTCTCATGTGTTTTATGTTACTACAATCTAAGATAAGATTTCTCAATACTCAACAAAAAAAATCTAAGATTTCTCATGCAGTTGTGATGAAAAAGATATTCTCATAACTTCTCTTTTGCCAGCGTGGCCAAGCATACATTTTCCTCTACTTTTCTCAAAGCTTGTACGATAATAACAAGATCTAACTAGGAATCATTCCTGAATTCATAATTTAGCCACCTTGAACGAAGGGAATATACATTCTGAAAATGATTGAGATCATATAATTTCAAATATATACTTTGAGACAAGCATTTTCGTATATCAATGAAAATAGACCAAACAATATTATTTTTACACCAAATTATTGGTGCTCATAATTTTTTTGTTCTTTCAGTACTAATACACCAATTCTGGGTGGAAGAGCCACGTATGTCGTCCCAAAGACCTACACAACCGCGAGGGGCTACAAGTACCAGACTTGAGGTTGTAAACCTCACCGGTGCCCATGAAATAAATGACATCCTCCTCCACCTCTCCACAAGGTGCATCAACGGACTTGGAGAAGTTGATGCTGATAAAGAGTGATTGGCCGCTTCCGAGCCCACCGGTCACTTGCACCCAAGCGCCTGTGTCGCTGTTCGCTTCAAAAACTTCCACCCGGAAAGTAAAGAATGGATCACCTTGACAGCGATGCTTTTCTGGACGTAATTTCTGATGATGCCTCACCAAGAGCAACTTACCGCAAGATTCGATCAGATGCCGACTAGTGATTTGGAGATCATTATTAGGTCCGGTGTGAACATTAGTTGAGCAATTGAGGAAAGTGACATCATGTAGTGCGGTTACCACTTGTCGATCCTCCTCATCATCAGAACAATAGGATAGGGGCCACACATACTGACCATGGTAATCTAGCGGTTGTTTGATGAGGCGTCTTCCCATGGTAACCACAGGTCTTCCTTCACCGTCTAATGAGAGATCAAATGGGATGAGGTCCTCTGCTTTGGTGATGGCATAGAGTTTCCCTTGGAGAAAAGCGAAGTCTATGATATCGACGTAGGGACGTGTCCATGGCTTTGGCAACCACACACCCTTTCCTGGCCGGATCACCATGAAAGCATACCTCAAGTTGTTAGTGATGACGGCAATGAAGTCATTGACACCTGACCGCATGAGGAATTTGTAGATGAAAGATTTGTCGTGGACGATGATGGCATCCAGCTCGGCCAGCGGCAGTGTCTTGTTGAAGAAGGGGTTGTGCAGGAGATATTTGTGCCCCTTGCCTATGCGGACGGCGAGCCAGTCATCGGTGGAACCGACGCAGTCAGCTTCGTGGGGCAACCAACGGAAGCGGCGCATGGCGGACATTGTGCTAGGCAGCCGCCATGGCTGGGGGCCGTGGCGGCGCACGGCAGAGTGCCATGAGCGGCAGACGGCGCGGGCTCGGGCGCGATCGGCAGGGTCAGGGAGCCGGGCAATTACGAGGTTTAGGAATTTTGGCGGCAAAACATCGTACGACGGTAGTTTGGTCGACGCCAAAGAGCTGCACAGTATTCCCATGGCGGCGACCTGAGAATACTTTCCGACAAATGATCCTAAGATATAGCCTCCGGCGAGTATATCCTGCGCAGGCACAGACGTGATTACGTGAACACAACACACGATCGATGCCTGCATATTTGTAGCAGCTAAGCAAGCTGACTACGGAACGGATTAGGAGATATCTGGAAACCTACTCGGATTACAGATAGGTTTATTTCTAACACGAGATGACGAGTTCCACTAGCGAGATATATCGTGGCAAAGCGAGTTTCGGTTTTCCACGATGTGATTCTTTTTCCAAACGGATTCCAACAACATTATTAACACTTTATTACGTCTGGTATTGACTAGCCGCAGTCCCTTTATTTTCTCTGAAGTGGACATATGGTCCATTTTTCGAACAAAATAATATTTTTATATAACAATGAACTACGACACACACTATTACAGATCGGAAAATTTAAACGACCCTCATGTAGCAATTCGTGTGTGATATACTTATCGCTTACGGCACAAAATTAACCGTGTGTGGCTGCGACCCGTTTGAGAGCCATTTAATTGCATACGGTCTGTCTAAATTAAACGTGTGCTTTCACATGATTTGTAATCTATAGATAACCGTGTGCTAATTGTCTCATCAGCTTCCGTTCGACGTTTGTAGGCCTTCTTGTCTTTCTCCCACGTGCCACGCTAGGGCATCTTTTTCGACCACGCCGACGAGCCCTATAAAATGCTTCTCCCACGTGGCACGCGTTAGAGACAAGACATCTTTCTCGAACACACATGAAAATATGTAAAAAATATTTCAGTTACTTTGCATATTTTCTTGTCAACTCCACGAGTCATTTTGCACCATCTATTTACATTTGCTCACAAACATAGAAATACACACACAACAGACTTAACATGGTCTGATTGGTCTCTTTATTTGGCATGTGCGGCAGATAAGTAGATGATCTGATAGCATTTCAAACTGATAATTTCCACTAACTTTTTGCATTATTACACACTACACGGTTCACATATTGCACAATAAAAAATGATCACACAAATCCCCTTGTTATCAAAGCTACTAATTAAACCCTACAGGATTAATCAAATACTCCCTCCGTTTCAATGAATAAGGCTTATATTTTTTTGAAAAAGTCAACCCAAGTAAACTTTGACCAAACTTTTTGAAAAAATTATCAACAACTATAATATTATATGGATATCATGTGAAAATATATTTCATGATGCATCTAACCATGTTTATTTTGTATTGTACATGTTCATAATTTTTTCAAAAAACTGGTCAAACTTCACATAGTTTTACTTTTCAAAAATAATATAGGCCTTATTCATTGGAACCGAGGTAGTAGCAACTACAAGAGGAATTCCTTTTTCTTTCTTATCCATTGCTCTCGTCTCAATTCTCTGAAACTTTTCCGTTTCGTCTCCTTATTCATCTACTTGATGAACAACTCTAGTTCTGCTATTTTCTTTACTAGTTTTTTTAGACTAAGACTGCAGGGCTTGAGCCCCACAGTATTTTATTAAACCCTACCACCCAACAGAGTATTTACATCATAATTACAGCAAGAGCAGCAAAATCACAACTATACAACTATACAAGGGAGTCAATCCATGATGACAAAGACTGCAAATGTGTGGCCTTCACCCTATGCATAAGCATGGTGATATCGTGCAAAAAAAACCTCTTCCATCCTCGGAAAGATGGCATAATGTTCTGAAAAATTGCTTCATTACGCTGCTTCCAAATGTTCCATGCAGCTAAGATGACTACCTCGGTGAAGAAAGGTTGCTGGAAAGACCTTCTAGCCAAAAAGAAAACCTGTTCAAAAGTATTGGCCGGCTCCCAAGCAATCTGCAAATAATTCCAGATTCGAACACTGAAAAGACAACCAAAAAATAGGTGTTGCCAATCTTCAGTTAGCCCTGTCGTGCAAAGAGTGCAGTGAAAAACATCTGTCACATTCCAGTTTCTCCTTCTAAGCATATCTCTTGTGTTTAGACGATCGCTCACCAAGAGCCAAGCAAAAAACCTTCACCCGAAGAATCACTTTGCTTTTCCAAATACAAGCATAAATCTTAGAGGTCCGGATCTCCTTGAAGGAGTGATGATAGAACCTACTAGCAATGTAATTTCCCCCAGCCCAGATGGTACTCCATTTATCATTTTTCATTGGATTTAAAACAAACGAACCAAGCAAAAGTTCCAGAGACTGTAATTCCTGATAGGCTTGTTGAGATAGGGGGAGGAAGAACAGCTGTGTTCTGTCTAGGCTCCTCGTAACGTCCCTGACTGACAGGTTCGGATCAAGGGCAAATGAGTGTAGTCGAGGGAATTGGGTCAGCAACAAACCATCAGAATGCCACTTGTCTGACCAAAACAAAGCGCAGTGTCTCCAGCCGAGACATGGACAGTGGTTACAGATCGATATTCACCAGCAAGTTTCATGACATCGCGCCACCAGAAGGAGCCGCAGAGGTTAGCAGTATGAGGAACTCCCACTAGACCTCATTCTACTAGTTTATAACATTCTACACAATTCTGGTTTGCAACGTTTTCTTCTACACAATTCTGGTTTGCAATTCAATGGCAATATAATACCTTATAACATGGTTTTGTGTCCCACTAGACCTCCCGGTTACCTTCGCCCAAACATCGTCGCCGCTACGACGCTGCCTCGTCGCAATCGAGCTCAAACTGTGCCCCGGTCCCCACACACCGCATCCATATGCCGCTCCGACTCCTTTGGCGTCGCAGCCTCCTTCGTTGCTCGCAATGCGGTGCCACAGCCACTCTTCGCGGCGGGGAAGGTAAGGAGCAAATTGATTCCTATTTTTATATATTTCTGGATTTACAAAGCAAATCTCCACTAATATAAAAAGACCCAGCGGGCGGAGATTCAGAACATCTCAGCCGTTCAACTAGGTCAATTTGACGGTCGAGATTGCCTCAATGTTGAGTGCTAAACGCGTTGAGCGCATCCCATACCGAGCATCCGCCACCACGTTCTCGCATCACTCTCCCAACCGTCGCGCCGCCCGCCCTCGCTCCGCCGCTGTCCTCACCTAGCCGCCACAGGCCCACGGCCCATCGTAGTCCACCCGCCGCCAAACTAGCCACTGCCGGCGGAGGTCGCGCTGCCCATATGTAGCGCTCCTCTGTCCCACTAGGGTACGCCCGCCATCCTCAACCCCCTGCTAGACGACGAGCCTGTCCGGATGTAACCGGCCCATAGTCCGGCTCAGGGCCGGCCCATAAGGCGGGGCAGCGGGGCGCCCGCCCCGGGCCCCAAGGAAGTAGGGGCCCCAGCCCAAGTAATTGTTCAATAGTAGTAACAGGATATTTTCTGCCTTAGGTTCAGAAAAAAGGAGAAAAGGGTAAAATGGCCAAGACCAAGCCCACACGAGCTGGACACTGGACGCACGCACGGAACCAATTAGGCCTTCCACAGCGTAGCCGGTGCCCAAGACCTGAAAAGTATCTCAGCTCGTCAGCGATGCTCTAACAAATAACGCAGGCACCGGTCTCACAATGTGTTGGTGCCCAAAAACAAAACGTGGGACCTACAAGAGGATAGAAACCTTGACCAAACCAAGCTTCACCAGTTAAAAGTTCAGTAATATACCAATATTTTATTGTCTGATGAGTTGGGGCATCGGAGCATCTACATGCTCCGGTTCCTCAGAAAAAATTGTGGCACCGGCTGGGCAATGGAGGGCACCGGTGCCGAATCCCTCAAAAGTGGTTTGGGCACCGAGTTTTGACCACGCTGTGGAGGGCCTTAACCCAGCAGTACAGCCAAGCCCACCCCTGTTGCCTGTCAATAGCTGTACAAGTATCTTGACAAGTCTGTTTGTTTTCGGTTAAAAAGGCTGTTTTTATGTTAAAATAATGGTCTGCTTGTCACATTTAGAAAATTGATCTTTTATGGAACTATATTGTTTACTGTTATGATGGTGTAGTCCGCTCAATCTTTACTAATAAATAGTTTTGTTGTGGGAGTTTTATTGTTACACCAGTTTGTGCATTTTGTTATCTTCCCTTGCCAACTATGTGAGATGATCACGTTGAAACGTATTCATGAACTTTTGAAATAACAACTCCCTGTTATCTGAAATATGTGTCAGCGCGTATACCAGTCGATCTGTAAATCACATGTTAATTTTCCATGACACTTTTAACGGATTGGAGGAGTACCAATTTTTCATTTTTTTAGCAAAGGGCCCATTTTTATCGTCTCGCCCAGGGCCCCTAATATGTGTGGACCGGCCCTGGTCCGGTTCCGATGCTACGCCATGTCCTCCCGCTCTGCTTATGGGGTATGTGCTCCACGCCCTCCCTTGCCTTGGATACGCTCTCTTCAGCCCATTTTTTATCTGAACTTACGATCTGGCTCATGTGCAATTGAAGCTACAAACCTTCTCATTCGTCTCAACGCCGTCATTCAACCACAAACTCACGCGGGATGTGCCGCTGTTTATGCGGACGGGATCCTTCGAGCGCCGGCAATTTTCATAATCGCTCCATGTTTTTGGATTAGTCTGCTCAAGTACCTGTTCTTTGAATGCAGATAAACCTGAGCATTTTCATGTATTCTTGGTCGACCATGGTTTGCGTTGATGCATGGTCTGCTATTGTGTCTTCGTGGCTACAGCTAAATGCGTATTCTTGTATTGCAGATGGAGGGGACTATGTTGGCGCCTTCACTGGCGAATGGATGAAACATTAAGTCTAAGAGCGACAACATCCTGAAGAGGTATATTCTTGAAGCGTGCAAACACATTTTCCTAGGATTCTTGACAACACTTGCCATGTGCTTTGTATGCCTCTTTTTATTATGAAAGGGTGTAATTTAACTGTTGATTTTTGTAAACTGTATAAGTTGATCCAGGAAGAGAACAACATGTGAAAGACATGTAGGAAAAATAGATATATGAATGATTACATAGCCAAAGAAGGTTGTATGTTGGACCACGGCGTTTTTATCTTGAAGAAGAAGATGCGGTGTGAAGTGTTACTATTTACATCCAGAGCGAATAGTTGTCTCACTGCCAATAGAAAATCATATAGTTCCACATGTGACACTGAAGGAACATGTTCTTTTATTGAACTGATCTATTTGCAGGAGGTACTTATCTTTTGTAAGGCATACCCGCATATATTTACTCTTGTTTGTTTTTACTTTAAAGGGAAATCAGTATGGTGGTTTAGACTTGCCTTTTTGCTATTAGATTTGGCTGTGACACAAGCCTATCCCTGCTATATTTTGTGATTGCTTCCTAACTAAAAGGTTTCAAAGTCAATGTATTTTGCTCAAAAACATGCTTGAATCCTTCACAATAATAGCTAATGTATTTCGAATGTACGGTTGGAAAGCTTCCATGATTTTAGGCTAGCACAAGTGGCCTTTTATTGCTCAACATCAGGTTGATAAAGTGTGATACATTTGCCTTCTATGTCTGTCGACATGGTGGCAGCTTTATGTTCAGATATCTAATTGTTTTTTTTTTGCCTCACATTTGTTTACCTTGTTTTCAGCAGTATATATCAATATAGATGTATCCAATGAGTTTATTCAATGTTGCAAATTTACCTGCATTCTATATCCAGAAGTCTGAACTGTTAAATGCATATACCTGCAGGTAATTGTAGCTTTGTAATAGCTCTAGCTGTACAAACCAGTCAAGATATCTTGCACTGTGAACCAGTTGTTCAACATGGAACACTAGCTAAGCCAATTGTTTCTTCAGTTGTCTCCTGATTGAAATACATAGCGAAGAAGATATATTGTTTTAACTCTTGCTATTATGAGAGACTTTAGATGAGAGTAATGCAACACGATAATTTAGATTGTCCTTTTAATAGCTTTGAGCTGCCTTATTTACAAAATATGAGCTTACCTGAATGGATTTCCCAAAAAGCTATATGTCATCTGAACTAACAAGCTACAAATATATGATATGTCAGATGTTCGAAGGAGATGATGCTGCAATGATATTCTGATTGCCGACACTGCCATAACGAAGCGAAGGTATAGTTTCAGGGTTGTCGTTATGGAATAGCAATTTTATGATTTTCTTAGTTTGATAATATTCTTAGTGCTTGCATGTGAAGTGGTTAATGGATTTCTTGTGTGGATCATGGTGACTTTGCAAGAACAACTAAAGAGGTGGGTTGCACACTCATACCGATGGTTGTGGTGAAAAGTCACATGTCATGTTAAGAAGACTGATGGATGCTCAAATTGTAGCCTTTGGATCGATGCAACATGGATTACAGCCTTTTGATTGAAATTGTAGCCACTTTTGATCCAGTTGCTTTTTTACACTCCTCTGTGGTTCAACTATTATTCCCAACCCCAGTTTTTGCAACAGATGGTGTACAAATTAGTGTTTTTCTATGGTAAATACAAGATATCTTTGATTGTAGTAAGTTATATGGATTGTGCTTTTAAATGTATAATGTATACTTACTGTGATATGTCCATTAGTATTGCACTTCTGTAAGCTAATACTTCCTCCGTTCCGGAATAATTAACTTTAGCTTTGCCCAAATATAGATGTATATATAAACTAAAACATGTCTAGATACATCCGTATTTGGACAAACCTAAGTCAATTAATTTGGAACGGAGGGAGTACAAGCTATCCTGATTATAGTTATGTTGATTCACTTTAACAACCAATTTAAGACAATGAGCAGGGCATTTTTTTTAAATGGTAGGGATTGGAAGAGCAGGGTAATTATTGTTTATGTAATCTATCTAATTCCAAATCCTTGTCAGAGTGCAGAAGGTGTAATATAATTTATTTAATTATATTTTCACATATTTTTACGTGAATGTGCACGTGCAAGATTACTAGTTACAGAAAACAGAGAGGGTTTTCAAAAAAAAACGTGTGTGCCATTAGCCACCGTGGCGCTCCACGTGTTGAGCTCTGAACTAACAAGACCGCTAATCAGTCTGCTTGACAACTATTGGGACTATTTGACCCCCAATTTGCTAGAAGTGGGACTATTCAGAATATTTTGGGGATGCCGATATATTTAGCTCTTCATTTTTGTCCCGGCCCACAAATTTGTTGCACTCAAGTATCCTCTCACGGTCTCACCAACCTGGCTACCTCATCCGTTGCAGCTGAGGAGCCCGTGAATACCCAGAAGGACAGGAGCACGCAGCTCCACATTTCCGCTTCCCAAAACGCCAACGCTGAAAAGTAGCGCCAACCCAAAGCCAAGAAAGAGAACCCAAAGCTGAAGGTCCTACTGCGTGTCTGCATGTATCGATGCGTCCTGTCCGGCCTCGGCAACTGATGTGCCACCACGTTGTTCCGGCCATGCTCGTACTGCATGGACACCTTTCAGGCTTGAGGACAAGCTGATAGTACTAGCACGCCTGGGAAGAAGGGTGCTTTGGTTTGATTCCCGTCAACTACTTGCTCGAGTACGTGGATTCCTAAGCTAATTGCTAATTATGTGATTAAAACCGTGTACATGTTCCTTCAGTTTCTTTTCCACACGCAATGAAAGCAGCTTTATCCCACATTCTCTGTTTCACGATGGACTCGTGGGGGCGATTTCATCATCTATAGCGGGAAAGACTGAGAACCAGTGTTCCCAGGGCTTATTTGGATTGTAAGATTTTCGTGGAAGATTTGGAAAATTTAAATTCTGAGTAATTTTTCCTACGGTACCCCTTTCACCATTGGATCATAGGATTGGGGCTACCAATTTTTTATGGAATCCATTCCTATGTCTTTCATTTCACATGAGTTAAAACTCATTTTAATTTTTTTCCTTTGAGAAGCCCAATAGATTTTAACTCGATCTCGCTCTACTTTCTCTCATCAATCTCCATACCATGTTTAATTCTCGTGCATCATCCAAATATACCTGTTGCAGAATTCCTATGTTTCAGAATCTTGTGAGAATCCACTTCACGTGGAATCTCAATTCTGTGTTTTTCTACTCCTATATTTCAAAATCCTGTAATCCAAAGATTTCATGAATCTCTGAAGTTGAAGTCATGACCTCTTTATCCACAAAACAATCGAAACCTCTTTTTCACAAAGCAAAGTATCTTTTAAATCCTTTCCTTTTCTCTCTTAAGCGGTGGCTTTCATAAGTTGATACTCAAAACTTGTCGTGGTGGGATCACGGCAGATGCCATAGGTATGGCTAAGATGGGGCCGAATGGTCGTTGGGGGAATCCGGGGAGGGTTTATGCACTCAAGAAGTGCACAAGCAAGAACACGCAAGAACACGAACGAGAAAACAAGAAACCAAGAACACAAAGCACACCACGATGTACCCTGCTTCGGGGCCCTCTTGTGGAGGTAACACCCCTACTGCAGCACTATCCTACTAGGTGTATAGCTCAAGGTGACAAGTACAAGCTGCTCCTCGAGCTGTATGATGATACAATGGTGAGAACTTGAGGTAAAAGATGGAGCTACACGGGAGGAAGAAGGAACTCCGAGCTAGATCCGAGGTATCTCCGGGGGTTCCGAGGTTCCTTTCTCTTCTTTTATCTCTCTCCTCCTCTGTCCATCCATCCCTCAAGCAGGAGGGGTGAAGCCCACTATATAGGCCAGCCGAGTTACCGTTGTGCCCCTCGCTGAACACTGTTGCCATGCCTCTGCCGGTCATCATCGTACCCTGTCAGGGACAAGACATGGCCTGCCCATCTCCTGTTGCCTAACGGCAGAACTAGCATGTCTCCTCTGACAGAGACAGGACGTGGCCTGGCAGAGCTACCTCGTAGCCTTTTCCCAGATCTCGCGTGGTCAGCGGTCAGAGACGTGCAGCCCCGCCGAACCCGGGGCACGCCTCTGCCAGGCTCCGTGACAGACGCTCCCGCGTCAGGCGCTCTTGTACCAGGCAGGAAGTGACAGGAGCATTGACTCCTGCCCGACCTACGGCCTCCTGCCTGGTTAGCTCGGGTCTTGCTCCGCTCCTTACCTCGGGTCTTGTACGTAAGATCCGACCACCTCGGACATTACTTCCTTCAATAGCTTCTCCTGCACTCACCATATAAACCATAGCACCGAGGTAGTTAGGTCGGCTGAACATAGCTCGGACAGTGAACCTCGGCCCAGGCCAACGGGATACCTCGGACCCCTCTGGGCCAAGATAGGTCGGCCTTTATATCTCCAGGTCAAGATGAAGCTCGGACACTCCCAGGCCCAAGCAGGTCGGCCCTTTCCGTACCTCGGCATATCTTTAAACTCATTTATGCCAAGCCTTGACCCTACCCGGGGGTAGCCCCCCGACATTAGTCCCCGAAGCTGGTGCGGTCCTACGACCTCGGATGGAGGGCCGTAGCAGGTTCAAAATAAGCAAGGCACCACCTCTAAAACCGACCTCAAATATAGCTCCGCCGAGGTACTTCCCACAGACCATAATCTAATCCGAGGTTGATATGCGATCTGAACTTTCCGAGCTGCATGACTCAGCACAATCTTGCCTCAAGATTTTCCGAGGTACGTGGCGAAGAATCTCTGCCCGGACCTCGAAATCCGGACCTCTGAAAGACAGGTCCTGACCACACGCCGCCTTCGTCAGCCGGACCCACCAAACAGTGCCCACGCGCACTCGAGTACTTGACCAACTTGACCGCCCACGACCCCTCGATTCTCGCGCTGACCAGCACAGAAAATCCGGCGCTGGCGGTTGCCGTCCTGTGGCCCACGATGTGGCCGATCGTGCGGCCACCAACCGCGCAACCGTTCCTCCGCCCACACACGATCCCACGCCTCCCCGGTAACCGCGCGGTAGTGCGCCGTTACCGCTCGCGGCTTATAAATAGGGGCCCAGGGGTAACTTCTTCTTCTTCCCCACTCGCCCTGCTCCGTCTCCACTGCAACCAGCGCCGCCGTCGAGCACTCGCCGCTGCGACCTCGCCGTCTCGAAGCTTCTCGCCGGAAACGCGCACCGCGCCTTGCGCCGCCACTCCGCCGTCGATCCTTCGCGCCACCCTCGACTCGCCATCAAACCTCGATCTTCGAGTTCTTCACCGGTGAGTTCTTCGCTTCCCCTCCATTGCCATGGATGAGTTCATCCTTCGATGAACTCGAGGATCCTGATGAACCCTAAGACCTTGATGAACTAGATGATCCCCTCGAGCCCTTTTAGTACATTTAAATCTCACTAGATTTTTTAGACACATCCACAGCACTGTCCTCTTAGTTTGCCCCTTGATGAACTCGAGTTTATTTCCTTTTTAGCTCATCGGTAGATCTTTGCTAGTATCTTGCAGTGGTAGAAACGTGTTTCCCGCCTAAATCCTTTAGCTCGGCTGTCTCGAATGATCCGAGGTATTTACCCCGGCTATCCTGAACTGTCCGAGGTACTTACCCCGGTTGAACCTCCCTCTTCTGCAGGAAAGCGTCAACATGTCTTCTGCCTCGGATCCCGCCGAGGAAGGAGCACCTGGAGAACGAGGTAGCTGGGAGGGATCGATGTCACGGAGGTCGACATCAAGTGGCTCCGAGATTCACGGCGGATCCCGGCTAAACTCATCTGCCGGGTTCCGAAGAAAGAAGATATCGAACCCGAGGTGGAATCCGGGGAGCGGGTCGTCTTCCTGGATCACTTCGAACGTGGTTTCGGGCTCCCGGCCGGGAAATTCTTCCGGGATTTCTTGGACAAATTTGGGCTACAACCACACCACCTGCCCGCCAATGCCATCCTCCAACTTTCGGCCTACGCGACCTTTTCCGAGGGTTACCTCGGATTATGGCCAAGCATCGAGTCCTGGGCCAAGTACTTCCAGCTCAAGAAGCAAAGTGTCCCGAACAAGAAGGTCGTGGACAAGGAGATGACCGCTTGCGGGGCGGCCTCGATTTCACCTCGGCGCCTCTCTGAGTTTCCTCGGATTCAGGGCCTGGACTCCTGCCGCAAATGGCAACGCTCCTTCTTTTATGTGAAGAACCCGGGCACCGAAGATCTCATCAATTTGCCGGAGTTCACCATTGGAACCCCCGCTGCCCAACTCAACTGGGATTATGAGCCTGCACCCGACGCTCCCGAGGTTCTACTGATCCACCAAACCATGATGTCCCTCCAGGAGAAAAGCTGGGGGGCAGATGACATCTTGCGCACCATGATCACCCGCCGAGTTAGCCCTTTACAAGCGCGGGCCCATAAGATCTGCCACATGAGTGGCCGCTACGACCCCACTCGGCACACCTTTGAACTTGATGACTCCGAGGTGAAGAGGCGCATCCGGGCCATCGCCAAGACCACCATGCCCGATAAGTGGAAATGGGGTGTCAAGCCCTATGACCGAGATCACCTTCCAGCTCAAGTAAGTGTACTTACCCGACGTATAATATTGCTCGGTTTCATTTTCACCCCGACCTTGTATTGATTCTTGTGCTAACTCGGTTTTACCTTGCCACCTCTGCAGAAGTTCACTCGACAGGAAATCGAGGATGGCCCCCTTTCTTCTAAGGAGTGGACTCCCGACCTGCCTATCCGGCCGCCGCCGAGGCTGAAGATCCGGACAATGAGGATCACCTCCCATTCCCAAGGCCACCTCGGGTAAGACTCGTGGTTTCACCTCGCACCGCCCACCAGTTCGTTCGTCCATCCAGGACTGGCCCGATGACGACGATGACGATTGCCAAATTCTGGAACCTGTCAATGTTATTCCAATTTCGTATGCTCCTCCAACATATAAGAACTTTCATCCAGCGTCTGCAGCTTCCCGGAAGCGCTCAGGACCCGGTACCTCGGATGCCGAGGCTTCCAAGACCTCGGAGACTGCAGCGCCCAAAGCCAAGCGTGCCAAGAAGACCTCGGCGAGGCACAAGAAGCGAGGCCCCGTGGAGAAGATGCGTAAGTCACCTTGCTCCTTTTTACCTTTCACGCTGTTCCGAGGTTAAGTTTTTTATACTCTAACTTAATCTTTTCTTTTTCGTCTAGCCCGGCTCGGCAGATCAAACAGAGCCACAGCTCGATACATTCACCACTGCCTCCAGTGGTTGAATCTCAGACAACCGAGGTCGAGGTTAACCTCGGCAGCCCCGCCAGAGCCTCTCCTCCAGAACGGTCCGTTGACCTCAGCAGCCCGGAGAGGACCATCTCCTCCCCGGTGCGTGTTCCTCCGCCGAACTTCCACCGCCGAGCTCTGACTCCGGCCTGGGCACTCGCTCCCCGCCGAGAGACTCCTCCGCTCCTCAGAAGGATGCGGAGACAGATCGCGCCAAGACTCCGGCTAAGACCGTGGGAGCCTCGGCTCTCCCCCAAGTCTCAAGCTGCGCGCAACCAGCAGCAACAGCAGCAGAAGAAGCACAAAACAGAAGAAAGCTTCACAGAAAGATTCAGCAGTTGTTGAGCCCCCCAAACAGCCACAGCAAACTCCGATGCCGCCACCGCCACCGGGCCCCAAGGCTGCGAGCACCCAACTGGTGCCGCATGTTCCGCTTCTGCGCCGAGTCCACCTTGACCAAGACCGCGCCCTCGAGCTCTCAGGTCGCCACCTCCCGAGCTCTTTTCGCTGCTACCATCCAGCCGAACATCAGCAGCTGGGAGGTCGGGCAACTCCGGACCAAGAGCGGGAACAGCTTAGGCTCGGAGAAGCACTAGACATGGACTGGAACTCGGCTGACGCTGCCGAGGTCTCCTCTAACCCGAGCTCTGAGCATCCAGTTGGACCTAGCGCCGTGCTCCAGTCCATCTACAACATGCAGACTGCGGTCCTTGATTGCAGCAAGAAGGCCTCGGTAAGTTTCTTTACGCAACTCTCTTTCTTCCTTTGAAACCAAATGACAAACATACACTATTCCCAGTCCCCGAGATTCGGGTTGAGCAATTGACACTCCACCGAGTTAAAATTGCTCGGCTTGAATCTCAAAAACTTGTCATTTCTCCATGCTGAGTCCCCGAGGCCAACGCCGAGTCCCCGGGACTCAATTGGGCCTCGGTGCTAAAAAGACCTCGGATTTCTTCGAACTGATCTCTATTTTTTCAGGAGTGTAACAATGCTCGGACAAAGATCTTCAAGAACCTCCTGCTGGATCAAACACACTGAAGAAGTCTCACCGGACTCTTCTATCCGCAAAGGAGCAGAGCAAGGAAAAGCTATGCCTCCAAGTTGAAGACAGCCGAAGATGAAATAGCTCGGCTGCAACAAGAGCTGAACCGGGCTAATGAAGCCAAAACTGCTGTGGAGGACGCTATGAAGGTCAAAGACCAGGCCGCCGAACAGCAGCAAGAGCTTGCCAAGACCCTGGAGAGCCGCGCCACCTCGGCCGAAACCGAACTTATCCCTCCGAGCTATATCGAAAAAGCTGGTTGTCCGAGCTCGCTCGGATTAATCACCAAATGGACAGTAAGTTTCTTTTCCCCTTTTCCTTATTTTCTGCCGACCTACACCCCGTGCCACCGTATGCCTTATTTCAGCGACAGCCTTTTTGTCTTCTTCAGAGAACTTTGAGCACTCAAGGACAAGCTATCCGCGAAGTTCAAGCAGCTCGGGCAAAGAGGGCTGAGACAGAAACCCTCAGCGAAAGCTGGGATATCCAGGACCACCTTGTTGCCCTTAATGCTCGGATCAGGCCGCTCAGGCCATTGGAACCAAGCTGGTTGATGCTGCCATCGAGGTCCACCGTGCCCTCTGGCCCAAGGTCAAGACTCCCACTTGCATCGACGAGCTCGCCACGAAGCTGAAAGGAGCCGAGGCTAGACTTCGGGAGTGGAGATGCTCATCAGCTCGGGCTGGAGCGGACAAGGCCCTGGTGTTCGTGCTGTCCTGGTATGAATGTTGAGATCCACACGGTTACCTCCCTGCGCAGGGGCTCTCCTTGGAACTCCACCCTGATGGCATTGCGAAACGCCAAGCAGCAGCCGACCTCTTTGCTAGTTATGCAAACACCCGGACCTTTGATGACGGGCGCCTCTATTCTGAGGATGAAGAGAGCTCGGACGAGGAAGCAGAGTCCGGTGAAGAAGGCTGACGGCGAGGAAATTGACTTTGACGAGCCTGAGAGCTCCAAGGGCAAGGCCGGCAAAACAACCGAGGTGGCTGAAGGTCTGATGATGACTTCAGCTTCGACGAACCTCCGAACTCCAAGGGCAAGTCCGGCAAAGCCGTAGCCACCGAGGTGATCTCCCCCGTGACGGACACCCCGGCATCCACTCCAACAACCGAGGTTGCTTCCGCGACCGAGGTTGTTCCTGCGCCCGAGGTTGTTCCTGCGCCCGAGGCTCCTGCTTCCGAGGTCCCCACTACCACAACTTCGGCGACCGAGGTCTCTGGTTCCGAGGCCTGAACTTGTCTCAAAAAACATTAAATCCCCGGTATGCCGGGTGCAGATGTAATACACCTTAAGTAGTTTGCCTTGCTACCAGTACTATTATCTTGCTATCCGAACCATGCTTTTCTAAGAATTTATGCCGAACCCTTTTGGAACGAGTCCCCGAGTTCACTTTCGTGTTTACTATACTTGGCATTCTTTGCTCTTGTCTACCATTTTGGCGTTCGACAGTCGAGTCACAAGATTGTTGTTTATAGCATACAGTACTTAGCAAATGTCGAGGTGGTTTCAAAATCATCCGACATAAACGAAAGGTAAAGACAGGGGTTAGTAAACGACACATGCCGAACTATATTTTTGGACCGAGTCCCCGAGTCCATTTTCATGTTTCCCACGTTTTTTCATCTTTGCTCTTGACTACCATTTCGGCGTTCGTCAGTCGAGTCACAAGATTAGTTACACAGCACACATTACTTGAAGTTTGAGACGAGGTTCAAAATAGTTCGGCATATGAACGAAATTGACAAACAGAAATAAAACACAAGCACAAGAAGGCAGTCCCCGAGCTTCAACCTCGGAGTGCCGACATTTCATTAAGGATTAACCGAGGTACATACATTGCGCCCTTCATGAGTAGAAAGGTCGGAGTAGAGCTATTCCATGGTCGCCTGACCTCTGATCCGGGGTTGTCCAGCCCATCTTCCCTTGGTTCCTGCGCATCTATTAGATAGTAGAATCATTGAGCAGAGCTCGGCTCACAATGAACGGTCCCTCCCATGGAGGTGACAACTTGTGCCGACCTTTCTTGCGCTGCACCAACCTCAGCACCAAATCTCCCTCGTGAAACACACGAGGGTTGATACTCCGGCTATGATAACGTCGGAGACCTTGTGGTATATTGCTGACCGAGATGAGGCCAATTCTCTAGCTTCCTCAAGCAGATCTACTGCATCCTCCCGAGCCTCTTTTGCCTCGGCTTCAGTGTACATTGCCACTCTGGGCGCATCATATTCGATGTCAGTGGGTAGCATAGCTTCTGCCCCATAGACCATAAAAAATGGCGTATAGCCAGTTGATCGATTTGGCGTGGTCCTTAGACCCCACAGTACTGCTGGTATCTCATCTATCCAACACCCCGGCGTTTTCAGCAGTGGTTCAATGAGCCGAGCCTTGATGCCGGCCAACACTAGAGCATTTGATCTTTCCACTTGTCCATTAGACTCCGGGTGCCACCGAGGCTATGTCCAGCCGGATTCCCTTGTTCATGCAAAACCGAGCAAATTCTCCAACAGCAAAGTTCGTGCCGTTGTCCGAGATAATGCTATGGGGGTACCATATCGCAGAATGATCTCCTTCAAAAAGTCACTGCTGAATGACCATCCAACTTCCGGATTGGTTTCACCTCGATCCACTTGGTGAACTTGTCCACCATCACCAGTATGTGCGTCATGTTACCTCGGGCTGGTTTGAACTCTCCCACCATATCCAAACACCATACCGCAAACGGCCAAGTGATAGGAATTGTTTTGAGCGCCGAGGCTGGCATATGCGTTTGCTTGGCAAACCTTTGGCATCCTTCACATCTCCGGACTATGGCCTCTGCATCAGCAAGAGCAGTGGGCCAATAGAACCCATGCCTGAACACCTTGGCCACCAGAGCTCTTGTGCTGCAATGATGACCACACTCTCCTTGGTGGATCTCCAAAAGCATCTCCTTGCCTTCAGCTGTCTGGCTCACACACCGTTGCAACACCTCGGTTACGCTTCTTTTATAGAGCTCCTTGTTGATGATGGTGTACGCCTTGCCCTCCTTTGATTCTCCTAGCCTCGGTTGTGTCACTTGGCAAGCTTCCCTCCGTTATGAACTTCATGATTTGCTCCGCCCACTCCGGCACTGGGTGCAAAGGAAAAAATTCTCGTCCACCTCCATTGGTTCGGCCACCATAATCTCCTCCATTATTTCCTCCACCATCCTGCGACCAGTCCCCGAGTCTTGATGAGCAGTCCCCGAGGTTCGGTGCGCAGTCCCCGAGCTCTGCCACGCAGTCCCCGGGTCCGACCAAACGCATCCGACGTCTACCTCCATTGGAACAGGTCCGGGCTCTTGCTCCGCCGGGATGAAAATAGATTCGGATTCAGGAGAAGGTTTGATTGAAGGAGTTCTCAAGTGATTCAGGGCTACCCGGTGGTACTGCCTCTTTGATGAACCGAGCTTTGACAACACGTCGGCAGCATTATTTCTGCCGAGGTATATGCCTGTATCACACCCTTCAAAGAACCCGGATATCTTTTGCACATGGAACCGATATAACGCCATGTTGGCATCCAGAGCATCCCAAGTTCCAGAAGATTGTTGCACCACCAGGTCGGAATCGCCGAAGCACTCTACACGCCGGATACCGATCTCCTTCGCCACATTGAGGCCATGGATTAAGGCCTCATACTCCGCCACATTGTTTGATGCTGAGAAATGAATCTGCAGCACGTATTTCAGCTGATCTCGCTTCGGCGAGGTGAGGACTATTCCAGCCCCCAGCCCGATCTTTGTCTTGGACCCATCAAAATGCATTTTCCAATAATTATAGTCCGGCCTGGGTGGCTCATACTGCATCTCGGCCCAATCACAAAAGAAGTCCGGCAACGCCTGGGATTTAATTGCATCTCTTCTCTCATAATGTGGTGCATATGGAGACACCTCAATCGCCCATTTGGCAACTCGGCCAGTTGCATCTTTGCACCCGATGATCTCCGAGATTGGAGCTTCGCACACCACCGTCATGGGATGCTCCTGGAAATAATGCTTCAACTTCTTGACCGCCAGGTAGACACCATACGTCATCTTCTGGTAGTGAGGGTAATTCTGCTTCGAGGTAGAGATCACCTCGCTCAAGTAATACACCGGTCTCTGCACCGACCTGCCACCTTCTTCGCGCTCCACCACCACTGCCACACTTACAACTCGGTTTGTGGCCGCAATGTAAAGTAACATCGGCTCATTGTGCAATGGTGACGCCAACACCGGGCAGTGGACAACATCTTTTTTAGCTCATTGAACGCCACGTCGGCCTGCGGGGTCCATGTAAACCCGGTACTTTTCTTCATGAGCTGGTACAAAGGTAAGGCTTTTTCTCCCAGCCGACCTACAAATCGGCTCAACGAGGCTAGGCACCCTGTGAATTTCTGCACATCTTTCAAACACTTCGGTAACTTCATGTTCTCAATAGCTCGGATCTTGGCCGGGTTAACCTCGATACCTCGGCTAGACACCAGGAATCCGAGCAACTTTCCAGCCGGGACACCAAAGGTGCACTTGTCCGGGTTAAGCTTCAACCGATATTTTCTCAAATTCACAAATGTCTCCTCGAGATCCTCGAGGAGAGTACGTTTCTCCTTAGTTTTGATGACGATATCATCGACATACACTTGCACATTTTTGCCCATTTGAGAGTGCAGGCATTTCTGCATACACCTCTGATAAGTTGCCCCGGCATTCTCAGACCAAAACACATGACACGATAGCAATACGCCCCATACGGGGTAATAAAAGCAGTCTTTATTTGATCCTTTGGGTTCAGTGGTATCTGGTGAAAACCAGAGTACGCATCGATAAAAGACAACAGTTCACAACCAGCAGTGGAATCATCACTTGATCAATCCGAGGTAATGGAAACGGATCTTTCGGCACGCCTTGTTGAGGTTAGTGAAGTCAATGCACATGCGCCACACCTTGACCACGGCTGGCTCGTCTTTCTTCTTTTCCACCAAGACCGGATTGGATATCCAGTCCGGATGCAGCACCTCCATAATGAACCCGGCTGCAAGCAACTTAGCCAGCTCGTCCAGCACCACTTGTCTTCGGTCGTCTGAGAGACGACGGGTCGGTTGCCTCACCGGTTTCACCTCTGGCCTGACAAATAAAGAGTGCTCTGCCAACTCCCTCGGAACACCAGGCAGGTCCTTAGCCGACCATGCAAAGATATCCCGATTCTCACGGAGGAAGTGACAGAGCTCGCTTCCTATTTCTCCTCGCCAGCCCGGTCCCAATGATGGCCATATGCTCTGGGTGCTCCGGGTCAATGGGGATCTTCTTGGTCTCCTTGGGCACCTCGAATGCTGCAGTTGAGTCCGGGCTCATCAGTCCGGACATGCCGAGCTGTGTTGACTGCGCCATTGCCACCACTTGATGCAGCTTCTTCTTCTCAGCTGCGATCACCAAAGACTCGGCCAGATTAGACCCCGCCGAGGCACACTGAATGGCTCGCTTGTAGTCACCCGAGATGGATATGATCCCATTAGGCCCTGGCATTTTCATCTTCAGGTATGCAACATGGGTGGAAATCATGAACTTGGCCAGAGCCGGCCTTCCAAGCAATGCATGGTATGCACTCTCCAAGTCCACCACCTCGAACTCGATACTCTCAACTCGGCAGTTATCCTTGGTTCCAAATGCTACATCCACCCATATCTTGCCCATGGGTGCACAGGAAACGCCAGGCACAATCCCATGAAAAGTACAACTGCTTGGCATCAACTGATTTGGCGATATGCCCAATTTCACCATTGTGTCTCGGTACATGATGTTGATGGCACTGCCATTGTCCACCAGAACTCGGGTAACCTCACATTGTTAGGCCCACACAACGTCGGATCTACCACCAGGGCATACTTTCCAGGGCTCGGCATGATCCGAGGTGTGTCTTTCCTGCTCCAAGTGATCTCCTGCTCAGACCAGTTCATATAGGTCGGCACCACCGGCATTACTGCATTCACCTCCATGGCACGCCTCTGCACGCTCTTCTTGTCAGTTGGCTCGGTCACAAAGACCACATAGCTCGCATGAGCCTCTCTATAGTCATTTCCGGGGTATTCATACTGCTGACTTGGTCCGGCACCATTGTTGTTATTACCTCGGACATTCACAACATTCACGGGCCTTGCTGCTGCAGGCCTCGGAGGAGGTGCAGTGGTTATCGGGGTAACATTTGCTCCGGACAGATTTGGGTGGGACCTCGGCTGAAATCTCTGAGGTGGTCCTCTCTGTTCCTCCGGCCTTCGCCCCTTCTTCTCTGATTCTGCGGTTCCAGCTGCACTGCCGGGTTGAATGGTTGGCTGGCTTGCGCGGGTCGGTCGTATGGTAACAGCAAGGACCATCTATCATTGATTCATAAGTCAAGGGTGGCTCCGGGTTCGGACTAAATGCCGGACCATTGATTTTGGCCTCTGGACACCTCCAGCTCCGGGCTGATCCGGGTTCACCGCTGCAACTTGGTTCGAGGTGTATGGGTAGTCCGGCTCCCTCCTCTTTTGTCCGAACTCTTGGCGGTCATTACACCTTGGTCCGAGCCGGTTGTTTATTGGCTCCCTCCTTCTGTTACGTGCCACTGCCTCTGCTGCTGGCTGCATCGGATCACCCAGAGCATAAGAATCTGCAATCCGGATTGTTTCTGCTAGGGATTTCGGCATATCTCTTGGAGCCTCTGCCACAGCATGCTGCCATGTCGACAACCATCTGCAAACCAGGAAATGGCCTGTGCCTCTACAACTCCTTCACAGGAATTCCGAACATTGCTCCACCGAGTTAAGAATTCTCGGTCAGTTTCATGATCATCTTGCTTACATGCCGCCAGGAGCTGAGGTCGGTTTGGCCTCTTGTATGTACTAGCAAAGTTGCTGTTAAACGCCAGCTCCAAGTCTATCCAGGAGTTGATACTATACTCCGGCAAATTATTCAGCCAGATCCGAGCTGGACCTTCCAACATGTGCGGGAGATACCGGACCGCCCATCGGCGATTGCCCCCCGCTATGTGCACCGAGGATACATAATCTGTCAGCCAATCTTGTGGCTTGGTGCTCCCGTTGTATGGCTTGGTGTTCCGACCTAACTGGAACTGAGATACTGGCGGTGGTGGCTCCTTCATGATCCGAGGTCCAAACACGCCGGACCAGGAGGGCCTTCCTCCTCCAGTTGCTCGACAAGTAGATTCTATCCAGCTTGTTACGAACATCGCCTGGAGCTAACATCCGACCTCCTATCCGAGGTCCCAACGCCCCATCCACTCTGTGGTATCCAGCTCGCGCCATGGCCGAGTCTCCATCATCATCGGTCATCGCCTTGACCGACATTCTGAGGTTGCTGAACATACTCCGGCTCTCGCTGATATTGCCCCTGCGGCCGGGTTGTTGCTGATACCTCGGGGGCGGAGGTGGTTTACCTCGGCCAGCCGACGCTGCTTGCCCGCCATTCTGATTTCCCTGACCGGAGTTACCCTTAGCTCGGCTTGCATTACCTGGGCCGGGGTTTCCCTTAGCTCGGCTAGCATTGCCCTGGCCCACCTTCTGCTTTGCTGCTAACACCGGATCATACATCTGCAGCTGCTTGTTCTGACCCGAGGTGACACTCCGGGCTCGATCGGCTCCTCCGACGAGTGGAGACGAGGCTTGCCCCTTGGACACCTGACTAACTGGCCTAGCTGAATAAACCATCTCTGAATCACCAGCCCCGGCATATGCTCTGCGGAGAGCCTCATTCTGCTGGTTAGCTACATACACTAATCATTGACTCGCTTCTGCTGCGCACGCCATGCATCTCCAGTCAACCCGGATAGCTCGGCCCTGCCTGCCTCGGCAGCTCTGAGGTTCTTAGCAGGGGAACTATACCGGCCTTCCAGTCGACACGCGACTCTCACTCCTAGCCGAGGTGGTAGGTCGAGCCTCCCTGTTTATCTCATCATTGAGCCCCTTGCCTCTCTGCCGCACCTCGGCTCCCCTATTTGTATCAACTGCTACCGGGGTGAAGCCATTCGCTGCATTGTACTCACGCAGATCTCTATTGAACTCATCTCTAGCTGTTCATTGCTACAGCCTCCTTTGCAACAGGACACGCTTTGCCTCTAGGTCGGCCACAGTCACCACTACATCCACTCCTGGATTTACTGGGTCTGCCAGTCTCCACTATCTCTACCAGGGTCGCACCTCGGCCCTGCACTCTGGGGGCCAGGCAGCTCTTTCTCTAGCCTGGGCTTTGCAGATCTCACCTTAGCAACCTCGGCCGCTTGGATTGCTGGCATCTACTTTGCCAGCGGCATCAACCGGACCGTCATCATCACCTCCACGCAGCTCTCGGGGCGAGTGATACGCCGACCTAAAGCCGCGAGGAGAGGAGTTTCGTCGTCCACGAGCACCTGCTCCGGGTACCGCGAACAACCTCGACAGCAACGTAGTGACGAAGCTGCCAGCATCATGGTGAAGCCATGCTCGGGGAAGGGCTTGCCGGCGAAACACCCCGCATTGTCGCTGATGAAGGTGAACTCACCGATCTTGGCGATAAGCCCGGAAAGAACACGCTCGCCTGAGCCCGTCCGGATGTAAACTCCCTCCAACGCCTCAATCTGCCCCACGGTGGGCGCCAACTGTCGTGGTGGGATCACGGCAGATGCCATAGGTATGGCTAAGATGGGGCCGAATGGTCGTTGGGGGAATCCGGGGAGGGTTTATGCACTCAAGAAGTGCACAAGCAAGAACACGCAAGAACACGAACGAGAAACAAGAAACCAAGAACACAAAGCACACCACGATGTACCCTGCTTCGGGCCCTCTTGTGGAGGTAACACCCCTACTGCAGCACTATCCTACTCAGTGTATAGCTCAAGGTGACAAGTACAAGCTGCTCCTCGAGCTGTATGATGATACAATGGTGAGAACTTGAGGTAAAAGATGGAGCTACCGGGAGGAAGAAGGAACTCCGAGCTAGATCCGAGGTGTCCCGGGGTTCCGAGGTTCCTTTTCTCTCTCTTCTCTCTCCTCTGTCGATCCTCTCCCCAGCAGGAGGGGGTGAAGCCCACTATATAGGCCAGCCGAGTTACCGTTGTGCCCTCGCTGAACACTGTAGCCATGCCTCTGCACCGGTCACCACCGTACCCTGTCAGGGACAAGACATGGCTGCCCATCTCCTGTGCCTAACGGCAGAACTAGCATGTCTCCTCTGACAGAGACAGGACGTGGCCTGGCAAGCTACCTCGTAGCCTTTTCCCAGATCTCGCGTGGTCAGCGGTCAGAGACGTGCAGCCCCCGAACCCGGGGCACGCCTCTGCCAGGCTCCGTGACAGACGCTCCCGCGTCAGGCGCTCTTGTACCAGGCAGGAAGTGACAGGAGCATTGACTCCTGCCCGACCTACGCCTCCTGCGGTTAGCTCGGTCTGCTCCCGCTCCTTACCTCGGGTCTTGTACTAAGATCCGACCACCTCGGACATTACTTCCTTCAAACTTCTCCTGCACTCACCATATAAACCATAGCACCGAGGTAGTAGTCGGCTGAACATAGCTCGGACAGTGAACCTCGGCCCAGGCCAACGGGATACCTCGGACCCCTCTGGGCCAAGATAGGTCGGCCTTATATCCCCAGGTCAAGATGAAGCTCGGACACTCCCAGGCCCAAGCAGGTCGGCCTTTCCGTACCTCGGCAT